>OY720418.1:22620765-23820765 GCA_963082815.1 Melanotus villosus
AATTTTAAGAGTCTTGGCCGAAACTAAAGAAAAAGCATTTTTCAAATTAAAAACTACCCTTTTTTAACCAAAAACTACCACCCTAGATTTTTTTCATTAACATTTATTGTTACAATTATGGCAGTGGCAGTGCGATGAAAGGGGCAATGTGAGTCAGGGCCCACCCTACTTTTGATCTGTTCCACCCTGTAAAGAATCGAAACATCACATCTCTGCTATTATTAAACATTGAATTGGTTCAAAGGTTAAAAATAAACGAATAAGACTAAGAGCCCAAATTCAAATTTTCAAATTTTGGAGGAATCGTAAAACACAACATTAAAGTTATCATTTTTGACAAGCTACACATAACACATATACGATTGTGTTATTTAGATAAACTAAAGAGATGGAAATAACAACACTTTTGTTGATTAATAAACGATTCATTCGGCTATGGTTTGATTTTTTCCTGTTTATATTTGGTAGAACCTTTGGAAAAGGAGAATGCAAAATCAAAATATTATGGAAACTTGAGGATAAGAAAAGCAGAATATTTTCAAAATTTTCGGGATTCGTAAATCCCTTTGCTTTGAATATTTTGAAAATTCCAGACTAGGTACAAAATCAAAATATTTTTGAAATACGAAAAACAGACTGTTCCGAAATGTTTATGCTTATAAGATAAAAATACTTAGACATTTCAGGATAAGAAACCTAAAATATCTTGAATTTCAGAATTAGAAAGAAAATGATAATATTTTGAAAAGAGAAAATTTTGAAAATATAGGAAATGCTTTCGAAACTTCCAGATTAGAAATTTAGAATGTTCTTACATTTCAGGCTTAGAAGATCAAAATGTTTTGAATTTTGGGCTTGGCAAATCATAATAATATTTCGAAATTTCAGAACTTCAAAATTGTAATGTTTTTGAAGTTTTTGAAATGCTCAGGCTTATAGAAGAACAAAATATTTTACAATTTTGAGCTTAGAAAAGCAAAGTACTTCGAAATTTCAGGATAAAAATTTTAAAACATCTTGAAATTAAGGTAGAACTCAGACAGGACCGATCGTTCACGACCGTTCATAATCAACCATAAGCGACCATTTGCTTTGTCGATCGTTTTTGAAATAGTAACTCACACAGCGTCGATCGAGTTGTTGCGATCAAAATATTAGAAGTGGCGCGTATTTATTGAAACTTAAAAATAACTTTAATTTATTAAAAGAGTAGGAAACGTAAGTTATTGTTTGTTTCGTTTTGTGTTAAAAAACTGGTCAACAAATGAAACAAATGAATGAGGATAGTAAATCAGAAGAATTAATACCTCGTTCCATTAATACATAAAATTGAAAATGTTCGGTAAATTTGTATTGGAGCTGATTTTTTCTGTGGACCTTCATATTATAGTTCTAAATGAAATGCCAAAAGCTTCCTTCGATCGGTGCGCCGCTAAAAATTTTACGCGGGGTCAAACGTCATAAAATACGATTTTTTGCGAATATCTCGTTAACGGTTAGTTTTATTGTAAAAATAGTTATTAACGAATTTATAGCTTATGCAATTTTCCACAAGAAAGATTCAATTGCCTTTTTTCATAGGAGTAACCATTATCGAGATATTGCGATATCAAGAATTAAAACTCATATTTTTGAAGAAATGCATTCCTTTCCATATCACCTTCGAGGTAGAGTACTCGGCGCGTTTCTTTTTTATAATGTGGTATCTCTAGTAGGTCTAATCCACGATTTTCCTAATAAAACAAGAAAGTAGTCTTGTGCATACTTCATTTCTAAAGTTACAGTCTTCTTGTTCTTCTACCCCTAGCTGCTGTATTTCCACAGGCTGCGCCTAAAAACAGGATGGATCAAATTAATACATCTTCAACAATACTTGTTCTTGCATGAGACTGCTCTATGGCTATATCGATTATTATAACATCAGCGTCATTTTCTGCTCATGTTACACAGATATTAGCAACTATGAATTTTTCGCACAACATTAAAATAAATCGATTCTTGTTGAACATTAGGGATGGGCATGGAAAAACAACGTTTTGGAACCAATTCAAACTCTGCTCCCATCTGCTCCAGACATACTGCTGAACATTATTTTTTGCAATTGCAACAAGGGCTGTAATTATAATTTTGGTTGCAGAAAAATAGGTTTACATTGGTCAGCAGTATATGGCAGCTGCCACGGTCAATCTTACTCAAATCTTGCACTCAGTATAGAGAACTACCATGTGTGCGACATCAACGAAGATGTAATTGATCCATCCTTTTCATGGCGCAGGAAATACAGCAGCTAGAGAAAGAAGAAGAAGAAGAACATGTAACTTTAGAAATGAAGTATGAACAAGACCAATTTCTTGTTTTATTAGGAAAATCGTGGATTAGGCCTACTAGGGATACCACATTATAAAAAGAAACGCACCGAGTACTCTACCTCGAAGGTGATTTGGAAAGGAATGCATTTCTTCAAAAATATGACAGTTTTAATTCTTGATATCGCAATATCTCGATAATGGTTACTCCTATGAAAAAAAGTAATTAAATCTTTCTTGTGAAAAATTGCATAAGCTATAAATTCGTTAATAACTATTTTTACAATAAAACTAACCGTTAACGAGATATTCCCAAAAAATCGTATTTTATGACGTTTGACCCCACGTAAAATATTTAGCAGCGCACCGATCGGTGGGGACTTGACATTTCATTTAGAACTATTTATAATAGGTATGAAGGTCCACACAAAAAATCAGCTCCATGCGAATTATTCCGAACTGTTATGTCTATTATGACTGGACTACAAGTTACACATAACCTCACTTATCATCGACCGCTTCGACCAGGTCGACCAAATTTCCAACAAATCCGAATTTCAAACTGGTCGATCGAGGACGGTGGCGGTCGCTCGCGGTCGGTCGGCTTAGTGTGAGGTTTACCATATATGCTTACATGTGTTTGAAATTTTGGACGATCGCGGACGATCGACGCGGTCGAGCTGTCTGAGTTCCGCCTTAAGGTCTAGGAAATCACAAGGTTTTTAAATTTCAGGATTATAAAATCAGAATTACTTATAGGCTCAGAAGATCAAAATCTTTTGAAATCTTCGGCTTAGAAAAGTAGAATATTTCGAAACATAATTAAAAATTTTGAAGCGTCTTCAAATTTCAGGTTTATGAAAACAAAATATTTTAAAATTTTCAGCTTCCAAAGTCTTTCTGAAATTTGAAAGTCAGCCTGTTTTGAAATTTTCAAGCTTAGATCAACATTTTTTTAATTTTGAATTTAGAAAATCGGAATATTTCGAAATTTCAGGAAAAGAAAATTTAACTTACCTTTAAATTTCAGGATTAGAAAGAAAATCCGAATGTTTTCAAAATTTCAGGATTAGAAAATCCTTCTATTTTGAAATTTTAGGTCAACAGGATGAAGATTCGGGGCTACAAAATTGAACTATTTGTGAAATTAGAAAATCAGACTGTTCTGAAATTTCAGGCTTAGAGACTCAAAATGTTTTGGTATTTTGGGAATATTTCGAAATTTCAGGACTACAAAATTAAAACATGTTTGAAATATAAGTCAGACTGTTTTGGAATTTTTAGGTTTAGAAGATTAACAAGTTTTCAAATTTTGGGCTTAGAAAATGTCGATATTTTAGAAAATGAAAATTTAAAATGCCTAGAAATTGCAGCAATACAAAGAAAATAGGGATATTTTCAAAATTTCAGGATTAGAAAATTTCTGTTGGTAATTGTGTTTTACAGGATGAGTATATTTGGAAATTCAGGAGGACTACAAAATTAAGATATTTGTGAAATTAGACAATCAGACTGTTCTGAAATTTCAGGTTTGGAGACTCACAATATTTTGACACTTTGGGCTTAGAAAATCAGAATATTCCCAATTTTAGGATTACAAAATTAAGATAGTTCTGAAATTTGAAAATCACACTCTTCTGAAATTTTCAGGCTTAGAAGATCAAAATGTTTTGAACTTTCGGGCTTAGGAAATCAAGATATTTTGAACTTTCATAATAAGACAATGTAAAATATCTTGAATTTTCAGGATTAGGCAGAAACTAAGGATATCTTCACGATTTCGTAATTAAAACGTTCCTGGATTGCTTTGACATTTTATATTAATTTACAGAATAAGAATATTTCGAAAATTCAAGACTACAAAATTAAATTAGTTTTTTTATTCAAACCGTAACACAAGTACTATAGGGAAAATTAAACATGGTTAGTTTCTTATTTACAGAAATTATTGGATTTTTCTTCATTTACTCGTTCAAGACAAGTGTGAATATTTCGTTTTTTCCATTTTTAGGACCACGTACATAACACGGGACCCTTATTATTATTTAAACAGGGCACTTTAAATAACAGCTATCATATAGTTGTAATCATAATAAAGTGAGTTAAATCCACTTATAAATTATTGACTATAATGAGCCCTTTTTCTATAACTCTATGACAAATAAATAGGTAGAGAAAACCCTCTGTTGAATAAAGAGCTTTTATTAGATAAACCGCAATATACACAGCTGATTTTCTTTTCCTTGTGGACAAACAAGACCGAAATTAATTAAAAAAGCCCCATTTGTGAAAAAAAAGTAGGTAAGTATATGGGCCCTTTTTCTAATATATAATGTAATTGATAAAATATTTTAAATATATGAGATCATCCTATTGACGAAATCCTTGGTGATCCTGATGCATTGTGGATTTCGTACACTAAGATAATTATTGAATATACATAATTTTGAACACAAACTGCTATAAAAAATTTAAAAATATCCGAAAAATATGAAGGACACAGTTCTGGTTATCTACTAAAAATCTTTTGTTATATAAGTCTTCTTCCTCTTTTTCTTTGTTACAGATCTTGGGATTCGTTTATATACCGATTTAATTTTCTTATGAGATAGATTGCTAACTATCTCTCCATCTCTTATATAACCTTCCTGATGGATGTGAACTTGACGGTTTTCCTTCCATTGCTATACAAAGCAGTCTGTTTTGGTCCATTCGTTTCACATGATCGTACCAGTATCTTCTCCTCTGCTTCACCCAACGCATAATATCCTCTTTGTTACACTTTTCTCTTATTTTCTAGTTCCTTATTCTGTCTCTTAGAGTTTTTGCTGATATCGTTCTTAATATTTTCATTTCTGTTGTTTTCATCTGTCTTTTAGTTTTTATTGTGTCGGCCCTTGTTTCTATGCCACATGTCCCACACACATCTTGTATACGAGTATTATCACTTTATTTTCGATTAGCATATGTTTCTTTCGCCATATTACGTCTTTTAAACATCCTAAGATTGTAGCAACTTTGTTTACTTGGTCACTTCCTGGGTTATTATAGCTAGATAATTGAACACCTAGATATTTAAACTATGTCACCTGCGGTGGACCATGTAAGGTGGATTACATGGTCTCAGACACTTTGTTTTACTTATGGATATAGTCATGTTGTATTTTCGGACAGGTAGAATTTGTGTAACTGTCTCTGCAGGTTATCTTCAGATTCGGTTATTATTGTGGCGTCATTTGCATAGCAATAGCAAACTAACCATACTGATCATTTTATCCCCCACTTTATACCCTAATCTTAAGGTTTTCACGTCTTCTATTATTTTGCCCATTACAAGGTTAAACGCCCTGTCTTATTCTTCCAGGAGCCAACATTTCTTTAGACGTTTCTTGGGTTATTCTGATTCTGGTTGTATTAGTGGTATTGATTTCATCTATTCTTATTATTTTATATGGTGTTCTATGTACTTTCTGTATGTTCACGACGTCTCTCAACTGAACCTTGTAAGATGCTTTAGTGAGATCGATAAAATATACAAAAGCAGGTTTATTGAATTCTACAAATGAAGATAGCATTCATAGTTTATCTATTTTTGCGGAATCTGAGTTATTCTTCTTTATTCATTATACCTCATGGACAAAAATATTGCATATTTTTATATTGTTGATTTCTTCTTCTGTTTGAGAAGTAATGTGGAGCTAACTGTGCTGGATTGTTGTTTTTAAGCTTAAATTAATGTATCTGTCAAAGAAATTGCAAATATGTCTTGGTACGTAAAATCCACAATTCAATTTATTGAACAAGGAACTTTAGAAGTATAATAACACATGATTAATAACTGAACAGTTTCAAAAATAACGTGTCTGTACTAAAACAAATGAATTTCAGTAACACGTGTTTCTTCCTCGAGCTTGAATAACTTCCCTCATTCTTCTGGGTAGGCTGGAAAGAAGATTTTGGATTCTTTCTTGGGGAATCGATTCCCATTCTTCTTTTGCAGCAATTCTGAGGTCATTTATGGTCGTAGGAGCCTGATTTCTGTGCCGAATCCTTCTTTTCAGCATGTCCCATATGTGCTCGATCGGGTTAAGATCGGAACTGTATGGAGGCCATTCTAATGTTCTGATATTAACCTCATCGAGATACTGTGTTACTGCAGCTGCTACGTGGGGGCGAGCATTATCGTGCATTAGCACAAATCTCTCGTGCCCTATCACTCCAACATAGGGCACAACATTCTCTTGTAAGATGTCTTTAATGTATTGTTCAGCCGTCATTCCTCCATTAACCTCCACAAGCTCTGTAGGTGCCTCCCAACTAATACCACCCCAAAACATTATTTCACCACCTCCAAAGCTTACATTACTAACCAGATTGCAGCTGTAATAACGCTCTCCGGCTCTTCTATACACCTTATTTCGTCCGTCCGGCTTCCAAAGTTGAATCCTTGTTTCATCAGTAAAACAAATATGCTTCCGTTCCTCCATGGACTACTTAGCATGAACTCTAGCAAATTCTAATCTTTGCCTTTTGTGTTGTTGGAAGAGACGGGGCACTACGGCAGGTACTCTGGCAATCAAATTGACTTCTTTTAACCTTCGCCTTATTGTCTTAGAACTAACAGTAACCCTTCTTATGTTTTGCAGCTCAATTTTTAATCGAGAGGATGGAAACTCACGATTTACTGAAGTTGAACAAAGCGATCATCTGCAGCACTGGTGCACCTTCTTCGTCCTTGCCCTGCCCTTCTTTTATAATTTCCAGTTTCTTGGTACCGTTTTATAATCCGAGAAACTGCAGATTGATTTAATTGAACAATTCTTACAATATTTTTCTGTCTGTAACCTTCTTGCCATAAAGTTACCACTTTTACGACATCTGATTCGCTGCTGTGGTTATTGCGCGGCATCTTTTTACAAAAGTGTTTTAATTACACATAAAGCAACAAAACAGATGGAGTTAAACCAAGTTTTAGTCAAAAATATCGGTTATAATGTTTATCAAGGGAACGCACTATTTCCACAACTTTCACAAAACACAAACAAATAAAATGTTTTTCACAGCCTCCTAAAATAATAACGTTACATAAAAGTGATATTCCAAGCAGAAAAATTCACATTTTGCTGGATTTATTAATATAATTAAAAATATGCAATATTTTTGTCCATGAGTGTATGTTTTTCAAGTTTTACTCTTAGTATGCTTGTGTTGTGTCACTCTTTCGATATTAATGGGTTTCTGAAATTTTGTTGAAGAATGTCGGAAGTTCTTTGGTCAATGTAGTTCCACCATACTTCAATAATTCATTAGGTATGCTGTCAGTTCTAGGTGTGTTTCTGTGTTTTAATGTATGTCTTTTGCCTTAGCTTCGTACAGTTTTTCGAAGTATTCCTCCTACTGTTCTAATATAAGTTTCTTTTGTGCCCCATTTAAGTTACATTCCACGTCCTTAGTAAATCTCAGCCAATGGTCTCTTCTAATTTTGTTTATTTTGGCATTAACGTTGTTTCTAGTGGCCACATATTTTCTATGTGCTTCTTGTGTTTGCTAACTCTTATAAGATAAAAACCTTTTCCTCTTCTCTTCTGCCAATTCTTTAACTTCAGGCGTGAACAACGCTTTGGTATTTGTTGCATTTGTATTAACTTTGCTCGTTCCAATAGCTATACCTTTGTGGCTTCCTGTAAGCAGAATTTTAATTTCTTCCATACTTCTTCAACATTATCTTCTGTTGTTTTTGTCTCCCCTTAATTTTAATTTTTCTGTTAGTCTTTCCTTATACATATAGGTTTTTGAAGCTTTCATTGTCTAGCGTTTCTAAGTTGTATTTTTTATACAATATTATTTAGGTGTTTTCTTTCTGATAGATGATAGTAGTAATGGTAGCTTACAGAGGACTAGTCTATGGTCGGCGTCGATGTTAGCTGATGTCAAAACTCGAATATCCAATATTTGGTTTGGTGTAATTTGTTTGTTTGTGATAAAATAAGCAATCGTTGATTTCTGATTTCTGCTGTTGACAAATGTGTGCTTGTGTTGCTCTTTATGCGGAAAGAAACTGTTATTAATTCTTACTTCATTTCTGGCACAAAAGTCAATTACGAGTTCTCCATTTTCATTTACTACTTCGTTGTTGAATTTTTGTTTTACTCCATTTACCTCTTCATTTCCAATGCGAGCATTTAAATCTCCAAATATTATGACTTTGTCTTTGTTAGTGTTCGTATCGATTAATTTTTTGTAATTTTTTGTAGAATTCTTCTGATTTTTCCTTAGGGTGAGTGATATCTGGTGTGTAAGTACTAATTATCTGAAGTGTAGAGTTGCTAATATTAAGGGTTACTTTGAGAATTCTGTCATTTAAGTATGTAGTCTAGGATTTCTGCATATCCTTCGTGTAGAATAATTCTAACTTCGGAGTGAGGTCTCTTAAATATGTTTTGCTACGCCACGCCACTATAAATTAAAAGTTTGAATATCTAGATGTTCCTTAACCTTTTATTTTGGTGTCAGAGATTCTGCATATATCAATTTTATGTTTCTCCATCCCTAAAATAACTTCTTAGTCTCTACCATTTCAAGATATTATATTCCAGCATGCAAATTTGGATATAGCCTGTTTCTGTTTCCAATCTCTTTTTTTCGTCTTCTCGCAGGGGTCGTCTTCAAAAATTGCTGTCCATCGTCCGAGGTTTCATTTTCTTTAATATCCATTATTAGTTATTACTGTTATATAAGTGTTCAAAATAAATATAGACAGATGCATCAAAAAAGGAGTTACAAACATAGCTTATTAACTCTACTATTTTTACAAGCAATTTATTTTAACCCAAAGTTAGGGAGTCTCATCAGAAAAATTGTTTTGGAAATAAAAAATCGGTTAAAAAATAAATCAAATAACGACAAAACTAACATTTAGAATTAAAAATAAACTGCTCTCTAGTTACTTACTTTACAAATAATTAATAATTATGTAACATGGTATGCAACTAAAACAATTTCTAGTATATTATATATGTTTCATGTAATGAAGTATAGAACTAAATTAATTTAAATTTTAACTTATTTACAATCTTACCGTTTGCATTCAAACGGAATGATTCTAAATCTGTTGTAAGTAAGTTGGGCAAGTTGTACTATTATTGTCCTAGGTACGAGATAACATACATCATACTTATTTAAAACTTCCCACTGGGAGTTTTAAATTTTAAACAGTTGCTTTGTTAACAGTCATTTTTTGCTTTACGAGCTCTATATCTGGCAGGCATTAATTTTAGGTACATCATAAAATTTTGTGGTTTTTACTCTGTTATTCTGCAAAGGTGTATGATTTTATGCATTTCGATTGAATTTCAAAAGTAATTCAATTAACAAGACAGAGAGAATGAAAGAAACGACAATTAAATAAACACAATTCAATTTTTTACTTCCAACTCAAAATAGTTAAGGAAGATTAGGAATTTAAATTCGTTCTGTACAAAAAATAAAAAATGTAGTTAGCGTTCTAATTTCTCTTCGGTTATGTTATAAATAATTGTGGTATTCTGAAACTTATATAATTGGGAGTATAAATAATTTTGGTTTTATTTTTAGGTCACTGGCATGAAACATGTAGAACTGGTAAACAACAATCACCCATAAACTTAGATAATACGATAGCTCAAGAAAAATCATATGAAAAATTTGTTTTCAGCAACTATAATATTGAATATCCGGCACGCGTAAAAAATAATGGACACTCAGGTAAAATGTGTAAAGTATTTAAGTTTCAATAGTTTTTAAATATTTGTTATTTTTTTTTCTTACGTCCGTGGGTCTTTAGGTCGAAGATATTTTCATTCAAAATATTTTGTGTGGCAGTTTACATTACATTTTGGAGGGACTCTCCTTTTTTCAGATATATAATTAATTACCAAAGTAGGGTAGTAAACAACAATAACTAAAATCAAATAAAAATTAAGAAAAAACTTATATTTTTGCATTTTTCACATGAAGAAAATGTTGAAATATACCTATATGCATTCAGCTAGTTTGCTTGATTTCATATTATGATATAATATATTATCATGAGAGTCTCTGATTTTGTTTTAAGTTGTTGTGATGTTTATAAAATTTGTATGAAATAATTACTTGTCAATATATTCTAAAAAAAGTGTTCCTGTGTGTTTATACTGCGTTGTATTTATTATTGACTATTAGTTGACTGTCGTCACAGGAATTCTAACAGAAAATATATTAAATAATGTATGTTCGCCTAAAAACCCACAAACATAAGAACTAGTTTTTAAAGAAAAGGTCACAAAAAATTAAAATGAATTTAAATATTTAGTTGAAGTGAGAATAGATGATAAGCGGCCTAAAATTTGGGGCGGCGGTTTACCTAAAGAGTATACTTTAGATCATCTTCATTTTCATTGGCAATCGGAACACACTGTAGATAATTACAGGTAAGAATAATCATATTAGCAAAACAATAGTTATAATTTAGGGCAATGTTTGTTATATCTATATAATTTTGTTTAGATTTCCTTTGGAACTTCATTTGGTGCATTACGCAAATGATTACAAAGATTTACAAAACGCTTTGAATTACATGGATGGAGTTGCAGTATTAGGAGTACTTTTTGATGTAAGTTGTAGAAGACATTTGATATTTGTTCATTAACAAGCATTTTCAATAAGTAAGTATGAAACAAACTGGTAATATACGTGGGTCGTTTGAAAAGTAAGGTAAATAAAAAAGAAAATGACCAACTTGTATTTATTTTTGTAACATAATCTACATTGATTTTGACACATTTTGCTCAACGATGTTCCAAACCATTACACAGTTTTTATAAAACGTTTTCTCCTGATCTGCAAAATAGCCGTTCACAGCATGAACCATTTCATTGTTGTCGGAAAATCGGTTTCCACTGAGCCATATTTTGAGGTTCGGGAACAAATGGAAGTCAGACGGGGCTAAATCGATTGAGTAATTGGGGTTACGTTTCAAACGCTTGCAAGCACGCAGATGGAATGCCTTTTAGTCTAAAGTAAGCCCATCGCGCACAAATGTTCATGTAAAATATCATGAACTCGTTCGGTACCATGTCTGCTATCTCCCTGATCTTCGGCCACTCAAAACTATTTTGTGGATCTTAGTCACCACATCCGAAGTTGTCACATCACTGGGGCGTCCGCTGCGCAGTTCATCTTCGGTAATCGTTCGACCACGTTTAAAGTCAGCAACCCACAAATATGCGGTCTTAAAGGAAGGGGAAGACTCACCATGTCACCAAGGACGCGATTTGGCTTACTTTTTAGTTGGGGTGCCGTTTTCCTCTTGAAAAACTTAAATTTTATCACGGCACGAATCTCCTTTTTATCCATTATTTTTGAAAATGCTTGCACGTTCGTCTACGTCGCGTGACCAAACAATAACCTTACAATGCACTGAGCTGAAAAAGAATCAAATTTATCGGCCGTACATCTCTGCGTCGTTTACTTTACCTTTCAAACGACCCACGTCCAAGTGCTTAAAATGCTTATAAACTTATTTTGCAAAATTAAAGGTTTAATTTTGGCTTAAACGGCGGATAATGCAATATTTGGATTTGAAGATTAAAAAGGCAATTGTATGACTAATTACATGAAACCTTAAACATAAAGATTAGACCCAACTGAGCTATTGTTCTATACAGTGTGATGCAAGGATATAAATAAAAAACCGTTTTATTATCAATCGAAGAAATACTGAAATTCCTCGTCATTCCACAGAAAGTAAATGAAAATTCCTCATTCAGTTGTATCATTACTCATTGTTATCAACTTTTCAAGAAAGTCATTCCTTAGAAAGCATAACGAGTAAAACGCGCACACTCATTTACGTATTTTTTTATATATTTAATTAGCACAAAGTGATACTGATCTTTCTGTTTTCAAAATTTATTTTTTTACTAGCATTTTGAATCAGAGTTGGTTATACATTTGCTCATTTTTTTTAAATTCAATTTTGTAGATTTCATCAATATTTGTGTGAAAAACTATTATTTAGCAGCTAGATTTAAGAAATGAATCAGAAATCCATCTGCTTGGAATATCATTCTCTACCTGTATAGAAGAAGCATATGATCCAAAACCATCAAAAGCATTTGTGGAAATATTTTGTAATTTTTTTTAGAAAACAGCAACAAGAAAAAAATGGCCGTACAAGCGCAAGAAACTTTCATTTTTTACGAATATCGACTTCGGTATTAAATTGCCCGTTTAGGACCATAAAATAGTCTTTGTGATGTCTCATTTTTATTAAACTTTCTTCCATCACGGAGGAATTTACATTTTTTGAAAAATGCAATTTCAATGTTTTTAATAAACCAACCAGGAAAACTGAATTTAAATTTCAATCTTGTTTTAAAATTATTTGGTCTTTCATAATAACAAAGAATAGTGCTAATCGTATATAATAATATATTTACATAGCAAGGGATGAGGTAAGTGAAATTAATACATTTAGCTCCCAAGTTATTTTCCCACTGCTGATATAAACTGTCGGTAAAAAGTGTTTGACATAATAATTTGGCATTAAATTTATTTATCAAAAAGCTAAGTAGTTACCTTCTTGGCTTTAAATAGTTATTAGGTACTTGTACTTCCGTAGAGAGGTAGATTCACACTTATTTTCCCATTGTCTTGAAAACCAATACATAAAGAATGATAAAATCAGCCTACCTCTTTCATATATCACCAAGTGTTACTTTAGAGACTAATTTTTAGGGATTTACTCCTTTGGTGATATTTTTCTATATACAGAATTTTTAAAATTACATAAAACTCATGAAAAATGTTTCATACAGTAGCTGTGACTCTCCCAATCGGCAGTGGAAAAACACGTTGCTTAAATTGAATAAATTAAACGAATGAAGTCTTCTCCACAGTTTAAACATTTAAAGTGCAACATAAACTGTGGAGAAGACTTCATTCGTTTAATTTATTCAATTAAATCGTTACTTCACTATAAGTATGGATTTCAACATTACGTTGCTTAAATGTTTTCTTAAATACTTTAATAATATATTATGCAATGAGCATTTAACTATAGCTATTAAGACACGAGTATGAGAATTAAGACACGAGCCGCAGGCGAGTGTCTTAATGAATACGAGTGTCTTAATAGCCATTAAATGCGAGTTGCATACACTATTTTTTCTACGACCAATTATAATAATAAAAAAATAAGCTCCTTCTGAAAAGCTGCTACCTAACCTTATTTTTGACAACAAAATACTTTGCTGCTATTGGTTATCTCAATTAAGAAACATCAACAACTCGCATAACTGTGGTTACCAAATAAAATACTTTGCTGCTATGAAAAATCTGTATCTTAATGAATCTCATTAAAATATAGGTTGTAAATGCTTAATAAATCAATTAAATTATGCTAGTAGAAAAAAGCATTAATTTGTTACTTGCTTTTCTATATTGTATGTTATTTTTTATTAAATTTATTGCAGAACATAATTATGTCCTTTACGTAGTTTAATGATCATTACTTGATCACCTAACCTCTCAATGTTTTGACTAATACAATAGAAAGGCAACACAATAAATTATTTAAAGTACAACATTTTGCTTAGAGCTGCTGTTTCTACCTCCCAAGTCATTTAGGCAATATTTTACAAGTGTAAAGTTGTTAAGGTAAATAATAACTGAAACCTTAATTACGACAATTAAAACTAGTTGAACGTTGAAAGCAGAAGGATCAGTCGAAATGAATTAGGCTTTTGTAACTGTTTAGAATCTATTATTTTAATGACTGATAATTAAAAAAGAAAAAAATTAAATACGATATTTCTTCTTAAGAGTGGCATGCCCTTTATAGGGCGTTGCCGATCCGCTCTCCGTATGCCTGTGGTGTGCGTGTCAAGTAGCCTACAGACATACGCTATTTAAGACAGTTTAAAATAAAGCAAAGAGTGGTTCGAAGAAAAACGTTTTCTTGAAAAATCGATGATACAAGAAAGTTTTCCATTTACAACGGTATTGTTAGATCACTCTGTATATGAATTACGAAACTATTATCTCGTAAGTTAAAAAGAAAGAAATTTCTTAATAATTTAAATAAGTACTACATACATCCAAATTTAGGACAATATATCAGTGGTTGATTAAAAGGTTATGTAAAGATCAGTTCAAAATACTATTAATATTGACCGCAAAAATTCGTGGAATTTAAAATTGTTAACACTCCTTAATGGTTTCAAAATTTCTTTTTCTGAAATTTAAAAAAAAAAATGCTTAAGAATAATTAAATACTTTACTGAAAATCAACTTTTCGTTAATTAAAGGCATTGTCAACTTATGAAAAGTCGATTTTTTTTTTATTTTGTAATTTGATTGAGTAAACTGAGTATTGCACCTTTGCAAAATTTTACGGCCGAATTTTAATTCGTTACCGTGTTATGGGATCTAAAAGTTTAAGCTATGACGTCACCTACGTCGGTCGCCGGTAAGAGTTCTAGCATAGCTACAAGTACACCGCTAAATTTAGGTTATGTTGTCGACACCAGTGACGTCACGTATGTAGGATCTGAATTTTATTTTGGTTTTATTGTGGTTATTATCAAAGATATTGAAATTCTACCAATGCGGGTACTTTTACGAGTATTTTAACTAGCGTATTTTGATATTTACTAAATATGTTGCATAAGTTGACAATGCCTTTAATTAATTAATTAATTATAATAAAATAATTAACTAATTAATTATTGATTAATCCCCTCAAGTTGAAAAATCAATTTAACCGTCTATGTTATTTGCATTAAAATATTTTGCTTGGAAATATGTTTCTGTAATTTTTTTCGAAATTTAATATTACAATGTAAACAGAATTATCCTTTTGCAGTTATCTCCGGACGATGATATATACTTCGATCCTCTCATTAAAGTAATGTCGAATGTTGAACAAATTCCGGATTCTATCAACACCTTGAACACAATACGGCTCAGTAGCTTCATACCTAGAGATGTTGCAGGATACTATCGTTACAGAGGTTCTTTGACAACACCAAACTGTACCGAAGCAGTAACTTGGACAGTATTTACTAATACAGTTCCCATTTCCAAAGAACAGGTATGCCATCATTTCGTTTTCCGTTTTCTTCCTAATTGCTTCTTTCAATTATATTCTCGTCAATTATTACTGAAATAAATCAAATTTCCTTGGGCGCTATTTTGATTTTTTTAATCATGATTGGGATTGAACCTATGACCAGCTGCGAAGGGGGTCGTTACTCTACTTATTCTACCATACTTGGTCACCTTTTGCTTATGTAATTTTACGTACATACTTTTTTGTTCATGAAAGCTCATTCTAAAAATACGTTTAATTTTAAAATTGCTTAGTTATAATACTAAATACAAAAATAGAGTGGCTTGTCTTTCGAGCTGAAGTTATATACCTACTGCTTTTATATTAAATTATCGAAAATTAGAGGAAATAATATGTTACAGCACTTTCAGGCTAGAAGGCCCATGGCTTTTTGCTCAACAAAAAAAATACAACAAGAAATGCAATTTTGAATGAAATTTGCCAAAAAAGCTAGATATTTATTTTCTTTAATACTTTTAGGCAAAACATTTTGAATCCGTGCACTCCAAAACAGGCGTCCTTAAAGCAAATTATCGTTCCCTGCAAGATCTTGGAGATCGTACGATTTTTAAGAAAATCAGCCCAATCCCCCATGGAGGAGCAACATCCATCATTAAACAATCTCTTGTAATTATGGTTGTCTTAACAGCTGTTGTTAGAATTATGTAAAGTTACGATTAGTGCAATATATTATTGCTAAAAGTGTAACCCAAAGTCTGAGTATTGTAATAATTTTATTGTTGTTGATGTTTACGTAATAAATGTGTTTTGTGATGCTATGGTATTTATTTTACGTATTTAATTTTTGGATGAGATATGGGTTGTAAGTAATTAACGTATTTTTATTTATAGAAGCTGAAAACTGATTAATTACTCATTGTCCCAAATGCGTATGTATCTCATTTATAAATAACAGCCTATATACAAGTAATAATACTCGTATTTACGTGTTATGGTTCTGGCGAGGGTTCTGGCAAATTAAATTAACCTACGACGATGTTTCAAAGTGGAACCTAAATTTATTGTTTTATATGAAAACTGTAGATTACGTTTTAAAAATCATCCGATCTTATACTTCAAACTTTAATTTTAATGTAGTAGGCTAGTAGGCTACCTACTCACCAGTATTTTTATTTAATTTCTGTTGTTAATTTTAAATTTTTCATAATAAGAGAACTTATGCAACAAACTGGATTCCATATAACCATTTTTTTGATTACATAACTATCAATAGGAAGTAAAAAATAAAAGTGCAAGATCATTATCATAAAGTAAGTTGTATCACCTTGTGCAGCATTTATTGTTGTAAATTACTGTTTTTAATCTATCAAATTTCGAATTTTTCTTATCTTGTAATAGTGTATGGTTTCTGAATACCTAAAAAGACTGAATCTTTCTTTCTTTCTTTCTCTCTTTTACCTTTTTATAGTGTCGAGGGGGCTGGACACATCGAGCCGCAGAGCGATCACCTATCCAAGTTCTGGCCAAGCAGGCTCTTGCTTAACTTTGTATATCTCAGTATTACGTGCACTCCTACTTTGCCGTACTACCGGTTGAATTTCAAGATATAAGGTTGAAAATTCTTTTTCTTATGCTTCTAATAGGCCATGGCCTGTTATTCCGTTGCAATTTTCATTGCCAGCTATCTTTTCTATTTCTTTGGGGGTCTTCCTACTGGCCTTCTTCCTGGTGGCTTTCCGTCCCTTGCCAGTGTGGCTATTTTTTTCTGTTCATTCTATTCATATGCTGATTCCATTCCCTTCTTCTTTGACGAGACCACCGAACAACATCTTGTTCTGTATATGTCTATATGTTTCTCTAATATCGCTGTTTCGTATTTCATATCTCTTAGTGTGGTGCCTATGATTGATCGCTATGTTCTCATTAATGTTGCTCGAAGTATTCTTTTTGTTTCAGCGGTGTCTACCCTTGCTTCAACTGCATATGTCAAAAGCGGTCTTCCGGCCTTTATACATGAGGACTTTACTCTAAAGTTGCCGTAACTGGATATTTCTACATCCTACGCCTAGGTATTCAAAGCTCATTACTTGTTCTATGCATTATTCTTTGATTGCTATTTTACATCTTCTAGGCTCTCTGGCTACTACCATGCTCTTGGTTTTCGCTATGGATATTTCCAACATTTTTATCCTGTTGTTTCCCATCTGGTATCCATTTTGTAGCGGCTTTTGAAATTTTGCGTGAATTAAGTATAATACGGCCCTGTTGTTCGAAGTTTATGCTCGCGTGAAGTTGCAGAATTTGCGAAAATAATGCCAAATCGGCATATTCTTGTTGTTGCGGAATATTTCAGAGAAATCCCAAATATAATGACCAAATACGATGATGTAATATTTGTTCTTTGTTATGAATTCGGGGAACCACCGACCCGATCACGAGGCGACGCTAAGAGTAGCGTCATTTAAGGTTCCCCCCGATTGCGAATTCTCGTTTTAAATATTTCTTACATTCATTAAATCTTAGTGTTAATTCATTACTGCCTTTTATTTGTGTCTTGCGTTTATTTTAAAATAATTTTGGATAGCTTGTGAGCCTGGCTACCAGTACCAGTGTTTTATTTCAGTAAGAAAGGGTGTAAGTAGCATCCAGCAGTAGAGTGCAGTCACCTCCAACCCCCTTCGAGCCCAGAAGGAACCATCTGCGGTACGTTCCTCGAGACCAACTTGGGTGATTTCCGCAGTGGCGCCCATTTTCCTCCCGATTGCGACCTCCCTATTTGAGGGATTTAGCGTTTCGAACTGCTTCTTCGACTACTTGTTAGCCGTGAGCCACAGAATTTCGACGTCCCCTATAAGTTGTCGGAATTAGCACGTAACAATTTCTTTTTGTCTTTTGTTCTTCTTATCAGCTTGTTGAATAGTACTGGGCTAGATTGCTCCTTGTCGAATTCCTGATTTCTGTTTTGTGTACGCCAATTCTTTTATTTCGGGGGTGAACCAAGGTTTAGTTGATAGTGATACTAAGCTTTCGACTTCCGCATCTTTTATATTTCTTTCCACCTTTTCCCATATCTCGTCTATGGTATTCGTTTCTTCTATTTTATTTGTTTCAGACTTTTGTTTTAATCTTTGTTTATGAAGCCATTTCGTTTTCAAAGTTTTTCTACATCTACAGCGTGTCCCCCAGGGCCGGCAACTTTTGATTTTTGCGTGTGGTACTCAAAAAGAACAACATATATGTATATTTAAATGCGACGCTTTACTTAGAAAAATACGTAAATATACATAGTATATAGGTACTTAACATATTATGTATGTATGTATGGTCTGTAACCTCTTGTACCTTTCGGTGGCGAGGTTGGTGTGTTAATGTATGAGGTTCTACGGGTGCAGTGCACAATCCGCCCTGACTCTGCGAGTTGCGTGATTGGTGTGCCGTTTAATACCTACATACTGCACCATGTGTAAAGTGTAAGTGTGTATAGTGTTACCTTGTTACTCTACCTCTTATGTCTGTATTCTGAGGAGACCGTCGTTAATTAGGTGCCCAACGACGAATGGCCACCAGGACTCGATACCGACCTCCAGACTGCAGGAAAATCCTGCCCATCCGGAGATTCGAACCGAGGATTGGCGCAGCGCTAGCCTGACGCTGCTACCACTGCGTCACCCTGGCACTTGCTTAACATATTACATATACATAATTATAATATAAATAATTTTACATGGACATGCAAAAAGTGGTGACACGAACTGCAGCCCTGGAAATCCACTCATTTATGAGTGGTTTTAAATCAAGTGCTTCTTCTGTGTAGTCTTGATCTTGATGCACATGAAAAATTGCAATGTGAATTAGCCGACTGAAACAGGAACGTAAATAAGTCTTTAGTTTACGAAGTGCGGAAAAAGATCTTTCCGCTGTAGGTACATGTCGATGCAAAGTCACAATTTGTTGCAGAACATGCATCACATATCAGAACACAATTCAGTATTCACAATGAGAGACAAAAAGGCAGATTTATAAAGAGCAAAATAAAGCTGTACCCTGTACCCTGTGCATAATTCGTCGTCGAAGCGTGTGGTGCTAAGCACCACCATTTGATTTTGCGTGTGGTGCCCTAGCACGCGGGCACCATTGTTGTTGCCGGCCGTGGTGTCCCCGGCCCCGGATAGGGTTTGCGATAGGTGTAATGAACCAAAAATGTTTGTAAAACGTTTCCAGCTTTTGTAGTCTAGGTCTGCTTGGTTTACAATGAATTTTTATCAATTTTTCCAGTTTTCCAGGTTAAACTAATTCTTCTCTGGAGGTCGTTCTCCATGTTTCCTTCCATCGATTTGCCCCAAGTATACTGCATCTTGCACATATATCACTTGTTTTCCCTCAACCTGCAAGTCCCATTTTCTTCCGTTCGTTAAAATGTTGCCTGCCAGAGCTCATAGTCGGTTTTCGCCCGACGCCAATTGACATGGAGCAGATCCCCGTGGATCAATCCTGGATTACGCCAGGCCCACCCCCTGCCAATAGGGTGTGGAGGAATTTGTTAGGAGTTAGGATAGGTGGGGATTGGGAGCACTCTTCGAACATATACTACTGGAATGAGTGTAGTACGTCTGCAGCGGTCCTAAGAAGATAGATAAGGACAGACAATAGTTGATCCAAGTATTTTGTGCGCATGATCGCACAAAACTAAAAGAAAAGCATATGTAAGTAACACCCACGCTATCGTTTTACCACGCTAACAAACGTCAACTGACGCCAAAACTGCGCAGCTGCAGCTTTGGGGGCGTCAAACAAATCGGAAATTAGCGACTGCGTAATATTGACTAGTTCGACTCTTCGTCTGTCCTTCTCATACTTACCGATTATTATAATTTTGTCTTTGTCAATCATCTTTGAACCACCACTTTTACACTACGGTAATAGGAGTATGATCATTCCAGTAGTATATGTTCGAAGGGAGCACTGTATAACGTTAACATGCCTGTGACGTCAGTCGCTAGACACCGCTTCTACAGTGTAGTGTAAGGTAGTTAACATGTTAATAATTTAGTTTTTTCGAAATTTATTTTGAATCCAACTGTCGCATTTTTCGAGGGCAAATCTTTTAAAATCCTCTTTAAGGCTGTTTCACTCTGCTATTCGTATTCCGTGGCTTTTCCGCTCTAATTTTCTAAAGACTTCTTCTAACACACAACTGAACAGATTTGGTGATAGTGGGTCCTCTGTTTTGCTCCTTGTTCTATCTCGAAATAGTCTCCGTCTCTGTCCAGTGATACTTACTTTATTTTTATATTATATTATAAATCTCTTTAATAATTCTAATATATTTTTGTTTGACTCTTTGGTTTAATAGAGCTTCAGTTATGGGTAGGTACATCTACAGTAAAACGCCGATTATCCGGAGGTTTTGTGATGTTACGTGAATTTTTGTAATGAATTTTAAAAACCTTTTTTGTTTATTTTTTAATGCTTAAAACGTGTTAAAGAAATAAATAATTTAAATTATAATTACCTAAGTTCAAAATAAATCTTGTACATGTCTGTTACGTTCAATTAAATGATCATTTTTAAAAAATCCGCGTAAATTTTATCCCAACTGATTATCCGTGGTTTTCATTTATTCGGGGTAACCCTCCCCCCAGTTACCCCGGATAATCGGCGTTCTATTGTATGTTCTAAACTATCAAAAGCTTTTCCGAAATCAATCAGCGCTATACAGGGTGTATTAAAAATCGGCATAATATTTATATCACGCGATTCTACGTCAAAATCCAAGCAATCAACTCCAGTACCAATTTGCTGTTACTCTTTAGTTATGGAGTTGTTATTAGCAGCCTTAAGTCGTATTCTGGTTTGCTTGTCGTGCCATATTTTTATGAAATAATGATTTTTAGCTGTAGTTTAATCAACAAAAGAAATAACTAATCTTTAATCGTACTCAACATACCCATCGCTTAATTAGAATTTCCATCCGAAGTTTGAAATTTTTGCAGTGCTTGTGCCTTTCATAAATGTTGCAACGATGTACAATGCAATTATACCAGGTGATTCACGTAAGACGCGCCCCTTAAATGCTTCAAATGCAACCCACCATACGAGGATTAACATAGATAAAGGTTATTTATGAAATTGAAAGTTGGGTTGCCTATTCCAGTTAAGGGGCGCGTCTTACATGAATCACCTGGTATATTAAATTAAGCGGGTTGCTATTGGCGATATCGCAGGTGATGTAGTATGACTGACCACACAGTGTTGCTAAGTGTACAAGACTTTAATTAACAATTCTTCAAAAACTACACGTTTTGCCGTAAAACAGTTACAATTTTTTATCCAGTTTTTAACGCAGAATCGCGTGGTGCGAATATTATGCGCCATTTACGATACACCTTGTATAAATTGTTTTGTTGAATTCTTTGTATTTTTCTATTAATCTCTAATCTGATTAACTGTGTCGTTTCGACCATGGATTAAATAATAAAACAGTAGAATATAATACCGTACACCATGCATGTTAAAAGTGATCATCAAATTTTATAGCAGTCTCTGGAGAGCACAACTTTAAATATTACTTAAAACAAGAAAATGCATTTTGTTCATCAAATGTAAATACATAAATCAATTCCTGATACGTGCTTAAATTAAATTAAAATAGCATAGTTCTACTTACAGGTTTGTATTTTATATATAGTATTATAAAATTGATTTTATACAAAACTTATTTTTATTATATCCAAATATTAATTTGGTAACTTGAGAAAACCGTATATATTTAATCACAAACACAAATTCAGTTGTAGAAAAATATTAAGCATATATACAAGAAATCTGAAAATCGATAGTTCTGATTTTAACAGATTTGTATACAATAATCTTAATAACTAGTTTAGAAAAATGCTATCAAAGCATCACTTTTGACGGTACACTAGTATAAACAAGCATTTAAAAAAAATAAAAAAGATTCCATTAAAATCGGAAAATAGCATAAAACATCTTGTGATAAAATTAATTCTTAAAATATTACAATAAAATAACTACGGATTTGTAAAACATTCATTAAATATAATTTAAAGTTAAGATGGACCATTTTCAATTTAACTTAGTACGTATTTTAAAACAAATTGGTTGATCATGACGATTAGATTTCTTAATCTAACTAAGACTATGAATAATACGTATTACACAAGTAAGTTGTTCATGAAAAAATACTGACATAAAAAATTACACCTTATACAACTACTTACAAGCTACAACACAAAACATTTTTGGCATATCAAAAATAAACATCTTTATACTTAATTTTTGGAATGTTTACGTGATGCAATATAGTAATTCACAAAATTCATTTCACTTACAATTCCACTGCACTATCATACACATTATTACAAATGAAAGCAAACACACAAAACATGTATTCTAAATCACACAATCATAAATGTGCATGCATAAAACCAAAAGACCAATAGCCGATATTACATCAATCGCATGAGAGTGACTGTTGCAAAAGTGCAGAGTGCAATATATCGTTGAATTGCACATTTGCTGATTGAATGGATTGTGGTACTATTGTTTGATGCCCTGGTAACTGCATTTGTAGATATGGTCCGATTAAATTTGAATTATTGGGAGAATCTAGAAAAAATATTTTCTGTAAGTTTGAATCACAGTCTGCAAGTAAAACTTCTAATTACACTTGTTTTTAGATGTTTTGTGTTGGATTATTATACAAATTAAGGACACAAAGTATCATATTTTCGTTAAAATAAAAATCTGTGAGTTTCCAAAACAATGTAGGGGAGAGTCGGACAATACCAGGTAGGTTGATAAAAACGGGTATTGCTTAATTTTTCTCAAGGCCAACTGTATCAATAGAGACTTCGTCCCTTATAAGGCCGTACCAATCCGCGTTTTTTACACTTTATCAACTTTACAGTTTGCGCTCTATAGGGCGACCTCTCCAGGCGAAATGTTAACTACGGTATTGTCAGTTAGTTGTCAGCTGTCGATTCTGACAAAGTTGTCAGTCATAATGGCATTAGTATTGTTTCTAATTTTAACATTTCTCTGTTTAAGGTTTGTTTTAACTTGGTGATACCTTTTTAAATTGGTTTGTTCTCTCTAAATATATGGTAATTTCTGTAAAAACCGTGTCCTTTTATTCAGAGCAAGTAAAAATAGGATTGTTCATTGCGATAGTATGAATATGTTCTCTTATTTGAAGGTAAGAAACATTCATTCTCAAAATGCTTTTTACATAGCACCGAATGCTTAAAAGTCTCTAAAAATAATTCGAGTTTGTGTTTTCTTCAGTGTAATGTCTAGAATTTGAAACTATTATACTATAATTTCGTATTAATAAAAGTTTGAAAATGATTCAACTAGCATTAATAAAAGTCCTGTTACTTATTTCATTTACAGCTTTGATAGATTTAACAGGCAATAAAATATTGTTTTTAGCCTTGTTTGTTGAATATGAATTTAAAAATTAAATCGACGTAGATTTGTTGCAAAACTACATTAAACTTTTGGCACACGGAATACCACAAAAACGTCCAAACCATATTTTTCCAATCTTCGAAGCACCTGCAATATGAAAAATGGATTATTACTACAGAAAATCCAGTTCTTGTAGTCAATATTTTGAAATTTTTATTTAAACATTTCCAAATATGTCAAAATAGTTGCAAATACTGCCTTCAGAGGTCGTCCTATAGAGCGCAAACTGTAAATTTGATAAAGTGTAAAAAACGCGGATTGGTACGGCCTTATAAGGGACGAAGTCGCTATTGATACAGTTGGCCTTGATTTTTCTAAACGGCTGCTGCCATCCATTTCAAAATACTAAAATTAAAGTCCTCAAACAGTCAACAGTCGCATGTATTGGTTTCTACATCATTTGAGTGACATGTGTCGGAGCAGTAAGAACTTGAATATTTTAGGTGCACTAAACTCACCTTTTAAGATAAGTTTACAGGCTTTTTTTTTATCTACTGATTAATTAATGTCAATTTTGAAACATTACATATAACCTAATATATTAACTCTAATTTGGTCAACACTTTTGAATGTTATCTCATAACGTACAAATTTGACATAATATTTAATTTCTTGTTTTCGAGTCCTACAAAACCGGGTAGTCCAGGTGGCTACAAAACCGGGTACCCGAAATTACCGATTGCAGATTCTGACTGTTCGGAGGAAGAAGACGATAATAATGATGCGTGTCTTTATTGCAAACGAACTATTTTCAAACTCTAAGTCGAACGAAGGCTGTAAAATTAAAGAAAAACTCGAAATGTATTTTTATTTTGCATATTTTAATGCATAACTGCATAATTCAGTGCATTCACAATTGAATAGCATATCGTGGTTTTAAATGCACATTTTGAATACACGAATTAAAACGATCAGCAATTTAACCTCACTTTATGCTTTTAATGACAGTTAAAATATTTATGACAGAGGTTTTTGCTTGCTTGCTTGTTATTGGAGAGAGATCTTTAGTTTAAAAATTTACCTAGCCATGATTGCATTCTATCTTTGTTGTACTACCCATATTGTTTATGTCTTCCTTGTTGCACTCATTAATTTTTGTACGTTTAGACTGGTTTTTGGACAATTTGTATACTGATTTCGATGATTATAATCAAAATTATTTCAACAATAATTAATTAAATAAATAGTACATACTACCCAAAAGATCCAATTGTTGCGGAAGTATAAATCGTTCATCAAAACTATTTGGAAGACTAATTAATCCCTGTTGCAATAGAAGTTCATCAGATTTACTAAATGTAATAAAATCCACCATTAATGGATCCGGAGTGTCTGTGGCTGATGGAAAATCAGCAGCAGCAGCTGGTGTGGAAGGTATTTCATCCTTGGGGACTTTTGGTGGTAGACCTTCTCCAGTTTTATGGTCTACCTTATGTCTTCTTCGTGTATGTTTTAACCAATTAGGGTAGTTTGTAAACGTTCGTTCACAGTACTTGCATTTATAAGGACGCTCGCCGGTATGTATGTTGTGATGTTGCTGTATAAATAAATTTTATTTTTAAATATTAATGTGAAAATTAATTAATTAATTTTACCTTCAACTTTGTGCTACTAAGGAAACCTTTACTGCAATATGAGCAAACAAATGGTCGTGCTGCTGCATGTACCAAACTATGAACTTTTAAACATCTTTCAGTCTTATACATTTTTTGGCATACGTCACATTTAAATGGTCTTACATTGCTATGAAAACTGTAATGTCGGGCTAAATGTGATTTTTCGGCAAAACTACAAAAATAAAGTGTTTTTATATATTTCATATTTCGTTCACAAATACTTCGTACGTTTTTCCACACTTATCACAGGTATGGGGTTTATCGCCGGTGTGTTGTTTAACGTGTTGTTGCATGTTGACTTTCTGTGTAAAAGTTTTACCACAAACATCACACATGAATCTTCTTCCTAGTCTATGAACATTCATATGTGACGTCAAGCCTCCTCTAGTATGTAATCTGTATAGAAGAAATGCCACAATTTTAATATATCTTTTTATATTCGTAAAAGGTTCTTTAAAATTAAAAATTATATCAGTAATAAACGAGGCAAAATTAGTAAATTTAATAGATAGATTTGTATATACATACACTTTGCCGCATTCAACACAAGGGTAATCTTCTTTAGTTTCTGCTTTGTGTTTTTTAACATGTATTCTCAGGCCGGGTTTTGTAACGAAACTTTTTCCACATTCTTCACAAACAAACGGTTTAGCTTTTGTGTGCTTTGACAATATATGCACATGCAACATACTTTGTAAACTAAAACCCTTAGGACACTCCTGGCACCTACAAAAATCATTTAAGATGATTTTTAAATTACAGAAAAAATAAGTTACTTGTATCTGCCTTCTGTTATGTGTCGATAGCAATGCGATCTAAAGGTTGAATATTTTTCAGCAGTCTTATTGCAAAATGAACATGTATAAACAGGTGGTATTCCGTAACTATTTCGATAATGTTTATCGAATTCCATTTTATATGGAAAAACTTGTTCACACATGTTACATTTAACGCCCCAGTGTGACCGCCATTCTTCTTTAACGTTGTCTATAATTTCCTCATCTAATTTTTCTCCATCTTTAACAAAAAAACAAAGCATAAATGCACGATCAACAATAAGTGAGGACAAAAAATATACTTGTTTCTTCCTGTAAGCCCTTAAAAATGTTTTCTTCATCTATGTCCTGCAGTAAATCTTCACTGTCGGGTAACTCGATATCATTTTCAGTATCCGACATAAATAAATCAGTCTTAACGTTAAGAATCAAATTTTCAGTGCCCATTAATTTTAAAAATGTACTTTCAGTAGCGTCTTGCGAACATTCCGAGCTATTTTCAAGTGAACCACTTTGACTGACCTCTGAATGCACAGCCTTCTGAGGCTGCAAAGCTTTACGTCTGTTTCTTCTTGGGGTCACATTTTGTTTCGATGGCAATTCATAATTGTCACTCGTAGCACTAGTTGGGCTAAGTGGTAACTCCAAATCATTAAGACTCTCGTCATCACTATGAAAATTTCCTTTTATTAGAGTTTCACATTCTGTTAAATGAAACCCTGGCAATTCTTCCTTTATTTGCTCTATAGTTTTTAGTTCTTCCTCTTTAATATCTGAACCCGAGGAGTTACAATGTAAGGCCCTCGATAGCTCTAAATGTCGCATTTCGTAGGTTTAAGAAAGATTTTTAAATAATTAAATTACAAAAGTGAGGTTAGGTATACGTAAATAAGAAAATTGTAAAACTTAAATTACATTAAGACATTTTCGATTGAAGGTATCACGAATATAACTAATAAAAACACTGCTGATAATCAAAACAAGGAAATGTCCTCACACCCTTAGCAATTACACACTTCATAATTTTTAATAGCATAGGTGATATTTTAGAACTGTTGTTAATTAAACCATTTGGTTTAAGTAAATCTAATAAAAATGTAAATTAACACAGATTAAATTTCTACAATTTATACAAAGTTAAGTATTCACTTTAAAAACATATAAACAAATTAGGGGAAGCCATTTTCCCTTTTTAATTTTTTCGGGCTGTGTCTAAATTAACAGCTACGGCAACCGTTGTGTATCAGTTGCCGCTCCGGTAAATTTTAAAATCTGTTTTCATTTATTTTATAATATATTATAGGTAGGTGATCGAAATTCTTTAAAAAAGCTTTTATAGTATTAATAAGTTCCCACCAGTAGACCAAGAGCCAGCAACGGGTTTGCTTACAATATTTTTAACAAGCGTGTAACTGTTATGGAAGATTCCTTTGAATATACTGAGAAGAGAACCCGAAGTCTGGCAAGCCTGCGGTGGTGGTTTTAGCCCCCTTGCGTCCTTGAAGGGTAAAAAAAAAACATAAAGTATAATAACAAGTCTGGCGCTTTGATGTGTTAAAGGTAATTATCTCTTATGTAAGTAAAAAAGTTGACAGACGCTTTCGCGGGTGGTAAGTTTACCCCAGATTCGCATAAAGTTGCATAATAAACTTAACCATTTACAGTAAAATAACAAAGCTGGGCTTTACATGGTATCATCAGAACACCTTCAGTATGCTATATTTAAAAAGCCAGACCAAAATTGTGGTGGAAAAAGAGCGACAGACCATAAAACAGGTTCGACATGAGTGCGAGAGAGATAGCCTTATGCAGACGCGTGAGTGCTAGCGGGACAGCCTTATGCGGGCGCCCGGATACAAGAGCGCGTATGGGGTATGATCGTCGATGCGCATTATTTAGTCATTTTGGCAACTGTTGTAATAACTTTTAATGATTTTTGAATATTTTACTTTGTAACATTGAAGTTTTTAAAGATACTATGTCCATGTAAAATGATTGGCACTGTTTTGTATATGTATAGGTATTATTGCTTCAATCACTATCGTATTCTGGTTCATCTTCCTCGTTTTCTTCTTCTTAATTTTCTGCCACGTCCTTAGCAATTGCTAAATTGTACGTAACTTGAATGTAGGGTTGTTTTAATTCATCAGCATTTCTTTGGCTTTGTAGCATTGTCTCAAGCGCGATTGATGTATTGGTTGGAAATAAATTTATGGGAGTGAGATAAGAAACCTTTTGTTTATGAGTCTTATCTTGTACTATTAGGCTATGAAATCCTACCCACATTGAAGTATTTGGTACTTGTAAAACATGAGACAACATCCAGATCGTATCTATTTCTTTTATCGATTCTACATTGGTAGGGAGCAATTGGCGATGTTGATCATCGATTGGTGCTAAAACTTCAACCATTTTTGCTTTTTTAGCATATGAAACTAATTCTGGAGTGACAACATTAAAGGTTCTTCTCCTTTTGCTTTTACTTGTACCTGCAATTTGAGTATCCTCAATGCTATGCGTCTCAATATCATCACTTACATCTACATTTTGATAGATAATCCCTACAGTATCGTGTAGTGTGTCTTTGCCACTCGTTGTTTCAACAAATCTATCGAAATTATTGAAGGCAACTCCAGTAAATAAATCGGGAGACAGTTTAATACCTGGAGGGCATTTGTTGAGGAAAACGTGGCTTCTGTTTCGAGCTCTTCTATCACATGATAACTACAACAATGCCCATATCTATTTATAATATCTACGATTTTTCGGCTGCTTGTCAGGCTTTTCAAAGATATGCCTAAAGCGATATGTTTAGAGGTTTTAATTTTCCCATTTGATACGGCCTAAATTGCATCTTCGGATAATGATTTCACTCTTCTCATGCAATCTGAACTACTCCTCCGTCGTTGATCAGAACCAGATAAAAATCATTCAGGCGTTCTGGAATCAAGCATTCCCCTGATATCAAATCTTCAGTAGGTATTTACAAAATGTGGTAATTCTTTTCTTTTTATTTTTAAAACTTTATTTCTCAAAAGAAATGCCGCTTTCTGTAGTATTTCTGTTTTTCCCAACAGTGAAAAGGCCAAATCATCAAATAAATGGCGCTGTATAGGTACAATGACTTTCTTATGACGTATAACTACAAATGATTTTAATTGTCTCGAAGCTCTGGATAATTTGAGATTCCAAATACTGTGCAGTAAATTGTCATAAGAATCTGAGTCCTCCTTTGCTATTCTTTGCAATGAATCCATGTAATAATAATTATGTACAAAAGTTTGAAAGAAACATTGTTCTTTTTCCACTACTTTTTCTTCAATGAAAGCACACAATTCTACTACACAAGTTTGTGGTAATTTCTAGTTCTGTGCTAACTACTCTCGGTCGGTTTCGGTTCCAGAAGGGGTTTACCTTTATTGAAATAAAAAGTTCTACGGCTATTATGATATGATATTTCATTTCTTGTCAAATTTTCAAATTGTATTATAATATCAGTATCTTCCATAGCTGCAGAATATGCTCTTATAACAGCTTCCAACGAATTTTTTTACCGGTACCTATATAAAATCTCCATGCCTCCTTTGTGTTTTTTTTCTTTTTCTTACAAAAAAAACAACAAACTGAATCCCTGTTTTCAGAGTAATTTATATTTCCTACCGGATTCTCGACTGATAATGACGATGTCTCCATATTGTCAGGTACTTCTGCACCCTCATCATGGATAATACTTCCGACAGAGGTTGATGCTTCAAATGTTGTTGATTTTTCTTCATTCACTATGTTTATTTTTGCATAATATTTAGCCATTAATGCAGTAAAACTCCACGATTTGAACGCAATATTATCATTACCATCGAAAACAGGCACGTTTGCACGGGCTCAGTGCTGTGATCATTCCCTCCAATTCAATCAACGTTTATTACATACAAAAGAATTGTACATTGCCGTTCTAGGGGTTTTTGCCCCTCTTCGGCATAGTAATATGTATACAAAAAAAGAAAATTATAAAAATTATAAAAAATATGTTCATATGAGCTTAAATAAGATAAGTAGTAAATAATAAAATAAATAATAAATAATAAAAGAGTAACACGAGAATATGGTGATGATAATATGTTGTGATTGTCGGAAGAGATGTCCGGAGTCGGGCGGTGATGTGCGTCGGTCGGTGGTTCCAGGGGTTCCAGATTATCTTCTGCTTCTTTGGATTAGGGGGGTCCGCTCCAGGGCTTCGTAGAATTCTTCGGGGAGGTCGTCGGTAGTTTGGAGGAGCATGGCCGGTGGGTGAGGTTTTTTTGTTTTTGGTTTTCTGGTGATGGCCGGGGGGGAGAGAAGGATTGTCCTTGACGGTGATGAGGGATCATTGATGCAGAAGTTAACAAATTTTGAGGACAGGATGTCTAGGCGTTGGTTTAGAGGAGGGATGGGGATGTCCAGGTAGAGTTGGTCGGAGGGGAAGTAACGTGGGAGACTGTGAATTTTCCTAAGGGTTGATCTTTCGAAGGAGAGGTAGTTGAGGGTGAGGTAGTGACTTGAAATGTGGTGGATGATGAAACGGTAGTCGAGGATGGGTCTAATGAAAGTTTTGTAGGTGTGTAGGAGGGTTTCTGGTTTGCAACCGAGTAGGCGACTTCGGAGACAGGAAATTAGGGAGACTCTGCGGCGGGCGGTGGATAAGCATAGGCGGGTTTCGAGGGACCAGTTGAGAGTGGGGGTGAATGTAATTCCCAGGTATTTTGCAGAAGGAAGTAGGGGGATGTTTTTATTCCAAAGGGAGATGTTGACGTCGTTGCGTAGTTGGGTTTTTCTGGCGGAATATGATGGGTGTCTAAAGAGGATGAGTTGGGTTTTATCGGGATTGGGTTTGACACGCCATTGTTTCATCCACCTCTCCAGACGGCCGATGTGTGCTTGAAGGCGGCTACTGGCGGTGGCAGTTGATTGAGCGGAGATCCAGATGGCTGTGTCGTCTGCATATTGGGCAGAAGTAGAGCCGGGGCGGTCGGGGTAAGGGAGGTCGTGGCAGTAAATTAGGAAAAGAAGGGGGGCTAGGATCGAACCTTGAGGAACGCCTGCCTGGGGTGTAAACTTGTCGGAGAGGTGGTTTAAGTGTCGGATGCGGCATGTTCTGTTGGAGAGGAAGGAACGGATTATTCTGATGAAGGGGAGAGGGAAGTCGAGCGTGAGCATTTTGTGTAGGAGGCCTTCCTTCCAAACTTTATCGAAGGCTCTCTCGATATCCAGGAATATGGAAAGGGTGCAGTGTCCTCTATTTATTGCAGTGGAGATTTCCGTGGTGAGTTTGAGGATGGGGTCTCTGGTGGAGCGGCTATTACGAAAACCATATTGTCCTTGGGGTAGGATGTTGTTATCTTCGGTGAAGGAGCGGAGTCTGTTGCTAAGGAGTTTTTCGAGTGTTTTCCCAAGGACGTCGAGAAGGGATATAAGTCGGAAGGAGTGGGGGGAGTGAGGGTCTTTGCCTGGTTTAGGGATCATTACAACGTGGGATTGTTTCCATTGGGCGGGGTAGTAGCCGGAGAGGAGGATGACGTTGAAGATGTTGGTGAGGAGTTGAATGGCTGAGGGTGGAAGGTGTCTGATTGCCTGTCTGGTGATTCCATCTTGCCCTGGAGCTGAATTCTTTCCGAGGTGGATGGTTGTGGTGACTTCTTCGGTAGTGAAAGGGTTTAGAAGAAAGTGAGGCAGTCCTGGTTCGGGGTGGTTCGGGTTGGGGATGTAGGGAAAGACTCGGAGGAGGAGGTTGTTGTTGATGTCGAGGGATACTGTTCTGGCGAAGTCGTCGTCGAAAGAGGGATCTTCAGGGAATTGGTAAATTTGCTGGAGGGTTTGAGCGAAATGGTCGGCTTTGTCTTGAGGGTTGGAGATGATGGCGCCGTTGATGAGGAGAGGACGTATCGGGGAGGTTTGTTGACCTGTAAGTAGTTTGAACTTTTTCCAGAATTTGGACCCATTCCTGTAATCAAGCTTGGAACAGGCGGCCACCCAGCCATCTTGTTTAATCTTGGAGATGTCGCGGCGGACGATGGCGTTGAGTCGGTTCCACTGGCACTTGATGTTGGGGTCCCGGGTCTTGATGAAGGAGCGGTAGAGGCGGCGTTTTTCTTTGATTAAATTAACAAGTTGAGGGGGGAGGGGAGGGTTCTTTGGGTGGATGGTGATGAGGGGTACGAATTGGTTGATAGCAGAGGTAATGGTATTGGTAAGCGATGAGATGGAGGAGTCAATGTCGAGGATAGTGTTGAAGTCGGGGTCGGGATCGATGTTGTTTTCAATGAAAGAGGAGAAGGATTCCCAGTTAGTTCGTTTCCAGTTGCGTGTTGGTTTGGGAAGGGAGGGGGTGGATTGTTCGAGGAATGAAACGTGTACAATAAGGGGGAGGTGGTCGCTGGTAACACAAGTGCCGAGTTGGCCGAAGAGGTCGAAATATCTAATGAGGGTGTCGGAGATGATTATGTGGTCAATGTTGGAGGTGCCGTGGTAGTTAATAAAGGTGGGGGAGGAATTTCTGATTCGGAAAAGGTCGCAGTCGGCAAGGGCGCGGAGGAGGATTTGGCCATTTCTGTTGGTGTGGTGGTCTTGGAGGTCGGTGTGGCGGGCGTTGAGGTCTCCTAATAGGATGATTTTGGGGAGGGACTCGAGGAACTGAAAGAATTCAATTGGAAGTTGGTTGTTAGGGGGGTTGTAGAGGCAGAAAACATGGATGTCGCCGATGCGGGTGTTAATGATAGAAGAGGATAGTTCTAAGTTAGAGAAGGGGGGGGGGGTGGATTGAAGGGTTTGGAAGGGATGGAGTTGTGAATGAGGAGGGCGGTGCCGCCAGAGGAGGTATGTACGGGAACGCGGTCATACCTGTATACAGAGAAGTTAGGAATTTTTAGGGGCTGTTTCTTTAGGAGTTTGGTTTCGGTGACGCCAAGGATTTTGATGTTATCGGAGCGGAGGAGGTTGAGGACCAGGGGCCGTTTACGGTTCCAGCTGTTGACGTTGATTGTGCCGATATTGGCCATGAAGCAGATTGAGAAGTAGGAGGCAGGGAAGAGTTTTTGAAGAGATATGAAGATGAGGTTAGGTTTTGGTAAGGGTGACGTGGACGATATTACCGGTAAAGGAGATGCTGGCAGAGATGCCGAAAAAACGACGAAAAAGGGGGAGGATGACAGATTGGATTCTGTCTCGTTGATCGGGAAAGAGGTTGAAAAGGGTGGTGATTAAAAATTTAGAGAAGGTTGTGTGAGTAACTGGTTCGGGTTGGAGTGTGGGTGGGGCATCGATGCATTTCAGGAGGGCTGTGGTTTCGGGATTGGCTGGGGCGTTAGGACGGGAGGGACACTTGAAGGCGAAGGCGGGGTGTTGTCCGTTGCAATTGATGCATTTATGGTCATTGGAGGGGTTACATTTGGAAGTGTGGTGATTGCCGCTGCAGATACCACAAGAAGGTCGAGAAGCTTTGCAGTTGGGAGTGGTATGGTCAAATTGCAGGCAGGTGGAACATTGGGCAGGTTGGGGAGGAGGGGAGTGGGAGGCTTCAACGGGATGATGATGATCGAATAAATTGATGCCGCGGGAGAGAAGGTGATCAATGGTAGGAAGGTCTTGAGATACTACTCGAACGAGTCGAGTGGGCTTGTTCGTGGCGCGGGAGGTGATCCTCCAAACGTTGGAGAAGGAAAGGTTCAGGTCAGTGAGGGCCGATCTAATTTCAGGGATGGTTACGTCAAGCTCAACTTCGCGAATGACGCAGGAAAAGGATGGATTGCGGGAGGGAAGGGGGTTGGGGGTGGAAACTTTGGGGACGATGGTAATAGGGGTGCCGGTCAGGTGAGAAAGTTGTTTGAGTTTGGGGAGGATGTCAGGGTCGGGGCTGCTAATCGAGACATGGCCGTTGAGGAAGGTGGTGATGTTGGATGGGGTGAAATTTGGGATGTTTTTAAGGTGGAGAGAGAGAGCCTTGGGTGTTCGGTCAGTAGGGAGGAGACCTTTTATGATGACGGAATGGATGGTGGTGCGGAGAGTAGTAGCTGAACTGTTAGAATGGCTGGGGGAGGGATGATTGATAGAGCGGAGGGAAGAAACTGAGCTGATAGAATGGCTGGGAGAGGGAGGAGAAGTCCTCTTACCGCTCCCTACGGTTTTCCAGGGTCCGTTGTCGTCGAGGATGTCTTCGGGGTTGTTGAGAAGGGGTGGTGAGGCTGCTGCGGTGGGTGGTGAGGCTGCTGTGGTGGGTGAAGCACTGCGGGCTCTAGTAGGCGTAATGGGGGTCCTGGATGCTGGCACAGGCACAATTTTGAGCTGCGAAGCTCGCGTGAAAGGGCGGTTTGTTTGCTTGCCGCCGGTGGACATGTTGATCGGCGCGAGAACGATACGTACGCGACGAGTAGAAACACCGGACTCTGTGTGCTGTGATCATTCCCCATACGCGATCTTGTATCCGGCCGCCCGCATAATGCTGTCCCTCTCGCACTCACGCGTCTGCATAAGGATATCTCTCTCGCACTTATGTCGAACCTGTTTTATGATCTGTCGCTCTTTTTCCACCACAATTTTAGTCTGGCTTTTTAAATATAGCACACTGAAGGTGTTCTGATGATACCATGTAAAGCCCAGCTTTGTTATTTTACTGTAAATGGTTAAGTTTATTATGCAACTTTATGCGAATCTGGGGTAAACTTATCACCGGCGAAAGCGTCTGTCAATTTTTTTACTTACATAGGAGATAGTTACCTTTAACATAGCAAAGTGCCAGACTTGTTATTATACTTTATTTTTATTATTTTTTTCCACCCTTCAAGGACGCAAGGGGGCTAAAACCACCACCGCAGGCTTGCCAGACTTCGGGTTGCCTTCTCAGTACATTCAAAGGAACCGGCCATAACAGTTACACGCTTGTTAAAAATACTGTAAGAAATCCGTTGCTGGTTCTTGGTCTACAGGTAAACCTATGTGATATACAGTGAATTTATCATTACGCGCAATACGAAAGTTATAGTTTCTATGACTACGTATACACAACAATATTATTGTTACCTTTGGTTTCCTAGGATGCATTAAATGGCAAGGGCAATATGTTTATGTGTTTTTTATAAAATGCAATATAGAAATAAAACTTATTATTAATTAGACATATTATATTGCAAGAAAATTAAGAAATTAACATTAAATTGTAACAAAATGCATTAAAATATTAAAGCAAATTTTCGAAAATTCCCCCATTAACTGCTAAACTGTGACCCAATCGGTCATAGAAATGATTTAAAACATTAGTTAACTGTTCAGGTCTCATTTTTCTAGAAGCGGTTACTATTTTTCTCTTCATACCTTCCAGATTAACTCTTTCTCCTTTTATCTTTAAAACACCGCAATAAAAATAATCATTTGGTGCCAAATCGCAAGACCTTGTGGGCCATTCAATTTCTCCTCCTCGACCAATCCATCGATGTGGAAATGTCTGGTTTAAAAATATTTTTACAATACGCGAATTGTGGCTTAGTGCTCCATCATGCTGGTACCACATTTCTTCCACATTTAGATTCAGAGCATTTAGTGCTAGCAAAATACAATCTTGCAGTAAATTCAAATATGCCTGAGCAGTTATGTTTCCTTCGATAAAAAAAATGACTAATAATATTGGTTCCTACGATGCCTGTCCAAACATTAATTTTAATAGGAGTTTGAGTAGGTATGTGTTGTATGATAACGATATAAATTTGCTATGCTCCAGTACCTGGTATTTTGCCAATTAACACTGCCATTTAAAAAGAAAGTTGCTTCGTCTGTAAAAAGTATTCTTTGCAGAAATTGTGGATCTTCATTAATCCTTTCTATCAGTTCCTCACAGAAAACACTTCTTCTTTGTTCATCACGTATTATGAGTTCTTGATGGTTCTGGTAATGTTAAGACTTAAATTTCTCCTCCTTTAAAACTTTGTAAACAGAACTTCTGCTTATTTCAGCAACAGTTGCAACATAGAATCGTTAGCTTCTACAATATCAATAATCTCCGCTCTTTTAGCTACTGTAAGAACTGCATTTGGTTTTACCCGTTTAGCATGGTGGGATTCAATGCATCCATTTTTGTTAAAACTTTTTACAATTCTTAGAACAGTACTAGGATGTGGTACTGGGCGGTCTAGAAACATAGCTGGAAATGCCTGACAAACTTGCTGTAAGCTCAGATTTTTATACAAATTGATAAGAAGTACTTTTTCTTCAGTAGAATACATTTTGGTGATACTTTTTGTCACAAACTGTCATTTCCATATTGCATTTTAAAATAAACGCATTTACAGGTCATGGCTATTACTACATTATTGTAGAAAATCGTTGTCTAGCAACTCCCAGTTTTAATATTGCGCCATTGCGCGTTATAGTAAATTCTCTGTATACATATTCCTCTTAAAGTATTATAGATTTACATACGTTGGAGCTTTTAGTGTTTAATTCTTAAGTTGGCATGCAGGTAACTTTAAAAACTATTACATAATTTAATTTAGACGAAACAAGAAATGTATGCGATTTGTTTATTAATTAAAGATATGAATGGGAATAATAAATAATAAAACAACATTTTACGTAAATTAAGTTTTGAAAATTGTAGATTATTTATTAGCATTGTTTTAGTTTCTTTTCAACTTAACTAGGAATTTAAAATTTGTAGTATTCTTTTTAACATGGTATTTTACATAATATAATTAATAAACTAAATAAAAATGAGGATTTTTAGAATTTTCATTCAACTTTTCAAAATAAAAGTTAGGCAAGCTTGGGATTATTTTTCAAAGTAGTTATATATTTCTTTTTTTTTTCTGATAATTAAAGCTTTGTATTTTGAATTACTTTGAAAAATTGAAAATATCTCGTAGCTAAGAAATAATTTATAATATTTTTTTAAAATTCTTCTGCAGAGGGAATGTCATCTAAAAAATACTAAAAGTGTTACCTAGGCAACTATGTTCTAAAATTTACCCCTTATTAACTTTATTCAATTCTGTGGTTGGTACATCGTATTCTTGCACACGTCCGGATGGAAGTAAAGATAGGTTTTCTGCAAATATTTGTATCAAAATGATATACAGGGAATTTTTCCTTTTATACCGTCAAAAAGAACGCATTGACGCATTGTTTTACCCAATATGTAGGCAACCACCTATACAATAAAAGTCACTGTGGCTGTAAATTTAGGGACCCTAGTTTTTATTTTTTATGGTGCGTAAAGGTTATCTTTGTAAATAAATAAAAATTAGTGGAATATTAAAATAATTTAAATGCAACGATTATTCTAAAACATAAAATATCAATACAAAACGAAAATGAAAATAAAAACGGCAACAGTTAAAGACAATTTTTTTGACAATAAGTTAATTTGATAATTTTTGCCACAGCATGCTATTTTTTTTTAATTAAAATTTAAAGTTTAATGCATAGTTGGCTGCCTACGTATAGGGTAAAACAATGCATTTGCCACGTTTCCTTTTTAAATGTATACATACATAGGCAATATGTATATTAAAAAGAAAAATTCCCTGTATATGCTAAAAATAAATATTCCCCGTTTACGAGTATTTAGTATTTTGAGACTGCTTACTTTGTTCACATATAAATGCTTGCGGTGTATCACAAGCTGCTCCATAAAACATTGGCCGATTATGATTTTCCCTATCCATATTTAAACAACCATAATCTTGACTGTATTCATTATCATACCAAGGGGGATAATGATTTATATCTATGTTATTTGGTGGAATCGGTTCGTTGTCTGCAACCCAGTAAAAATAAGCTCCACTTGTATGAATTTTTCCTCCAATCCAGATATGATTAACCTCTAATTAAAATATAATCAGCATTTTTTAGTGCGGCACAACCATACATACCAGTCACGTTTTCTCCCATTATGTAAGTTATGTCATGAATTATGTTCTTTTTAACCCTAACAAGATTTGCGTTGATTTCTAAACATTGTTGCCAGGCATCATCCCAGTTTTTCTTGGTAAAGTATATGATATAACCAGTGTCCTTTATAACTACTATGCTTAAATCCGGTAAGAAGGGATGTTCTGCAAAAGTTCTAATGAATAATGAATAATCCAATATTTTGTTCATTTATCACGAAATAACTTATTTAATTTATAGTAAATATTATGGGTTAGTATAAATCAGATGATAATTACTTCTAGTACAAATAAAACTACGTCTTCTTTCACATCGAGCTTCCAAAAACACAGGGTGATTAGCAAGATGTCGATCTAATAATAAACATCCATAATGTTTTAAGGGACGATCTTGTCTCCAAGGAGGGTAAATGGTGTCATTTGCTGTATTTTCATTCAAGGGAATACCTTCAGAAATAAATCTCCAGTAACCATAACTGAAATGCCCTCCGATCCAAGCGTTTTCCAAGCCTAAAAGACGTTGTTGTAAACGGGATTTACTAATTTCTATAAAACGAACTTGGTCTTCCTATGAGAAGGAATTTTCCAATTAGTCTGACTTCTTCGCTATTCCTGAAAGAAGCTAGGTGTGCTCGATGTTTCTGTCTACATTCTCTTACGGATTGTTTCCACGTTTTCTAAAAATTAAGTCAAACAAAAAAAGACTAGATGTGTAATAAAAATACCTTGTCATAGAAAATTCCATAACTGTATTTTTCAATCTGAATCCAGTCTGGTGTTGTCATTGACCCATTATATATTTTGTCGTATGCTAAAACATACTTGAATTACAAAGTAAAAAATATAGGATTGGGTTTGAAAACTTACGTTTTTGACACATAAAAGGTCGGTTTAGGTGGCATTCTAAATTTATATAATTGCCTACATCGTGAAATTGGCGAGAAAAGGCTAAACATTCGCGGGTAACGTTGAAACCTTCACGCCCCCGTTTTATAAAATAAGCATCAGGCGTATAAATACCACCGCCATTAATCCAAGAGTAACCACTAGCACCATGTTGAGATTTTGCTCCAATCCAGAGATCTTCCGTTTCTAAGTTGGTTTCTGATAATGCTTCACCTAAAAAATCTCTTACATCTGCTGAATCCACAATTGCTAAAGAACCATTTTTATATGCTTCACAAATAAGTACAGCTTCGTTCCAAGTTACGCGCGAATTCAGAAATACGTATTCTAGGTCTCCTTTTACGAAACTTTCTTCCACGTCCGATATTTCATTAGGAGCTGTAAGAATAAATATTTATATGGGTATTTAAGTGTTAAGTATTAGGTGTTTTATGATTACCCAAAAATGATGAGCTGCAAACACGTATTAATCCAATAAACCAGAATAAAGTTAAGACATCTCGTCCCATTATTTTAATATAATCTTAAAAATTTCACTACATGACTGTGGATGACCTAAGCGATTGGTGTTTGGAGGTGCCAGGTAAAACAATAGTCGTTGATACGTTCGGAAAATACATTTGTATAAATTAATAACTGGAGAACTGAATATACAGAATCAGTCTGTACTTCGTTGTCGTTAAGTACTTATAACTTATAACTAGAGCGCGGAAAAATATTCACTATTAACTTCAAAATATGCATTAAAAAATAGTTGAAATATGCACTTACATTTATGCAGTCTAAAATAAAATGCTCTCTTTAAAGACATAAAAAATAAGAAGTAAACACTGTAAGAGTATTTTTTATTCGAAAAACTATATACAAAATTAAACTAATTACTAATTACAAATTAATTACGAGGAAGACTGTATATGATGAGATGTTTTTCAAAATTTTCCAGTATAAACTATTGTCTCCTATCACTTAAGAGATTTTTGTAACTTGAAAATGAACGTTCCACATCACATGTAGTAATTGGTAAGTATCTCATCTTGCTGACAAGTGCAGGATTAATATCTGCAGCGTCATGGGCATTATTTCCGTTAAGAACGTCATATATTTGTTTAATTTTATCATAACGTGGGTTCTTACTTAATACATTTGAAAATTGCAAAGCTATATTTTTGCCAACTTCAGATGGTACGTTTTTACATTCTTCGTACAATTCTTCTACTAATTTCAAAGAATTTGTTAGACGCATGCTATCTGTTTCTAATTTTGTTATGGTAGAAACAAAACGTGAAAAATGACTTTTTAAAAGCCAAGTCGCCTGTTAACTTTTTGTCTCCACATAAGTTTTTACATTTAATAATAGCGACACAGTCAAATTTTGAAAAATCCTTTAAGGTTGGTATAGTTTTCGGCGTAAAACAAATGAGGCCAAACCATCTATTTAGTTATTATTCGATAAACACAAATGCAGAAACTTTCTGGCAGCTGAACTGTATTCCACAATTTTTCAAAAACATCTTAAAAAAGCGATAAATGCAGCGTATATAATATGTGTGTAATCTGATAAAAATTAAAAATATGCATCGAGTATGCTTTAATATACGGTAATATGCACTTATATGCAAATATGCACCGTGCTATAAAAATATGCAAAAAAGTGCACTAAAAGATTTGAAATATTGATTTTATAGAACATAATTCGGATAAGCACAAAAAATAATCCTTCTGCATATAAGCTAAAATACATGCAAATGCATATTTTTCCGCGCTCTACTTATAACTTATAACTATACAGATTTAGTGTGTCAGATATCGGTGCTAGCATTTTTTACATTTTGAAGGAAGCCGTACAGATTTAAAACTTAATAATTTTTCAGTATTTAATATGATAAGCTTTATGCTAAGAAGAGTCTTCTTTATTTTCAAGTAAAGTTAGAAAATTTCTACTTAACGGTTTATTAGTACTACTCGTACTTGTATGCTTCAACTAATTTTTAGTTATATTTCAAACCACAACTAGGGAATAAATTAGTATAAATAAACTAATATAGACTAATCAGTTTTATTTACATATATGTTATAAGGAAAAAGTATGTGGCATCATTTCATCGTTTATTAAGTTGCATAGCTGTCCAATTGAAAAAGGGTTTAATTCGATTGTACTCATTTCTTTGATGAGGCCATCTCCACTCCCAAATATTAGAATTTTCTGTTGTGGTTGCTATTACTGTAGTTGTCATTGCTGTAGTTGTTATTGCTGCAGTATCTGTATTTGTCAGAGTAGAAGCAGTGGGGGGTGTAGATGGTCCTGTGCAATCTAAAAATTGCGGTTATTAGTTAAGATTCATAAAAACTCAAAATAATTGTTAAAAATATGTATTTGCTTTTTAAATACATAGTTATTTACATATGTATATAATATTGTATAAATTTTAAGAGCGTCGAGTAGTAGTTGTTGTATTGGTAGTTGTTTTTTTTGTAACGAAGTCGGATTTTAGGCAATCATCTAAAATAGAATCAATATAACTAGTTACAAATTTAAAATGGTAATATGATTTATGTTAAGGAACAATTGCTCGTAAAATTGTTAATCATTTCCTGACGTTGTAAATAGATAACGTTTTTCTTATAATTTTAGTAAATAATCTTTGGTAAGTTTCGTAAGGATGATAATAAATACATATTTACATTGTTGACAAACAAAAGGTTGTTTTGCGTAGCAGTAAACTCCATAAAATAAGGCTATGTTATGATTTTCTCTGTCCATATTTAAGCACGCATATTTTTGCTCAAAATCATCATCAAGCCATGGAGGATATCCATTAAAAATCTTTTGAGAATCTGTTTCTATATTTTCTTTGCTTGTCACCCAATACCAGGTATTGTTTGGTCTCAGTCTTCCACCAATCCAAATATGATTTATTTCTGAAAATTTAAATTCTAATTCGAAAATATTTTTGTTTTTAATATACAATACCTGTTCTATTTTCTCCCATAATATAAAGAACACTATGCAATTTCTCCCTAGTCACTTCTACAAGCCAAGCACCTCGACTTTTGCAGATTCTATCTGCTTCGTCCCATGTTTGTGGACTATAGAATAAGGTATAGCAAATATCATCTATTATTATAATTTCAAACGGTAACTGATCGCCGCCAGACACTCCTACAAGTACAACTTCTGTTTATAAGTTAAAAAGAAAATAAATGAACAGCAGAATTTAGAACACTAGCAACATGTTATTTAAACTCTAATGTCCCATAACAAAATATATTACGTCTCGAACAGATGTAGCTTCTTTCTCTATGACAGCGCTCTTGTAAAAACACCAGTTTTTTTCCATCGTCCAGATGCCTATCAAGTAACAGACATCCTTCTAGCGGTAATGATCCATTAATATCTCGCCAAGGAGGATATGAAGTCTTTGGATTTTTCTTAAAAGGAATGATGTCGTCTACAGAAATGTAACGCCAGTGGCCAGACTTAAAATGTCCACCAATCCATGCATTTTCCAAACCTATAACATATGTGGAATCAGAATTATTCTTATAAGGTTTGCTAACGCCTACTTGGACGGCCAGTCAGGAGATATTTTCCTATTCCAGCCACTTCTGCCATTTTTCTAAAATCAGCTAGATGCGCTTTATGTTTGCTAAAACATTCCCTTACCGATTCTTTCCAGGTTTTCTAAAATATATTCATCGATTATTTCAAATAAATTAGTATAATTAACTTGCCTTATCATAAAATATTGCATATTCGTATTTATCGATTCGTTGCCATCCTATGTGGGTCATTTGTCCTTCCTCTTGTTGTGAAGCTACAATGGATAATGTTAAATCTTGCTAATTTCGTTTGAAATTATAAGTGTCAAGCCAAAATTTAGGAAGATTTTCGGAAAAGTCATTTTCCAAAGATATCGATACGTTACTTACGACGTTGGCAAATATAAGGCCTTCGAAGTTCGCATTGTAAATCAACAAAGCTTGGCTCTTGATGAAAATTTCTGGCAAAGCTTAGGCATTCTCGTTTGGTTAGCGAAACCTCTCTGAAGCGTTTTAACATGATAGTGTTGTTGACTACATCTCCAGTTAGCCATTTAAAACATTTTATTGTTACATTACAGTCTAAACAAGACTGCATGTTCGCACCAACCCAAAGGTCTTCGATGACCAAATTTGTTTCAGAAAGGGCCAAAGCAAGAAAATTTGCTTTTTCGAGATTATCAATTATGGCTAACGAACCGGCATCTGCTGTAGAACAACCGATTTCTGCTTCTTCCCAGGTAACTCTTTGATTTGCAAAAATGTATTCTAAGTCATTTAATACAAAAGATTCCTCAAACCCACTCAAAACTTTAGGTTCTGAAATTAAAAGAAATTATTTAAATCGGAATACTGTTTTGGAAACTTGCCCAAAAATACGCAGAAATATTGATGAAAATAACGAACACTAAAAATGAATACGTAAATCCAAAACACTGGAATAGTCCGCATTTTATTTAAAAAGAGACTATAAAATCGACTATAATTCGAGCATTTTGTTGGCGAATTACTTTAATATTATTGATTTCTATTATTATTAACTGTTGGCGTTAAAAGGAAAAGCTGTAAAAGTGGAATTTTATTGCTGAACTTTATGATAAGCAACGACATGTATATTTATAAATAATTGGTAAATCTGATGTGTAAAATACTTTTTGCTATGAAAAATAATATATTTTTGAGAAATTATTTAGGTAACTATTTTTAGGAAGTTTTTTTAAATATAATGTGAAATTTAATAATGCTAATTAACGCATACGTTATTGATTGTAATTTATTTCACTCATTAAACAATTCTAATAATGTCATAATAAACACCTAATTAAAATTATCGCTATAATCAACTCCAAATTGTTACTGCGTATAATGAAAAGCTTTACATGTGTATGTGCCTTTCAAACTTAATTGTTCTTTTTGCTTTATTACCTAAAAATGACGATTCTATTTCACGATAATGCAGAGAAGATTAAGAGTAAGAAAGATACGTAACTAAATACATAAAATAATAATTTGTGAATCTAGTCAGTAGTGAGGAAAAAAATAGTAGGTACAAAATTGATTTCATCAAGCTAAAATCGAACATTGTAAAAATCATTAAACATAAAAGAAAACAATTGGAAGATAAGTGGTATGAAAGTTTGGACGTCATCTATAGACCTCATCAAAAACTGAATAATATATGAGCAGGTAGAAGAACGGTAATTTCGGTTTTAGTGTATTGATGGCGATGATTGCTAAACAACCTTTGTAAACAGCATTATACGTTTACTTAGCACTCAGTAAATTTTTCCTTATTAATAATATTTTTTGTTTTCTAGGTAAACATATGTATTAAACCCAAACTTTGCAATGAATTGTAGTATAAAACCAATTTATTATGTTTCGCGTGTATTTTATGTATGGCCTTATAAATAGAAAAATGGAAAAGACATAATTCGTTTAATTTTTATAGAAAAACTGTTAGCTCATGTGTTTAATATTAGCATAATGACTTTGGCGTTTATATCATATTATAAAAAAACCTTATTGAGGTGACAGAATCATATCCCTTCACATTTGAAGAAGTTTTTCTTTTTCCATTACATGTTTGTGTATTTTATTTTGCTATGTGGACGAATTGGAAACAAGAAGAGTTTGCTATAACATTTTTAAACAACTGCACATCATTGATACGGAAGATATATTTTTGCCTAAACTTATACTTTTTGGCCTACGATGAAAACTTATGTATAACCTTAGTATATTAGGGACGATCATTACAACAACGACGTGTTTTGATTTATTGTTGGTATTTAAAATGTGTGGATTTGATATAGGAAAGAACTACGTGATTTCATATTTTAATAACGTTAGATTATTTGTATTTTCCGTACAAGTTGGGAATAAGGTGGAGCTTTTGAAAGGATATTTTCAGCACATTAATCACAGTCTTTGGAATGCCGTTACTAAAAGATTTGTAGGAGGTTAGATTCTGTTGTAGCAAACAAAAAGCTTCGTATTTGAACAAACAATTAAAATACATCAGATCATTGTGTAAAGCAGTGATCTCAAACTCAAATTGCATGCGGGCTGAATGCACGATCTGAAAGCAGCTCACGGGCCGGAACTTTTTTTTTAACAAAATGAGAGTGAATGTTTGCAGGGAATTTTTCGCCTATGCATACATTAAGGAAAAACGGGTCAAAGGCATTGTTTTACTCCATATGTATGGATACCACCCCTTTTAGAACCTGGTGTTACGCGTTACGCGTATGTGTGGTGTGTTGCGTGTAAATTTGGAAATTTTACTTTTAAAATTTAATTTGCCTCGAACATGGTTTAATTGAAAATTTATTTCAATAATGTTCAATTGTATTTTCTACAATGTTTTGCTCTAAATTTACTTTTTATTTCTCAAACTTATATTTTTCTCCTTCTCAGCCTGGCTAAAATTATGAGACTCTAGGTTAAATTTTCTTTTCTATTTTCTTTAGATGCCCAATCAGTTACTAAATATTTATCAAAACATATATAAACAATAATAATAATAACGCAAAGGAAAAAATTCAAATTTATATTTATTTTCTATCTGAAATCTAGGGGTTGGTACTGCAGGAAATTACACTTTGTAATTCAAACGTATTGACAGCTAAATATTAAAGTTTGAGACTGACATTTATTTGAAATAATTATAATATGTTGAATTAACCACTAAATAACTTAAACTAACAATAAACAAATTATGAAAACTTTAAAAGTGGGACAAAACTTGAGAATAAATAATGATAACCTATTCTCTTTCTTTTATTTATTAAATTTTTCTTCGAGACATACAGAAAAATACATACGTTTGCATGTAAATAACTATAAACTTCTTTATTTCTTACTACAACTTGACACTTGATGGCGTTTCGATTCTGATAAAGTTTGTAGCTTTGGAGAAAAATTACTAGAAACTAATCATCACGGATTGTAGATGCTCATCGGTCAATCGGGTTCTTTTCTTAGACTCATTAATTTTCAACTACGAAAAAACTGTTCACATGTAAATGTATGTACTCCCAAACAAAGCGATTATTCTTATTGCAAAAATTCATAAGTGGGGGTATTTATCTTTTGACAAGTACGAGTACAAGTTAATCAAATCTGTATCTTCAATTCCTTGAATAAGATTTACGATTATATCACACTTTAAATTAGCTCCATTTGTTGCGTTATTCACGTTCGTTTTTAATGGTAATGAAAATAATGTAAAATCGGACTCCAAATCATTAAAATCTTTAAATCTTTCTTCAGATTCTTGTCGTAATAATGCTATTTTTCTTGCATATTCTTGAGATTTTTTATTTAAAATAATAGGTCAGGATTTAAGATGTAGGAAATGTACGAAATTGTTTGATTCCAGTTGTGTTTCCCATAATTGCAGTTTAACTTTAAAAGCTTTAATACAGGCATACATGTCAGTGATAAGTTTATTCTTTCATTATGTAGCTCGCTGATGGTTTCATTTTTTTGTGTCATGATAATTTTGATTTCATTTTTTAAATCAAAAACCGTTTTAATACAGCTCCTCGACTTAACCACTTCACCTTGTTATAATAAATCATTTCTCCGCACTCACTTTCAATTTCTTCAAGTAATACAACAAATTCTCGATGATTCAGAGTTCGTCCACGGATAAAGTTCCTGTTTTAGTTACTGTTTCCAGAACATTACCCATCTGCAAGCTTTTGGCACAAAACTCTTCTTTATGAATAATGCAATGTATAGTGCAAAAATTATTCTGAAATTTTTCTTCTTTCACTATATTTCTTAATTTTACGGCTACTTTATTTTTTTTTACCAACCATAGCAGCTGCACCATCACTTGCAAATCCAACCATTTTATTCTAACTTAATTTATATTTATCTATTACAGTTTTTATTTCAGAAAAAATATCCTGTGCACCAGTTTTTCCTTTCATAGGAATTATTTCCAATAATTCTGTAATATTGGATTCCATAAACGATATGCCTTCGCTTCTTGGTAATATTCCAACATAATACATTTGTCTGATCGATTTTCAAATTTATCTTTACTTGGAGCATTATTTAATGGTGTCATATGTGAAACGTCGGGTTTACTTCCATACATTGTCTCAGATGGTGTCATTTCTTTGAGGAATGATGCTGGACATCGGTTTCTCACATATGCTGCAGTAGCAATTGCTTCTGCCCAAAAAGATGTTGGTAAATTTTGGCTGTAATAGCATACACCTTGCTATCTCAACTAGGGTGCGATTCATCCTTTCTGCAACTCCATTTTGCTATGGTGTGTATTCAGTTGTGAGTTCACGTTTAATTCCACATTCTTGTAGAAAATGTTTGAAATCTTTTCCACAATATTCTAATCCATTATCAGTGCGTAGTACCTTGATCTGTTTGTCAATTTATTTTTCTGATCTAGCTTTAAATGGTTAAAAAGCTCCCTTCACGTCTTCTTTATTGTTTAAGAAATAGACTTCAGGCCATCTTGTCGTGTTGTCAATAAATGTTGCTAAATATCGAGCTCCTCTCATGGAGTCGGTCCTCATGGGTCCACAGATGTCTGAATGTATAAGTTCAAGAGGATATTTTGTTTTTGTGTCTCATATCTTAGGAAAAGGTAATCTCGTGAGCTTCTCCTTGATGCACATTTCACAGACCGGTAATTTTCCTAGATACTGCTAATTAATTCCACTAACCATATTTTCAGTGAATAATTTGTTTGGAAGTTTTTTGCGTGTTTAACATGTGTTAATTCTGCAGGACTGATAGATAATATCATATCTGCACGTGCCTCTTGGTCTCCTTTGTTCCATTTATTTATTTCTGCTGCATTAGCATCGTCTGGAGTCTGGAGATCTTTCTGGTTTCAGATATGTTCCATCTACGTGCCCCCAGCCATTATTCTTGACAAGGATTGCCTCCAATTGCAATTTGCAATTTCCACGTGTCGTAATTTTCCTTCGTCAATTTTTCTATTTGAGAATAGACACTGGCCATATAATTTAGCGCTAGGAACGAGCTGGTCCCATAACATATTATAACTATTGTTGAAAACAATACTGTTTTTATTTATTATTAGAACACACACACAAGAAAGGCAAGTTACAACATGAAGTCGGTTAAACTAACATTCTAACATAGGTAACCTAATATATCCCCACTACAATATTCAGTGAGTAACATACTAAAACTAAATACGTAGGTATTCGGTGTTCCATAACCACAAACACAATAAGTACAATATAATATTTCAACAACGTTCCACAAAATCCCATAAAAATTAATCATTCTTGAATTCCCCAAAATGATATTTCATGTCTTAAAATCCTAAATAAAATCAACCACCCTTTTTTGACCTTAGAAAATGACTCAAAATTGGGCACTTGAAGAACCGTAAAAAATCCTATAACAATTCTCGAATACCCAGAATGGCATTTCATTTCTGAACCAAAGGAATCGGGAGCTTAAAAACCATATAAAAAAAATTCTTAAAATAAAAAAAAATTATTTTGTTTAACTACAATTGATGAGACAAGTTATCCATTGATAAGTAATATGTGTGTAAATCAAATGGATATCAATTTATATGTGACTGAAAGGGTTAACCAGCCATAATAGTTTAAAATATGTTTATTAAAATTTATTCATTATAAACATCATCCATGCGGGATGACTATTCTGAAAATTATGGATTTCGATAGCATTTTGAGCATCTAACAACTCAATGATGCGTAGTGTAAAGGGAAAACTACGAGTAATAGAAGAATGAGGGCCGTTTTCAATATTACAGTTTTTCATATTTGTTAATAAAAATATGTATTTTTCATCAATAAAATATAGTTTACGTAACATACTATTCCTCTTATAACACCTTGAACTTTTTCCGGATACTTTCAGCCCATACTTTATGTGTTTTTAAATGCTGTAAATATTACATATTAATAAATAAACTACTGAAATCTGAAATAGATATTTAGATAATTTTTTGTGCTGTTGATCATTTCTTTAGTAAAAAGAATAATCAATAATCATTGCCAGCGGGGGTCTATAAAGTTTCGACATGAAAACTAATTTAATATTTTCTAAAAAAAAAGAAACCGTCTCAACCTTAGAAAGAAGTACAAAGTTTATGGAGAGCAGCGTTACTGTATTATATCAAGTAACATCCGTAGACCCTTAAAACGTAAAATTGTATGAAAAAAGAATTGACAATGCTGTTTCGTTATAAAAATGACAGTACGATTGAGAAAATTCTTAAACTGAATAAAGACAAACATGCTCCATAAGAATTTTGTAACGTTCAGCTCAATCAAACACATACTTTATTTTTAAATAGCAAATAAACAATTCTGAATATCTTCTTTCAAGGCAATTTTTGGGACTGCAATTGAAAGTTACGTAGTAGTAGATAGTGGACTGCAAGTATTTATTTAGGAATTACGAACCAGTTACAGCTCGCAACATACTTTTTTGTACGAAATTGTTTTCTGTAACCAAAAATAAGAAATATTTACATGGATGTGGAGTTTTCTCGTTTCTGATCCTTCACTTTTCAAGTTTTCTTAACGCTTCAGCCTCGACACCGAAAGGTACAACCTATAAGAGGTTACAGACAATACAGGTGTTAAAATCACAAAAAGCTGTTCTGAGATACTTGGGTTGCATACATATACCCCTTTTCACGAAAATATGTGAAATTCCACATTTTCCACTTTCCCTACAAATTGTACTCGTAAAAAAGAATTTGTAACTTTTCTAAGGTCCTCAATCTATCCCTGATGACAGATGTATAGTCTATCCATTTTCACTGTGCGCAATGTTTATTACTTTATTAGTCAAGGTAAGCCATGTAAAACTGATATAATCCGTTTAAACGAGTTACTCACCATAGGTGTTTCAATCAGTTCAGCTTAGTATTACAAGTTAAGTTTCTTGTGAAATACTTTTAAGTTTTAAGAAGATTATGCACAGTGAAAATGGATAGACTATACATATTACCTATGGCAAAAATGCACTTGAAAAAATAAATCACTCGGCAACGAACTATGCCTCCAAAGAGATGTAAAAGGTATGCACAATTTACAATAGACCTTCTTAAGGATGGTTTTTATGAAATTTTTTGATTAAATATACCAGTATGGAAGACAAACACGAAAATGCAATTTACATAATTTTATTTAGAAGTGTAATTCTTTTTTATAAGGAGGCTTGTGTGCTTATGAAGTACTAAAAACCAATTAAAAACTATTATCTTATTTCCTTCGTTTATTAATTATGTATTGTATACACAAGCGTACTTACTGAGGTGTAACTTTTTAAATAAACACAGGTGCATGTTAAACTCTCTTAATTTTGTCATCATATAACAAACAACACAATTGTTTTTCTCTTAAGCTTTAATTTAATCTACGGTAACTGCAAAAGCACAATAAAATACGATGTAACAGCACCAACAATTGCGTAGAGCATGGTATAATCTACTGTGAAAAAGCCAGCTGCTGAAAAAGTTGGATTACGATAAGCCACTTGTTCTATTAGTAATTTCAGTTCTTCTCTGCTGTAGTGAAGCTTTTGTGGATCGTCAGCGTAACTTGAATATTCGAGTAACAATTTGTGACTTAATATTGAAGTCTTGCGTGAAAACTTTATAGTCGCCGAAGAACTGCTGGTTAACATCATTCCCAACATCTGAAAATAATCCTTATATAAAAGAAGGTAAACCCAAGAAGGACAGTAAAGCTTTTTACAGAACAATGAATAATTTTTGGACAAAAATATAAAAAACTTTCAGAAATGTTGCATTTGTGCCGAATTCATTTCTATTTATTAGATATACAAATAAGTTAAAGTTTATACTACGAGGACTGTTCTGTTTCCACTGAGCCTAACTTTTATTAGGGCCTTTAAAATTTGAAACAAATTTTGCTTGACAGTAGAAGCTAGTAAGTTCTTTACAAGAGTAATGACAGTGACGGTTGACAAATATACTTGAATATTTTAAAATACATAAGCTTAAAGCTAAACCTTTTCGCAAGAAATCATGGAATTAAAAAAATTATCGAGCTGTGATTTTTTACAATTTCAAACGTGACTCAAGCCGTAAACAATCTTTTGAGGAAATCAATGGAGTATTTGGTGACAAGTCGTGTTCTTTAGCTACCATAAAGCGGTGGTACAATGAATTTCAACGAGGTCGAGTTTCCTTAAATGACAGTTTTCGAGCTCCTAAGCCAAAAACAGCCGTTACCGAAAAGAATATTGGTCTTGTTCGGAACATGATTGAAGAGGACCGGCATGTTACTGTAAGGAGTATTTAAGCAACTCTAAAGATTGGTGTGAAAGCAATTAACACCATTTTACACAAACATTTGAAAGTACGAAAGCTTTGTTCGCGTTGGATAATGCTCGGCCACACACGGCTGCTCGAACGATTGAGTATTTGAATGCCCAGAACATTGAAATAATGGCTCATTCGCCGCATTTGCATTGAATGTGGAGGGGAATACTTTGAAAAATTATAAATAAATGTTTTTTTATCAATAAATTGCGTATTACTCTACTAGGCTCAGCGGACAGAGAACATCCGATGTAGTATGTCAAGAAAGCAAAATTAGTGGATATGAAATGAAACTTACGATGTAATAAGCAGACCATACGAATTGCATTGAAACTGATACAGCACTCTCCACTTGTGTTACGGAACGAAACAAAGTGAAACCAATCACCAAAGTATTCAAAGCAACGGTTAGTATTGTAAAAGCCAAAATTATAATTTCAACTCCATGACATTTGTTAATTGACTCTATTAAATCACAAAGCACATCGAAAATTTTATTAAAATTGCGGATGGTTTCCTCAGTTGGCTGAATAGAGACTACTTTGTTTTCTTTCTCTTTCGTTGTTTCTGTAGCTTCCGAAATGAGACCTACTAATCTGTCATTTAACGCTGAGAATCTTTCTCTTAATAAAATAATTTTTGAGTCAATCTGCAGAGTTATGATATTGTTAATAATATACATACTGTACGTGTGGAAATAAGGCAGAGATATAAACAAACTGGTGTTATTTATCCACATATAATTGTCTGTAATCGTCACGACAAGAACTAGGACTAACTGAATTAAAGCTTTATTTCTAAAATATCGGCGATTCTTTTGGTAACTTTCTTCAGAAACGTTTAAAACCCTATCGATGGCATTTAACTGTTTAAAAAATTTCGTAGTAAGGGAAATATTCTTCTTAATATTAGTACTTCCAATTGCCACTATTGTTAAGAGAGTTGCCGAAACAGTTGATATGTCGTCAAGTAAGGATTGAGATAAATTAACTTGAACTCTTGGTGAAATATTTCTTTGATAGGCACTCCACGCTAATATCAGAATATGTAAAATAGCAATTATGCCACTGATTAATTTATCCACCAGGGACATAGGTACGACCACCCCATTTATATATTTGAACGGCCAGCAAAATATAATTCTGGATAAATAGTATATCGGTTTAATGCAGTAGTGCACGTCCAAAGCCATTTTTTTAAATGGCGAAAATGCGTCTTTCTTCAAGTTTCCTGAATGTTTGACATTCGATTTTTACATATTCTAAAGAAAACGTAATAACAAAAGCGATTAATGTCAACACATGAAATTTTTATGACCTGTAAGTAACGAAATATTTCATTTCTGGGGATGAAGAAACCTTAATGTTTTCTATTGGTAAAGAGAGTGGTTGGAGTATGTTATTTTCGTTTAAGTACTGATGGCTTTCTAACTTAAGATCGATTAATGCCGATTAATTTAATAAAAACATTAATGACATTGCCCTACTTTATTTTATAAAAGTTTTATTAAAAGAAAGTGTTTAATTACGAAATATTCATTCGTCAAGTCTTGTAATTCTAATTACCATATAAAAATGTAAAACTTTTAAACATAAAATTATTAAGGATTCCTTCCTTTGGGTATAAAAAATTAAATGAAGTAATAAAAAAGTAAGTAATTAGGTATTTGATAAAATAAAAATAAGAAAAATGAAGATAAAATATGTCAAATTATCTAACTTTTTATTAGTTTAAACATTTAATATGATTATTTAATTAAGCTGATGAAACAATTAATTAACAACTGTGTGTATTTAATCGTAAGAAATTACATAATATATTTTATCGTTCAAAAGTCACTCTTGCATTTGCTTTATAGTATTATTTCTTCGAATGTCTTTTTTTGCATTCAGAAGTAAAACATTTTATTTTCATTTTGACAAGAGCAAAGTAGCCATTAATATTGGTTGGCCCAAACTCAAAATGTTCATATTTGAGTATTGTGGTTCGAATGTATGTTAAATATGCACTAATATTTCTATTATTTGAGCTGTCGTTTTTGCCACAAATGTGTAAATGCGCATGATCTGAGAAAAATGATAAAAGTTCCATTAGCATGCATGATCGAATACTATACTTCTACTTTTGATATTATTATTTAAACAATATTAATACAAAATATATTGTAATGAAGCGATGTTCTAGCATGCACCGTGAAAAATTGCCACGTGGGTTGGTATGGTGTGTTATCTAGGGTCACTATACTGGCAGGAATAAAGGCGCCGCCGTGAACCTGAAAGATGACTCGAATTTAGCACGTTCATGATACGTAGCATCAACACGGAAAGTGTATGCCTTTGTTCGAAGACATGTGCGTATGGGATCTCCTCAAGAAGTCAGGTACTTCGAGATGATGTTTCCGATGATTTTTATGTAAGATTATTTTTCTGTATTTAATTCAGTTTAATTTAATTTAATTTATAGTAAGACTTGCTAATAGTTTGGATCTAACCCGTTGTTTCATTTGGTTAACTTTGATGTTTGTATGTACTTGGAACTTATCTTTCAAATGTGTTTACCTTTAACTTTAACTCTAAATAATATCTTGTGAAACTTGATCAAAGTTTGGACAATATACATCCATATGTTATGTTAGTTGAACCAGAATTTTAATATAAAACCTCTCGCTGGAAACCCCCACGTACCGTATCTGGTTAAATACACTACCACGTTGGCACTTAAGGATCTTACAGAAATTCTACTGAATTTAACTAATATTATTTTTGGTGGAAACCACTACGTTACAATATTTCATGTCTCAAAGGTCTCTACCAAATGACTAGTGCATTTATTTAATAAAATTGGTCTATCTCAGTTGGCGTGTAGCTTTGGACTAAGGTATGTTTCCAGTGTTGCCAATAGCTGTTGGCAAAATTGCCCCACAACTCTCCAGAATTACACCGCATTAAACCCCAACCCAACAAAACTTACTTCTGCATGTGAAAAGATCCGAGCTTACAATTACAATTGAATATTTCTAATTTCTACGGTAACCCCCGAACTGACCTACCATTCCTACCAATCTACCTCAAGCGTGGCAACAACTTTCCGGCACTGCCGCTTATGGAAATATTTTGGATTATGGCCCTGAAGGTTAGACAACCCTATTTACACATCTAATGTAATTTTGCCTCATACAAAGATTTAAATCAGTCGTATCGGTTTCTATAGAAAAAAAAACAATAAACAATTTAGGGACACGGCGAAAAAAAATATATAAAATAAACAATATAAGCACTAACCAAATGCGCGGTGAAGTAGTAATGCTTGAAATAACACAATTATGATAAGATTTAAGTATTTTAATAATAAAATAATAACAAAATCTGAATCTCTGGTATACATTACAAAAAGCAAAAACAACAGAAATATATTTCAAATAACTATCTTATATGATTAAAAAATAAAAAACTCAAAATCAGACTTATTAACACAGAAACGTTTTTCTAAAAGTTGATAACATCACATAAAACTAAAATATAAAATATCAACATAACTATTATAATATTACATATTAAGATATAAATATAAAAAATTAATTGGCTTTATAGCGGTCTCGCCATATACATATTAGAATTCAACATTTTTTCGCTGGGTTCAAATTTTACACAACCATCTTCCAAATTAATTCCATCTTTTGAGGCCAAAATTCCTCGCACGGTATTAGTGTGGAGAAGGTTTCTTTTATCGCTTTTAATATTAAATAGATCACTAAAAACCCTCTCCACACTGGCATTGGAAAAGAGTAATATGAGCAAAAAATATTTTTTTTCAAATTCGGAAAAAGCCCGATGTTAGCCGCATTTTTCAATTGAAAAATTTGTGTCCAATATTCTTCTGGGCAATTTGTATTTAAATTCATGGTGGTAAAATCTAAAAGTGCGTGTTGTCTTCCTTCATCGTCTAAAATGTGTATGCTTTCAATATGATCATTTAGAACTGAGAACTTCCGAATTATATTAGCTTATTAGCTAGAGACTTGGTTTGGAAGGACTGAGCTTGAAGAGGATCGACGATATTTAAATATTTGTATATACCATCTTCAAATGTAAAGCGCTCTTTTATGTTTATAAGAAGTTCTATATAAAATTCCAAGACAGTTGTCAAAAATGTGCCAATTTCTTTTTTATTGCACGCAGGATCATTGCGCAAAGTCTGGATAGTTTCAGTCGCTGCAACACCTAAATACATTTTTTTCATTAGGCACAAAGTATCTAGGGTTTTTATGATTTAGACTTAATATATCCGCTTCTTTTCTCATGACAAACGTAAAAAACATCCAAACTCATTATTTCACAATAGGCGAAGGAAAAACCATTTCTCACAGAAAAACAAAAACGAAACCGATATTTATGCGCAAAGGAGCACCAACACTGGGTTCAAGATCAATGGGACTCAATTATCTGGAGCGACGAGTCTAAGTTTGAGGTATGTGTTGGCGGTACACGAAGTAGAATTATTCGAATGCCAGGGGAGGAATATCACAGAGATTGCCTCAAAAGAGGTTAAGTTTCCGGCATCGTGATAGTGTGGGGATGCATGTCATCACAAGGAGTTGAACGTCTTCTTTTCATTGACGGTACTGTCAATGCTGCGAAGTACAAGATAATTTTACAAGAGGAATTGTTGCCTTCCATTAATGAAATTCAACTGCCAGAAGGGGGATTTATATTTTAACACGATGGTGCACCCTACCATACAGCGAAATCGGTAACATCATGGTTGCAGGGAATGAATGTTCCCGTTTTAAAATGGCCTTCAAGCAGCCCTGATCTATCCCCTATCGAGACTCCACGCCAGTTCGCACAATTCCTGAATTAAAGAATAAAATTCAGGAAATTTTTTATGTTTACACTTCGATATTTGGCAGTTTAAACAAAGAGCAAAACAGGTGCTTTTCTACTGATAGTAGGCTCCTTTGATCCTAAAGAAACTTATATGCAATAGTCTGTGGACAGAAATTAAGTGTTCAAGCCTTATGTTCTTATGTAGTTATTATATTGCCACAAAAAGTAACTTGATAGTTCGTCTGATTTCATAGTATTCTATAGTGATACTGATGACCTCAAAATTCTACGGTCACCCATCTCTTATGAACTAACTTTTTGATCATGCTATAAGAAACTATTCACCATGCTTGAATAGTTTATTGATTACCCTTCCCTTTTCGCAGTTAAAATACTTTCTAAAATTAGTAAAGTACCCTCACCAATTAATTTCTTCGTTCTTTTTACTCTCTTATACCTTTACAGTGTCAAGGGGGCCGAATACACCGAGCTGCAGAGTGGTCACCCATTCAAGTTCTGACCAAACAGATCTTTGCTTAACTTTATATATTGCAGTTCGTGCTCCCACTCTGCCGTACTGCCGGCCACCAATTTAATTTAAAATAAATAATATGTGCGTGCTGTATATTTTATGAAACAAACTGATTAAAACGGCAGAAAAGAGCTTCATTTGTATTGCAAAAGTATAATAAAGTAGGAACCAACAGCTCCAATTACAGCAAGAACCACAGAATAATTTATGTCGAATAGAGCAGCTGCTGAAAATTTTGGGTTTCTGCACCGAACTTGTGTTATTAGTATTTTCAGATGGTTTCTATATAATTGTACAGAAGAGGTATCAGATTCCATTGAAACTTCTAACAACTTGTCGTTGGCGATAGATCCTGTTTTAATAGCTGCATTGCTTGCCGATGAACATGCTCCCGCTATAACTATTACGTAAACCTGGAAAAGGAAATACGTTTATATCAGATTTTTATACCGAATAAAGCTACCTGGGAAACTATTTATTTTTGTTGAATATTGTTATCATTTTTGATGCAAAAATTGGGGAAACAAGCATTATTCGGCTATACTCGAAATATTAATTATTTAAGTTGTCGTTTGTAGAACAAGTTTTGTATTTTGCTAAATAAATATTAATCGAGAGAAGTATGTGATTTTTCTGTAGTTGGAATAAGACTGACTTTTTTCTAAAAATAGTTTATTTCGTTTATTTGGGCAAAAATAGAGAAAGTAAATTATGTTGGCAAGGGTAATAATGCGAGTATAGTTGCCCTTTTCCGCAAAATAAAACTATATCTAGTTGCTATTGTGTTGTATGCTTACCAAATGCATTAAAGTAACAAATATTTGGTTAATTGTTATAATGACTTCCGAAATAATATTGCATTCAGTATATCTTTCGCGAAGCCCGGTAATTAACCCATAATAAAGTGAATTTAAAATAATAGTTATGATACAGCATATCGATAAAATCACTTTTATTCCGTGAATCGTATTTTGATCTTCGATCAGGTTACATAATTTTCCGTGAACTGCACATAACCTTTTTACATGAATAGCGCTTTCTTTAAAATTATTTTCGCTTATCAATAAGTTGCTCACTTCCAACTTTTTAATATGATTAATAGAGTCCTTCAGTTTTCTGTTAACAATATCAAAATAAATCTCAATAATTTTGGCTTCAATTTTTAATTGAAGAAGTACACCCAGCAACAGATTATGCATTACAAAATTTCCAATATAATACATAGCATGATCAAATCCAGCCATTTTTATGTGCAAAATAACGTCTGTAGTATGCAGAATGAAGTTTATAAGAAAGAATAAAATTATTTCTGTCAAGAATTGTTTCTTAAGTTGATCATGCAATATGTTGCCTAGACGCAGCTCTTGCTTATCAACTGCATCAAGCTCTTTGTAGAACGACATCGCTAAATCGCTGTGCTTTTTTGAATTTGACAAAGTGATTGAAACACACGCCATGAGAATTAGAGGGATGCTAAACATAATGTCAGTGACTGCCGTGACAGTAGCCTTATTATTGTACAGGTAATAAAGTCGGCCATATACTGACCAGCAGAAATAAATAAATATACTTGCCCTCAGTACATATGCAATTATTATATCTGATGTTTTTAAAGGCATAATTTTGTAACTTTTATCATATCTGTAGGACCATATCGAAAGTTTTCTTAAAACGACGTACAGTGGTTGAACAGTTTTGTGAATATTTGGAATCGTAGGTGGCGTATTTTCCATTTGTGTATAGCTTTTTAGTTAAGATATTCGTAACTTATTGTTTTTTGGTTTGAATATAGCCTTCTCAAAATATGGCAAAGATTAGTCGAAGTACAGTAAACGACATGCACTTGTGTGGCAACAATTCTATTCGAGCTTTGAAACCTCAGAGATGAAAGTTTAAAAACTCACTGAAAATTAAATTAGTTCCTTAACGCTTGCCAGACGTTTAGTAATAAACAAAAACGTATGATTCAGTTTATAAAAACTGCGCTATGAACTTTTTTTTAAGCGTTGTACAAATTTCTTTACTGAAGTAGTAAGTAATAACTTGAAACTTATTACATATATCATGGGTTCTATTTAACCTTAGCTTTTACTCATCCCAATTAATAAAATATTAATGGAAAGTGAAGCTTCGACTGTGAATAACTTATATTACCTTGGGGTTTCGCCTTGTAATTTTTGGGTTAAATAAACGAATACCAATATCAAGTTAGGTGATCGATAACAAAGTGAATTTCTTATATACCTATATTTTGTAACAAAATATAACTGTAGTTGATAAGAGTATTTCTATCAATATTTGATGTTATTGTTTTTTGAAACAGTTTTTAAATGGGAGGAGACTATTAACGCATTATGAATATAAAAAATACACCGACGTTACGTAAATACAGACATAGATGTGTTATTATTTTTGATAATCAAACTGATATTTTGCTGTTAGTTATGTTTTTTATAAAAATTTTCTAGTTTTTAGTGTTCAAGTTTTTATTTAATCATTGAAATAGAAAAACCAGCAGTAAATAGGTTACTTTATTTTCATGTAATACTAAGAATCGATTAGTTCAGTTAACATAAGGCTTTGTGTAGCTACTGTTGTCACTTGTATAAAACTATAACAATTTGATACTTATTTTTTTTTATATAGAGTGATTTAAAATGGCATACAAATATTTTAGGGTGTGATAGAACTTTAAAAATTAAAGTAAGTTTCTTGTGTAAACTACCGTCCGTAACTTCGAACTTGTATATTTTACCCGGGAATTTGAAGGGGAATATGTTTTTGGAATTTTTTGGAACACTGCAGACAAAACTATACATACATAAGGGAACGTGAAATATACCAGGAAGAAACGAGACGAACCAAATAAACCAGTTATTAATAAAAAAAGATGCTGCAAACATGACTAATTTGTAAGGACATACAAATGTGATTTTTTAAAAACTCAATTGCAGCAGGCCGTATTCTGTCTTAATAACCTTAGAACTGTCTGTATTAAGTCAGAATACGGCCTGCTGCAATTGAGTTTTTAAAAAATCACATTGTATGTAGGTGCTGAGGCAAGTTTTAACCTCTTCCTGATTATATCCAGAGTAAAACATGAAACATGAAAAATAAAAGCAAAAGTTTTTACTAGAAACGAAATACAATATTTTCATGTTCATTTCTGCTCCAAGTATTATTTTCAAGGCTGAAGGGTGTTACATGGTTCTGTGTTTAGATTCTTGGTCGTGATAGCGTGTCAAAGACAATATTTGGTGGCTTCTTTCTGGTGGTGAAAAATTCTGTGGGTAAATTTTTACTAACGTGTTTTTGATGGAGAGAAAAGTTATTTGAGTTCTATTATACATACGATTCGTTTCATTTACCATGACGCAAACTAAGGGCGGGTCGCACAAACATGATTTAACAGCTTGGTTAAATTAATCATTCGTTAAAGTCAAAACATATTTTGTATTTTTACATAATTCGATTTAGTTTTATATGCATTATCATTCTAAAAACTATGGAAGTTGTAGCTCATTCTTTCAACAATTGATAGTCATAATCAACCGATATTAACAATAGAGACGTAAGATTTTCATTTTAACATTGGAAATGTTTATGCGCTCGCTTATTGAACAAATTTACAAGCTTTTTGGTACATTTTGCGACATCGGCACATCATACAACCCGATGATCTCAGAATAATAAACATTAAGCGGTCTTAATGTGTTTTGAATAACCAAATATGTAACACTTGCGTTTATAAGAAAAGCACGTTTTGTTGAGTCTACAGTCTACATACGCACCGCGTTGATGACGGCATTCACGAGTAATTAACATAGGCAGATACCGTATGTTTATAGTGTGTTTTCGACGAATAGCACTTCGACATCCGATCCAACAATAATGTTTGGTATGAGATCACCAAACATCTGCGTAAGAAGAATAGACAACTGCTGCAAGTGTAAGGAAATACGCATAGTCGTATTCGTATTACAAACAGGTACAAACTGATTGCATATGTATTATCTTTTATGTATTTAGTTTAATCGCTATTTATGGTACCAGTGGCGTACCTATCTTTGGGAGGCGGAGGGAGCAATATGTCTTGAAGGCGCTTTAGGATATTTTAGGTCAAACACGTGTAATATTTCTTTCGACAGGAATTAAAGAGGCCACACCGCCACTATTTAAGAATATAGCTCACTCGGCGTTCCGTGAGTGAATAAAGAAAAATGTTATCCAGGAAAGGAAATGTCCTTGAGCGGATAAAAGCTCTTTATGAAACAATAGCTAGCAACCTAATTTAAAAGCACCATGATAGTGTGGATACAATGTTTATAGCAACACTTTATCCACCCTTCACGTTAAAATGTTGCTTTGATAACTAGATTTGACACATTAAAAGGCCACTTTTTAATTTACTCGCAGAGGTGTGATAGTTCCACAATGTCGAAGACGTAACTGAGGTAAGTTTATATGTTTCATGTATTATATATGGCATTATCATTTCCAATGTATCCGATGGTTGCAAGGATTGCGAAATCTGTGAATTTTTTTTGCTAGTTTGTGAATCTTTCAACTGTTTTTTTTAATAACTAAAAGTAAATGGACAATAAGCTTTTTATTTTTGATTTAAAATGGTAGTGCATATAAAATGTTATGTTTAAGTATATTTAAATTCTAAAACAAATTGTAGGTAACTTTAATTTATCTTTGGTATAACATAACCCGGCTAAGAAAACACAGAACATAGAATTTGTATAACACGGTGTCGATGCAACACGCATATGTCGCATATGTAGGTCTCGTACATATTTGCGACAGTTATCGAATTGGCAGTTTTTACGCAAACGAAATTTTGCTGTTATACTGGATATAATTCTGGTTACATTTTCCAGCATACCTGCAGCTGTCTCATCCATTAGTTAGATCAAAATCTAGTCAAAATTCGAATGCATATGGTAAATAACACATTAGTAAACAAAAAATGATGCTCTTTTGTCAACTTTGATCATTCGTTAATTTAACAAGAGCTTTGTGCAACCGGCCCTAAGGCTTGTTTGTTAACAGGCGCTGTGTTTAAATTGGCTAGCTCAGTAATTACAGACAAGAGGTCGAAAACAATTATTTATTACTAACAAAAATGTCCGTACATAATCTTAAATATGTGCAGGAGACAAGAGACGATATCGGGCGTCGCTGGGGCGACGGCATAGGTGACGGGGCGTTAACGACGTGGGACGATGCCACGAGGGCGCACAGCGTGCTAGCGGGGCGACGCTGGAGAACCTCGACCTTAACTTGGCGAGAAGTGAGTTGAAGGTGGCAAGATGGCGGCGTCTGGCGGCGTCGGGTGACGTAGGTGATGGTGTGGCTTCAGCAGAGTTTCGAGGTGGCTGGGAACGGGCAGCGTCCAGCGACGTAGGCAGCGACGAGCGGTTCCAGCAATGTTTCAAGGTGGCTGTGAACGGGCTACGTCTGTCGACGTAAGCGGTGGCGAGTGGTTCCAGAGGAGTGTTAAGGTGGTTGGAAACGGTCAGCGTCCGGCGACGTAAGCAACGGCGACTGGTTCCAGCGGAGTGTTGAGGTGGCTGAGAATGGGCAGCGTCCCGCGACGTAAGTGGCGGTGAGTAACCAGCAGAGTTTCTAGGCGGCAACGTTGATGAAGAGGTATTCATAGCCCGAAAATCCTAGGCTGCTTTTCCATTAGTTGGCGAACGGAGATAGAAGTGACAAAATCCCTGAGGTTTTTTAATTATTCGGAAATAATTGTCCCAAAATACTGATTTGTCTAGTGGTTACGACCGTCCTGATGGCATCATGGCGCCTTGTTTGATGACAGGTGACCTCGAGTGAGAAAGGGTTTATCACGTTTTAACGCATCCCGGTGTTGATAAGGTTATGTAGGCAGTCGGCTTTGAGTGGAGTTTGATATTAAAATGTAGCATTTTTCAGCTAGGTATAGACTACGGTAATTATTTCTTGCAATTAGAACATATTTTACAAGTAATTGCCATTATTTGGGAAATTATTTCCGTTGAACTTTTTTATAGGGTTAATATGGGCATGGGGTAATTTGAAAAGTATGTAGGATATCCTCGAACTAGTAATTAAGAGTTGACACATGTCTTCATATCGTCAGATTAAAAAAGAATTTATGGCTATGGGTTTTTAGAATGTGGTTTAGGACACAATATCGAAGGTTGTGTTAATTTGGCCGAAAGCTCTAACGGCTTTTTTTCTTTGATGCTAATTACAACATATCTCCAGTAAGCCGAATGCATCGAGGATCGTGTTAACAATGTTTGACATAACCAGCGTTTTTCAGGATCTTTTTCTTTACTGGTGGGATAGTTGGCTTTGTAATAATCCGATCTCTTGATTGTGTTCCCAGCCAAGCGGATTACTGGATTACTGCAACGATCGATTCCTCCTTTATGTTAAGGACACATCAAGCAATAGTGAGTTGAGTTTTTAATAAAGAATTACTAAAAAAAACAACAAAATTAACGTGTTGGTGTACATATACATGAAAATGGCGTTATGCTTTTTTAGAATATAATACAATAACGATAGCGGGATAATTTTATTGGTTTACAACCTGTCGCTGGTAACAGCTGATTACATTTTGATATGTAGTTTTTACAAAAAAGTTATGCAAATTATGGAAGTTATTTTAACATATTGAACTATTAAAGAAAAGTAAAATTGGCAGGAATATTAATCTTTTATGCAATAATATTATTGAAAAAATGTATGAGCAGTATTTATTTTAGCAAACAATCAATTTGTAGAATACGTCTGTATTTATGTATATTGTACCAGTACCGCAACATACAAATAATTCCTAAACGAAGTAGTAAACACAAACACGGCCTGTTCCATTTTAATGTGAATCACAGCAAGCTATGGCTGTTTTTGAAAGAAACTAAGAGTTACAGTAATTTCTGATTATTGACAAGACAACACAACTAGACAGAATTAATTCAACACTATTTGACGGACAAAACATGTAATTTTACAGTACAGTGTAGGAGTCAACTTTTTCTTTTCATTATTAGGCTGTAATAATACGTTTTTTTGCAGTGATTAAGTTAGTATAAAAAAGCTAAAAAGAACGTAGAAATTATTAAAATTTAAAAAATTCCCACACTTTATCCCAATATAATTATTTATTACAAATTATTAAGTGAATCAATATTCTAATGTAAATGTGCATACACTCGTATATTTTAAATTTAATTCAAGAATTAAAACTGACGTGAAGTTGTTGAATTTGTATTAGTGCAAGTTTCAGAAGCTTGTTTGAACTGTAGAAACACAATAAAATATGAAGTAATTGCGCCTACAGTAGCTGATATTATGGTATAATCCACTTTGAATATACCAGCTGCAGAAATGTGTGGATCTCTGAATGTAATATGCCGAACTAACAGTTGTAATTGCTCTTTATAAGATTTTCTACTTGAATTTATATCTTCTGCTTCTAGTCCTAATAGAATATCATTAGCAATAGTTCCCATGGCTAATGCTTCATTTCTTACGGATGCACACTTTCCCGAAAACGTTATTAACAGTATCTGTAACAAATTTATCACTAATGTATTTCTTCCCCTTGTTCGAAATTGATAGAAACTACTTACGCAATGTAATGAAACATTAGCAAGTTCTTTGAATACCATTAGCATTATTATTGTTCCATTTACTTCTTTATGCAACTTATCAATTGCAACAATTATCGCATAGCACAACGAATTTAGACACAAAACAACCACAGCACAAAATAGTAAAACGATTTGCCAGCCATGGTTATCGTTTATCATTTGAGTCAAACAGCATAACTTTTTATGGATGTTACTTAATTTTCTAACATATCATGTACTGTCTTTCATGTTCAGTTCTGTATTACTTTTGGACGTCTTTGAATTATCCAGAAATTTAGATGAGCTTTTCAGTTTATGAGAGATAATTTGATAATATCGTTTTACAAATTCTAGTTTATAATAAATACGAAAATAGATTGTTAGCATCATTAACCGCATTATGTACGTATTCCAAAAGTTTGTTACGAATCTATAATCTATCATAGCATATAATACGGCGTCTACTATAATAATAATGGTAGCAATAAAATATGTAAGTATCATCCTTATTTTCATCTTCATTTGCATACTGTGAAAAAGAGATGTTTTCGACAGTAGACCTTTATCAACCATTTCGAGTGATACATAAAACGTCTTTGTTAAATCTCTATTTCCGATATTTACCATTAAAATCGAAACTATAATAAGTATATGTGCTAAAGTGTTAGAAATTACATCTCCAAACGTTGTAATTACGATATTATTTGTTTCAGCTAATACAAATCTATCATATGTCGACCAACAGAAAAACAATATTGCTAAAATGCAAAATAAATAAGCCGTCAGTCTGGCCGTTAAAGTTAAGGGAACTATTTTATTAAATTTCTGGTATCTGCAAGGCCAAAGAAATGAAAATCTCGAGATTTGATAGATTGGTTTAATAATATGATGTATTTTTCCATCCTGAAAATTAAGAAGACGTGTTAATTATATTTTTCTTGTCACTGAAATATTAAACACTTTTATCAAAAGATCCAATTTAGAATCATCTTCAGAGGACTAGCTAGATTCAAATATCATATTAACAAGATACAAAATACATGATCTCAACATTTTTCAAGTACTGCGTTTGTATGGTTTTCCAATATTTTGAATTTCCTAAAGTTTCTACCAACACGTCCCAAGTTTTAAACATCAGTATGAGGAATACTTGTCAAAAAAAACTGATGTAATATTTCTGGAATATATACATATACGACATGAGTTTTAATTTCATAGCCTTTTGAGGACTACTTTGTCAAATTAATTCACTTGATACAAGTAATAAATAAACTAGACTAACAAAAAACACGCTCTTTTCAAGTGCAAAAATGCAAAATGGTTTTTGAGCAAAAAGCAGTGTATTACTAGAAGTGCTATGCGCATATTTAGCTTACCAGCTGCTGCATTTTGGGTATAATGCAGAGCACAGATACGGTGTGACAATTTACCAGAATTTTAAAAAAATACTATTAAGATTACTTTTATTATTATAATTTTATTTGTAATTGTGATTTTATGAAATACCTAACCTAAATTTTCTAATATAAATACATTGAAAACGTTATTTTTTACTCTAGTCAGGAGTCGACTTGAATATTGTTCTCTAATTTGGTCACCTTATTATGACTGTTACAAAAATGAGATAGAAAGCGTTCAAAGAAAATTCCTAAAATATCTCTGGTTCAAAGCTCACGCTGTATATCCCATACGAGGTACTTCTAATGAATTATTATGTAAATCTTTTCAAATGCCATCCCTCGATCATAGACGTAGATTAACTGGGTTGACCATATTATTCAAATTAATTCATAATTTGATTGATTGCTCATATATACTTGCTAAATTAAACTTTTACACTCCCCGCATTGGCACCAGAAATAATTACACCTTTTACATACAATTCTCAAAAACAAATTTATTGAAAAAATCACCTGTGGTAACCATGTGCTCCCATTACAATGAAATCTGTAATAGCTATGATATCTTTAATTCTAGTTTGTCATCTCTATTGCATGCTTTAGATTAGCAATAGTATTTTATTAGTTTTATTTAATGTATTTATTAATGTAATTATTATTTTGTCTGCTTGTTAACTTACTTAAGATATTATGCATCATTGTATATTGTTTTGCCCATATTTATAATGTTTCTTTTCTTTCTTTTTGTCCTGTAATTGGCATTTGCTGTTGGACAATAAACTATTATTATTATTAAAAAAAAATACAAATCGATAAGTACATTAATTTAACCAGAAGGCCTCGGTACAGCTACATCTTTAATAAATTCAGGAAAAAGTTAATTTATTAACACTGTTAAACCAAACAATACCCAACACACTTGTAACAAAGATAAGCTAGTACTCGTACAATAAGTGACTTATTTGAACCTTCAGTAAGTCATTGTAAATCGAAAATGTGAAAAAATAGTATTTTTGTGTTGAAACATGGTTAAAACGGCGCAATCAATTAATCTGTTATTTACTAAGGTTAGCGTGAAATTATTTCAGTAATATTTATATTACCTAATTTTATTAACTTATTCAGAGTGTTATAATACTAATGAAAGTGTTGGGTATACAATTAACTGCGTTAATATTATTTTTGGTTTTCGTGTACGTCTTAAAAATTAATTCTTATAATCAAATTAATAAAGAATACAAAATAAAAGACTTTCGTCTTTTGTATTTGAATAAAGTGCCTCTTATTTTTCCTTTTCTGTGATTGGAAAGAAGCTCTCAATTGTGTTATGTTTATTTGTAACCATTAGGTTTTTTATAAATGGTATAGACCTTATGGATTATGATTAATTATCGTTCACTAAAAATGTCTTTTTATAGAATTTAATCAGTTCTTGATATGCTCCAGCAACTAATATTAATGGCTGAATTTGTTAGACGAAAAGTGCGTAGCTTTTCGTCTAACAACAAAAGGTGGGAAGAGCCTGAAAACGTTGGGAAAACGAAATGCATGAGGATGCACGTGATATTTTAGGAATCCGAGTCTGGAAGACAGCGGCGGGAGACAGACAAGCATAGAGGCAGAAACTACAGGAGGAGAAGAAGAAGAAGTTAAATAAAACAATTTCACTAATATCTGAAATTAAAGGAAACTACTAAATTTTTTTTATTTTTATTTATTGGTGTAATTATTTCCTTAAGATCTATATTCTAACGTGCATGTGCGCTTGCACATTGTGCACACACTCATTTATTAAATGTAATTTAACAGTTAAAACTGACGTGAAGTTGCTGTTGTATTACTAAACACGTCTGTTTTAGTATAAATTCCAGAAGCTTGTTTGAACTGCAGAAAGACAATAACATAGGAAGTGATTGCGCCCGCAAAAGCTGAAAGTATGCTATAATCCACTTTAAATATACCAGCAGCCGAAATGTGTGGATCTGTGAAAGTAATATGCTGAACTAATAGTTGTAATTGCTCTTGATAAGATTTTCTAATTGAATTCATATCTTCTGTTTCTAATTCTAATAGAATATCATTAGCAACAGCTCCGGTCCCTAATGCTTCATTTCTTAGGGATGCACATTTTCCCGAAAACATTATTAACACTACCTGTAACAAATTTATCCTTAGTGTATTTAAGTGAGGTTCCGTTTTCCTGGAGAAAAATAACTCCCTTCGTAAATGAGTAACCGTATGTTAAGACGTGATAGAAAATACCTACACAATATAATGAAACATTAGCGATTTCTTTGAGTACCATTAAGATTATAATCGTTCCATTTACTTCTTTATGCAGGTTGTCAATTGCAACAATGATCGCATAGCATAATGAATTTAGGCACAAAACAACCAGACTACAAAATAGTAAAACAATTTGCCAACCATGGTTATTGTTTATCGTTTGAGCCAAACAACATAGCTTTTTATGAATGTTAGTTAGTTTTCTAATATATCTTGTACTGTTTATCACATTAGGTTCTGTATTACTTTTTAAAGTCTTGAAATTAATTAGAAATTTAGAAGAGCTTTCAAGTTTATGAGAAATATTTTGAAAATATCGTATTAAAACTTCCAATTTATAATAAATTTGAAAATATATTGTTAGCATCATGAAACGGATTATGTAAGAATTCCAATAGTACGTTATGAATCCGTAATCTATCATAGCATATAATACACCGTCTACTACTTCAATAATGATAGCAATGAAATATATAAGTGTCATCGTTATTTTCACCTTCAGTTGCATGTTATGAAAAAGAGATTTTTTCGACAGTAGGCGATGTTCATCAACCATTTCGAGTGATACATAAAATGTCTTTGCTAAATCATCATTTCCGATGTTCACAATTAAAATCGAAACTATAACAAGTATATGTGCTAGACTATTAGAAATTATATCACCAAATGTTACAATTAAGATATTGTTTGTTTTAGCTAACATAAATCTACCATATGTCAACCAACAGAAAAGCAGTATTGCTGAAATGCAAAGTAAATAAGCGGCGAGTCTGTCCATTAAAGTTAAGGGAACTATTTTATTAAATTTGTTATATTTGTAAGGCCAAAGGAATGAAAATCTCGAGATTTTATAGATTGGTTTAATAATATAATGTATGTTTTCTTCCTGAAAATGGAGAAGATGCGTTAATTATAATTTCCTTGTCATTGAAATATTAAACATTTTTATAAAGAGATCCAGTTCAAAGTCATGCTTAAAGGGCTATGGAATTAAAACTCATGTCTTAGCTAGATTCGGGAAATATTATATTGACAAGATACAAAACAAACAACACATAATTTCAAAATTTTTTAATTAATGCAGTTATATGGTTTGCCCTGCTGGACATCGCTTAAGGTTTCCTGCTAAATCAAGTTCGATATTTTGAATTTCCTAAAGCTTCTGCCAACACTTCCCCAGCTTTAAACATCTTTACTAGGAATACTTGTCAAAAAAATTGATGTATAAATCTATGTACGACACGACTTTTAATTTCATGACCTTTTGAAGATGACTTGATACAAGTAATGAAGAAACTAGACTAACAAAAGAACATGCTTTTTTCAAGTGGAAAATGCAAAAATACTTTGGGCAAAAATCATATTATTAGAAGTGCCATGCGCATATTTTCTCGTAAAAAGCAAACCGTTTAGCTTACCAGTTGCTGCATTTTAAGCATAATAAAGATGCTGTGAAAATTTAGCAGAATGTTTAGAAAATACTATTAAGATTACTTTTATTATTATAATATTGTAATTGTAATTTTAATTTATAAAATGATAAGTAAATTAGTTTAACCAGAAGGACTCGGTACAGCTATACCTTTAATAAATTCGGGAAAAAGTTAATTTATAAACACTGTTAAATCAAAGAATACCTAATGCACTTGAAGCAAATACCTATAAGCTATATAACATATAACTATAATAAATGATTTATTTGAATCGTCAGTAAATCATTGTAAATTGTAAAAACGTGACAAAAATAATATTTCTCTGTTGAAACAAGGTTAAAATGGCGTAAGCAATTTGTCCGTTGTTTGTTAAGGTTAGCGTGAAATTATTACTGTAATATTTGGGTTCTCTAATTTGATGAACTTATTCAGAGAGTTATAATAGTAATGAAAGTGCTGTGTATACATTTAACTGAGTTAATAATGGATGTCTAAAGAGTTTGGTATTGTTTTTGGTTGTCGTGTACGTATTACAAATTAATGCATAAAAGCACTTTAACAAAGAAAGAATACAAACTCAAAAGACTTTCGTCTTTTGTGTTTGAATAAAGTGCCTTTTATTTTTTCTTTTTGTTGTACGTAATTTTTGATGGCGATGACGTAAACGTCCAATTTCTATAAACAAAGACCGTTTCTTCTTAAACGACACATTCTAAAACATAATCCCAGTTAGGATTTGTAAAAGTAGGGCAATTAGTTATGGTTGAGAGCTCCGATCCTCGAAGCTTGAGGGGTAGGTTAGGTAGTCGGTCTCGGAACACTTTAGCTTACGCATGTGATAATAAAGACCAAGTGTTTTTGTGTATAATGTGAAATAGTAGTGCATTGATTGAAGACGCATATCTGTATAACGAGTAATGTAAAGATGAGAAGCTGGTCGGTAATTATGATGTAATTGTATGCATGACCAGTAGCTGAGATTGTTGATGATGTTATTGCTGTTGTTGTTGCTGACAAGCAGTGTGGCTTGTTGTTATTGTTGGCAAACCGTTTGCCGGGCACTGTACGTTAGTAGATACGTACGTTATTGAGCATGAGGCTCGGTATTGTTTATTGGAGCATCATGAGGCTCCTGGACCTGAGATAACTAGTTATGTTCCTGGGCTTTCCACAACTAGGCTTAAGTTGTGCATAAAGCCCTTGACCTGGCTGTAAGCGCGCAGCCAGTGATTCCCGTATGAGTGCCACGGGATGGCAAGGTAGGCCTGTCTCCACAATTGCCCTGTTCCTCCGGCTGCCTAGGGCTTGGGGTCACCTAGGTTGGGTGGAGCAGTGACATGGGTGGATTTCCCATTGTCGACTATGTTCAGCCATGGTTGGCGCGCGCGCGTAGTTCCGGTTTCAGGTTCATAGATAGCTAAAGGTATACCCATCGTTATCATCATGACTTCCCAACGTCCCAGAGGGTTTTTCTACTAGATGCAACGTGGGATTCCACAGGGGGACTCCCTCCCCCCTGTAAGTAACACTAATCGAACCTATACTGCTAAATGTAGTAATGTGTGCATGTTTTGCTTTCATGTATCGCTGCTATCTGTGTTATATGATTGCCTGGGTGATGTGAGCATTTATGTGTGTATCAAGCTTTGGGTGTTCACGAGACCTGGTCGAGGCTACGCATTAATCTAACCTTGGTGGAATTAACGTTATTTCTTGGTAAGTTGATCGAATATGCTTTAGTAAATATGAATACGCCATTATAAGAATAATTAGAGTAAGATGGGAACCGCAACCAACCGGTTCCCCGTCCGCCACCGTCCTACATTTTTGTAATTGACAAGAAGCTGTTTGTTGTGTTATGTATTTATAACAATCAGATTTTTAATAATGATTTAGAACTTACGCGTTATGATTAATTATCATTAACTAAATGTGTCATTTTATAGAATTTAATCAGTTGTTGATCTACGCACTTTTCTAATCGCCTAACAAATTTGGCCATTAATAATTGCTGGAGTATATCTTTCGGAATATTTTCTAAGTAGTTAATGAATGGCCGTTCTAAATACAGGTCACCAGTTTGAGAGTAATTAGCTGCTAGAGGTGTGTAAGGTGTAAGAGAGTGGTATGTAGAGGGTGTGGGCGTGTGGGCCTGTGGGGGATGTGTTGATGTAGGTGAGAAGTGTATGGGATGAGTATAGGTTGGTGAAAAAGGGTGTAAAAGAAAAGAGCGAGAAGCGAATGCAGGAGTGAGATGTGAGAAACAAGAGATAAGAGGTGAGAGGTTAAGAAATAAGATGTAAGAAGTAAGTTAATGGTGATAAACAGGAAATTTGATAAGTAGGTCAAGAGATAAGATGGGAGAAATAGGTTAATGATGGTATGAAAGTGAGATAAGGAACGAGAGTTCAATGACCGAGAGGTTAAAGGTCAAAAAACATTATTGATGGAGTTGATTTGTTTTAAATTTTATAATATGGGTATCTCAGTAATTGTGAAGCAGGTGGACTGAGATGTACGGGGAAGATTTGAGATTATATCGTAGATTGATACGAGCAACGCCGAAAAAGTTTTTACCAAACTTTTATTTGAAATTTATCAAAATCAGGTTTATTTGACCCTTGGTGTCCCTATAATTATGCTGCAATCTAATATAATAATTTATTTTATCCAACATCTCCTAATTATACAACCATAATTGTACTGATTTCAGTTGAATTATATACCCTATAAGTCACTAGTGAGTTATAAATAATTCATAAGTCACGCCAACGGATATCTTAAATTTATAAATAAACACAACAATTTCAGGTATTAAAAATCATTTAATAATTATTATTATAGAGGTATAACAACAACAGATGAATTAAAAAATTTCCTATTCCTTATTAACATTAACAGTAACATTAAATGTAAAAGTAAATTTCAAAGTGACATTTGACAATTGAATTAAACTATTCTCCTAGCGACATAAATTTCAAAAGGTAAGAAATTCTTGATTGATAATATTGATTAGTTTTTAGCGAATTATGGAGATGTTGGATAAAATTATGTATGGAACTTGTGTGTTATCGGTCACAAGTCACTCGTAAAAACAAAGCCACTCGCACTACGTGCTCGTGGCTTGCCCGTTTTTTCTCGTGACTTATTTCCCTTATAACACACTTGTACCATAAATAACTATTAAATGAAACCACTTTCCCTGAATCTTTGACTTAAAATGCATACAAAATATAAATAATTAATAACCAGTGATTTTAATTTTGGAGTGTATTTAGATCAAGGGCTTTTTATCAAATAGTCATTCTTTTATTTTGAAGTTGATCAAAACTACTTTTGTACTGTTTATAAAGAAATCCCACAAATTACTAATGTATAATATGGAAATATGTAGTTTTGAGTAAAAATGGGTAAATTACATGCTATTTTTATCGAATTTTTTGTGCTTCATTTTCCGTAAGAATGCATATAATAGTAAAATCATAGGTTATTAGGATAAATATAAATATAAACCACATCGGATAACCACTCTATTCTATCATATACGAGTAGACGTGTAATCCTCTATAGGAAGAGGTTGAATAACAAGTATATTAAAACTACTTTTCTTGTCTATAAAGAAATCCTCGACGGTGGCTGACGTTGTTGAATAAATAACCAATGAGAGGCTGCACATTTAGTTCTTTGGGGTGATGATGATGAACAGCAGAAATCGTTTATATTACTATTGTCATTGTCCGGTGTTGGTTGCTATCTGAAATACAATAAAAAATTAATAAAATATAAATACGATGTCGTTTTTAAATGTAAGTTAATTATAGATAATCGAAATTAAGTTAAAAAAATATTAATTCTTCTTACCTTTAATGTATACAGCAAATGCGTACGTATTTCGGTTTAATTTTATTTTTTTGATTTACCTTGCTTCTTCTTCTTCTTCTTCTTCTTCTTCTTCTTCGAGCTATCCTTTCTTTCTTGATTCTCTTCCTCCAGCTGGTCAATCTCGGAACCACTAATAGCGTCCACGAACCGGTTTTGAAGGTAAATTACAGAGTCCTCCAGTTCACAGATAATTGTCCTTTTATCCAATTTCTTGCTAAACACACTTTTGATGTTTTTAGTAAACTATATATTGCTCGTTAACATTCATTTTTTGAACTTTCAGAAAGGGGTTAACCTTTTTGTTTTGCTTCGGAGGGTACGTTAAGCCGGCGGTCCCGGTTATCATACTAACACCTTTGATAACCGTTAACCTCGCAACATTGCGGGTCGGTCTTCTTCACCTCTCTCGATGGGTTAGGTTAGCCTCCTGCCCAGCATTCGTGCTAAGAGGGCTCACAGAACTCGTCCTTACGAGTGTATAACAGGCCATCGGCCTAGGCTTCGGCCATAAGAGGAAGAAGAAGAAGAAGACATCTATGTTTTAATTTTTTAAATTATAAATTATTCAGTTACACTTTACTAAATTTCATAGTCATGCAGAATTGAATTTGAAACCAACCGTAAATTTGACTTTTAACCTATTGGTCATTGAACTCTCTTTCATATCATCATTAACTTCTTGCATCTTATCTCTTAACATACTTGACACACTTCCTGTTTATCATCATTAACCTACTTCTCACATCTTATCCTTTAACCTCTCACCTCTTATCTCTCGTTTCTCATATTTCACTCCTGCATTCGCTTCTCGCTTCCTTGTTTTACACCCTTTTTTATCACCCTATACTCACCTCATACACTTATCACCTACACCAATACACCCCCACACCCTCACGCACCACCTCTACATACCGCTCTCTTAAACCTTACATACCTCTCTTCGCCGTTAATTACTCTCAAACTGGTGACCTGTATAAATAAATAAATAAATATAAATAAACTTTATTAGTTAGCAAATGCTAATTTTTACATATACATTACATTTACATTATTCCTTAATACTTATTTTTTATAATACAACTTAAAGATTTTTTAAAAGCTCTAATATTATTTTATGTCATACTCGTTTCTAAAGCAACGTTTTTTGGACGATTTATAAAACAAAAAGTGACACTTTAAAGTGCTAGGACTTTAAAGTATCATTTTAAAGTCCTAGAACGAAAAATGTCACTTTTCGTTCTATAAATGCTCGTTGCTAGGAGATACGAATTGTTGCGCCTTAGATTAGTTACTTAAAACTAATACTGCTACAAATTGCTAATAATTTAACAACTTTAGAAACAGTATGACATAAAATTATGTATGTACCTCAGACGAAAAGTGTATTTAAGGTACTCGCAAGTAATTACGGCCTCGGCTACCCGCCTCGGCCGTAAACAACTTGCTTATACCTTAAAGACTTACTTTTCGTCCTAGATACATAAAATACTATTATATATTTTATATATATTATTCAGAACCGGCATTGATTAACTACTTTTCTATTTCACTGTGGATATCTGTTTTAAATTTGTTCAAATTTCAGTGACAGTGACTTATTTCTCCTTCAATCTGTGATATGAAAAAGGTTTCAACATACCGGTATATTTATCTAATCTGAAATTGCTGTAATTGTTTCGCTGTTTTATTAAAATAACGAATAAGGTTATTCTTGACGTTGAAATCGTAAACCAAATCGTAACTTTTGGGTAGTGTAAGGGACTCTTATGGATGTTGCATAGATTTTCAGCTATTCAAAAACGACAATTTTGTTTATTTATACTACCATCCAAAGTAATGAGCTCCTTCATGGAAAGCAGTTGTGAAATTTTTGACTCATCATGCATTAGTCGAAGTAAATTTTGACAAAAATTTTTAAGTTAAATAAGATAAACTTCAATAATTTCTGAAATTAAAAAAAAATTACTGATTTTATTTTCAGTTTACCTATTGGTGTAGCTAGTACCTACCAAATGAAGCAATGTGCAGGTGCAAACAGTAATTTATTTTAAATTTAATTCAATAATTAAAACTGGCCTGAAGATGCTGTTATATTACTAGAAACGTTTGTATCAGTATAAATTCCAGAAGCTTGTCTGAACTGCAGAAATATAATAAAATAAGATGTGATTGCGCCCACAGTAGCTGAAAGTACGCTATAATCCACTTTAAATATACCAGCAGCCGAAATATGTGGATCTCTGAAAGTGATGTGCTGAACTAACAGTTGTAATTGCTCTTGATAAGATTTTCTAATTGAATTTATTTCTTCTGTTTCTAATTCTAATAGAATATCATTAGCAACAGCTCCGGTCCCTAAAGCTTCATTTCTTACAGATGCACATTTTCCCGAAAACATTATTAATATTATCTGTAACAAATTTAACTTTAATGGCGCTTATTCTCACCTTATTTTTAATTTGTCTCTAACTAACGTTGTATTTAACGTAAACATAAAACGATGTAGCTTTATGTATGTGTGGAAAAGAGGCACACAATATTGCCATGGTAATTAAACATGACGTTAAATTTAAACATGAGGTGAGAATACCGACCAGTGAGGCTTCATTTAAGTAACTGTAGGTTCAAATTTAATAGAAACTACTTACGCAATTTAAGGAAATATTAGCGAGTTCTTTGAGTATCATTAAGATTATAAACGTTTCAGTTACTTCTCGATGCAATTTATCAATTGCAACAATTAATGCTTGGCACAGCGAAATTAGACAGAAACTAACCACACAACCGAACAAAAGAACAATTTGCCAACCATGATAATCATTTGTTATTTGAATTAAATAACACAACTTCTTATAAATGTTATTTAATTTTCTAATATATCCTGTGATGTTTTGCATGTTAAATTCTGTATTACTTTTTAACGCCTTCGAATTAATCAGAAAGTTAGATGAGCTTTTAAGCATATGAGAGATATTTTGAAAATATCGTGTTAAAAATTCTAGTTTATAATAGATTTGAAAATATATTGTTAGCATCATTAACTGCATCATGTAGGTATTCCAATGGTTTATTACAAATCTGTAGTCTATCATGCCGTATAATACAGCGTCTAGAATTTTAATAATTATAGCAATACAATATGTAAGTGCCATCCTTATTTTCATGTTTATTTTCATGTTATGAAAAAGAAATGTTTTCGATAGCAGCCCATATTCATCAACTATTTCGAGTGACGAATAAAATGTTTTAGTTAAATCACTATTTCGGATATTTACGATTAAAATCGAAACTATAACAAGTACATGAGGTAAAGTGTTATAATTTATGTCTCCCATTATTGCAATTAAGAAATCGTTTGCTTCGTCGAATATGTATCTATCATATATTGACCAACAGAAAAACGGTATTATTAAAATACAAAATATATAAGCAGCTAGTCTATCTATTATTGTTAAAGGAACTATTTTATAAAATTTATTGTATTTGTAAGGCCAAAGAAATGAACATCTTGAAATTTTATAGATTGGGTTAATAATATCATGGACGTTTTCTTCCTGAAATGAATAAGACTTGTTAATTAATATTTTCTTATCACTTAAATAGTAAACATTTTTATGCAAAAAAGAAACTACCTAACAAAAAAAAACCTATTTTTTTTTAGCAAAAAGATTGTAAATTCTTTTTGGAATTAACGCGTTCCCTGCCGACCAAAATTTCGAAATTCTCCCAGTGGGACGATTGTGAAATACCATGCTAAATGATATTTAAATTCGCCCAGTAATTTTAAAAATTCAAAATTTCATCAAAATTTTGAGTTATGTAAATTTACAAGTGCTGGTCTCATGGGACCAGCGTGGCTTGGTAAGCAAAAAATTTCTGAAAATTAGGCGCCTGCGCCGCTGGTCCCACATGTGTATGTAATTCGACACCTTAAGAGTGCCGAAAATTTCCATTTCTGTGCTTGCCATGTTTTAATACTTATATACTTTATGTACTTTTTGTAAAATTAAAAAACAAATTATTGAAAAATATCGTTATTTCTCTGCATTTTATGATTATTTTACAAAAAAAGTAGTATGGGACCACAAGCTGAAAAAAAAGCAAAGTTTAAAAAAACGTCTGTGCTTTTATAGGTGTTAGGGCCATGCTGGTCCCTTCCCGTAACCAAAACTACATAATATTCGCCAGCGGTCTAGAGTTAATACAAAAACATTGCTGGACCCATTGGACCAGCATGGCCGGGAGGGCAATCTTCGTGCTGGGCCCATGGGACCAGCATGGCAGGCAACGTGTTAAGTAAAATTAATAAATTATTAGATGTGCTATATTTTCTCTTCCAAAAGTAAGCGTTTAACTTACCAGTTGCTGCATTTTGAGTAGCTATATACAGCAGAAAATTTTTATAAAGGGCTGTTGATATTATTGTTATTAGTATAATTTTGTTTGTAATTTGTAATTGTGATTTTATGATAACCTTATGAGTAAATTGGTTATAACTTATAACTAAAGCTCGCGAATATGATAGGCCAGTTATATCTCAGATCATAACAAATAAACTAATATAACAATTATTATTACTGTATATTAAGGGACTTATTTATACTCTGAATAGGTATTTTTAAATTGCAAAACGTGAATAGATTAGGATTCTGTGTTGAGAAAATTGGTTAAAACAGCTTACGCAATGTGTCTGTACATTGTACTAAGGTTACTTTCAAACTACTATAATAATATTTTTTATATTACCCAATTTTATTGTCATACTTTATGAACTTATTTTATCTTTCTGAAAATATTCGTTTAGAACAAAAACAGTTACGTGTATCATAATGGCAATGAAAGCGTTGCTTTTACATTTCAGTGAATTAGGTAATAAACTTAAAACTTATGGATCATCACTAATTATCATTTACTGGAAATGTATTTCTGTAGAATTATTTTTTTATTACATGGTCGTATTGTGTACCATTATTTAAGTAAATATACAATTTGCAAATTACTAAGGCATGATAAACTTTCGGAAATAACACCATATAGGTAGTTTTGGCTCTCCAGATTGTGAGGGAATGGGCTACCAAGCTACCGCAACTCATTACCTCATTGTATCAGCTCAAGTAAGTTACATTTTGAAGTAGATATAACATTTGTAAGAATTAACATATACATATACAAAATAAAATAGTTATTTATGTACCAAGGGCGTAAAGATGCTTTTATGGCTTGAGACGTGATTTTGAGCCCGAGACGCTAGTCGAGGGCTAAAGACACACATCGAGTAGTTAGCTGCTCAATTATTTTAATTTTTTACTGACAACTGTCAAATGGTTGAAGCATTTACGCCTAGGAATATTCACATAAATAATTGTGTTAACTGTGTTGTTAATACAAATTACCCTAAATAGAGTTCTAATAAAGAGCATACATTCGATTTTAACTTAAAAAAATTCTTTATAAGACTGTTAAACTGTTTATCAATTTTTGACGTTTCGTTATAGACCGGCGGCCTATAAAGACACCCACGGGCTATAAATAGACGTTTATGTCAAACAAATTCAGACATAATTGACACATTATAATGCGATCGTGCATAAACACATTTATACTCATAAAGATATGGGGTTTACTGGATTCAGTTTAAATGTTGAATATGTCTGCCATTTTGTTCTTCAACAAGCAACAATCTTTCTTCTATGTTGTGAACAACATTTTCTATTATATCTCGTGAAATATTTTCAATTTCTTGCGAAATGGCATATTTTAGTTCGTCGATAGTCGTGGGATAAGTTAAAAAAACTCGTTCTTTTAAATAACCCAACAGTCAAAAATCTGCTGGATTTCTTACAAATGTTATATCTACTTCAAAATGTAACTTACTTTTGAATAACCTTATACAACTCTAGTGCTTAAAATTCCTTTATGCAGATTCAGTTGCGACGTGACTGAGTCATTAAGCTGAAATATGCACTGCGCCGCTTTTCATTTCCACCACTGCATTGTGTACGGTACGGTAGGTATATCAAACAAATTTTGGTATCTGTGCCAGATTAAGACCGTGGTGGATTTAATATGAACCGATAAAACCAGTTTCAAATACGACAACCCGGTGATGTTCTGTCTGCGTTGAAGAAAGCAGCCAAACAGAGATAGCATCGCGAACACTCTTAAATATATACATGTTCATTTTACGGCGAGTAAACCAGTAATGCAGAAAAGCAGGCCACTAGAACCTTCTTAAAAGAAACTTAGAATGTATCACCAGAATGGTCGGATAGCGCTTGCGGGCGCTATCACGTTTTAATTAATATTTCGTAAATTAATTTGGACCGTTAATTGAACTTAGAGGAAGTGCTTGCCACACTTCAATCTACTACTCCACAAAAAATTAAAAAATGCACGCCATTAGAACCCTCTCAAACAAAACTCAATATGTTCAGTTGCACATAAAAATAAATTTCCAACATAAAACAAAAATTATTCGGTGTTTAGGATGCATACGTAAGGTACAACTAGTGAAATATGCCGAATATAAAGTGTATTATTCATTAAGGCCCGGTTTTTCAATCGATGGTTAACTCTAACTAAAGGTTAAAAGTCACGGTTACCATTATTGCAACAATTATTTCTATAGTTATAAACTTTTAGTTAGAGTTAACCATCGATTGAAAAACCGGGCCTAAGACTTTAAACATTGGGAAATGAACATTTATTTTCACATTCATTACGACAAGATCATATCAATATTAGTCATTAGAACTCTGTGTGGGTTGCTTAGTATATGCAAAGAAGTTTTAATTTTTTAGTGATCCTATTCTAATTAATTCGTGTATAGCAAAGCAACCTGTAGTGTAAAATATTTGGAAGTGCTGCTTAACGTACATGACAGCAATGGAAATCAATTTCTGAGCGCATCTATACTAAGACGTTATTAAGCGTCTATTAAAAAATCTTACTCTGTATGATTTAAACAAAGTATAGTATGATTAAAAAGTCATTGGATTGTGGTTGCTGTAGAAGATAAGTAATCTCTGAAATTATACAGGGTGTTTCATAACGTACAGAGGAGACTGAAAGGGTAGTTAGAGCGGATCAAAATAAAGTTATTTTCTTAATAAACTTTTGACCAAAACCCAATAACAAAAAAGTTACAGTGGTTTTAAAGTCTTAAGAAAAGTTTACCATTAAATGGTAATTCAACTTTGAATTTTGGGTAGGCACCAATTTCTTTTCATCTGTGTATATGTAGAGGGGTCATTGGTGAGCCTAAATCAGAGTTTTCGGGGTTGGTAACCTCCTCCCCCATTCGGCCACCATCTTGAAAAGAAGGGTTAATTATTAGTTTCTCGGCTATATCTCTGTAGTAGTGAATCTTACAAAAAGTTTGTACAAAGCTTTTTTGTAGAGAATCGTATTATCTAAATACATGTTTGCATTTTGGTCTGCTCTAAGCTCTAAGTAGATTCAACGAAGAAAATTTTTTATTGGTGATAGTAAACTTCAAGTTTGATAATTTTACTAAAACTCTCATTGATGAATTAGAATTTTCCAGTAACCGTATCAAGGTATTTAAAGGCGTCGATTTCGACAGGTTTAAAAAGATGCAGTTGTTGAACTTAATACCAATTTTATTTGTCGCTCTATTTTTTAGTGTGACTGAAATTCTGCCGTGTTTATATTTTATACCCGCATCAAACTGTGTGTTCTATTTTAGTCCCATAATTTTTCATCTCTTACTTGCAATAGTTTTATTTCAAATGCTATACTTATTACGAATTTTAAAAATATACTTTCGTTGTCTGAATAAGGAATTGCAAAATTCTGGTGTGAAATTTAATCAAAATAATAAGCAAACTTTAGATGTTTAGATCATATAAAATTGTTATCAAAAACGCACGAAAGATGTTGTATTGATTTATTTAATGACACTAAAGGATGGCAGATAGATTTGCTACCATAATTGTTTTTGTTTTATATTCGAAGTCTATTCGAATTACGATAAGAATAAGATTTGTTGTTGATCCTAATCCATTTATTACTCTCATGGATTGTTTCCACGTGGCTGCAGTATTATTTTATTTCGTAAGTAAACGATTTTATTGTAAAGAGTGAAGGGATCGATGGTATGCTTTTAATTGATCATTTTATATAAAACTATAAACATCACTATTATGGTCAAATAACCTTAAAACACAAGTGCCATAGGTAGTCAATTACAAAAATTTGCCACTTCATGCAGCAGCATATAATGTAGAGCAAGGGTCTTCAACCCGCGGCCCTCGGGCCGCATGCGGCCCGCCTTCTAATTTCTTGCGGCCCCCAGAGGCTAAAGAAAATATTGTATCTCGCGCCGCACCCGCGAATGACACTCCGAGGACGCTAGCGCCACCTAGTTAGAAGAGATCCACTCTGTGAACTCGCGATCACGACTACAGACGAGGCCACTAGATGGCATTGCACGCTGCACCTCAATGACTTGAACACCAAACTACAAGGAAAAGAAAATCTCATCAACAACCTACTTGACACTGTGAAGGCATTTGAGTTTAAACTGGATTTATGGAAAAATCAGTTGTTGAAAAAAGAGTTTACGCACTTTCCTAAACTGAAGAGTTGCGAATGTACAGATGTGGATAAATATGTCGCAGTACTAGATTTACTCAAAAAAGAGTTCCAATCAAGGTTTTCTGACTTCAGAGATAATGAATATTACATCAATCTCTTTGCCCGACCATTCAGTGTATCCGTTGAAGACATGCCAGAAAATTGTAAAATGGAGCTTATCGATTTGCAGTGTAATTCGGAACTGAAAGACAAGTTCGACATGGGTCTTCTTGATTTTTATGCAAAATATGTCGATCAAAACTCGTTTCCTGAAATCCGAAAACATGCCCAGAAAATGATGTCTCTGTTTGGGAGCACATATGTGTGCGAGCAGCTGTTTTCTCGTATGAAGAATGTGAAGTCTAAAACAAGGTCGAGAGTTACAGACGCACATCTGGAAGGCAGTTTGCGGATTGCAACAACAAAAATAAAACCAAATATCGACACACTCGTCAAAAATAAACAATGTCAAAAATCGCTATTGATTGATTGAACTTTTTAACCTTAACCAATAAAGATTATTGCACTTTGAATTTATATGTTTTTTATTTTATTGATATGGTGGTAAAGTGACGTGGACCATTGTGGCCCTTCGGACGATGTGAAATCGATTTTTGGCCCTTGCACTAAAAAAGGTTGAAGACCTATGATGTAGAGTATATTTACAAGTCGTTCTTCTGTAAGAAACGAATCACTGAAAACTGGAATTGCAGCAAATGAAATATTAACAGAATTACATGGAAAGACAATCACTTCAACTGAAAGACTGTTTAAAAATCAACTGAAACATTTGGTGCAAAGCATATCATATAAAGATCCTCAATTTTCTGCAGCTGTACTATATGTTCTGGATCGTAGTACAATCTCGATAGTATTGACAGCTACTGGGTGGGCCATAAGTCACATTACCATTGAAAAATTGAATAACTTATTTATTTTGAAAATAATAAATACATTAAAGAAAATCTAAATAAAAGCACAAGATTGGAGAAATTTTTAATCTATTTATGAGCAGCTGGATTGTCTGGGGCCTATTGTTGATTGTTGTAGACCCGCTCTTTCAGATAAGACCAAAGAAAATAGTCCTAGTGTTGAAATGGCGACGGTATGCTCTTTGGGTCAGAATAATTGAGTCCTGATTTTTAAAATAAAATTCTATAATTTTAGTTCATTGTTCCATTGTGAATTTCTCCATTATAGATTTCTTAACTGTCACTTACATATTTCTGACAATCACAAAACAAAACAATGAAAAATAAATAAGTTATTCAATTTTTCAATGGTAACGTGACTTATGGCCCACCCAGTATAACTTTTTATTCTATAATATACTTACGTGCAATTTTTGGGAACTAGCCACAATTATTGTGTTACAAATAGGACTGGAAGTATTCACCGCTAAAAAAAAGAAAGCATTTTTGTGCAAAATTCTTTTAATAATAATTGTCGTTTATTATTTAATCTGTATATCACTGTAGTATATTGTTAATAAAATATTAGAAATAATACATTTTGCGTAACTTTGTGTAGAATTAATAGTAAACAAATGGTTAATCTGTGCCTTTTATAAAATAATATTAATATAAATAATATTTTTTCCAGTTTAATTTTTGTTAGCTTTTGCTACTAGTTTAGTTAGGCATTAAGTTTCTAAAAATAACATACTTATTTGGGTTATACTAAGGTACAAATTAATACAGGTTTTAAAATTCTTAGGATAATTATTTATAATATAGGAGTAATTTTTAATTGATTTATTAAAGAAATTGTTATTCAAAACGAAGGAACGCAATTACACTTCTTATTAATGAAATATAGTCTCTCACCTGAACAGGGATGCCAATTGTTTTGTACAACAGCATCAAATCTAGAATTATTTAATGGCCAAAAGCGACCTTTAACGGGATTAAATAAATACCAAAATTTTAAAATAAAACTTCGATATTTTTTGTATCTATCGCATAAAGTATTCATTTATATTGTCGTCATCTGGTTTGATGAATTTTCAAAGAAAAGTTATTCATTCAGAAGTTTGGAAGCTGAAAGTAAATTCAGAATCATTTTAAAAGTGCTAAACTCTCTCTTTTTCTGTAAAATTCGTTCCTACTATTTCAGAAACAGCACAACAAATTTTTTGTAGCTAAAAATATCGCCAAAGTGAGAGCCAAACGCCAACATAAGAAGTGCTTCGTCATAAATAGCTTACGTATTATAATCAATAATTATCATTTATTAAAAAGTCTGTTGTGTAGAAGTTAAGCTGTTCTTTTTTGTTGCATGCTAATATTGTGTACCACCGTTTAAATAACCAGACAATTTCCAGAGACAGAACATGGTTAAACTTTTGCAGTAATGCGTACGAGGATTGTTCAATAGAAACACGTTTAGAAGCCGTAAAGCAATTTTTATTCAATGAATTTAAAAGAAATCTCCATCAACATTAAGGTATGAGTCTCACTGATGCACTAATCTAAAGATTCCCTGCTGGTAAAATCCCTGCGGCTGTTTGCGGAACCATTCTCTAACATCAAACTCTACCTCAGCGTCCAGATTGAACCGCATCCTTTTTAGCAATTGTTTTAATGAGCCAAACATATGGAAATCGCACGGGGACAAGTTGGGACTCTAAGGTGGATGTTGTAAGACTTCCCAACGCATACGAGCAAGCAGATCTTGAACCGTTCGGGTTACATGTGGGCGAGCATTATCGTGCAGAGGGACGACACCGTTTGTGAGATTCCCGGAACGTTTGTTCTTAATGCTGGCATGTAAACATTTTAAGGTGTCTGCATATCGTTCAACATTGATGTTGACACCAGGTTCTTTAAAATCTAAGCAGTACACTTTGGTAATTAAAAATTACGGTCACCATTATTTTTCCTGCTGAAGGTTGCATCCACTGCATGCTCTGGCGTTTGGATTCTGGTTCGTAGTGTTAACAACAAGACTCATCATCACCGACAACAATTTGGTGTTGTTTCTTGTTGATAGCGTATCAAATGCTGTAGTGATAAGGCCGAACGCAAATTATTCTGCTCATCAGCAAAGCAGTCGTGGAATCCACTGGGCAGCAACTGTGTGATAGCCAAGACTATGAATAATAGAATGAACAGTTCCTACGCTGATGCTCAACATTTCTGTACCTTTAATGCGTCTATTTGTGCGTAAAGCAATTTTCAACTGTCTCACATTTTCATCTGATGCTGCAACACGAGCATGTCCTGGACGGGTCAAATCTGTGCTTAGTGGATTCTCTTCCTTGTCGAAATTTATTGCACAATTCAACCACTACCGTAAGAGAATAACTATAGTCACCATATACAGCTTTCATTCTCGTATAAATTTCCATTGGTTGACGCCCTTCAACGTCCACAAATTGAATAAGAGCACGCAGATTATGTTCGGAAGGATTTTCTATCATAAATGCCATTTTCCAACTTAATCACAACGCTTAGAAAGAAGCAAATAGCAAATACTTTCGACAGACGCATCACTAGTACTTAAACAATTAATATAAACAACTGAATCCTGTTGTCGTGGCGATAAAGTCGCGGATGTGCAGTCCGAACGTGTTGCTATTGAACAATCCTCGTATCATATATTATACTAATTTAGAATTTACAAAACAGTTCTATTGATTTCTTTAACTTACAGTCGTAGTACACTAATTTATTCGTAATGTTTCAGTTTATCAAAAATAAATATTTAAATAAAAATAACGGGCACTAAGCCAATTTACAATTTCAAAGGCAAAATTTTAATTCAACAAAACTGAAACCAGTTAATTAATGCTTTCGTAGTTTTGGATCCAAGAGAAATCTATTTTTGTATCGTTTTCTTAAGCCTATTCTGTCAACTTGGAACAAAATTTCGTAAACTGAACCAGTTGGGTAAGTCATATCAACTTACTTAATTGTAACAAAAACGAGATTAATTTTACTTAGTAATAAGATCTTTTGTATACTGTTTAGAATAGCTATTTACTTAACCAAATTTTTTTCTTTTTCATGTTTAAGTAAGAATACTTCATATTTTAATTATAATAATATACATACTCACCTTAAAAATGTAATTTTCAAGGAATATCAGTTGACACTGGTCGCACGGAATGTTGCACTTCAGACACTGCCGGCGAAATGCAAATAACCGATTAGCGCTGCGTGCATATTTCGCTGAGTACAGGCACATATACAGCGTACGGACACATTCAGGGTGTTCCTTATAAAGAAAAGACAGAAGAACCGAAATTGCATAACTATTTCAATACTTATAACGAAATAAATATAAGGACTATAACCAAAGGTTCCCGAACTTCATTTACCAAAGTTTATTTTCGATGAAGAACAGTTTGGCAAGTCACAAGATACATGTCAATCGAATAACGAATCGATTATTCCGATCCACCAAGGTATTTCTTTCTGTTACCGTTCTACGATGGTTGAAAAAAGGTTTCACGGAGTTGTTATCGACTTATCATGCCGAAATACACCAGTTGGAGCAGCGTATCATTATAAATCTATCAAAAATTGTTATCAAGGGCATTACAGTTATTGCTGAATTGGTATCTCAAGATGGAATACGACAATCTGGACATCGTACACAAGAAGTAGAAATAACCAGCTCCTGAGTTCATCAGTAAGAAAATCTCAATTACAAAACGAAAATACATTTTTAAGCGTAACGCACTCTATTTTAAACAAATTTCACATTTCAGTTTAATTTCTTTTATACTTCTTTTTGTTAACTAGGACTAGTTTTAAACTTTCCTTTCCTAGTAAATTGGCATGATGCATGAATATGTTCAGAATGGAGGACATTGACCGTACTCCATAAAGCGATTTATAGCGCAAAGTAAAAATACAAAGGAAAGCCTAACCGGGAGGCGGACACTTGCCGTCTTCGTCACTCACAATTATATATAGGGTGGTTCCTTTGAAGTGTATCATGCTAAAATTACTTCTTAGCTTAGAAACTTGGAGAAAAGCTCTCAACTATCATGACTGTAGTTTGTAAAATGCGCCATATCAACTCTTTCAATAATTTTTTTTTAAGCTTGAAGACAAGCTTCCTGTGAAAGGGGAGTAATATAACAAAGACGAATATTAAAATATTAACCAAAGCTTGAATTGCATTCAAGTTGTTAAATTAACTTGTACACGAGTGTTGATGTGACGTCATTCAGTTACTAAGGTCGTTAACTGAATAGAGGCACACGTGCGGCGTATCAAGTTACAGCGTTTAAGAATGCTAGGAAAATCACGTAGTAATGAAACCCGATACTCGCTACGTGCTTTAATGCAGTTTTAACAACGCGTAAGATAAGGTACTAAATATTGTAAGAGGGGGTTCGATTTACTGTATAAAAGCGTAACTAAAATGCATCAGAGCATGGTCTTTATCCTGCCATCATCCAAGCAGCACCGACAGTAAATCGACACCCGTCAAGATGTGACTACATGTAAGATTGTTTTTATGTTAACTTAAATTACTATTCTGGACTTGTAAAATGTTTGTGTTAAATTATTTAAACTCATTCAACGGACTTAGTCGTTTAAATGTAATTCTGGACTTGTTCACGTTGAAGCTGAACTTGTAATCATTTACATCAATGCTTTGAACTGGGACTTGCAAATATTTATAGTGTCTTGTAAAACTAAAAGCACGTATAGGAAATACATGATTGTTAGTTGAATTTGACTGTTTAATTAAAACCTCTCGCACAGCTAAGCAAACCCTCCGTAACGAATGTGAGTCAAGTCTCTACCATCAGCATTGCATTAACTTATTTTATTTGACTTATTATATTATACAGCCCCAACTCACTACGTCACAATATGGTGCACTCAATTCTCTTTCCCGTAAAGTAAGTCTAGTATTTATAATTTGTTCTAACGTAATATTTTTGATTGTCGTTTGTGTAATTTCTTGTATTCATGTTTGCTTTTGATTCATTAAATATTTCAGTATTCAATTCAGTTTGGTCTTGCTATTTGTGTTCATTGCTTCCCGTTACCATTTTGTGTTTCAGGGTTTTGTTAAACTTTTATGTGTAAGTGATAGCCTGTCTACAAATCTGAGCATTGCAGTTACGTAAAGTATTTTCAGTAAGCAAGGTAAGTCATATCTTGCAGCAGAAAGTAGCTACGGCGACAACTCTTTCTCCGAGCCCTTGGGAATCTTCTATGATGGGTTTCCTTCTTTTAGATCTTAGGACTTTATTATCATAGTGGCGCTCAACAATTTCCATCCCTCTTACAACTACCCTTAATTGTAGGGTCTTTTATCATTCCGAACCCTCCATCTTGACTATTTAGTCTAGCCGCGCGCCTAAGGGGTAATATCATCCCCCATTTAATGTCGTAGTGCAGAATAAGCACGTGACATATGTTAACATACAAAAGTAAAATATTTAAAACCTTTTAATTTTTGTGTTATTGGGTTTCGAACTATACATTTTTGCAATGTCATAAACATAAATGTATTACCGCTGTAAACCAATAAATTCACAAACGTTTCTGGGAAATTTAAAATTAGTACGCCTTTTAATTATTATTAATAGCCCACACTTATCCCCATATGGGAAAAAGGCCTCCCTCACATTTTTGGTGAGGGATCTTTGGTCTGCTCTCCCATAGTAGCCGGTCCTTGTGGAAGAAAGGTATCGCGTGAACGGAGCTATCGGGCTACCCATCCCCAACCCTGAGCTGATACAATGAGGTCACGAGTTGCGGTAGCTCGGTACCCCATTCCCGCACAATCAGAGAGCCAAAAATACCTATATGATATTATTTCAGAAAATGTATCATGCCTTAGTAATTTGCAAATTATATATTTACTTAAATAATGGTACACAATACGAGCATGTAATAAAAAAATAATTATACAAAAATACATTTCCAGTAAATGAAAATTAATGATGATCCGTAAGTTTTAAGTTTATTACCTAATCCTTGGGTCCTGGTGAACAGACGCGTAGTAAATGTGAAACTGGCTCCGTAATTAAATCCAAAATACTGGAAGATTACGAGTATTTAATTTACAAAAGTGTAATTAGGTAGATTAGGAAAGTGCAATCGTTATAACTAGTAGTAAAATAAGGAAGTAAAATTAGTTTTTAGAGTGATTAAAAGTGTTAAAAGATGAATAAAGCAGAGCAAGAAAGTATAACAATCGACCTTCAGTTAAACAAGGTAAATAGAGATAACGATAGATTAAATTGGATGCAGAGCGGAATAGAATAAAAGGAAATAATTAAAATAAGTAAATAACACTGATAAAAGTCAGACCTGCGACGGGTTGACCGGGGTCGGACTTTTTCCGTGGTGAAAAGATTTTACGACGTTATCGGAAGTAGACTAGCTTTGTATTCAATAAATGTTCTGCATTTAAAATTTAAAATTATACATATTCTTAATATACAAATACAGAACCGGAGTAAGAACGTATTAAAGAGAAATAAAAACTAAAAAATGGATAGTGACGATTACATCCCTGAGGACAGGAAAAGGAAAGGAGAAAGAGTTGAAGAGGAGGAAGAAAATATCTTCAGAAAAAGTAAAAGAATAACCAGGTCGCCTGTAAAGACACAGAAAAAACTTGAGGAAAATGTTGAGATGATAATGGAAATGATAAAGACAATGGGAGCATCAATGAAGAGCCTAACAAAAGAAATACAAGAAATGAGGGAAGAACAAAAGGAATATAGAAATGAGATTGAGAAGCTGAAAAAAGAAAGTAATGACCTGAGAGTGGAGAATAGTCAAATTAAAATGAAGAAGTGTAATATAGAGGATAGAATAGAAAGAACGGAAAATGAGAAGAGAAGAAATAATGTAGTATTGCAAAGGTTAAAAGTAGATGAGAAGGACAGGGAGAATTTAAGAAAAATAATAGTGAATTTTAAGGATAAAGAATTACAAATAAAAGTAGGTACAGGTGAAGGAAGTAATAAAATTAGGGGGAAAAACTTGCCGCATTCAACTGGAAAATGTTTCTGAAGAAAAGAAAGTTATGCAGAATAAAATGAAGTTGAGAAGTAAAACAGGCGAAAGGGTTTTTTATCAACGATGATTTATCAAGAGAAGATAGGAAAATACAAGAACAAATAAGAACCAGAGCCAAAAAAGAAAGAGAACTAGAAAAAAGGACGAAAATAGGATTTAGAAAATTATACATAGGAGACGAAGAATGGAAATAGGATAAAGAGAAGGAAAAGTTAATACAAGTACGAAATTCAAAAAACTAGAAACAGATATGGGGGATGGAAATATTATGATTGACTTAGCAATGGAAAAGGATAATGAACTGATAAGAATTGTGGTTAGAGAAAATGGGACAGCAGAAAATACGGTAAATATAGAAGCAAAGGGCAAGAAAATAGGAAATATAAATAAATACGCAAAACAGAACAGCATAAATAAAGAATGGAAAATAGGAACATGGAATGTAAAAAGCCTTACAGGAAAAGAAAGAGAACTAGAAGACGAATTTGAAGAAATGGGGGTGGATTTACTAGGTATAACTGAAACAAAGAAAAAAGGTGAAGGGCTTGTAAAACTGGAGAAAGGGCACATACTGATATTTAGCGGAGTAAAAGAAGATCAATGGGGAGCAGCTGCAGGGGTGGGATGAATTCTATACAAAAAACTAGAAGAACAAATATATGACTGGGAAGCAATCTCAGAACTAATATTAAAAATAAAGATGAAAGAAGAACATAGGAACAAAGAAAAAACAATAATAATAGTATACGGACCAAATGAAGATGATACAGCAGCAAATAAGGAAAAATTTTGGGAGGAATTAACGTTAGTAACGGAAGAGGACAAAGGAGTAATTTATATAATAGGTGATTTTAATAGTAGGGTCGGGAAAAAAGATGAAATATACAGTAAAGTAATAGGACAATACGGAGAAGAGACTAGAAATAATAATGGAAAGAGAATGCTTGATTACTGTTTGATAAATAATTTAATAATAACTAATACATTCTTCCAACATAAGAGTATTAATAAATACACTAGAGAAGTATGTAGCACAGGCGAAAAATCAATTATTGACTATATACTAGTTGAAAATAACAATAGGAGAACAATATTGGACACAAAAGTGAGAAGAGGCTCGGAAATCGGCAGCGACCACTACGTAGTAATAAGTAAAATTTGAGAAAAAAACGAAGTTATAAAAACAAATGAAGAAATTGAACAACGGAAAATAGAGTTTGAAACTATAAAATCTTATAAATTAAGGAATAAAGAGATAGCCGACAAATACAAAACATTATTGATCGAGAAATTGGGAAACATAAAAGAAAATGGGAACGAGGAAAATAATATTGAGACAATATGAAACACCTTCAAAAATGCAATACTTGATTCAGCAAATAAAATATGTGGGAAGAATAGAGGGAGTAATAAGAAACAAACAGCATGGTGGACAGAAGAGATTAAAAGTCAGGTAAAAATAAAGAAAAAGACGTGGAGAAATTACTTAAATATCAAGACAGTAGAGAACTATGAAAAATTCAAAATGGAAAGAAAGAAAGTAAAGGATTTAGTGTCAAAGGCAAAGAAAGAGAAATTGAAAGAATTCGGAGAAAAAATTGAACAAGACAGTAAAAGTAATCAAAAGATATTCTACAGAGTATTAAAATCGTGGAGAACAGGCAAACATACTTACATAACCAAAATTTAAAATAAAAATGGAGAAATATTAAATGAACAAATAGAAATAATGAATAAATGGAAAGAATACTTTCAAGAGTTACTAGATGGTGAAAATGAAACCCAAAATAACTACAGACAGCAAGATGAAATAATAGAAGAAGATATCGAACCGTTGGCAACATTGGAAGAACTACAGAATATAATTAAAAACCTAAAAAATAGAAAAGCACTCGGTAACGATAAAATAACGGGAGAAATGATAAAAAACATGGGAAGTAAAGGAGAAGAGTGGTTATTAAAAATCAAAAGGCATTAATAGTACCCATTTACAAGAAAGGAGACAGGAGAGACTGTAATAATTACAGAGGTATAACTTTATTGAGTACAGCTATGAAGATACTAGAAAAACTAATTGACATGAAAATAAGAAGAGTTGTAGAGACTAAATTTAGAAGACACACAAAGTGGATTTAGGGGTGGAAGGAGTACCCAAGATCATGTCTTTACATTGAAACAAATCACAGAGAAATCGACAAAAGAAAAAAGAAGAATATACTTAGAATTTATAGACTTACAATAAGAGAGAGGAATAAACAACAAAAGAATAAGAATAGTGCAAAAAATATAAGTAATAATAAAAACTCTGTAATTAGCTGCAATGGAAAATCAGAAGAATTTGCAATACAAAAAGGTCTAAGACAAGGTGGAGGCTTGAGTCCAGTGCTCTTCATAATATATATGGACAACATACTAAAAAAGGCGACTAGAAAAATTAAAAAGTTTATGGTTGGGTACAGAAATATGCAAAGGATAGAAATCTCTGGAGGAGCGTTTGTAGATGACGTGGTAGTATATGCACAAAGTGAAAAAGAATTACAGGCTAATATGAACACATGGAATGAAGTACTTGCAGAAAGTGGATTGACAATGAATAAGAACAAAACAAAGGTAATGGTAGTAGGTGAAGAAAGAGAAGAAATAAATATAGAGATCGAAAACACAAAAATAGAGCAAGTGAACAAGTTCCAATATTTGGGAGTGGAAATAGACGGCAAAGGAACGCAAGAAACGGAAATTAAAAACAGAGTTGAAAAATCAATCAAATTGTATTACACCATGAGCAATAAATTTTTAAATAAGAAAGAAATCTCACAACAAACTAAATTGAGGGTGTTTAAATCCATATACCGACCAATACTTACTTTTGGATGCGAATCATGGAATTTAACTAAGAAGCAAAAAAAAATGAAATACAAGCAGCTGAAATGAAATACCTGACAAGAGTCAAAGGGATTACAAAGAGAGATAGAATAAGAAACATAGAAATAAGAAATGACCTAGAAATTCACCCCACATTGAAATTCATAGAAGAAAGGCAGCTTGGTTCGTGGGGGCACTTGCAGAGGATGGAAGAGACCAGACAAGTGAGAAAAATATGGGATGCGAAGATACAGAAAAATAGGAAGAGAGGAAGACCCAGAAAAACGTGGGATAGAACTATATTAGAAATACTACAAAGAAAAGGTAAAACATGGACAGAGGCAAAGATATTAGCAGGAGACTGGAAAAAATGGAGCAAATTTATACAAGAATAGAAATATGTACACCCTACACTACCAAGTGGTAAAAGGGTTTTAGATAATATATATACCTAATTCACTGAAATGTAAAAGCAACGCTTTCATTACCATTATGATACACGTAACTGTTTTTGTTCTAAACGATTATTTTCAGAAGGATAAAATAAGTTCCTAAAGTATGATAATAAAATTGGGTAATTTAAATATTATTATAGTAGTTTGAAAGTAACCTTAATACATTGTACAGTCACATTTCGTAAGTTGATTTAACCAGTTTTCTCAACACTGAATCCTAATCTATTCACGTTTTGCAATTTAAAAATACCCATTCAGAGTATAAATACCTGGGTCCCTTAATAACACAGTAACTGTTATAGTTATTAGTTTATTTGTTAAAATCTGAGATATAACTGGCCTATCGTATCCACGAGGTTTAGTTATAACCAATTTACTCATCAGGTTAGCATAAAATCACAATTACAAATCAAATTATACTAATAACAATAATAGGAGTATCAACAGCATTTTATAAAAATTTTCTGCTGTTTAATATACTTAAAATGCAGCAACTGGTAAGTTAAACGCTTACTTTTTGAGGAGAAAATATAGCACATCTAATAATTTACTAACTTTACTTACTTTCAAAAAGAATTTACAATCTCTTTGCTAAAAAAAATAGGTTTTTTTTTGTTAAGTAGTTTCTTTTTTGCATAAAAATGTTTACTATTTAACTGATAAAAAAATATTAATTAACAAGTCTTATTCATTTCAGGAAGAGAACGTCCATGATATTATTAAACCAATCTATAAAATTTCGAGATTTTCATTTCTTTGGCCTTACAGATACAATAAATTTAATAAAATAGTTCCTTTAACAATAATAGATAGACTAGCTGCTTATATATTTTGTATTTTAATAATACCGTTTTTATGTTGGTCAATGTATGATAGACATATAATGTACCACAAAAACGACCCCTTAATTGAATTAATGGCAGACATAAATTATAACACTTTATCTCATGTAGTTGTTATAGTTTCGATTTTAATCGTAAATATCCGAAATAGTGATTTAACTAAAACATTTTATTCGTCACTCGAAATAGTTGATGAACATGGGCTACTATCGAAAACATTTCTTTTTCATAACATGAAAATGAACATGAAAATAAGGATGGCACTTGTATATTGTATTGCTATAATTATTGAAATTCTAGACGCTGTATTATACGGCATGATAGACTACAGATTTGTAATAAACTATTGGAATACTTATATGATGCAGTTAATGATGCTAACAATATATTTTCAAATCTATTATAAACTAGAATTTTTAACACGATATTTTCAAAATATCTCTCATAAACTTAAAAGCTCATCTAACTTTCTGATTAATTCGAAGACCATAAAAGGTAATACAGAATTTACCATGCAAAACATCACAGGATATATTAGAAAATTAAATAATATTCATAAAAAGTTGTGTTATTTAATTCAAATAACAAATGGTTATCATGGTTGGCAAATTGTTCTTTTGTTCTGTTGTGTGGTTAGTTTGTGTATAGATTCGCTGTTCCAAGCAATAATTGTAGCAGTTGATAAATTGAATCAAGAAATAAATGGAACGTTTATATTCTTAATGGTATTCAAAGAACTCGCTAATATTTCGTTAAACTGCGTAAGTATAGTTTCTATTAAATTTGAACATACAGTTACTTAAAAGAAGCCTCGCTGGTCGGTATTCTCACCTCACGTTTAAATTTAACGTGATGTTTAACTAGTATGGCAATATTGTGTGCCTCTTTTCCACACATTTAAAATTACATAAAGCTATATCGTTTTATGTTTACATTAAATACAACGTTAGTTAGAGACAAATTAAAAATAAGGTGAGAATAAGCGTCATTAAGGCTAAATTTGTTACAGATAATATTCATAATGTTTTCGGGAAAATGTGCATCTGTAAGAAATGAAGCATTAGGGACCGGAGCTGTTGCTAATGACATTCTATTAGAATTAGAAACAGAAGAAATGAATTCAATTAGAAAATCTTATCAAGAGCAATTACAACTGTTGGTTCAGCACATCACTTTCAGAGATCCACATATTTCGGCTGCTGGTATATTTAAAGTGGATTATAGCATACTTTCAGCTACTGTGAGCGCAATCACATCTTATTTCATTATATGTCTGCAGTTCAGACAAGCTTCTGGAATTTACACTAATACAAACGTTTCTAATAATACAACAGCAGCTTTGTGCCAGTTTTAATTATTGAATTAAATTTAAAATAAATTAGTGTTTGCACCTGCACATTAGAATATTGATTCATTTGGTAATAGATACACCAATAGGTAAACTTTACAAATTTACGCACAAAGGATGCATTCATTGTAAAAACCGTTTTAAGAGAGCGGTCCGGTTGGTTTCAAGCTCAATACTTCATAACTGTGAAGTGCAGCAAAGGGTAAACGAATAATTTATAATTTAAAAAACTAAAACATGAATGTAATCAAACATAACAGAAATTAAAGGTTAACCCCATTCTGAAAGTTCAAAAAATGTTAACGAGCAATATCTAATTTAATAAAACATGAATGTAATCAAACATAACAGAAATTAAAGGTTAACCCCATTCTGAAAGTTCAAAAAATGTTAACGAGCAATATCTAATTAAAAACATCAAAAGTGTGTTAGCAAGAAATTGGATAAAAGAACAATTCCCTGTGAACTCGAGGACTCTGTAATTTACCTTAAAAACTGGTTCGTGGACGTTATTAGTGATTCCGAGATTGGCCAGCTTAATACACAGCAATTGGCCATTGTCTACCTTGAAGCAGTGGATGTGAGGAAAATAAATCTGACATCAGATCTCAAGTTTGTCAATTTGACGGCGACGAAAAGCAAGAGGAGGAAGAGGATCAAGAACGAAAAGATAGCTTGAAGAAGAAGAAGAAGCAAGGTAAATCAAAGAAATAAAATTAAACCGAAATACGTACGCATTTGCTGCATACATTAAAGGTAAGACGAATTAATATTTGCTTAGCTTAATTTCGATTATCTATAATTAACTTACATTTAAAAACGATATCGTATTTATATTTTATTAATTTTTTATTGTATTATTGTATTTCAGATAGCAACCAACCCCGGACAATGACAATAGTAGTATAAGCGACTTCTGCTGTTCATCGTCATCATCTCATTAGTTATTTATTCAACACGTCTGCCACCGTCGAGGATTTCTTTATAGACAACAAAAGTAGTTTTAGTGTACTTTTTATTTAACCTCTTCCTATAAAGGATTGCACGTCTATGTGTTGAAATGGCTATCAGTAAACTTTATAAATAGATGTGTTTTATATTTATATTTATCCTAATAACAGTAATAAGGTAATAACCTATGATTTTACTATTATATGCATTCTTACGGAAAATAAAGCAGAAAAAAAAATAGAATGTAACCATTCTTACTCAAAAATTACAAATTTTTACTCAATATTACGTATTTCCATGTAATAAATTAGAATTTGAGGGGATTTCTTTATAGACAGAACAAAAGCATTTTTAATAAACTTCAAAATAAAAGAGTGATTGTTTGATAAAAAGCCCTCGATCTTAGTACACTCCAAAATTAAAATCACTGGTTGCTAATTATATTTTGCATGCGCTTTAAGCCAAATATTCAGGAAAAGTGGTTTCATTTAAAATAAATTATTATATTAGATTTCAGCATAAGTAAAGGCACACCAAGGGTGAAATAAACTTGATTTTGATAAAAGTTTCAAAAAAAATGTTTGGTAAAAACTTTTGAGGCGTTGCTCGTATCAATCTACGATATAATCTCAAATCTCCCCCGTACATGTTAGTTCACCTGCTACACAATTACTGAGATACCCATGTTATAAAATTTAAAACAAATCAACTCCATCAATAATGTCTTTTGACCTTTAACCTCTCGGTCATTGAACTCTCATTTCTTATCTCACTTTCATACCATCATTAACCTACTTCCTCCATCTTATCTCTTGACCTACTTATCCCATTTCCTGTTTATCGCCATTAACTTAGTTCTTACACCTTATCTCCTAACATCACAACATAATAATTACTCTCAAACTGGTGACCTGTATTCAGAACCGGCATTGATTAACTACTTAGAAAATATTCCGAAAGATATACTCCAGCAATTAATGGCCGAATTTGTTAGGCGATTAGAAAAATGAGCAGATCAACAACTGGTTAAATTCTATAAAATGACATTTTTAGTTAATGACAAGAATAAATCATAACGCGTAAGTTCTATACCATTTATAAAAATCTGATAGTTACAACTACATAACACAACAAACAGCTTCTTGTCAATTACAAAAAGGAAAAATAAAAGGCACTTTATTAATTTTGTTTGTATTCTTTCTTTATTAAAGTGTTTTTATGCATTAATTTTTGATACGTACACGACATCCAAAAATAATACAAAACCCTCTAGACATCCATTATTAACTCAGTTGAAAGAATACACAGCACTTTCATTACACATAACACTCTGAATAACTAAATTCGTAAAATTAGAGAACACAAATATTACAGTAATAATTTCACGCTAACCTTAACAAATAACGGACAAATTGATTACCCCATTTTAACCTTGTTTCAATAGGGAAATACTATTTTGTTCACGTTTTTACAATTTACAATGACTTGACGGTTCAAATAAGTCATTTATTATAGTAGTTTATAAATTGTTACAGGTGCGTTGGGTATTCTTTTTTAACAGTGTTTATAAATTAAGGTCCTCTTCAAATTGGGTATTTTCTCATTTTTCAAATTGTGTTTCAAACGTTAGATTATTGGTAGCATATCACCAAAACTTAATTAAAAAACAATGCAGCTTGAGTTTTCGAAGAAAAAAATTATTTAAGTTCAAAATTAAAAACTTCCCGCGTAAACGCTCGACAGCGAGTGTTGGACATGACGTCACCGGCCATATCTTTACACAGCTGTCCCACAGTTCGTATGGTTTATTTCGTGTTTCCTGTGGTATTTGTTCGCCTTTTTGTAAAGTAATTCAGTCGTTTTTATTTACATTCAACACAAGTACAGCTTGTACAAGTACTTCTGTGAGTACACCAGGAAAAAAATTGTGACGGTACCAAAGGATTACGTACGCAGAAAAATGTGGTCTAAAGCAGCGAGACGTAATTTTCCAAAATCAAAATCCACATTTTATTGTTGCCAAGATCATTTCAATGTATAGCAGCAAAGATTGGAAGAAATTAATACTGCGAGGGAATGATAAGATGTCCTCGAAAGAAGTAAAAATTGAATCAAGGGCGCGCCTTTTAAGCTGAAAAACAACTGAACCGTATTTGTTCATATTTTACTGAAAATAATATTAAGGCACCCATTACCTGCAAATCACCAAAAATTCACCGAACTTAAATACTGCCAGTGGATGTAAAAGCGTTAAATAAATAAAGGTAAATTAGTCTGGAGTTAAAACTAAATTAGGCAATTGCGTCTCTTTCAATTGTTTATGGAACTCCTTCGAAGCAGTAGGTTTAATAAATTGTAATTTTGTGGGGCTTATATTGTATAAAAAAAATTATTAATATTATTTAATAATCCCTCTGTAACCGCTCGATTATTTTAGTTAAAAACAGCTGCCCTTATTTGTTTGTTTTTTGCTGAAGATAATATTCAGGCGCCTATTACCTGTAAAGCACCGAAAATCCATCGAACTTAGTTAATAAAAGTGGACACCAAGTCAAAATTTCACGATTTAAAGCTAAATATAGGCTCAAATTAAAAAAAAATAAATTTTTTCAGTAACTTCACGTATTCCTCCAGTTTTCCAACAATTAGTGATGATTTCCATACGTTATAAGTAAGTAAACAAAATACTAAAACAAGAATTAGGTACTCCTGCATAGCCTAACTAACTTATAGGTAATATATACCTACCAAACCAGTAACAATTTCTTTTGCTTATTTCTGAATAAATACCGTTAAATAATAACGTGTGTTCACAAACAGTCATCCCAGTTGCCTTTAAAAACAAAATTTTATATCTTTGATTCTTTGATTAATTCGTGCAACACAATGAAGCTTGGAAAACGTCAACTAGTTTTATGAAACGTCATTGAGTACTGTCATAGCGCGTTTAGGTTTGTTCAGTTTTGAAATCATGTTTACGCCGCAACAGAAAGCATTTATGCTCGAAAGTTATTTTCGCAATGGAGTACTGGAAAATGGAGAATGGCAATACTCGATCGAAGCTTCTAAAAATGAATTCAGATTGAGGTTTCCAAATGTAGTGTTTAACCACAATCAGTTTAGGAAGCAGTTGAGCAGATCACTTGCAAATTTTCGGGAAACTGCTTCAACTGATAAACAACGGGGAGGTGGAAGACCTAGACTTCGCACGGAACATGTTGTCAATATGGTTAGAAACGCGATCGAAGAGCGACCTACATCTTCAGTTCGAAGGCTTTCCCAAGAACTAGACATTCGTACAACAACTTTGTACAATGTTTTAAAAAAGGATATTCACTCGCATCCATACAAATTACAAATGTACCAGGAGCTGTTAGGTCCAGATTATGTGAAAAGAGTTCAGTACTGCCAGTGGTTTAATGAAAATTTGAACAACAATGATGTACTCGATAAGACATTTTTTTCAGACGAGGCCTGGGTGCACTTGAATGGTTACATTAATGCACAAAATATGCGTATGTGGGGAACCGAAAACCCTCATTACTTTAGAGAAGCAACGATGCATCCTGTTAAAATAGGGTTGTGGTTAGCAGTAAGTCGTAGAAGAATAATAGGCCCAATATTTTTTGAAGAGACTATAAATGCTGAAAACTATCGGAACATAATGCTGGAACCGTTTATAAATCAACTCCACGATGACGAGTTGCAAACCGGATATTTTCAACAGGATTCTGCGCGTCCGCACGTTGCACATGTTACTTTAAATTATTTACGAGAATTTTTCGATGACCGTTTAATAAGTAAAGACCTTTACCCACCACGTTCTTGCGACCTTACGCCTTTGGATTATTTCGTGTTTCCGTACATTAAAAATAATGTGTTTAGAAACCCAGTACACACATTGGGGGATTTGAAAAACAGCATTCAACACCAGTGCGACCAAATAACACCAGATATGCTAATAAATGTATTTGAAAGCATGAAGCGAAGAGTTAATTTGTGTATTCAAGAAAATGGTCACCATTTCCAACAGTTATTGTAATCTCAGTTCAGTTTGGTTTACTTTTGACACATTGTTTGACAGTTAATAAAACTTGCTGTTGTAAATAATGATGTTTGCATTTTTGCTCAATTTTAATAGACATACGTTTCTGAAGTCAAAACCTACTGGGATGACGACTGTTTATGAACACCCGTTAGTAACTTTAATAATTATATTATATTCCAACAGTAACATAAAATACATACGCAGTAGCCTTTGCTCCCCTAACAAACGTCTGTAAGACCTTTCCGCAAATTTGCATATTTTTAAAGTATATCACAATAAAAGTTATACAAAGAGACGCACCAAACACCACAAAATTGCAAGTGCAAGTGAATCATCACTCACCCAAAATCGTAGTCCTGGGCACCCATTCTTATACTTACAACATCTAATGGCAATTATTAACTTCTATTAAAATAATTGAAATTTGCAAATAACAGAATATCTTACTACAGAATAGCTCCTTGTCTAAAATATTAAAAAAAGAACACTCTGAATTATTCAGTTTTAACAGAAAAAAGAATGAGGAGTCAAATTTTTAAGGCACTATATTTAATATACAATAAAACTAAACAATACTCAGATTTAGGCTTTTTCAAAAATATAGGTATAAAAATGTATTGCGCCTTTAACTTTCATACGATTTTTTTATACTTAGCACTTAATTTCGTTTAATTATTTCAAAACTTATTGAAGGCTGTGACATGTATGTATTATCTGTATACTCTTATACCTTTCGGTATCGAAGCTGGTGGGTTAACGTATGAGGCACTACGCGTGCAATGCGCAACTCGGCCCGTCTCTGCGGGCTACAAAGTTGGTGAACCGTTTATACCTACATACTGCACCATGTGTAGAGTGTAATGTGTATGTACATAATATATATATGACCTTGTTACTCTACCTCCTAGGCCTCTATTCGAAGGAGAGCGTCGTTAATTAGGTGCCCAACGAATGGTCACCAAGGGGATTCGAACTAAGAACTAGCGCAAGGGTCGCCAAATTTCTTTGACCGTCGACCCCTTCAAGAGTTTCTTGACCTTTTATCGGCCCCCTCTATTTTACTATTACGTAATTATTATAATAGGACAAGCAAAAAATACGATTATGTGAGTTTTTAGATTGTTTATTTTATAGTTACTCAACTCTTCAACATAGAGAAGTTTAGTTGGCGAATGAATAACGATTGAATTATAATATAATTTTGATGAATTTTAGAACATTAACGCTCACTTGTATGTCGATGTGCAAAAATGAGACTGCGATCGAATACGTGTAAGTACAAGTAAATAATCAACCGCGCACTTGTTTTAATCTCGCCGCGTCGTCCGGGCGAGAACCACCGACATCCATTTATTGGTAAATACGTCATTTTGCCCTACTTGATTGGCCTCGGTAACTATTTTCATGACCTTGCTCCATCTTATAGGTCCTAATCATGTCACTGTTCCCATAATTAGGTCTTAATTTCGTTGTCATTCAGGATGGAGGTAATCCAAGTTAACTGAATTAAATATTACCCGTACAATGATGCCTTATATTTTTCTATGGACCCCCAATCGACCCCTGAGCCCGAATCGACCCTTAGTAATGTTATATTGACTCCTGGGGGTCGATATCGACCACTTTGGTGAGCCCTGGACTAGCTCAACTTTAGCCTGACACTCTACCACTGCACCACCCTGGCCAAATGAAGGCTACGATATAACGTGTATATGTAAATCTATTTCTAAGTTTGTTCTAGATTAACTTAATTCTTGGAACTATTTTAATAGCCAAGCATTTCTGAACAAGCCATGGTACCACTGCAGTCAAAGAGTATAGCTATTATGGGAGATATTTCGCTGTTATGGAACATAACATCTATATGGGTATCATCACATTTCTAATGTTGTTTTTACTGCAATACCGTTTATCTTGAACTGCCTAACAACTCTTTCTAGTGCTTTCTAACTAAATAGCTTTTAAGGACTTTACGGATTTGTTATGATAGGTGAGGATTGGGAGCACTGTATAACGTTAACATGCCAGTGACGCCAGCCGTAAGACACCTCTTCCACAGTGCAAGGTAATTAGTAAGTCGCATATTCAATGGGAGTTGGATATATGACTTAGATGGTTAAGCATGTTTTAGTTATCATCTTATAGTACTACTAGTAATAGTATTTCTAGTATTACAGCTAATTTTCTAGGTCTATGATATGACATGCCTTACCACAGACATGCCTGGCAGGTTACACGTTACTTTATGCTAGTTTAGTGTAATCGTTATTATTATTATTTAAATTATTATTTCCATTGTACTTCGCAGGTATACTCTTTGTTTCCTTAATTTTATTGTTATTGTTATTATTATATTTGTAAAGGGTGTCCCAAATTGAACGCCGGATTTAATTTTGAAATAAAACAACACTTTTTGCAATTACCTATATCAAATAATTTTTATTTAATGTTAAAGTAGACATTATGCGGTTAAATATGGAAAAATTATGTCGTTGAAATGACCACGCATACTACGTCTGCAGCATCTGGTTCTTTTGACAAAATTCTCAATGACGTGTTTGCAGATAGTCTGTTCAATTTGACCGATGACGCGTCGGATTTCATTTTTCAGTTCAGCAGTTGTATTCGGCTTGTTGACATATACCTTGGATTTAAGATATCCCCACAAAAAGAAGTGGCAAGGGGTTAATTCGCAAGATCTGGCCGGCCAGTTGACCTTCGACCGTCTGGAGATTAAACGCCCTGGAAACTTCTCTGTCAGTAAAGTCATTGTTTCTGCGGCTGTATGACATGTAACATCGTCCTATTGGAACCACATTTGACTGAGGTCCATACCTTCCAATTGGTGCCAAAAAAACTCCTGTCGCATGTTTCGATACCTGGCGCCATTGACTGTAACCGCATCTCCTGTTTTCGGCGACGTTTGCCTCCACCCTGGCGATATTTTTGACTGACCTTACACTACATTGATAAAAATGAATAGTTGCATCCATCGCCGAACCGGTTTCCTCAAATTTCTTGATTAAACGCCGAAAAGAGGACTCATTTGGTACACGTCGCCGACCGAAAATTGACCCGAGTTTGCTAAACTGTCTCAGCAAAACTTTCACTATTTTTGTAATAAGTTTTAACAATAATAATGCGTTGTTCTTTTGTGTAGCGTTCCATAATGGCCAATTGCAATTGTCATATATAACATCTGTAAAAGAAAACAAAGCTGCCAACCTCAAAACAAAAAAATGGTGGAAAATTTAAATCCGGCGTACAATCTGGGACACCTTTTATCTTCGCGGTTTTCCTGCATTTTTCTTCGATATTTATACAGGGTGTAAATTAATGACGTGCAGATATTTCAGGGGGCGATAGTACTCGGCAAAATAAGAAAAAAATGTTAATATACACATGATCAAAAACGCGCCATTTTCGATATACAGGGTGGCGAAGTTTCAATGTTTTTTTTATATTTTGCGTTTTGAGATAATTATTTGAAATTTAGTATAGCTACTATCTTTTAGAATCTCTACAATAAAATATCAAAATCATCAGTTGCAGTATACAGAGTGCTACAAAAAAAAATAAAAAAAAAATTATTTTGACTGCACTTGGTTTGTATTGATCGCTATTTCTTTAAATAACTCGAAAACGGTGACAGATACGGGAATAATGGGAAAAAACAAAAAGCTGGAGAAAAGAACAGGGAATTCAATTAAGATATAAAAATTTATACAGGGCGCTCCAAAAAAAAGTTCCGGAAGGTAAAATGGTCGGTAACCCAAAGAAATGTAACACCCTGTATACTGCAACTGATGATTTGGACATTTTATTATAGAGATTCTAAAAGATAGTAGCTGTACTAAATTTCAAATAATTATATCAAAACATACGGGAGAAAAACGCAAAATACGAAAAAAAACTTGAAACTTGGCCGTCCTGTATATCGAAAATGGCGCGTTTTTGATCATGTGTATGTTAACATTTTTTTCTTATTTTGCCGAGTACTATCACCCCCTGAAATATCTGCACGTCATTAATTTACACCCTGTATATTCTTCCTCTGCTTCTATTTCGTCGTTATCTCATTCTTCTTTGAGTCGTATGTGCGGTTTATTTCCCTCTCTATCATAATTTTGTTTCTTGCCCATTCTTCCCGGGTTTGTTGTGGTAAAGCTGATAGCTCTATTTCTTATTCTAGTGCTCGTAGTTTAGGTTTTAATCCTTTGTATCTCGGTTGTGTTTGTGTAGCCCTGGTTCTCTTATCATGCTTCACATTTGTTGATGTTTATTGCTAGTCCCGCATCGTTCAGATTTGCCAGGGCCGTCTTAAGCATATTCTGCGCCGGGGTGCGAAAATCAACCATGCGCCCCCCCCCCCCTGTCAAAAATTTAATTAACTATTTTTTTACAGAGTCTAGAGCCCCAAACCACAACCTAACCTTTTCCCTGGAACGATGAGATGAAGCAACCAAAAAGCAAACAATTACTCGCGGCGGGTGTCGCAAATGCAATGAAGTAATTGTTTGTTGCGGCAAATTTATACCGGGTGTCAATTAAACCTGGGGTACCCCTATTTTTGAAATTATATTTTAAGATATTAAAATAAAATTTGGTATATGTAATATACTCTTTAAATGGCAATTTTTGACATAGAACACACGTTAGTGTCACTTTCGATTTCGCCGGAATTACCCCCAATTTTGTTATTTTAAATTGAACACCCTGTATATTTCTACATTTTTGGAATTTCCACTTCGTTCTACGTATGTTATATCAAGTTTGAAACATTTTGATGGCAAAGTAAATACTTGCAGAAGAGTTTATTTATTAATCTAGGATGCCATGACCTGCGTAAAATCGCAGTCAGGGTGCTACGACACTACGACACCCAAAATAAATTATTTTAGCACTTCAACTGTAGCAAGCTAGCAAGTCTGTCATTTTTTTTGTGCATTTCATTTGTTTCACTTGTATTGAAACCCAGTGTCTAGATTTAAATGTCCAAAATACGTTTTTTTGAACGGAGAATGTTATTCCGAATTAAATTTTCATATTAATCCCGCGTTATTGGTATCAATAAAATTATTGAATTTTTTAATATCCTAGTGTCCCATAGCCTCCGTGGTCCCACCCTAGTCCCATCTGAAAAACAGTTTTTCTCGAAAAAGCATTTTTGCCAACTTTAGGCCCTTCTAATACAGCAACTAAAATAGTCAAAGTTCTAAAACAATTTGACTCGAGTGTTGGGGCACCTAGACTTTCATTTTGCGTAAGTCATGTCACTCTAGATTAATTTCTGCAAAAATTTACTTTATCATCAAAATGTTTCGAACTACCATACGTAGAATCGAAAGGAAATTCCAAAAATGTATAAATATACAGGGTGCTCCATTTAAAATAACAAAGTTGATGTCAATTTCGGCGAAACCGGACGTGACAGAAACTTGTTTCCTATGTCAACAATTGCCATTTAAAGAGTATATTACACATACCAAATTTAATTTTGATATCTTGAAAAATAAAAAATATATGGGAGTGCCCCAGGTTTCGTTGACACACGGTATACAAGGAGTGGATAGTCGCGTGTAAAAGACCTCGGTTTCTGACGTAGTAGGCATCTTAGGTTCGATTCCTGAGACCGGCGATATCCTCGCCAGAACTTATAAGGTCGTACGCTTCTCCGTGCTTCGGAGGGCACATTAACCCGGCGGTCCCGGTTATCATACTAACACCTTTGAAAACCGTTAACCTCGCAACACTGCGGGTCGAACTTCTTCACCTCTCTCGATGGGTTAGGTTAGCCTCCTGCCCAGCATACGTGCAAAGAGGGCTCACAGAACTCGTTCTTATGAGTTTCCAACAGGCCACCGGCCTAGGCTTCGGCCATAAGAGGAAGAAGAAGAAGAAGAAGACGGTATACTCCTTGAAAACAGATCATCAAAGAAAGTACTGAAATCTTGCAAGAAATACTTCAAATAAAATTAAACTTTAAAGTTATATGCATTAGCTATGGGCTTCTAGTGCGGTGCCCTTTGACATAGCATACCTAGCTCTTTGCTCTTTGAACTGGCAATTTCGCCGCGCGTGTTTGTCGGCGGGATCGGAACGTAATAAAATAATACGTAATTTAATTCTTAGGTTTAAGAGCTGATTTTGCTTGCACATCACAACTGAGTGATATGACGTGCCGACTGTGGCGTCGGTGTATTTGTAAAATAAATGCACAAAAATATTAACATTTTTCAGGATAGCAGGATACTATACTATACTATTTTTGTTGTCAAAAATCATAGTTTTCAAAATGTTACCTAGATTTAGGTGGTCGGCTTGCGCCCCGTAGGACCCTGCGCCCGGGTGCCCCGCACCCCTTGCACCCCCGGGTTAAGACGGCTCTGAGATTTGCTATGATTCCTATAAGAGCTGCGTGCGAGACTGCGTCGACTGCTTTAGCGAGGTCCGGATTAGTAGTATAGTTCGTTCTCCTGCTCTCCATTGTTTATCTCAAATTCTTCCGGAAACCAAACAAATGATCCTCCACTGATTTTCCACTTAGAAACGCCGCTTGATATGGTGATATCGTGTTGTATAACTGTGGGTTATTAACTTATACCTACATATACACGTCCAGAAGCCGCATGCGCATATTACTTTCAGACTCGAGTTTTGAAATTTGATACAAAATTGAAAATAAACGAACACAACAAAATCAAACCGTACAACAGCGGGAAAGATGCATAAACCTATCAATACCAAATCTTCCAGGTATGTCTGATAAAATAAAATAAATTAGTAAAAAGTTCAGATTTAGAATAATTTTCAAAAATGTGATTAAAAACTATAAAATTGGGAAATCTAAAATTAACGAACGAACATACCTGGAATAATAACCACAAAATACACTGGGACAATTCCAAAATTGTATCTAAAGAACCTGTATAAACAAAAAGAAAAATTAAAGAAAGAGCTTATATATTATGTATAATTATTATATTAGTAAACAAAAACGACTGCATTTCGCCTCATTCAGTAAATTTAGATAATGTTTTGTTACAGGTCCAGAAAGATGAAATAAAATGGTCCATGAAAAAGTTCCAAAATATCTCTGTGATCTATTAACTACCCGATATCAAATACACTCCCGATTCCTAAGATCAAAAGACAGTTTAAATGTTGATTTTACACGTAAATCAATTCTGATGGGGTCTCTATTATAATATGAGGGTATTCGCCTTTTTAATGTTCTTCCATACGAATTAAAACAGTCTACTTCTGTTTATGCTTTTGCTGCTCAAGTGTCTCAATACCTTATTCAACAAAGAATAACTTTATAATATAAATTATAGAATGTTAATGTCTGTTTTATAATAGCAAGTTGCCAAATAAAGTACTTATTTATTTATTTATTTATTTTATAAATCTAAACGCATTATACTTTATACTGGGTGATTTGCGCAATGTAAGACGCCAAACGCGCCAACAGTCGGAGTAGGCAATCGAACTTCGGTATCGGTATCCGTATCGTTAACCTCTTATACCGTTCGGTGTCGACGTCGGTATGAGGTTTTAGCGGGTGCAGTGCACAATTCGACCCGACTCTGCAGCTTATGTGATTGATTCGTCGTTTTGATCCTACATACTGCACCGTGTGTATGTTGTTAGTGTGCGTACTTGTAGAACCTTGTTACTCTACCTCTTAGGCCTGAATTTGGAGGAGAGCGTCGTTAATTTGGTGCCCAATGACAAATGGTCACTAGGACTCGATACCGATCTCAAGACTGCAGGAAAATTTTACCCATCGGCATCGGGAGATTCGAGCCACGGACTAACGTAACGTTAACCTGACGCTCTACCACTGTGCCACCCTGTCTTCACTGTTTTAGCTACGTAGGTACGAGAAAAAACTGAAAATTATTTTCAATGTTTCTAATGCTTAACTAAATTGTATACATCTTAACTATTTATGAAGATAGTAATAATAATAAATAAATAAAACACAATATTGCTTAGCTTTTAGCTTTATACACCCTTCGTGTCGTTATTAATGTTGCTGTTAATATAAACTGTAGATGATCCCCTAAATTGTAGGTAGACTATAAAATAAGAAGTAATAGCTCCTGCCGTGGTGGAAATCATAGTATAATCGACCCTAAATATTCCACCCGCCGAAAAATGTGGATCTCTGAAAGAAATCTGTTGGACCAGTAGTTGCAAAGATTCTTTATACAATCTTGAAGAATCGTTTGGATTTTCGGTTTGAACTTCTAACAAAATATCGTTAGCAACAATTCCAGTGCGTTTAGCTTCGTTAGTTGCGGTGGAACATTTTGCACATAAGGTTACAAGTATAATCTGAAAAACAACGGTGTGTAATGTAAATAAACTCACAATATATTAATAGGCAATCCTTACACAATGAAATATAACATTTGTAAATTCTTTCAACGACAATATTGCTTCAGCAGTAACTGAGAGCTTGGTATAAAACTCGCTGGATCCGATACTAACAGCCGAACAAGCAGAATTTACAGACAAACCAACGATGCTACAAAGCAAAAGTACTATTTGCCACCCGTGAATATCATTAACAATTTTCATTGTATTGCAGAGTTTTCCATGCATGTGAACTAACTTTCTTACATACGATATATCGTACTTTGACTCCGGTTTTTTATTAATAATTGATATGCTGTAATCCATGTGCTTTATGGAACTTTGTAACTTTTCTGTGACATTTTGAAAATATAATATTAAAAGCTCTACCTTGTATAGTATTTGAAAGAATATTATTAAAAGTATTTTCTGAATGACGTAGGTGCAAATATACTGCGCTGCTAATCTGTAACTTATATAATGACCATACGATACAATATCCATAATATCTAAGAAAACAGCAAACGAAAATGTAAAGGCTAGTTGCTGGCGTATCTTTTTCTTTATATTCGAAAACTGTACAGATTTACACCATGCATTGTCAACAGAGTCAAGATCTTCATGAAATTGCTTTGTTAGATTAGTTTTAGCAAAATTTGCTGATATAATTGAAATAATCACAAGTAGATGTTCTAAGAAGTTATAAATAGTATCAGCAATTACCAAGGATATACCTTCGTTTTGTAAACCAAGCATAATTCTGTCGTAAACACATGAAATGAATAGCATTGCAAGAAATAATACACTCACACTACATGCAATTATTTTATCAGCAATACTTAGCGGAATTATTTTGTTTTCTTTATATTTATAGGGCCAAATACTAGCTAATCTGGACACTAGGTAGATTGGTTTTATTACTTCATGCGAGTCCTAAAATGAAATATTTAGAAAAACTTTTTTATGAAACTTGTTTTCGGAGCTTTGTGTGACGAAAGTGGATCTTACCATTTTCAATATTTTTGAACGGATAAGCAACAGTTTAATTAAAATTTGGTAAATTCCGTTTTCCTCAGAGCAACTACAATACAAAATGAATTAAGTCAACCTGGTACACCTTTTTTCACACCAATATTTTAATACTTTTGTACAATTATCTTTGAACCGACAATTCGATTAGTAATAGAAGTACTGCATTAATGTAGGTCATTCAATTTACTTAAGTATTTACTTTAATTTTTTACCAATCAAATTAGATGTCTCATACCTATGAATTGTGTTATTTCATAAATAAATGCAATTATTTCAGTAATACAAATGAAAACTTGTATATCAATACACATGGAGCAGATCCCCGTGGATCAATCATGGATTACGCTGTGCCCATCTCTATGCCAATAAGGTGTGAAGGAATTTATATGATAGGTAAGGATTGGGAGCACTGCATATCTGTATAACGTTAACCTATACCTGTGACGACATCCGCTAGATACTGGTTCTACAGTGTAAGGTAGTTAGTAAGTCATATATTCAATGGGAGCTGGATATGTGACTGCCATGGTTAAGCATATTTTATTTACTTATGCTAACTTACTACTAATATTACAGTAAATTTGCTAGGTTTGCTAAATTTTACCTTGGTACAGATATGTCTGTATCTGTTACATAATTAATTTATTCTAATTTTAATATTATTACCATTTGATTCACTGTTCTTATACATTATTCTCTGCTATCTATCTTTTTCATATCCGTCTATTACTTCATTATGTAGCCTTACTGTTGAGTCAATATATGTGATTGGTACTTAAATTCTCTTTTCAAAAATGTATCACATGTGATATTTTAGGTTTCATTTGGAGGAAAAAACTCAAATAATAGAATCGTAGTAGTTGGCTATGCCTGCTGTTTATTTTACAAACAATTGATAGTATCAAGTAACAATGAATGATTTTATTATTTGAGTTTGTTTTTGTTTAATTAACACTTAAAATATCACATGTGATACATTTTTGAAAATATAATTTAACCCTCGATCCATTAGAGAATAAATATACAGGATGTACCATTTTAAAAAACCAAAGTTATACATTTTTCCTGAAAAACAGTAGGCCATGAAAAACAATTAATTATGCCATTTTATAGAAGAATTACTACTAAAAAACTATTTCCTCTGACTTTTTCTTGTATTTCTAATAATAAACGAGATATAAGCTGGTCAATGAAAAATCAGACACCCTGTATATATAAATAATTTTCATATTTTCATATTTTACCGATTACAATCGAAGACGTCAACCTGGCCCTTAAAAAAATAAAACCTAAAAATCAGTTGGTACCGACAATTAATATACTTATTTATATTTACAAAGCTTATTCGCAATTATTATCCTATTCATTGCAAATTTTATTCAATATGATCCTAGAGACGACAGTCTTCCCAGATACATGGAAAACTGCAAAAATTTGTCCAATTTATAAAAGCGGCGATAAAAATGATATATCAAACTATAGACCAGTTGCTTTATTGGTTTTGTGTAATAAAATATTTCCATTTATTAAAAACAAAATTTCCGTATCACAACAAGGCTTTATGCCTTCTCGATCAACTGTTTTATTGTTTTATTTTCACTTAATAAAAAATATATGGCTTCGAAATGGGGAACGAATACAGAATTTGTGAGAAAAAGAATATCTAGGCCAAAACGATTTTTTGATGAAACAAATAATCATTTTCAAATAGAGTCGAACGAAGACTGGTTTAAAATAAATGTATTTTTTGCACTCCCGGGCGTAAAGTGGCTACTTTTCGCCCGCGAAGAAGGGCGTAAAGTTAATTATTGCAGATCTCGGGTGTACTTTACGCCCGTGTGTCAACTTGACATTTTGACTAATGCGATTAAAAAATTTTTAAAATAAATCAAAAAATTTAAATAAAATCTCCGTCCGTGCCAAAAATATTGTATGTACCACAGGTGTAATAAGCGACTTCAGCCCTTAGCGTGTTATAACCCTCGGCTAAAGCCTCGGGCTGTAATATTCACGCCGCGAGCCAAAATCGCTTTCTGTACGCCCTTGATACATAAATAACTATTTTAAAACATTTGATATTCTTATAGTTTAATTAAAAAACAGAAGTTCTGGATTAAATGAAGTTTATAGAACTTTTCGCGTTTTATCTCCAAATGTTTCATGTAGTGCTTCGATTTCTGACGATGAATTGCACCAAACGGGCCAGGAGTTATAATATAAAATATTCAGAAGATATTTCGGATACTATTTCGTCTCAGTTGCTCTCATTTAGAAATTGCTTTCAAAACGATTTGCCCAAAATTAATTCCATTGGGGAATTGACGGAATGTATATTAATACAAAATTGTTCTTCATGCAATAATTTTAGTGAAATTTTAATTGCATGTTACATCTTTCTCACCATTCCTGTTTCGGTTGCTTCAGCAGAGAGATCCTTCTCAAAATTAAAATTAGTAAAAAAAATTTTAAGGGACACTATGGGGCAACAACGATTATCAGACTTATCTATTATTTAAATAGAAAACCAAATTGCCAGAACAATAATTAATAGATGTATCTAATTACATATCAACTTTTGCGCATCTTAAGGCGAGAAAAAAGAATGTTTAGTAAAAGCTGTTGACATATACGATACGTACAATATGCTCTCATTGTTTTGATTTTTTTGCTTATTTTTTGTAATATTTTTTATTTTTTAATTAAACATTTTTTAAATTGGCTGTTTATTTTTTTATTTTGCCACAGGCTCGAAAGTTATCCTCATCCGAACAAGATAATGACTTGCCCCACGAGTAGTGAGTTATTTAGTTCAAGATTCTATTCTCTCATCTCCCGCTAACGAGAATTAACTATCGATAACATTAAATTTCATTTTTAAAAAAGTATTTTTTAAAGTGACCTGGCAGATATTTCACGGGGTGATTGTACTAGGCAAAATAAGAAGAAAATGTTAATATATACATGATCAAAAACGCGCCATTTTCGATGAGCAAGGGTTTATAGGGGGTTTGGACGAGTGTGAACAGCTCTTCCCAGCATATCCCACATGTGGTCTATGGGATTCATATCCGGACTACATGCCGGCCAATTCATTGTTTGAATGTTTTGATCTTGAAGATAATTTATCACTATATTTGCGATGCGTGGTCTAGCATGATCATGCATGTAGACGATTTCCCGACCAAAATTTTGGGCATACGGACGAACATGTACATGTAGGATTTCATTTATGTATCGTTGTGCATTCAGAGCACCATTTCGAACAATGACAAGCTCAGTACAGGTCATCTGATGTGATGCCGCTCAATACCATTATCGATCATCTACCAAAAGGAATAGTTTCACGTATTGTATTGGGAAGGTAACGTTTCCCCGCTCTTCTCAATACACGTAAAAGTCCATCATTACCGGACAGAAGGAACCTGAACTCATCTGTAAGCATGACACGTCGCCAGTGCCTCCAGTGGCCAGTTTAGGTGTTCTTGGCCGAATTGCACTCGCATTCTACGATAGTGTCTGGCCAATTTGGGCACTTTAACGGGTCTTCTGAAGCTTAGATTAACTTCATGCAGTCTATTTCGAACAGTTTGGTTGGGATTGTGGTGTAAATAATAAATTAAAATTAAAAAAATTATGCACCGAGTAGCTTGTCGAACGTCCGCCTGAAGGTCTCGTGCTGTAGCTGTACGACTGCGAAGGGCTTGCAAACGAAGAAAACGGTCCTCACCTGCAGTAGCTTTTCTGTTTTGACCACTACCAGGACGTCTAGTGACAAGCCCGGTCTCCCTGTGACGTGTCCAGAGCTTCCACACAGTTCCATGTGCAATTCTCATTTGTTGAGCCACGTACCGCTGAGATGGCCCTTCTTGTAGCAAAGTTACCGCTTGCATAACCTGTATTGACCTTAATTACCTTCTTATTTGCAGTGCATCTTGAATGTGTTCACCCATAATGTTAACAAGCAGTTTTAACAAGTACACTAGCATGTATGCAGGTAATAATAATGATCATGAGGCAAAACTCTTTTAGTTAAATCCTTATAATCATCATTTTTTTATAATTGCATATTAACCGCATATGTGTCAATATTGGTGCATATATTCAGTTTTTATTGCCTAATAAGGGCATATTTTTTCAGTTTGTATTAAACTGCTTTAGGATCTAACATAGAAATACTTTCAATTAAGAGCAGCATTAAGTTGCTGTTGCTATAAACATTTATAACAAGGAAATACTTTCTTGGATTTATTTATCTAAATTTTCTGCTAAACGATGCAGATTCCATGCATGAAAAAATATAAAATAATTAGAAATAATGGCGAAATTGCAAGTAAATCTAATTTCTTTATTCATAATAATTATTCGGTATTTTTAATAAAGCGTATATGGTGAAAAATCGTTTTAACTTCGCATTTTTTGAGCGAATTATTTGTTAAAACTTTTTCTGTTACAATTATGTGACTTTTATAACAAACACAAATTTGCAATTTAGTAAACATTTTACACGTACCATTACCATACATAGATTTTTTACGAGTATTTGAAAATTTAAAACTCCATGAGTGCTTATTAATGATAATTAATTAATTATTAATAATTTTTGAATAATTGGAAACGCTGATAGTGCTATCTGTAGTACAAGTACACTGACTTGTCCCCATAAATTGTAAATAGATTATAGAATACGAAGTGATGGCTCCCATTATAATACTGATTGCAGTACAATCCAAAGTAAACATTCCAGCTGCAGAAAACTGAGGATTTCTATAGCCGATTGTTTGCACTAAATGTTGCAATTGATTCTTGCATACTTCTCCGTATGAAGTCGTTGTCACTGTTTGCATTTCCATTAGTATTTGATTAGCAATAATTCCAGTCTTTACCGCTTCATTTTTTACAAATGAAAAATTTGTTGTAAACATTACAACTATCATCTGCAAGTAAACATGTAATTACTACAGTAAAAATCAATACAGCATTTTAACAGATGATTTTGTATACTGAATGCCTAAAATACATTAATTTAAAAATATCTAAAAGAATCTTACTTGGTTTAAGGTTCATTTAACTATTGTTATAAGTTTTTAGCATAAACACTGTTTTATTATTTACTAATCTGAGTTTATTATAAAACAAGTGTAGGAATTTTTTTTTCCTGTTATGGTACTTACACAGTAAAATACGGTAGCTACAACGTAAACAACGTCAATTATTGTATTATTATGTAATCCTTGCTGTTGGGGAAATCTAACTTGAATTGCAATCCTAAGAGATATATAATACAACATAAAAAGGATGATGGTGCAGACCAGAATTACAAGCTGCCAACCTTTTCTGCAGTTGAATAAATCCATTAGATTGCAAAGTTGATCGTGTATATGAGAGATTGATTGAATTTTTTTCGACTTTTTTTCCAGAATTAAATTATCTGTATTATGTTTAATAGATACCACGCACTCCTCTAATTCTTTGTTTATGCAGTGAAAATATTCGGCAAAAACGTGCACTTCAAGCATGGTTTGTAGAAAGATTATACTGAACATGAAATAAAGAATTTGTGGACTAAAATGAAACAGACATGATTCTATTTTTCTGAAAATAAAACAAGACAAAATACCAGCTACTGCGAACAGCAAACATGCAAATATAATTAATATAATATGACGAATTTGTCTTTTTTTGAGTTCATAAAACCTTATCCCTTGAAGAAGTGGATTTTGTTTTTGCAACGATTCTATTTCTTGAAAAAAAGTTTTAATGAAATCATTAACCGTGAAATTTGTTAATTTTATAGAAAAAAGGGCTAGAATATGTAAAGATAAAAAATGTGCTTCTCGAACTACCACTGTCGCTAACATGAATTTCTCTTGAAGTCTATCATACACAGTATAGCACCATCCTATGACAATTATAGTTGATAAACATAGAGCACGGATTTTATCAGCTAGGCTGAGGGAAATAATTTCGTTATTTTTTCCATATTTGTACGGCCAAAGAGACATGATTCTTGAGTAATAATAAATTGGCTTTAGGGCGTCGTGAATGTTAGTAGTAGAAGATTCTTTTTTCTGAAACATAATATATAAGAAGAATAATTTACATAAAGATTTGCAGCTAATTAAGGAAGCGATAAAAAATTAATGAAAATCTTAGTGTAAGTAATAAAGGTACAACTGGAAACTTCTAAAAATTTTCTGTTTCGAGAATTTTGAAAATTTTTATTTTTTACTTGATTTACTTTAATAAAGCTCTTTTTAAGCACTGATCACATTGGTAGTAATGAAAGCGATTTTGAATACTAGTAAAGTAAGGAGTTTTATGTAACTTTTTGTTAAAAACCATTTACTCACTTCAATCGTCAACAGACGTTTTGGCTGAACCATGCATATCTTAGAAGTATTTCCGGGATCCATGTTGTATCGTTGATAATAGCGTTTGTAATTTAATTTAAATGTTGGTTTTCTTCGCTGAAAAATACAGATAAGTAGTAAATGTAAACTAGCCAGTGAAAGTAATATCATCTAATCGACATAAATTGCTATATCTCCAAAAACACTTTTTTTGTTTCAGGTACGCTTTTCCTATAAACATTGGTCCTGGATAGTACTTTAGCCTTCGTTTCTAGCAAACGTATTTTTTAACTAACTTGATCAGTTTTGGGGTATTCCTAATTCCTGTAGTACATCATATAATATAACTCTCTCCTTATTATCGAATTATACGGGGTGTATGTATAGTCTATACCTGTAATGTAATATGGGTTGCATATTCAGAGCCAATAAGGGGTCACAATTTAAAATGGGCACACGGTATGCTTGTTGGAAGTCAATCAATAGGTGATGCACGTCTGTATTGCGTTCATAGAAATTTTCTTGGATTTGTTTTATCATAAAATCTCATCTATTTGCGATCTTCCTCTTCTAAACCCGCATTGATGCTCGCCTACCGTTTCTTCCATATACATTTAACTTTTTTCTAATAATTTGCTTTATTTTATAATCGACATTTAGCAGAGCTAACCCCCTATAGTTTTCACACTTTGTCTTATCACCCTTCTTATGAACTGGGACGATGATGATAATTTTCCAATCGTCTGGTATGTGTCCTTCTTCCCAAATTTTCCTTATGATGTTATGCAGTGCTGTTGTGACAGCTTGTTGTTCATATATTTTCTGTTCTATTGTTATGTCGTCTTGTCCCAGTGCTTTATAATTTTTCGTTTCTTTTATTATTTGTTCCATATCTCCATATATTGGAGAGGTTGGTCTAAGATCTGTTCCTTTTTGTGTGCTACCTTTTTGTGTTTTGTCATTATTGTTATTTGGTATGTTTAGTAACTTCTCGAAGAACTCTTTCCATCTTTGAATAATCCTCTGTTTCCTGCCGATCAGATTTCGTCTCGCATCTCTGCATATTATTGTTCTTCGCTGATTTTATGTCTTTTGAAAACTCAGTTCCTGATAAAACAATTTTACATTCTTGCCATGTTCAGACTCTTCCATTTGTTTTAACTTTTCTTGTTCATACTGTCGTTTTTTAGGTCAATTCTTTTTTTGCTTCTTTCCTTTTGATACTGTATTGTTCCATCGATCCTTCTATGTTGCTCTTTAGAATCGCTAATCTGGCTTTATTTCTTCTGTTATACGTTTACAATTCTCGTCCCACCATTTGTTCTTTTTCCTTTGTTTTGTTTTCGCCTAATACTCCTTTTGCCGTTTCAATAATTATTCTTCTTATCTCTTTTAACTTTTTCTCTATTCTGGCCCTTTCCTTGCTCTTATATTCCCTTTTGAGAAATAATATTTCAACAAGAGAATTAAAATGACACGTTTGAAAACCTTTTAAATTTATAATCCTTCTTTCAGACAAATTTACAGTTCCCTTTTTTTTAAATTATACCTATTAATTGTGACTTCTGTAAAACTGTTTATTAATCTATAAAAGACTTGCTTCAGAGCACTTTACATTTTAAAAACTACAACATTATATATGATTCTTCTAAATTATACCGACAAACGTTTATAAGGCATTTATCAGACAACCTTAAAGCATTTTGACCTAATTTATCAATCAAAGCTTGCTCTCTAATTCTAAGAATAATGAGGCCAGTTTGAGCAATAATTATTGTACATAAAGTTTTTTGGTGTATGTTTTGTTTATTAATAGTAAATTAGAACGTGCCAACTTGATTATTTTTTTTACTGATGATACCTTTTATTACCATTTGGTGATTTGGTTCTTATGGATGTGGTTGAATTTTGAGTATTCTTACACACAAACATTTTCCAAGGTGTTAATTTTGCCCCCAATCCTCAGAAACATCCTTTCGGTTGAGCGATATTTTTAGTTTTTTGCCAAAATGACCCTTCTGATAAATTACTAAAGTGCCCCAAATGTTTTCTTCGTAACTTTATACTTTTGGAGATAATAAATTTTCTTTAAATTTTAGAGCAAACTTTGATTGGTCGTATCTCCACAGAGGTGCATTTTTGGATATAGGTAAATTGTATCAAAATCCTTTAATTTTGTCTGAAAAATGCCTTGAAGAAGTTTTCCGGTATAATTTGGACCCATTCTGTATGTATGTGTTCTTTCAGACTTGTCAAAATTTAACAAACAGATAATATCAACAAACCCGAAAAGCTTTTAATTTTATTTGCTTTGTCATTTTAGGGCCTTTTCAGTAAAAAGGGCTTATAAGATATTCTATGAAGTCGTGAACAATGTATAATAAGTTTTTCTTAATGGTGTAAAATCTCGAGCAATAAATAAAAACATCACAATAAAAGTAGAAGCAGAAACAATTTTTTTAATGGATTTTAAGATCACAATTATTAATACTCGTATTAGGCGAATAATTGACTGGGTAAAATAACTGAGACCATTCATTTCCTTCTTTTATAATAAAAAAGACCTATAATACTCTAACGTTCTACAAATTCGAAAACTGGCTATAATATTTAATAGGATTTATTTTATTTAAGGCACCAATTTACTACAACGCGAACACTGCTGACTAATTTTAAACCAATTAAATAAGTGTCGGATAGTTAATTACGCACTAAGGTATTTATTGTACTGTAATATTACCATTTGTTGAACGTTAACTGCTCGTTCCTAAGGGTGTCCTCCCTTTTAATATTTCTTTTGGTTCGTCTCGCAATTTTCCACTTGTTTTGAGAAAACAATGATTTGGACTTCCAGGCATACGCAAACGTTCCACGGCTAGTGAGTGACCTATGACAATATGAACGAAAAGTAAATTGATAAAGCGTAGCTATAAAACTTTAAATCAAATAAGCTGTTCGTGGCACTGGCAATTACTATTGTTTTGTGGTGTTATGATGCCTAATGCATATCCCATCTGATCCTTTAGAGATACCTAAACCTAAGCCAAGCTAATTCGCGTCCGTAGCAAAAGCTAGGCCACACGTGTACGCTGGATAGCGCTAAAGAACTAGCACTACTGGCAGCCTAACTATCACTACGTGATTTCCTGACTACAAGTTGCTCTACAGTTTAATTAGAGAGAGGACCATACGCCAAATAAACTTAATATGTACAACTGTAGAGGAAATAATTTACTCTTGGAAAAACTTCTAAATGACCTCAAAATTATTCCATAGCCACCTCTGAAGAATTCACGTTTTGATCCTATTATACAGGAAACCCATTTTTTTCAATGTTACATAGAAAACTATGGGCACTCTTTACATGTAATTTTGTAAGAATAAGATAATGCAATTAAATAATGTGAATTAAAATTAGAAAAACAAGGAGAGTATGCAGCTTACTAAATTTGTTTAAATATTGAATAAAAACCAAACACTAAAAGTAGGTCAAGTATAAAATACTTAAATACGGTTATTTTTATTCTTTCTATTAACATAATTACAAAAACGCAAATGAAATTGTCTATGTATAATAAAATACTGAGTGATCAATGTTTCCCATCAGAGAGTAATTATTATATTTATCCTTTTCTAGTAGACGAAAAAGTCTTATTGTTACTTCGTAACAAGTACGGTGGTATCTAGTTTAATATATATTATTATTAACTAATTCCGACGTATATACATCAACATGTGTATAAACTGAATTTTTTTAGAAAAAGCTAGAGAATTGGTAAAAGTACCTAAAAACAACAGAACTATTCTACCCAGTATTTTTAAACAACTTAAAGTTATAATCTTTTTTTATATATATATTACGTAAGTAATTTTCTACTCGTAATACGGAAATTTATTGTCAGTTAAGGTCTGTCATTGTTCGATGAAATTAGAAGACGTACAACCCAACAATTTGTTTGTATCTTGGTTTTTTGAAAGAATTAAGATCAACGAAAGACCACGGTAAGTTTGTTATTTAACTAGCTAGTTAATTTACAGAATAGATAACTGACTCAAAATTGATAAAGTTATTTTTGACTGGAAAGAAAAGTGCAACATTTTAATACGACTTATTTATTTTCAGATGTCATACTCATACAATATTATTGATGTAAATTGTGTCGTAAAGCCACTATATTATTGTTCAAGGCTAGCGTGTCTCTGGCCGTACAAGTACGGAAATCATAATAAAATGATTACCTTAAGTATTCTAGACAAATTCTTCGCCTTTGTTTTTATTATAATAACCATACTGTTTGCATTTTGGTCTGCTCTAAACAGAGTAAAGGAAGAAAATTTAATAGTTACAATTTTGGCTAGAGAAATTTATTTTTTGTTTTTGCATGTTTTTGTTGTTTTTTCTTTAGTGATAGTAAACTTCAATTTTGATAATTTTACTAAAACCCTCTTTGATGAATTAGAATTTTCCAGTAACCGTCTCAAGGTATTTAAAGGCATCGATTTCGACAGGTTTAAAAAGATGCAGTTGTTGCAGTTAATACCAATTTTATTTATCACTCTATTTTTCAGTGTGATTGAAATTCTGCCGTGTTTATATTTTAAACCCGCATCAAACTGCGTGTTCTATTTTAGTCCCATAATTTTTCATCTCTTACTTGTAATAGTTTTAATTCAAATGTTATACTTATTACGAATTTTAGAAATATATTTTCGTTGTTTGAATAAGGAATTGCAAAATTCTGGTGTGGAATTTAATCAAAATAATAAGCAAACTTTAGATCATATAAAATTGTTGTCAAAAACTCATGAAAGGTTTTGTAACTTAATTGATTTATTTAATGACACTAAAGGATGGCAGATAGTAATTTTATTTGCTACCATAATTCTTTTTGTTTTATATTCTATGTCTATTCGAATTACAACAAGAACAAGATTTGTTGTTGATCCTAATCCATTTATTACTGTCATAGATTGTATCCATGTGGCTGCAGTATTATTTTATTGCGTAAGTAAACGATTTTATTGTAAAGAGTGATGGAAACCATAGCTTTTAATTGATCATTTCATGTGGAGCTAGAAACATCACTATTACAGTCAAATAATAACCTTAAAAAAAGAATTTCCATAGGTAGTCAATTACCAAAATTTACCACACCATATAGCAGCATATAATGTATAACATATTTGTTGTAGATCTTAATTTTAATATTTACCACAAGCTGTTCTTCTGTAAGAAACGAATCACTGAAAACTGGAATTATAGCGAATGAAATATTGACAGACTTACATGGGAAAACAGTCACTTCAACTGAAAGACTGTTTAAAAATCAATTGAAACATTTGGTGCAAAAAATATCATATAAAAATCCTCAGTTTTCTGCAGCTGGACTGTATGTTCTAGATCGTAGTACAATCTCGATAGTATTGGCAGCTATAACTTCTTATTCTATAATATACGTGCAATTTTTGGGAACTGGCGATAATTATATTACAAACAGGACTGGAAGTATTAACTACTAAATTTAATTATTTTAATCGGTTATTATTTTATTTTTAGATAAATGCAACTTATGGTTAATGAAAAATCAGGAATAATATATTGTATGTAATATCGTGTAGTAGTAATAGTAAACACATAATATATATATATAAAATAATATTATTAAATATTTTTTCCAATTTAATTTTTGTTTGTTGCTTTCTACATTAAACAAAAACATTTTGTTTTCTGTAACTTTTGCTATTAGTTTCCTTAGGCATTAAGTTATCTTAACTTAATCCTGCATATTTGAGTTATGCTAAGGTATAAATTAATACAGGTTTTAACAGTTTTCGAATAATTATTTATGGTAGAACTTTTAATTAATTTATTAAAGAAACTGATGCTATTCAAAACGAAGGAAAGTAATTGCACTTATTAATGAAATATAGTCTCTCACCTGCGCATGGGTCAAAGGGACTTTTACCATGATTAAAGACGTACTAAAGTTTTAAAATAAAACATGTTTTATTTTATGTATCACGTAAAATAATAACATTATTAATTTATATTATCATCTGGTTTTATGCATTTTCTAAAGAAAGCACAACCCTGAAAACTGAAACTAAATTCAGAATCATTTTAAGAGCGTTAAAATCTGAATATAAATAATTTTTTCTGCTTGTAAACTTTGTTCCTATTTCAGAAGCAGCCGAAGTAGTTTTTTATAGTTGATAATATCGCCAAAATTGAAGCAAAGTGCCAACATGAAGAATGTTTCACCGTTCAGGAAAGAATTTCCGCCAATTTGGCGTAAAATTCCCAAATCTGGCAACTCTACAACTGCAAGTTATTATCTAAAATATGTAATGTTCTGTATATTGTTAGTAGCAGGCCATGGATGCGAAGAAAAACAAAAACATTTGCATCAATCGAAAGCTTATTCTTTTGACAGTTTCCAGTTGCAATTTTGCAAGGTTGAAGTTAAAGCATATAGAGATCCTAATTTTTGATTGTTATAATTCGTTTGATTATTACTAAGCATCATGGAAGTGCCGCGGAATGCTTTTCGGGCTATGATTTTCTACGATTATAAACGAGGTTTAACATACGACCAAAGTCACCAAAATTTAATGGCAGCTTTTGGCGACAATAGTCCATTATTATCTACAATTAGTTACTGGTTCCGTGAATTTAAACGTGGAAGGAGTACGTTAGAAGATGAACCAAGACCTGGACGACCTGCAGTAGCTGTTTGTGCTGAAAACATTATTGCAACCGAAAAGCTGATTAAGGAAAAACGGAATATCACTCATAGAGAGATTCAAGGCGAACTAGGCATTGGATCATCTGCAGTAGATATCATATTACATAAACATCTGGGTGTAAGAAAGCTGGCAAGTCGGTGGATTCCACATTTGTTAACCGACGAACAAAAACAAGCACGGGTAGACTGGTGCAGGTTTATGTTAGAAAAGTTCGATGGAGGATCTTCAAAGCAGGTATTTAGTATCGTTACGGGGGATGAATCGTGGATATATAATTATGATCCCGAGACAAAACAACAATCAACTGTTTGGGTGTTTGAAAAGGAGGAAATGCCAACAAAAGTTATTCGCGGTAAAAGTGCAAACAAAAAAATGATTGCCGTTTTCTTCAGATACAGTGGTCCAGTTGCAGTAATTCCTCTTGAAGATCGTAAAACTGTAACTGCTGATTGGTATACAGAAGTTTGCCTTCCTCAAGTCTTCGAGAAATTGTGTAGTGATCGCCCAAGATCTGGTTTGCGTGGAATTTTGTTACACCACGATAACGCAACTCCGCATACGGCCGCAAAAACTTTTTACACGAATCCGGAGTCCAACTGGTCACTCATCCACCATACAGTCCAGATCTTGCCCCTAACGATTTCTTTTTGCTTCCGCTGATTAAAAAACTCATGCGTGGTAAGAGATTTCCTGACGCCAATGCGGCTGTTGCTGAATTTCAGCGAATTCTTGACGACCTTCCAAAAAAATAGTTTTTAGCGTGTTTCGAGAAGTGGTTTCAAAGAATGAAGAAGTGTATTATGTCTAAGGGGGAATACTTTGAAAAACAATACAATTATTTTCTTTACAAATTCCGTAGTTTTCTTCTAACTAACAATTTACAGAACAGCCCTCGTACATTAAAGACACGTGTCCTTAATTAACACAAATCTTTCGTTATACTTTATACAGGGAATTTTTCTTTTTAGTATACATATCCCCTATGTATACTTTTACAATAAACGCAATATGTAGGCAACCAACTATACACTATAAACGTCACGTCACGTGGTGCGTAAAGGTTATGTTTCATGTTTGTAAATAAAAATAAATCAAAATTAGTGGAATATCAAAATAATTTTAATTCAACGATTATTCTAAAACATAAAATATCAACAATACGAAACAGAAAGGAAAATAAAAGCAGCAACACTTAAAGACTAATTTTTTGACATTAACTTAATTTGATGATTTTTGCCACAGCATGATAATTTTTTAAATCAGTTGCCGTTCCTATTCTTCTGAAGGGCACACTTGCAACTGATTGGCGCTCATGCATTTCTTTTACAGCTCATTATAAGAACTCCCACCTTCCCTCTGGCAGTCGGCGGCGTGTTCCCGAGAGCTACCTCGGTAATTCCCCTTATCCGTAGCACCAGCTAGGACATTTTAGTTCCATAGCCATACCTCTTGATGGATATCGCAAAGTGATCAAGGCTTCTTACGTTTCTGGTTTATATTTTTAAACCCTAACAGAAACTATAAATATAAGGAGAAACAGTGTGGGCACGCTGGAGTGCCATTTAGTGAAATTAACCCGTCCGGAAAACGTTCTCCTAAAATTTCCGAGTTTGCTTTCACACTTTGATAGCTAATCATGTATGTACCTATACAGTATTTTTCACGTAGGATTTGGGTTGTGTCGTCAGTTGGATTGTGAATTTATCAACACTGCGTTGATAAATTCACAATCCAACTATACTCTATACTTCATCTCTTTCTAAACTAGGTTTTCATTACCTAATGCGCACGAATGCGTGTCTAAACTGACAAAATGCATACTGCTTTTTACTAGATTCTGTATGAGAAAGCTTTTATAAATATTACTCCTATAAACTGAATCAAATAATAAATACGTGCAACGAGAAAATGTGGCACATAATAGGTTTTTGAACGCTTTAAAATAAATCAAATGGATGCCAGATAACTTCGGTTATTTGTTTAAATACCTTAATTTTGCCTCCAACGCTCATAGTAACACTAACGCTGATGTTAATATTACATCGTCTTTTATTCGAGTAGCAGCAACTTCAATTGAATTATTGACTTAGAAATGTATAAATATTAGCGTCTATGAAAAAGTTACCTACGCATCAGGACTTTTTTGTTTACCTACGTGAATTTATTTCTGAATATATCTCATCCACATGCGATAATTATATTGAATTATTGTTGAATGTATAAATATCATTATTTTAGTTATGACGAAATTTTACTCAATTCAGTGTACTGTACATACTATATAAGGATTATTTTCCCACTTGCCTTTAATTACTGTTGTTATGTACACACGCGAGCTAAAGTAATGACTCAGTATTTGGGTAATAGACAACCCAACTCACACTCAATACGTGCACACCCGTTTGGAACTGCTGCTGGGTTCACGGAGTGACCGTAATGTAAGCAGCTTTGCAGTAAAGATAACACAGGTAGATAAATAGCTTGATAAATTGTTTACCTACAGAGAGATTTAGACTTTTCGTTTCGTTCAATAACGCAGATTCCGTTTTCCAACAATCGTTTAGAATCACTTTAGAGGAACCTGAACAGATAATAGAAAATTTATTAATAAAACCTCTACAAAGAACACTAATAAGAAGTTAAATTTTTGTCTAGCAAAGAAGCGATATTTTAATAGTTTAGGAGTTTCTTTATTATGGTTTAGCACTTCTTAGAAAACTAGTAGGCAGGTAGACTCTCATTGTAGTAATCTTGTTAAAGGCTTAAGATTTTAAGCCTTAAAAATTTTACTTTACTTTGAAGTAGTTTTTCTTTCTAATTTTAACCAGTGGTTTATTTTGAGGTAAAATGTCAACTTTAACCGTATAAATATGTATCACAATAAAAGGTCATAATTTGATTGGTTTATCTAATTATTTAATTAATTAATTTATTCGATCCTCACTGTTAAAATTGTACTTTATCAGCTCTTTATTTCATGTTAAAATGAAATTTTATCGTCTAGAATCTAGAAGATATTCACTAAAAAAATAAAAAAATTACGATACAATTTTGTTTACGTTATAATTTGAAGATGTTTTTTTAGCAAACAGAGTTGCAGTAGAAATAAGAACATGAATGCTTATCTTTATCGAAGACAGCCCTTACATAGCTCTAATGTGGGAATTCCAGAAAAAGTAAATATTTCTATTTCTCTATTTGACATGATTCCGTATAGTTCGAAAGTTTCAAAACTGCTTAGGATTATGACCAAAACCGGTTGATTCTTTACTTTTAGCCAAGGGCGCTTTACACTTATCCCCTGTTTTCAATTGAAATTCTGAGAAAAAAAAATAGTGTAGAATATCCACTGAGGTATTCAATTCTTTTCTACACGACGCCTCATTCAGTGATTTATTTATGTGATAAAATAGTAATTTCACAGCTGTAATAAAAAACTAAAGTTGTCTTACTCGTAGAGTTGATTTGCTGATAATTTAAATGTAATTATAATGCCGTACGGCGACAACGATGTAAATCTGCTTTGTTAGGACATTTTTATCATAAAAAAGGCAACTCCCACTTAATAGTGTAAAAGCTTCTTAAATTTCAAATTGCCTTTTTTTTATTTGTAATGTCATCAACTTTGAGTTTACTAAAGTTTATATTTTAAGGGAATTTTCAATAAATACAGTAGAAAATTCGCTCACAACTGCCAGCTGATCTGTGAAATTACCGCACTCAAATTCACTATTTCTATTTTTATTTCTGTTCAGTCTGGAATAAAATAAAAGGGAATAACAACTATATATTTTTGGTACACCGTGGACCAAATACCTTTATAAACAAGCCGCCCCTGTTGTGGTTTAATATTTATATCGACTACTTACTGAAAGTCTAAAACCAAAACGTGCTAATCCTACAACAAAAGCCTTCACTTCAAATTTTATTCACTAGTTAGAACAATATTATGGCTCAAACGCCCACTACATATAGATTACGTATTAGACTGAAAAATCCCACATAGCATATCTTTAGAAGCCACAAAAATTATAAAAAAGGAATTGATTTAAAAACAACCGCTGGAAAGTAATATACCTGCATTGCAATAACGAAATATTATTATTAAACGTTATAAAAAAGGGATAAATTTAATCAAAATGCTACGATATTCAATTCCGAAAAGTTATGTCCCTAATATTGAACTTCACCAGGAGAAACACAGTTAACTTCATATTCAAAGCTCATTACATCAAACTATGTTACAATATGCCATTTCTAAATTGTTCCAAATTAACAAAATATTTATTAAATAAATTTTGTATTAGCAGACAGAAAAGAACGAATTATTCATAAAAGAGAGAAAACAGATTACTATTTTAAATACACTGACAGAGATTATAGATCATTTTCTAATACAAATTTAAATCGCCGGCAATTTGAAAATTCCAATTAGAAGTAGGAAAGGACTGTCTCCAGGTTTTACAAGACACTAATTCCTTGTGGTTAGGTTAGTTAATTGATTCCTATGCAATTTAATAAAACGTCAACATTTTTAATGATATAAAATTATTCTTTTTTGAATGTAGAGAAATAGAAATCTATAAAAAGGCAAAATAGGTTGTAATAGTTACTAAACAAAGAAAAAAAGATCAGAATGTAGGTATGCGATCAAAAGCAGGTCTTCTAAAATCGTTTTGCCATAAAACAACAAACTAAAGGTTATAGCAAATATACGTTGCTATAAATAATTAGATAATTGCTGAATTCTTTTTGTTTATTTACACAAGTAATGGTTACTTAAGGACCCTCCCGTATATATATAATTTTATTTTTAATAATACAGATGAAGTGGTGTCTATTACACCTGACTATTTTAAGTTTTCTTTCATTATTTTTTCAAATTCTCTCCTTTACAATAATTGTGAACAATTTCAGGGTTACAAATGTGGTTTCTACAAAAGCAGAAAATGCTCTGCAGAAAATAATCCTTTTACCTGCTTAAATAATGTTTACTTAAGTAAGCTGCTTACCTGGTGTTTGGTCTATGAGTACAGCAGTTCCAAACGGGTGTGCACGTATTGAGTGTGAATTGGGTTGTCTATTACCCAAATACTGAGTCATTACTTTAGCTCGCGTGTGTACCTACCTCACCTTCAATTCGTTTATATTTATTTTATATGCTTGAAGTAGACTACTTTTATTTGTTTATTGTTAATATACCGTCAGTTCGTTCTGAAAGTCGAACATAGGAATCTAACATGGTATCAATCGTTTTTGCTGATTGTTGCTCGCCAATTTAACTTTCAGGAAAGGTAATGGTATCAATAGAAAAATAAAATTATTGCGATTCAAATGATACTACTAACAAGACTAAAAGGGACATTTCTATTTTAAAATACTAATTTAAAATTTGACAGTTTTTAAATATGATTAGTCTTGATTTTAAAATTTGACAGCATTTACCAAACAATTTTATAATTAGTCGGCTTAAATCAGAAAATTTCTGTTCTACTGATTGTTTGATTGTTTGTTGATAAGAATTCAACATTTAGGCGTGTGTTAAGGTTTATTTACGGAACAATGAATAATTATACCAACGAAGAAAGGGTTCTTATGGTGAAAACTTAATTATTGGCAGGCAGTTGGCTAACGTAAGAAATAGTTTCTACAACAGACTAGGCCGACTAGGGGGATTGCTTAGCTCAAAACGGAGAAGGAATCCTTTTCTTCTTCAGTTTATTTTGAGAGCAATCAAAAATTTAACGTTTTATGTATTCTCTGCCACGTGTCTGCAACCTTGTTTCGATTTTTATGATTGGGGTCCTTTGGATCCCAAATGTAAGTTTCAATTCTGTACTCTTCTAGAAATTCTAATACAGTTTTATTTGTCCATTCCATTTTCAACTAATTACTCTAGAATCGAGTTAGTGTAATCGCTACCCAAAACTAAATGAAACATAGACAGACGGCTTGCATTTTCGTACATGTGGAGAGCATGCGAAAAAGACCTTAAAACGAACATTCGTCGCATTTGATGTGCGTTAACTTACCGACACCGAATGGCAAACATTCGTGTTCGTGTAAAAGTGACGAATATTCGTATACGAATACGAATTTTTCATCCACACTTGCGAATATTCGTACCTACACGAATAAACGCAAGTGTGGAGCCGAGGTTATGCTATTGCTGACTATAGGCTACCCTTCCACTCAACTAAGAGGGTGACACGTCTTTTTAGTTAGTAGTAAACTCACATCAGTAGAAACAAGTTCATGTTCACACAGTTTTCACAGTTTCATTTATGTATATTTTAACAAACCAATCAACCATTTTGGTCCATCAATCAAACATTTTAATAATATCAACAAACATTTTGGTCCTTCAACGAAGATCCGAATATCATTATATATTTTGGTTCAACGAGCCGGATACTATTAATCAAACATTTTGGTACTGTCATCATACATTTGGTTCTTCGATCAAACAGCTATATTGTTTTTATATTTATAGATACAGCAAAATTATGGAAAAGTTCAAGTTGCTAGTTATCATCATTGGCATTTCTTGAATTGTTTTGACAAATTCGTTGTAAATAACTAACTTAAAAAATTCTAAATCTTTATGTAGGTTTCATTGTAATTTGGAAATTAAAATCCAATTTCATTCGAGGAAAACGAGTAGAAGTATTCTTAGCTAATGGTTAATCAAAGATGATATGTTACTGTTATCCTTATTCGGACATGTACCACAAGTCTACGTGAAAATGTGCTTAGAATATGTGGAAGATCACGGGCACATTTAAGGAACTATTTAGTACCTAACTTTTATTTCGTTGTTTTTGAAACCTCTTTTTTATTAGTCTGTTTATAAGCAGCGTCTGGTTAATAATCTTTTTGTTTATTATTTTCTTTACGTTTTTTTACGGATTCTTAATATTTAACTTAATTTATATAAAATCTATAAAACCCTCGATATCTAAATGAAAAACTTAAAACTATCAAAAGAAATTAAGATTATTGTTATCTACTGAAACTTCTATTAACATTCCTGACCACTTAAACAACACTAATTAAATGTTCTTATTAAGAACTGATAAAGAGGGCGAATTAATTGGAAATATAAATATGTCAATTTTATTTTAAGTAAATAATACGTTAAGTTCGTTTTCTTATATTTGTGTTTATACACGCATCATTCAATATGGAAAATCAAGTCGCACTTCATACGTGGTTCTGGTATAACTATTACTATTTACATTGAAGATTAAAATATACAATTACACGTTCGTACTTTTACTTTTATTAAAGAAGTTTGCGTAGCGTTTTATAAATAAAATAAATTTAAATTTCCATTAAGTATCTACGTTAGTGGTGTTAATATTACAAACTGGAACGTGGGCCTCCCGGAATTGTAACAATACAATAAAATATGAAGTGATCGCTCCTGTTACTGTACAGATCATCGTGTAATCAACAGTAAAAATTCCAGCAGCAGAAAAATGTGGATTCCTGTAAGAGATGTTCTGTATCAGATGTTGTAGTTGTTTTTGATATAACTGCTTTGATCTAGGAAGGTTTTCCATGTCCATTTCTAACAACAGTCTATTAGCTATGGTTCCTGTTTGCATTGCTTCTTTTCTTGCCGATGAACATTTTGCTACTAGTATTAAGACTTGAATCTAAAAGATATAATAGTATTATTTTAAGTTGTAAAATGCATTATTTTAGAAATTAAATTTGCGGGAATTCGTTTCTTTGGGGAAACATTTTCATTATATCATATACAAAATAATTTGTATATGGCAAATTAGATTTTCTTGATAATGCACTGAACACGCTAGGAACCGTTTGTGCTGTTGTTATGGTTACAATTTATTGTTTTTGTTTAGTATCTGCAGCCATGACGGAACAACCAGTCATAACTTTGTTGCGCAGTGAATTATCATTAAATTTCTTGTTAATGAAAACATAAAACCTGCCGAAGTTCTTGAACGACTTCGAAGACAATTCGGGGTAGACATTCTGTCAAAGACTCAAGTGTCTCACTGGTGCTAGAAATCCAGAGAAGGCTGAACTCAGGTGGAAAATTTATTCCACGCTAGACGACTACGATCGTCACTGACTGAGTTGAACATTCAGGAAATTGATGGGCTGATCCGAAGTGATCGACGAAGTTCCGTCCGTGATTTATCAAACAAACTTTAGATAAGTATAGGTAGTGTCGAAGAAATAATACATGAACATTTGAAATTCGAAAAATCTGTACCAAGTGGGCCCCAAAGCTGCTTTCTGTATGAATGGAAATGTCAACCGAACTCCTTCAGAGCTAGAAGAAGAAGCCTTTTTAAACTCAATACTGACCTGTAACAAAACTTGGGTACACAGAATCAAAAAAATCAAGCATGGAATGGATACAAAACTTCACCGAAACCTAAAAAGCAAAGGTTATGCCTTCAGCTGAGAAGATAATGGCCACTGTGTTTTGGGACGCAGAGGGGTTTTGTTAGAAAATGGGTATACAATTAATGCCCCTTATTACGCTCACCTTCTTGCTGAAAAAGTTAAGCCTGCATTTAGGACGAAAAGACAGAGGAGTTCGGTTAGGAGTGTAGTTCTTCTCCACCTCAATGTTCGCCAGTACACCGCCCGATTGACTAGGGAAACTTTGGATAAATTACACTAGGAGACACTTCCAGATTTGTCTGCCTGTGACATTCATTTGTTTGAGCTGCTTAAGGAAACAATGGGTGGTATTCGATTTGAAGATGATGAGGAGGTCAAAACTTTTGTGCAAAACCGGCTTGCCGCTCAGCCAAAAAACTTCTCTAAAGAAGGGATTATGAAACTTCCAAAGAGATGACAAACGTGGGTAGAGTTAGAAGGGGAATATGTTGAAATGTAGGATAAAACATATTGTACAGATCTTGTTTAAATAAAAAGTTAAAAAAAATCCGGGTTAAATTTGAACGCTCCTCGTATTTTAAGGAATTATTAAAATATATTGTAAAAGCAATTAGAAAAATCTAGATCTTGTCGGACATACAAATTAACTACGTAACCACGCAGGTTCAAATGCACAAAGTAAAATAGGGCCAATGTGAAGTCATTCAGGTAAATATACTTGTTAACCGGTTTACTCTTTGTTCTGGGATCGAGTATTTTGAGACCGAATGTACTATACCTTGTTAATGATATACTTACACAATAAAATGATAAAAATCCAACCTCATTTATATCCATCACAACTTCAAAAAATTTGCTTTTCTGATTGTATGTAGTTTCTAATCTTAGAACTGCACGCAAGTACAAAGAATTTACAACCAGAAATGTAATCGTCAGGGTAATTATTACGATTTGCCACCCTTGGATATCATTGATAATTTGAATCAGATCACAGAGGGTGTTGTGAATTTTAGATATAAGTTTTAAATTTCTTGTTTTCTTTGTGTATGCTTTTTCTAAAGTTTCGATTTCTTCTTCTTCAAGCAAATAATTTTCAAAGTTTTTATTTAAACAGTGAAAATATTGGATTAAAATTTCCACCTTGCATATAATCTGACCTGCTATTATAATTAAAAAATGTTGAACGATATATGAACTTGCATATGTTAAGAGTGGTTCGTAACCAATTGCATTTAAATAGAGAGTAACATCTAAAATGTCGAATATGAAGCTAATGGAAAACATCGTTACTGTTTGTATTAATAGTTTCTTTCGTAGATTACAAAAAATACGATCACCGAAAATTTCCTCATGTTTGGCAATAAGATCGAGCTTTTGGAAGAATGTAATGGTAAAGTTTTCAAATTTAAAGTTTGTTAACAAAATCGAGGCAATGACCAAAATGTGTGCAAATAAAGTGTATAGAATACTTATAACACTCAGATATGTAAACTGTCTTAAAAACGAACTTCGTTGGTAAGTACTCCAGCAGAAGTATAAAGTAATAGCAAAAGTTAAAACGCATGCAAGTAATTTGTCTCTAGTTGTTAAAACGACGAGTTTGTAACCGTTTTGATATTTGTATGGCCAGAGACAAGCCACTCTTGAAAGGCAATAAAGAGGCTTTATGGCTTCATGAATGTTTATCAACGCAGGCTTCTTTGTCTGAAAAGAAAATCAATATCAGGTTATTAGCTTGAGGAATACATTTTAAAAATTTTTGTAGGTATTTCTAATTTTTTCAATTAGGAAATTAATATTTCGAATATAATTTAACTCGGTTATAGATTTTGAAACATAACTTCCAATTTGTATAAGTTAATTTGTTTGTTCTAACACCGATCACTAATCAAAATTAAAAATTAAAGAAACAACAATTAGGAAATATTTCCTATGGGAATATCTTTGAATTATTTTGCCCTAAAATCACCAACAAAAAAGAAATGTCACTACAGTTGTTTTGTTTATTATAAAAAAAAACAACTAACTTACTAATTTAAGAAGAAAACTAAGAACGCAATACAGACATTTGTGGATCTTTTTATTTTTAGTTAGAACAGATTAGTAAAAGACAAAATCCTTTTAAGTAATCCTTCGCTTTATTAAAACAGAGAACTTTATTGTATTATTAAACTAATTCTGAAGCAGCATTTATAGTTATGTAAGTTAATACTATACAAAAGCACTTTCGTAGATTGCAATAGTGATATATTAAAATATGAATTACTTTAGCTTATTTAAGAATTTTATATTTTGATATTTTGCTTACCCCATTAAAAATGGCAAAAAATTTTCCTGCTCTTTTTGATGAATTTATTTTAAAATCGAGCGGTAAAATTATTTTGCTTCTTTCCATTTCCACACGTGTCATACTTGAACACAGAATAATACAGTTAAAGATTGTAGTAGATTATTAGGGAGGATATTTATCACGTGAACCAATTGTTATAGGAGCTTTTAATTACTTTAATGTTGTTTGTTGAAATTTCGCCGCATTGCGTTCCTTGTAGTTTGTAGTACACGTGAACGTTTACAAAAGAGTAAATTAATTTCTTAATTGTATTTACGCAATACCTTTTATATGTCGTGTTAATCTTCAATGTATTCTGATGTAACAAAATGTAGATTTGCATCTGATTGATTGTCTGATAATGCGTTAATTAAATGCATGCAAGCATGTTTTATTAAATTTCACAAAGAACAAAGGGAAATTAACAGGTGAAACATTTTCTAGATGACGAAGATTTATTAGTATATATAGGGTCTTCATTAATAGCCGGAACACACGTGACCAGGAACGTTAGGCAACCAAACTTGCACGTGTGGTAATAACTAATACCTAACATCAAATATCCCTAGTATGGAAATTGTAAGAAGCAGTGCTGTGGAAATAGCGTTATTAGTTATTTAAAATTGAAAGGAAAATTATTCATAAAGATGAATCTAAACCCTGTTCACCAGAACCGTGCAGTCGATGTAAACAAACAAGTTTGGCAACGGCTGATTCGCACAGCAAATGCTTTGCGTAAAACTGTTGCCTTTAGTGTACGCGCTTATAGTGTTGTTTATGGAATTACCGTAAGTACGTACTTATGTAAAAATGCGTCACCGACTTATCGGATAAGGAAACTTACACCAGTATAAAACCAATCACAGCCCCTCGTGGTTGTCAACCAGCATGTAGTTTTGTTTACATCGACTGCACGGTTCTGGTGAACAGAGTTTAGCACTTTTTGGAAGCCAAACAAGAAATAAAAAAAATTAGTACTAACCTAACCTAATCTAACCAGCCATGAATATCAGCTGACAGCTAGGAAAATTTTCAGTGGGTACACCAACTTACGAACGACAAAATTGCGTGGCAAATTTAAAATTTGGTCGCGTGGGTTCCGGCAATTAATAAAGACCCTGTATATACGAGTATAGTGGGATTAATCATATATACAGTATGTTCTATTACAGATAGAAATTATACATATATGCTACATAATTATACAGCAAGTCGCTGTCTTTCCACTCCACGTCTCCACGCCTCTCGATCGTATGCTGTGTCCTCATCAAGATCTCGTTCTCTCATTGCAGTTCTCACCCCCTCGTTCCAGAATCTTCTGGGTCGACCTTTTTTTGGTTTACTAGGCGGTGTCCAATAAAACAATCGTTTTGGCCATCGTGTATCCTCCGTTCTAAGCAAGTGGCCAAACCACTTTAAGCTTCTTTTACTGTATTTGATCTGTAACAGTTTCTTACTTACCTCCCTAGTGAAGAAACAATCAATACTTAACTCTTGTTATGAAAATAACTATGCTTTACTGTAAAGTTTTATTTTTACAACAGCAGAAGAATGTAAAAATTATTTACGATATTTATAAGTTAGAAGTTCTGTTTCATCATTTAGGTAAATTGCCGAGGTTGGTATTAGGAAATACCAAAATTCACAACAATAACAACAACAACAAACAGTAGAAAATTAGAATACTTAAAAGTTATCCATAATTTAAATTAACTTTTCGGTATAGCGGATATCAATGAAACCTGGAGCACCCCTATCTTTCCAATTATATTTTAAGATATCAAAATAAAATTTGGTATACGTAATATGCTTCTAGAGCAGCCTGGGTACTTCAGTCAGGTAAGTGCCTGCTAGCTAACCGGCTGCCACGGGTTCGATTCCAGCGGTGGCCATAGTATTATGGAGACAATTTGGGTCGAATTCGTTAGTTAAAGCTTAGGTTTAAGGTGTGTTGTGGATGAAAGCTGATTGGAGCATGATGCAAGACCAAAAATAGACCCAACAACTAGTTATATGTATAGCTACATAGAAATGTGATAATTACGTGACATAATTTTACAAACGACGTACTTACTTGCGAAGTAATGTTTTTGAGTACATGGCAGACTTGTATGTTTACTGCTGATATAAGAAAAAGTACTTAAATACCAAAGCTCAGTCAGATTATTGAAAGTACAACAAAGATAGAAAAGGAGACAAAAGGTTAGTTAAAGAAGAAAAAAGTCTTGGACAGAATTTGGGGAGATACTGAGGAAAACATATAAAGAAAACCAAAAACTTTTTTGGGACCATTAGAAATGTAAGAAAGTATAAAACCACCACAATAAATAATATTAAAAATGAAGAAGAAGAGGTACTTACAGATGACGAAATCATGGAAAGGTGGAGCCAATATTTCAAGAAATTACTAGAAGGAACGGACTTGATACGAAAAATGATATAACTATAGAAGAAATACAAGAGGCCACTAAGAAAATAAAAGTAGGCAAAGCTCCAAAACATGACCAGATCACGGCAGATATGCTGAAAGCAGGAAAGAACAAATAATAGAAATGCTGAAAACTGTCATGAACAAGGTATTAAATATAGGAGAAGCATCGGAAGACTGGCAATTATGAATTATAACCCAATACACAAAAACGGAGATGCAAACAATTGCAACAACTATAGAGGAATTACTGTATTAAGCACAGTAGGAAAACTATAGCCAGAATCTTATAAAGAGAAAAATTGGAAGAAACAATGAAGGATTCACAGTATGTCGTCAAAGCAAATAGAGAAGCGAAAGATGCAAATTTTATAATACGACAAAGAAATCATTCAACAAAATAAACAGGAATAATACTGGAAGAACGAGGGATAAAGGAGAAACTGAAACAAGGAATACAAGCTCGTAAAAGCCATATACAAACAAACCAAGAATTTTGTAAGAGTTAGACATGAGAAATCTCATATGTTTGAAACCACAAAAGGAGTAAGACAAGGATGTATCTTGTACGTAAAATTAAATAGAGATTCCAAAAAAGTATAAGTATACAGGGTGTTCCATTTAAAATAACAAAGTTGATGTTAATTCTGGCGAAACCGGAAGTGATAAGAACTTGTGTTCTAGTAAGTAGTTCAAGTAATTCAGTTTTAACAGTAGATTACATATACCAAATTTAATTTTAATATCTTAAAACTAATGCCTCAGGTTTCATTGACAGCTTGTATATTAATATTTGCTTATCCGAAAGAAATAGTTATATTAATGTAAACAATTTGTAAATACAAAATAAGTAGTGGTACTGTTTAAATAGAAAGCAATTTATTGAATCAATTTTTCTTGATTTCTACATTCATTTTATGCAGACTAAATTACCTAATATTTTTTAAGGGACATACATATATATTTATGTTAATATTAACAACTGCATAATAAATCTTTAGAACAGTGCTAAGTGTTTTACTTATTAAAAATAGTTAATCTTATTCCGTATTACTCCCGAAATTGTAAAATGACGATAAAATAAGTAGAAACAGCTCCTGTCATAACGGAAATCATAGTTGAGTCCACAGGAAATATTCCCGCAGCTGAAAAATTAGGATTAGTGTAAGATATGTGTTGTATCAAAAGTTGTAGTTGTTGTCTGTAAATTTGGACGTGTTCACTATTATCATCCGTAGGTATGTTAATCAACAATTCATTAGCTATAAGTCCAGTCTTTAAAGCTTCTTTTCTTGTTGATGCACATTTTTTAGCCAGCATTACTAGAAGACCCTAAAATAGCAAAATAACATTTGGATAAACAAGAAAAGAACAACAGGCTTTTTTGTTTTTCTTTTTATATATTTAATTAAACGTTACAAATAAAACGTTTGTCAGTAAACTAAATAAAGAAAGTTTTAGCCCAGTTTGTGGAATTGACTTTAGAAAATTGCAAGCTATTCCTAATTAAATTCAGTAAGGGAGGTTTCTCTTCTACTTACGCAATGGAATAGGACATTCAGGGCTTCTTCAAACACAAAAGTTGCTCCGATGAAATTCATATTACTATCAGTTTTTCCTTCTCCTGGAATTCCACTAATAATTCCGAAGTACATGGAATTTATTGACAAGATAACTACTACACAAAACAACAAAACGATGTGGCAACCATAAGCGACGTTTATGATATCAATTAAGTTACAAAGTTTTTGGTGAATTTTGCACACATTCCTTATAAATTCTGGTTTATATTTTAACTGTAATCGATAATCATCGATATAATTTCCAGTGAATTTTAATGGTGTAGACATTTTCAGGTTTTCATTAACGTAATGGAATATCTTTTCCAAAATGTCAAGCTTAGTAACGATTTGAAGAAATACGGTTAGCATGAGATGGAGTACGATAAACATAGTTAGATATAATAACACTAATATGTAGTTAACTAGAAAACCCACCCAAATCTGTAAAAGGTTGATAGCCACTCCTATAGAATAGATAATTATAATGTTTTTAATCAGTTCCTTATGTACATCTTGTAGTATGAGGTTTTCTGATATTATTGGCGAATCCTTAATGTAACCGAGTTCTAAATAAAAGCTTTTAATTAGGTTTCCCTTGTTGGAGAAAGTTGATACTATTGAAAATACAGCGAAGAAGTGCAATGTTGCACTAAAGGTTGCATCAGTTATATTAGAAATTACAGGTAACGTGTGATACATGGTTGTTATACGCACATAGTAAGACCAACATAGATACAATAATATTACGCATATCAAAGTATAAGCTTTTATTTTATCTTGTGTAGTTAAAGGTACCATATTTTTGTTTTCATTATATCGGTATGGCCACAATCTAAGAAATTTTGATATGCCGTATAATGGTTTGATGGCATCATATATGTCAGGTGCAGAACTCATTTTCTGAAATACGTTGAAGTATTAATAACAAAATTAATTGCAGTTGTAGGTTCAAATGTGGAATGGATAAAAAAGCAATTGTAATAAACGAAACAGCAGACAATAGTTAATGTCGAAGTAACTTTATTTTTACCTCCTTTAAGGTTATAGGCACGGTATTGATATTACAGAAAGAATTTGTAGTGACAACTGTTATAATACATTCACAACCCTTTTATCTAAAGTCCAATTTGCTCCATAAACTTCATTCAAATAATTCCTTACTAGTTGATGATAATAAGCGGGAGCTCCGTCATTTTGGTACCACATATTTATATTGTCTGACGTTTAGTGGGACATCTTCAAGTAGTCCGGGAAGTTCGTCGCGTAAAAACCGTAAATAGCACTCACCTGTTAAATTTTCGTTGAAGAAGTCTGGTCCAATGATGCGGCCACCCAGTATACCACACCAAACATTCACAGAAAACACTCTCTGAAAATGTGTTTCTCGTATCCAATGTGGATTTTCTTGTGCATAATAATGGCTATTATGCCTGTTTACTTCCCCATTGTTCGAAAATTTTGCTTCATCACTGAACATAATAAAATTTAAAAAATCGGGTTGTAAGTTTATTTGATTTTGCATAAACTCGCAAAATTGTATCCTTTGTGGATGATCATTAAGATTTCGAGCTTGAACTAAAGTAACATGATAGAGGTGGAATGAATTAAATTTCAAAATTCTTCTTGCAGTAGTTCTGCTAATGCTCAAGTCATTACTTAAGCTTCGTTGACTAACATGAGGATTTGCATCAACCGCTTGTAGTACTGCAATTTCATTTTCTTGGTTAATAACAGGTCTTACTCTCGGCAAAATTCCAAACGTCTAAACATATTTTCAGATGGTGCTTCCCGATTTGGATAACGCTGGATATACATATAAACGCCTAGCAGCACCGGCATTTCTACGAGTTTCGCCAAATATCATGATCATGTCTGTTTTTTCATTATTTAAGAACATGGTTTTATTTAAGTCAACTAACTTTGAAAACAATAATAGTTCGAAATGTCATACACTATGTTTAATTTAATATTTACTAACTACGATCTGTTTTTAATTTATAAAAAATATAACCATCTGCATTGCTTTGATATTTGTTATTTGGGTTGCAGTAAAAAATCTTCAGGGGCTACAAGTTTCGTGGCCCACCCAGTATATAGGAGCAGTATGTTATTGCGAAATATATCAAAGAGCAGAAGCTTTGTTTTTAGGTTATGCTAGCCAGCTATGATACTGCGGTACAGAAAGTCAGAGGAAACCACCTCACTACTTTCTAAGAAATAATGATTAAGGCGCATTCAAACACAATGACCGCTAATTAAAGCAAACATTAAATGGCAAGATGTGCGAAGACCAAGGCGACGAAAAATTACTCGAAAGTGAAAATTAAACGGTTGACAGCATTTAAAATTAGTATATGGCATGTCAAAAGTGGCAAGTAAGTTAGATAACATCCTCAAAAAAAAAAAGACAGAATTACATAGAATAGATATTTGAAGTCTTAGCGAAGCGATGTGGCCAAATAGTGGAAAAATTAAATCAGGCATCCCAATAATATAATATAGTCCAGTCAATAAAGGGTTTGTAGAATGCATGGAGGGTGTCACAATTTTTGACTTTAGGGCTTTGTTTGGAGTCGTTAGGAGGTAAACATACTAAAAGTCCCCGGACATAGGTGGTGAGCGGGGTGCAGGGGGGGGACTGAGAAAGTCTCTGTTTTTGTTTTTTTGCTTATATCTTGAAGACGGTACATCTTATAAAAAAAGTTATTATATACAAAATCAAAATTCTCTACATTTTTGCGTTTTTAAGTTTTTTTCTATCTCCAACCGTTTATGAGATATCTGCTCTCAAAAATCGCTAATTTTCGAAAGAAAATATTATGCCTCACGTTTTTCGTTAAACTTTTCTCTCTAGCACCTCATCTCTTCGGTTTACAGAAAAATCTCCACAAAAGAAGTTGTAGAGGATTAAATTTCCTTAAAAATGGTATATACATTTTATATATTTTTTTTCGAAAATTAACAATTTTTGATAGCGGATATCTCATAAACGGTTGGTGATAGAAAAGAACTTTACAAAGCAAAAATATGGGAAATTTTGCCAGCTTTGATTTTGTATATAATGACATTTCGCTGAAACGCACCGTCTTCAAGATATAAGCAAAAAACCAAAAAAGGGATCTTCTCGGTGCCCCCCTGCACCCCGCTCACCTCCTATGTCCGGGGACTTTTAGTATGTTTACCTCCTAACGACTCCAAACAAAGCCCTGAAGTCAAAAATTGTGACACCCTCCATGCATTCTACACCCCCCTATTGAGCGTTCGTTGACTGGACTAATACCCAGGATATAATTTTGCAGACCGCCCTAACTGAGTAGATGTAATTTCATCAAAAATATTAATAAAATTTACAATAAACTTTACAAACACTTAAAATCCCATCCTGTCAACATTAATATAATACGGCCGTTTTTATGGGAAACTCAATTCAACAAATACTAACTAACAGAAAACGAAACTGGTAACTTAGATAATTAATATCTTTAATTCTGAGGTTGCAAAATGAGAAGTTGATGGAGATTGTTCACCTTAGTACAGTACTACCACCACGAAGAGAACGTACTCATTGCAACTAGGTACTTTGTTTCTTGAGTAACTTAATGGGTGGCTGGTTTCTATGTCATATTTTCCAAGGTAAATCCTCCCCTTGCTTGAACTTAGCATTGAAATTAAGTAGCATATTCTTCATATTCCTGTTTGTGCATTGAAAGATTGTTTTGTACTTGGCGGTGGTACTACAATTTTTTAGTTTTTATTTTAATGGTATCACCGGACGGTCTCGGGGTCAAACCCGAGTCGGATGCTTGGCGGGTGGCCTACCCAGTCACTGAAAAAGGTTGGGAACCGAAACACAGTGGAATACGCGTTAATTAAACGGCTGAGAATCACTGATCTAGACTTTAAAGGATATGTCTACCGCTAAGCTCATGCATTTAGTCCATTTTGAATGTGTAACCATTCCTACCCTATTTCTGCTATTGTTGTTTTCTCTTTCACTGAAAACAGTTTTCCATTACACCGATGACATCCCAGTTGATGTGCAGATATTGATAAAGTGGTAGGGTGCTCTTCTTTGCATGATCTTGATTTGGAATTGACATAACGAAAAGCAATATTTATAGCAACAAAACTCTTTCCTTAACAAAGATTTTACTGGTCTAAAAAGACTGTGAATGCATTATAAACACAAGTTTGTATGTTACAACCATGTACGTATGTACATCGTTAATAATCGAACAAATTTTGTTAAAGTTTAATTAAACTTCGAGTATTTTATTTACATATTTTCATTATTCTGAAACATTGTTTAAAGAAATATATTTTATTTTTTTGGATAATCAAAACGAATTTCTTTCTATTCACGAAATAAGATTTCTTTAATATCATAAATTGTAAAGCGAAAATTCAAAATGCAAAACAAACAATCTATAAAAAAATGTTGTGGTTTATCACAACCCGATTTTATCTTACCTTATTTGTGTGAATATAAGATGTCAATGCTTTCATTTCGTTTTCAGGAAAAACATGAATAATTGAAAGGTGAGCATTAAATTTAACCTTATCCATGATTTTTACACAGAGGGATAACTCAAACGAATGTCGTATAAAATATTTATTAGTTTTGTTACTGACTCTATTCAAATTTATTAGCCACTTGAATAAATATAACGAGGTAATTAGCCAATACTCTCAATAATTAATGAAACAAAAACATAATAATTATAATCCTATAATCGATTAACGCAGAATATTCATGTAGGTTATTCGGTCAAAAGTTACAATAAGCTGTTATGACTAGTTCTATAGCTATATAGAAATGTGTAATTATGTTACATAATTTTACAAACGACGTACTTACTTGCGAAGTAATGTTTTTAATGAGTACACGGCAGACTTGTATGTTTACTGCTGATATAATTAAGAATTAATTAGAAATTCGAATTAAATGGAAAATAAAAAAACTAATAAAATTGAAATTAAATAAAATACAAAAATGCTGATTATTTATAGAAGAAAAAAATTATCGTCTTCAGGACTTGATTAAATTCGAATATTTCCTACATCATTTCTTTGTTGTTACACTGGTAGTTTTGCTTTCAATTATCAAACACTTCAATTTGTTTGTTTGTACCGCTTTGTAGCAATCAGTTAGCACGATCTTACATGATTGTACCAAATTCGGAGGGGTTTTACTTTTGATAGGGCCTTTAATGTGTTAAATATCACACTGACAAGGAATCTATTTTATCTGATAATCGAATAAAATATAATCATACAAGGAAATAACGATTGATCCAAAAATCTTGTAATCTTGGGTAGCTGCTCATGATTAAAAGTAAATCGTAAATCTAAATAATTTTCTTGTCATAAATCAAAGTAATTTTAAATTAAGTGAGTATCTCAGAAGTGTGCAAAATTACATTATTTATTAGAAAAAAACCTTAGAACACTTACAACTTACATTATACTCGTATATTAAAAATGAAGAAAGCGGGTGAAGTGAAACTATTTTTAATAGGCGGGAAATGAGCTAGTTTAATGCACGCCATCTGCCTGTATTGTGCACATTTTCTGATATATTTATTATTGTTGAAAACGGCAAGATAGAAAATCTGTGCATTATATCGTAATTACTAAGTATACCTAATTTTAAAAACTTATTTGTTTGAATACTATCAGTTCCTAGATTAGGTATATCTAAATGAAAACCAAAAATTAGTTATATTCTACTTTATTACATTAGTAATTAATGCAACAATCAACAGAATAAATTATTTATAATTAATGCGCTAAATTAAGTGAAGGTACTATTATCACTACTGACGGTACAACCAGGGGTTTCTCTAAATTGTAAAAATATTATAAAGTAAGAAACAACCGCCGAAGTCGCTGCAGAAACTGTAGTATAATCCACGTTGAAAACCCCTGCAGTTGAAAACTGTGGATGTGGAACTAGAAATTTGACTGATCAGTAATTGTAGCTGTTCTTTGTACAATAACGCAGCTTTATTTGTATCACTGAGATCGATTTCTAATAGCACGTCGTTGGCTAAAATTCCCGTTTTTAAGGCTTCTTTCCTTGTAGGTACCTGAACATTTCGCTGCTAATATCAAAATGAGGCTCTGCAAAACAACCCACATTAAAACATTATTTTTGTAATATTACAAGCAACAACTAAAGTGAAATAAATTCTAGGTTCTGTTTCTTAGTCTTCTTCATGAATTTTTATGTAGTTCTGATTTTTTAATTAGGTAATACTATGGTGATGATGGCAGTGGCGTGCGGTGGGTTTTTTATTTGGGGAAGCGCTTCTGGTTTCCTACTAATAAGTACACATATTTGTGAAAGTTGTTTAGGTCCGAAATCCCATTCGAGTTCCATGGAGTTTTTTCACTCATGTTGAAAATTAAACAAGGCCAACAAAATAATTTTCCTAGTGTGTTGCATCCCGTCAGCCATTTAACTTTATTATAAAAGTCAATTTTAAAGTATCTAATAAATTACTTAGCAGACTGTTCAACTTTAGTTTCTAACTTTATGGATGGCATATGCCTACCTGTAGAAATAAATCACGTTTTTTTTGGAAACCGAAGCCAGAAAATCCTTTTTCTAATATTTTGCACAATACACAAACACTGTTATACATATATTGGCTATTCGAGCAGGATGGTTTATCTGTTTGTGTTTGTTCCATCATAACTAGCAGAAGCATAGCACAAACACTACTGAAAATTATAAAAGGTCTGTTCGTTTGCTTACTCCAACAAATTGCGTTCGTTTGCATGAACTGAGGAAACTGTACGCTGTAGGTATTCGTTAAAGTTGACGAATATTCGTGTACAAATATATGTTTACGAACATTTGTCGAACACACCCTTCACGCATACGTGATATTAGCCGAATATTCGTATTTGGTAATATTTGAAATATGGAAAATATTCCTATTCGCTTTTTTCATCATGGATTCGTCTTCAGAAGCAGGCCTAGTAGTATTGCAGCTGCCGGGTATTTTTTAATGAGTTACCATTATTTACAATTACATAAAAAAAGTCAGTAACCTTGTTTCGATTTTTATGATTGGGGCCATTTTGATCCCAAAGGCTAGTTTCAATTCTGTACACTTTTAAAAATTCTAATACAGTTTCATCTGTCCATTCCATTTTCAAATGTTAGTGTATGTACTTGTAACTTGTTACACAAAAATAAATGGTTTAGCCTACATAATTTCAAAATTTGCCAGTTACTTAAAATTTTCCGCGCGGTCAATTGATATGAACGTAATTGAAAATTTTGTCATGAATTAGAAAAGAAGAAAACTAAAAATTACGCCAGGTTTGCGTACAAACTTATATGTCAAGATAATTAAAATCTGTTTAAGATAATGCGAGATTTTCTACTAAATAAAAAAATTAAATTATTCGATTTTGTTAACCTTCAAAGTTGTCGTTTTGTTTTCAGTGGTGTGCGTTATTGTTAGTAACAATAAGATGCCATTTGTCTATATTAATGCAAAATTTTGACTTTGTCAATTAATTCAGAAATACATCGATTTTAAAAGAAATATGTCGAAATGCGTTCATTTCAGCTGTTCACAGCTTGCACTATGACAGCATGACGTCACATGCGCTTGCTGCAGACCAAACAAACACACTTAAAGATGCGGATGCTACAAATAGAGCGCAAATCCAGAAACAAAAATACGTATACAAAATATTACAAGGGCGTTTACTCTCTCCAATCACTATGCAGATGTACGGCACGTGGGGCCAGCGATGTAATTGCCGCGTTCTGGCATATAAAACAATGCTCGACGGTTACCGTAAAGCTACGAACAAAGCTCACTGAAGTAACCGTGTATGAAGTCCCGCTGCCGGGATACTAACTGCGCTAATTTTAACAATGACTATGCGCATTATATTATACAAAGCGAAAATTAAATAAATAATTTTAACCTACTGCTGAAACAAAAAAAAATTAATAAATCATATTGTTTTGCGTTGTGAAAGCAAGGGAAGCGGTGCTTCCACCGCTTCCATGGACCGCACGCCACTGGATGATGGAGTTTTGTTACGTTAAGTGTAATTTTATTTTTAAAATAAATGATTATTTTTCTGACTTGTTATACCTTGGAAAATATGCACTTAGTTGGAATTTTAACAAAGAATAAAGTAATGACAAGGTGTCTTTGACAGTAACAGTAACTTATATTTTTGTTTTTCTGAAATTCAATACCGTTCAAGGTACTTTTAGGAATTGAAACAATTATTATCGTTTTTACAGCCTTTTCAAATATTAATTCTTATTGATCATCCTAAATATAAAGTTTCAATTATTATTTAAGATCACTAAAGTATAGAAAGGGTAAGTTTGCTTATGTAAGAAGAATAATTCACTGTTTACTGCTTAGCTGAAGATTATGCCTTGTAATTTGCAATTAATTATATGCCTTTTTCATATGGCTACAGCAATTAAGCTGTTATTTGTATGACTTGCTGTCACTAAACCGGCAATGCCCTTTTCGAAATCATAAGTTGACGCATTAATACGTGTTAACAACTGCTTAGCTATTGTTACCACTGCTAGTTTTACATAATCTATACAGGGTTACTGGTAATTCGATACATTCCTTTGGAAATGTGATACGACAGGAGATAAGAAACAAATTTAACTCTAACATATATTATCCAAAACTCAATAGTTTTTGAGATATTTTGTGTTTTCTCAAAAAAGTAGATCTTAATGTCTTTAAAGTTAATTTAAAAAAAATCTACTTGACATTTTTTGAACTTTTTTACTGGATTACTTGTCCCACTCTATTGTCATTTGTTTGGAATGGAAAATATCCCGAAACTTTTCGATCATGTTATCAACTTATAAAAAATATTTTTTAAAAATCAGCCATGAAAATTAATTATGCGTTTTTCTCAAAAATTATCAACATAACATGCGTACAAATTATTTTAAAAGCTTCCCTATTTCAACAGCTATCTATCAAGGTACACATGTTCAACGTGCCCCTGATAGTTCTAATTAAAAAAAAATAGCAAAGGTGATGCAAGTAGTATGGTTCATATTTTTGGATAAAAAGTAAAAAACGTATTGTAAAGGTAATCGTTTAATTCTTAATTAATTTCAAAGTTGAACTAAATTTCTACATTTCTTGCTCAAAATGGGAGCCCCTACTCCGTATACAAGCACGGCAGCGTCTTCTTATTTGCGCCTTTGTTACTCTAGTTGTGAGGATATGCCATATGTGTTGCGCAACGTTGACTATCCTTTGTCTAAGGTTTTCTCTCGTATCGACTGGTGTTTCATAGACCATCTCTTACATATGGCCCCACACGTAGAAATCTAGAGGTGTTAAATCTGAACTTCGCGCTGGCCAAGGTATTGGCCTGCCCTTCCAATCCAACGGTTAGGAAAACGTTGATCGAGTAACTGTCGTACTGTCAGCCGATAATGTGCTGGACAACCGTCGTGCTGAAATATCATTCACTCTCACGGCGAGAGGAATATCTTCGTCCGTCCATAAAATGTTCAGTAAGAAATCTGCATTGTCTGCATCTAAATTTAACATAAAGCGGCAGAATTCCACTCTCCTTCCAGGATCACCTTCATGAAAGCCTTGGACAGGAGTATAGTGGTAAGGATGGCATCCAATACTGCGTATCGTAGACTAAACTTTCCATTGTGACGTTAAGGTTAGTCTTGCTTCTGCTTAACTGATTTGATTTATTATTGGCTCCAACATTTTGCTAGCTAAACACTTTTGAAGAGTTACACCACAGAATACACTCTTAACACTTTAACGGAAGCGACAAAGTGCAGAGTGTGGGGCGGTCTAAATAAGGGGAGCGGGGGTGAACTCAAACACGCCCACTAGCAAATAAAATTTCCTATTTTGCTGTATATTTAAGTGCAGCGCCAAAGAGTTCGGGTGTTATTTATTCAAAATACTGTTTCAATAAAACATAAATACGCGGAAATGAGTTGCAAAAAAGGTGGTAATTGGTGTTCAACGTCAAAATGCAAAAATAATTAGTATATAATAAATTAGTATCAATTTTTATAATGTCAGCTTCTGTAAATTTATTTGTTTTAGAAATTTCTATTAGTACTCAAACATTACCTGGAGCTGTGCCTGAAGTTAGCAGCACTTGCACCCCCAGAAATCAGAAATTAACGATTAATGTTGAAATATTGAAAATCATACGCTAAGTTACTTGCTGAACCGGCGTAGCTCCGCCTTGAGCTGGCAACATTAACATCAAAGTGCCGCGCGGTCTTGTCGGTACTGTTAAGAGTTTATTCTGTGGTTACACTAATAATCCGTTTTTACAAACTCCTTATAAAAAGAATTTCCAGATATTTACTATGCGATAACTAAGAAAATATCTGGAAGTTAAAGTTATTAGAAGATTGTGGAATCGATCTTTAAAGATTTCAGGTTTTTACTCTTTTCTCTTAGGTACTGAAATTTACAGTTAATTCACTTACTTCATCTGCTGAACTTAAATGTAGCTCCGGTGTTTCTTTGAAAAAAATGCGTTCTATTTTATGCATTATCAGGAATATAATTGAATATAGATATTGGGCTTATTTAAATTTCTTGACCTAATTTTAATGATTTTAATATATCAAATTGGTTAGAACAACCTTGTGACGCATTTACTTCGTATGTTTGTTTTATATGTTATTTAACAGAGTATAAATATGTATGTTATAAGAGAAATTTGTTGTAGGTACACGATTAATTCTCCTAACGCTTTCAATAAATTAATTGCATTAAAGACAAACTAAGGAGGGGCTATAAAATCAATAGATGACTTGTTTTCAACACGTTTCTTCGGGGTGTCATAGTTACATAATTAATTAGAGTGCCAATTGATCGTATTTCCGTTTTATTTAATATTTTAAATTTTTGTGATTAAACCGTAACAGATATCACAAATTAGGAAGAGACAAAAAAGTTTACTATTGAATGCTTCTTACTGAAAAAAATATTATTTTAATTATCGGTCTTGCCATTAAAGAGTTACTGCCTGATATGTTTTGTGACACACATGTTTCATACACTAGTGGTCCATTGATAATGACCATTATCATCTCAAAAGATGTCATATCCATATGGAGTGACATGCCAAATATCATCCAAATCGATCGAAGCGTCTTGTTGTTATAAGAAAAATTCATTTTTTTTTTCAAAGAACTTTGAAGCAGAATACTGGCTTAACGAAACGAATTTGGATATAGGTAAGTTGGGTTAAATCATCTTATTTTGCGCCCAGGAATCTGTGGTTAAGCCATGTCCAATGTCCACGCATTTTAGAGACACCCTGTACGTTCTTTCTTAATCTATTTCCTTGCATCACATTCCAACCAGCTTTCATCCACAACACATTCCTACGCCTTAAACCTAAGCCTTAACTAACAAATTCGACTCAAATCTGCTCCATAATACAATGGCCAACTCTGGAATCGAACCCGTGTCAGCCGGCTAGCTAGTAGGCCGTTACCTCACTGAGCTACCCAGGCTGCCTCTCACATGTTATACCGGGAATTTATCATAACGCGCAATATGAAAGTTATAGTTTCTATGACTACGTATACACAACAATATTACTACATTATTGTAGAAAATCGTTGTCTAGCAACTCCCAGTTTTAATACTGCGCGTTACAGTAAATTCTCAACAGTAATATAACAAGTGATGCCGTTTTTCCGATAAATTTGGATCGGATAGTTTATGAGTGCTAGTTAATTTGACAATTTCACGAGCCCGTCAGGGCGAGTGAAATTTTCCAAAATTAACTAGCACGAATTAATTATCCGATCCAAATTTATCACAGGAAAATCGGATCACGCGTTGTATTCGTTAAGACTATATCACGAACAGTTAATTACTATTTATGAATTGTTTTCACTTATTAAAACGCACGTGTGATTTTTTCACTTGAAAATTGTTTTTATTGGCTGTTGCTAAGGAAATCGATCAATCTGATTGGTTAAGCAAAATGTGAGTGGTATAGTCGGTATAATAAATGTAACTGTTCACAAAAAATAAAATTATGCTTATTAAGCTGCTTACAGTTTAACTGCCCCTCTTATCGTAAAGGATATAAAGAAGTAAAGTTGAAAGAAAGAAAGAAATAAAGAAACAATGTTAGGAAACTAATACCACTAAATTGAAGTAAATTAAAAACAGTAGCTTATGCTTATAGTATGCAAAATTAAATCACCACTTTAAGTTCATGGCCGTATAAGATTTCTTTAATTCTAAATTGCATAATAAATGCAATGTTTGAAATAAAATATTAAAACCTTTTACTTGCCTAAACTGGTGGTAAATAAGCATCACATTTTGATTTTTTTTTCTGTTTGGTCTGTATAGGGTACGCTCTCTTGTAATGCCATAACAACAACCACAAATAATCTCGAGCTCTTAAAATTGATATTCGAAATAACCTTAATGGCGTCTATCTACAAGTCAAAGAAAACTGTTTAGCTAAACCAGATATTATTATTGAAGAATAGGTTGACTAAGTTATTGATGTGAATTATGTGTTTGTGTGTTTTCTTATACTAATTTAGATATTGTTTTACGGGAAATAACTTAAGAAAACGTAATGAAGCTTAATAAATTCTATAACTTAATAGACTTACGTTATTATGTTTACCTACCATGTTACAACTGGATTTCCTAGATTTAATGTTTATTCTAGTGTTTGAATTCTTAGTGGTCGTATTTTAAGGCACCTCTCAGATGAATTCTAAAAGCTGTGAAATATTTTGTGTAATAATTTTACAGCAGTTTGAGTGTAGTAGAATATGTATAATTTTTAAAAAACTTTTAGGAAAATTCTAAAAATATGTTAACAGCAGCAGTAATAGATAAAATTATCAAATAGTCTACAGTAAAAGATCCAGCAGGTAAAAATTTTGGATTTCTATGCTTACTTTGTTCTTTAAAAGAACGCAAACGTTTTCTTAGTAATTTCGAATGTTTATCTTCATTATCCGTACATACCGTTTTCAGTGAAAACTGTTCTCAAAGGAAAACGGTTTCAGGACGTGGAAGACATTAAAAAAAATGTACCCGCCGAATTGAAAGCAATTCCTTCGGACGCCTCTTTCGACTGTTTTCAAAAACTTTTAGAACGTTGCAATAAGTGTATACATGTAAATGGAGATTACTTTGAATGAATATGATAAATTTTTCGTGTTACTTAAATTGCATTTATTTTTATTGTAGCAGTCCTGGAATGACATTGCCAAATCTCTTTCTGGACGCAAATAAAAAAGGAGCTTCGACGAAATTTTCTATTATTAGAATGTAAAATATACAAAAATATATGTAGGTAGTTATATGTTATATTGTAACTTGTGAGAAGGCAGACAATGTAATTGGGGTTTCCACCCGTTTTGTCTGTTTCTTAATAAATAATAAATAAATAAATCCGGCTAAATCAAAATCTGATCTGTTTCCAAAAATTCAAAATATCTGAGACACGATTACAAGAGAAGATTCTAAAAAGCTTGTAGATACAATGCCTTTCAGAATACAGGCCGTCATTAAGCAAAAAGGGGAAGTTATTCAGTGTAGACTGTTTTTCTAGAATAACAGTAACATTTTTAGTTTTACATTTTTGAGTTTTTCTAAGTAGTCTCAGTTTAATTTATAATATTTGCTTTGTTTTAGCACTTCATTATTACTATTAAATAAAAATCATCAATTTTAAATAAAAGCTAGCAACTTCTGATAATGATTTTATTTTCAAAAATTGTAAATAATATAACTAGGCGAATACTTTTGAGGCAGGGCTCGTATAACACAGGCAGCAGAGTTACATGAAAGCCAAACAGGCACGCATTACTACATTTAGCAGGATAGGTACGGATAGTGTTGCATGTTAGGGGTTGCGTTTTCATACTACTGGGACGTTAGAATTGGCGTTTGTCAGTACTCCAACAGTCATGATCTAGGAACGCTAACATGGCTAAGAAGATATAAAATAACAACAATTTTAAGGGAATTATGACTTATGACTATGGTAGATAGATAGATTTGGAGATTCTGATGCAATCATCCTGTGATTCAAACCTCCCGAGTCCATGTTATCCCCCACCTAGCCCCGTGTCATCTGATTCTGATTCGATCCTCTATGTTATTCTGACAAACTTGGTTAAATCCAGTTTTTTTCGCATTTTCTGGCTTATTTTTTCTATGCTAAATGTTGTCCTACCATGTGTTTCATATTTCTCACAGTATTAAGAATTGCATGCAGTTTTTTCGTCTGATTCATATTACCTATAGTATGGATAAGCTTCTATCCCTTTTTTCTATAGGCGTTTCCTTAATGTACACGTACAATGACCTCTTATAGTTCCTATCATTATTGAAATAAATTGCTATGAAGTTTGTCTAAGAGTTTCTTAAATCTGGCCCTTTAATTATTTACTTTGCTTGTCTACCAACGATACTAAAAAAGCCAATATATTTATAACTTTACTGATTTATTCAACATTTACATATGCATTACATATTTTATTGTTCGTAAACTGTATAGCTATTTTTGTAATTGAAATATTTTATTTAAAACTATACCAAAAATGTATTGTATTTCTTTCTTTAATTTATGTAACTAAGTTTGATTGATAGAAAATGTTACGTAGTAATTAGGTTTGATGGAATAAATAAAGCACTTTCACACACTACATTTATTTTAACTTAATCTTGGATATTGGTACAAGAACGCTTTTACGTTAAAAACGTTAATTTTTGAATACAAAGAAAAAACCGTTATTCTGCCCTACCACTTCCTATCGTGGGAGCTTGGATCCCTCTGTCTCTGGGGGTGCAGCGCTAGATGGCGCTAGCAGTTGCAAATCTTAACATAAATCTTAACATAAATCTTAACAGAAAACATTTAGCGAAATTGTAAAAATACAATGACATAAGCAGTAATGACTTCTACAATATATAAAATTGTGGAATAATCTATATTAAAAAATCCGGCGGCTGAAAATCTCGGATTTCTATAATTAATTTGTTCTATTAAGAAATGCAGGCGTTTTCTTAGTGCTTTCGTAAATTCATCTTCATTATCTGTATCCAATGCTGTTATTACATTACCGGCTAAAATCCCTGTTTTCACTGCTTCATCTTTCAGTAAGGAACATTTTCTAACTAGTACGACCATTAAACTCTGAAATAGTTATATGACTTTTACATCCACCATTAGCATCGGATCAACTTATTATAATAAGATGTATTACTTACACAGTAAAATAAAACATGCAAGATTTCCAAAATTTCCGTTACGGCCATAGTTTGAGTAATTAATTGCAAAAGTTCTCTTCCCATTTGTATGGTAAAACACACTGATTCCAAAGCAATTAGAATGATTGTTGCAGATATCATTAAAGTTTGCCAGCCATATGCCTTGTTACAAATATCAATTAAGTTGCAAAGTTTGTTATGAATTTGACAAAATAGTTTAACATTTCCTAATTTCGATTTAAATCTGGCTTCAGGCACTCTACCATAATGCACATCCACTATCAAGTTTTCAAATTGGACGTTAAAATGTCGAAAATATTCTAGCAAAATGCTGAGTACGCTATGAATTTGAAGGAAAATTATTACCATAAAAAACTGAATTATATACATGTTTAAAGAACTGCCAAATAATAAATAATACTTCTGACTTAGCAGCACACACATATCAAACACCTCCATTACTAATGTAATTAAACTTACAGTTACAGTTTGCCATAACAATCTTTTCATTAAAGTACATCGAATTGGAAGAGTAAAAAGCACCTGTTTGTAGTTATCAATACTTTCGATTTCCTTAAAAAACGTTTCTGTTGATCCACCGACTGTAGAAGCAGCCAACATGATGGATAATACGACCAGGGTATGTAATGATAAAGCAAATATTCCATCAGTAATTGCTAAAGCCGGAGAACTTATTTTCAGGGCGACTATCATTCTTTGGTAAGCAGACCAACAGAAGAATATTGTTAATATAAGAACAACTGAGTAAGCAGTATATTTGTCTTTTTTAGTTAAATGAGTAATTATATTGTTGGCCTGGTATCTATAAGGCCACAAATACAAGATTTTCGATATACAATACAGAGGTTTTATAACATCGTGTATGGTTGGTGAAGAAATAGGTTCCATCTAGAATTTAAAAATATTTAACACACCTTGAGTGTAAATGAAGAATACATAATGACAAACTATTTTTAATAAACTCTTAATTTTGTTTTTTAACCTAGGCATTTACGATATAATTATATATTTTTATTTGTTTAATGTGAAAAGTTCAAACAGTATTACATTAAATTGTGCGAATTTTGAATTCTCTTTGAACAAAGAACAAGGAATATCTACTGTATATTTTTTCTTTATTGTTATTTTTAAAATATGAGCACAATTTAGTTTTATTAACTTAAGTACCTAGGTACTACTGAATTTTCTGTACTACTGAAATTCGATTCGAGATTTGGAAATACGTTCAGATCATATTATTTCAATAATAAATTTTTGAAATAGCAGCTGAATCAAGTTGTTTAAACAAGCGTATTTGGTTATGTTTAATTTTCTTACATTCGTTTTCGGGACAACAACGGACATTTTTTTATTTCTAACGAAAATTTCTCTATGTGCTAGCATAGCGATCAAGTTTCGTGAAACAAACATACGAACAGTTTAATATCAACTATTTACAAAAACCGATACTGCCAACTGAATAAATTATGTTAAAAATTACTTAATGTAGATTAGACATCATGCTAATAGCTTTATCGACAGTCTAAACTACTGTGGTACTGTAAAAAAACAATGAAAATTAGAGAAGGCCTTGACTTATTTATGATAGATGATCACACTGGAATGAACATTTTCATTTGTTAAACACATTAAATTAATACAACGGCAACGTAGGATTCATGCGAAATAATGATTGTTATCTTTCTTTATGTTCAGTCATTACTTTTTACAGTAAGCTTCTTATAACTAATAACTGATAATAAAACGACTGTCGTCTTGGTTAAAATCCATACTCTTGGTGGAGTAAACTTATTAATGATTGGTAATAAAACGACTGCCGTCTTCTCCACAATTTAATAACTTCTTATAACTAATTCTTAATGAAACAACCAATCCCGAACAAAATTTATTGTAAAAATATATAGATATGACCGAGAAAAATGTTGAATTCCAAATTATAATATTTTCTTTTAAAATCCGAATTTTCCAGGTTAAGGTTTGTTAAATCACGAGCATGGGGAAGAATTTCAATTTTTGTACTTCACCAACATGTAAGTAACACACCAATATAATAATTATTATAATAAATCGATGTGATATTTTCGAGTAGGTTTCTTACAACTAATTCTTAATGAAAAAACGAAGCCACAAAAAAGTATATTGCACAAATACAATGTGATTTTTTTAAAACTCAATTGCAGTAGGCCGTATTCTGTCTTAATAACCTTAGAACTGTCTGTATTAAGTCAGAATACGGCCTACTGCAATTGACTTTTTAAAAAATCACATTGTATATAGATATGGCCGAGAAAAATTTTAAATTCCAAATTATAATATTTGCTTTTAAAAGGTTAAGGTTAAGGTTTGTTAAATCACGAGGAATTTCTGCTCTTGTCGCAATGGAATTCTACTCTTGTGGTAGGTATACTGCTTGTACTTCATCAACATGTGACATGTGACAGACTAATAAAGATTATTATAATAAATTGATCCTATATTTTCGACTGTTGTCGACGTTGTTAGAAGAACAGTTTCGTTGCTGTAAACAGACTTTTGGTGGTGTAAATCAGCCTTAAAAAATTACAATAAATTAATTTTTTTTATTGCAGATTTGGTAAATTGTGGGATACAGGTTGATTTTACAATTTATTTATGGGTTGTCATGACAATAGAGAAGAAATATGAGTTTACTTCCTTAAGGAAGTAACTATTGCTTCAAAAACCAAGCCAATTATTTGAGTGACAATTAAAGACAACGTAGCATGGGGCGGGCGGTTGCGATTCCGATTCTCGTTTATTTATTTTTTAAGATGGCGTTTTAAATTTACAAAATCACATTCGATCAACTTACCAAGAAATAACGTTCATTCCAGTCAAATTAGATTAATGTGTAACCCCGACCAGGTCTCGTTAACACCCAAAGCTCAATACAAACGTTAATACTCACATCACTCTGGCAAATATAGGTATGTTTAACCGATACATGAAAGCAAAACAGGTGCACATTACTACATTTAGCAGTTCTAGGTTCAGATAGTGTTAACTACTTACAGGAGGGAGATAATTTCCTCGGCACACCTATGAGTCACCGTACTGCGTAATTGCAGTCAGATCAAGGGCCCTTAGTAATCACGCCGAATTACTAAGTTCTTAAGCACATAGTCGGCTAAATGGGTCTAGAATCTCATGCTCTAACTCACATATAATATGTGCACGACAAGCCTCAATACTTGCCAACATCAAAAATAACAGCAACAACAGAAATTACTGCCACCAACAATCTCAGCTACTGATCATGCATACAATTATATAAATACCGACCAGCTTTCCATCTTTACGTTATCAATTGTGCAAAAATGCATTTCACCCACTCACTTATATTTTACGGACTACAGGCATTTCACTCAACCTCTCTGTGTGAATACATCTGTACACAAATGCGTCTCATGATTGATTGTATTTCTTAGATTCTGACTTGAATCGGAGCCCTTAACCATAACTAATTCCCCTATTTTAAAAACTCTTGTTTGAGTTTGAGAAATAAGCGGCCTACGAATAAAGAAATCTACTTATTATTGCCATCTGCTCGTTACCGAGCATTATACAAACTTATGTAGGTTATAATATAAATATAAATATATTAAAATAAGACTGAATTATGAGTGGCTATATAGTTAGAGGCATCGTGGCGTCCACAAATAGGGCATATGAATGGTTAAATGGGTCTCCGAAGGATTACAGGTCCTGCATAGTTCGATGTTTTATGCCTCCATGTAGATTGGCACTTTGCTAGATCTTGCCAGTTGTCTTCTGGTTAAATGCTCTTAAGGGACTCGTGTAATAAATCCTTAAAGCGTTTTACTTGGCCGCCCTGTTTGCGTTTGCCTTCACAGAGTTCTCCATACAGAATACTTTTAGGTAGCCGCTGGTCACTCATGAAATCTAATGCTTACGTCATCATTGTCAAAAGTACGTACCACAGTAGTTCTTAAAGGAACGTTATTGTTACTACATTTAATTTTTTTTTTTTTTTTTAAGTTTATTGTGACCCGTTCAGCAGTTCATTGCTATACATGGTTCAGTTAAAAGTTAAGAAAATTACAATCTCGTAGATAACGTCGTTGAGGTCGGTAGTAAACTCCTCCGTAGCTTAATTATATTAGGCAATAGTTATTTATCATAATACAATTGTTTTTATTATCAAAACACTAGTATTCACTTATTCACTATCTGTTGATGATTCACTGTCAAGTGATGAGTTGCAAATGTCTTGTGGAAGTTTTCTTTTTAGACGGGTGTGGATTCTTCTTTGGCCTAAGTTGTAGTGAGCTGCCCCTGGGCAATTGTGGAGATTAAGTAAAAATAACTCCGCTATACCAGTCCCAAGCCTGGGGCCTTATCGTACATGGTAAGGAAGGAGGAGGGATCGAGGAGTAACACCTCGCCAAAAACCCGGGTTCAGCTGGCTCCGGCTGATAGCACCCTGTAAGGGCCCCTATCCAGGGTTACGGATGAAGACCACAACGGCGATAGAGGCGGAGAAGACAAACTTCAGTACGGCGAAATCGGCGGAAGTGGCAACCCTGATTTTAGGGGAAGTATAAAATCAGCAGCGTCTGTTCCCAGATAGGGCGGCTGCAAACAGCGTCGGTACTCCATGTTAGGAGCGGCTGAATGTAAACCTGGTAGTAGGTATAAAATATATCTTCCAACCCGTCTGGCCAGCGTGGAAGATTACGGCCAAAACCCCCTTATGAAATATGCCATTACAATTACAAACACGGCCCCTAGTTCCCAGCGACTTGTTATCCACCAACCAAGGCAGCGGTAGGACAAGGAAACAAGTAAGGGGTGCTAATAATCACTGGGTTACAACAGGCTGCCAATTGAGACTATACGCGGCTACTTACAATGCAAGATCATTAAAATCCGAAGGACGAATGGAAGAGTTGGAACACGAGTTAAAGTCAATTAAATGGGACGTCTTGGGAATATCTGAAACTAGACTACAAGGACAAAAATGCACAATATTAAAATCTGGCCATACGCTGTATGAAAACAACAGCGACAACGCTAAAAGCGGTGGCATCGCAATAATGATCTCAAGAACGTACCGAAATCAAATATTAGAAATGACAGCCATTTCTGAAAGGGTAATATGCGTAGTACTAAGACTCTCAAAAAGATACAATATAAAATTTATTCAAGTATATGCATCTACAACATCACACACGGAGGAAGAAGTTGAAATATTCTACGATGATATCCAAACGGCATTAGAACAATCAAAAACGCATTTTACCATACTTATGGGAGACTTTAATGCGAAAGTAGGCCAAAAAGACGAATCCGACGAAGAATATATAGGTGACTTCGGATTGGGAAATCGGAACAACAGAGGGGAAATACTTGTAGATTATATTCATCAAAATAAACTATACCTAATGAATACCTTTTTTAAGAAAAAGAAACAAAATAAATGGACGTGGAGAAGTCCGGATAGAGTAACAAAAAATGAAATAGATTACCTAATAACAGATAAAAGACATATAGTGAAAGATGTATCGGTACTCAATAACTTTAGTACAAGCAGCGATCACCGATTGGTTAGAGCTAAACTATCGATAAACATCAAACAAGAGAGAACTAAACTCATACAAAAGAAGAACGTGAAAAATATGTCGGAAATTCTAGAAACTCATCAAGACAAGTACCACAAGTTCATGGACGAGAAAATGGCATCTATAGAGCAAAATAACACTTTAAGGCTAAACGAATTAACAGAAAACATAACAAATGGCATCTTGACCTGCGCCAAGAAAGCTTGCATGGGAGAAAAATTAATTAAACAACAGAAACTAAGTGCTGCAACTCAAGAACTGATGCAGGAAAGACGCACAATAAACAAGAACTCACCCGAATATGGAGAAATAAGTAAAGAAATAAGTAAAAGGATAAGAAAAGACATTAGAACATACAACACTCTGAAAATAAAACAAACAATAGAAGACAACATGAATATGAGGGTGTTAAGACGAGAAAGAAGTAAAGGTAAAAATATGATTACAAAATTAAATAATAAAGAGGGAAGAGAAATTACAAATAGAGAAAGCTTAAAACAGACTGTAGAATTATTCTACAAAAACTTATATAGTAGCAGGGATATAAATAAAAGAAGAGACATTCTACTTCAAAGACCTACAGTAAGGAATGTAAACTCAGAGGATGTTCCTGAAATAACCAAGGAGGAAATCACCAAAGCTTTAATGGAAATGAAAAATAGACGTTCGCCTGGTCGAGATGGTATAACAGTCGAGATGATGAAGATAGGAGGAAACTCGTTATTACGTATGGTCCAAAGAGTGCTAAACATGTGTATAGAGGATGGTAAAATACCAAAGTTATGGAACAACGCCGAAGTGATTCTACTGTATAAAAAGGGGGATCGTGCTAACATACAAAATTATAGACCTATTAGCCTGCTGTCACACTTGTATAAGTTATTGACCAAAATAATAACTAACCGTCTGAATAATAAATTGGAATTTTACCAGTCCCCAGAGCAGGCGGGATTCAAAAAAGGATTCGGCACGACAGACCACCTACAAACAATCAGAAATTTAATCGAAAAAACCACAGAATATAATATACCCCTTCATCTGGCCTTCGTGGATTATGAAAAGGCCTTCGATTCGATCGAGACCTGGATGGTACTAAAAGCACTAGACAATGCTAGAGTGGACTCTAGATATACCGACTTAATCAAAAATATCTATGACCATGCCACAATGACAGTTAGAATAGATGAAGATACGGTAACTGACGAAATTAGTATACAAAGAGGTGTCAGACAGGGAGACACAATATCCCCTAAACTGTTTACCGCAGCACTTGAGGACATCTTTAAACAACTGAAATGGAACGAAATGGGGATAAACGTAGATGGAAAATACATAAATCATCTCCGATTCGCAGATGATATAGTCATTATCAGCGACAACCAAACTAATCTAGAACGTATGTTATCAGAATTAAATAGCAGATCACTAGAAGCGGGATTAAAGATGAACTACCACAAAACCAAAATCATGTCACCAGAACCAACTCATATTGCCATCGATAATATTCAAATAGAAAATGTGACAGAATATATATATCTAGGACATATCATTAAACTGGGCAAAGCTAACCAAACGGCTGAAATAACTAGAAGATTACGACAAGGATGGACAGCGTTTGGCAAATTGTCGTATATTCTGAAAAGCGAAATACCAAATAACCTAAAAAAGCAAGTATATGACAAATGCATTTTACCGGTAATAACTTATGGCATGGAGACAATGGCTTTAACGGAAAAATCCATGAAACGGTTAAGAACAGCTCAGCACGCCATGGAAAGAAATATGCTTGGCTTGAGGCTTAGAGACAGAATTAGAAACGTCGAAATCCGCCGTCGAACAAAACTTATAGACGTCAGTAGAAGAGTAGCGGAACTTAAATGGAACTGGGTGGGGCATGTAGCCAGACAACCTGACGAACGATGGACAAACAGAACCACAATATGGAGACCAAGAAGTTCAAGAAGAAGTATTGGCCGGCCACAAAAACGTTGGCTGGACGACATAAAAGAAGTGGCCACAAGAAACTGGCTACAAACAGCAAAGAACCGTGAAGAATGGAAAAGATTAAGGGAGACCTACGTCCAGAAGTGGACAGAGAAGGGTTGACGAAGAAGAAGAAGTAAAAATTTCCTAGTTAGTTTTTTGATAAATTCTGAAATTCTTTCAACACCTAATTCTTCATGGATTTGATCATTACGACCGAACCAAGGGCAGTTTAAGGACATACGTAACACCTTGTTTTGAAACACTTGCAGTTTATTTATTTGCGTTTTAGGAGCATTACACCACACTGGGCAGCAGTAGGTGAGTAGGGGTCTAAGGATAGATTTATAGATAAGGAGGGAGCATTCTATTTTTAATGGAGTTTTTCTGTTTATGATTGGATAGAGCAAGGCTAATCGTGCATGGCATTGGTTTAATTTTTTGTTGATGTGGTACCCCCATTTCAGCTGTGTATCTAGATAAACACCCAAGTATTTGACGGCTGAGTCTTTCGGATTCCATTCGACGATAGATTGATTAATTCTAACTTGTGGTGGGTTGTTTATTCTCCGCAGTGCGAATATTTTGCACTCACATTTAGTTGGATTCATTTTGATGCGCCATCTGTTGAACCATTGTTGTAATTCATTTACCGCTTCTTGCAGGTTCTGTATTGCAGTAACCAGATTTTCATGTTGAGACACGACGGCAGTGTCATCTGCAAACATTGTTAGTTCGGTGTTCTGTGGTTCCTGTATATCATGGACATATACATTGAATAATGAACTGACCAATACTGGATTTTATCAAAGTAGGCCGATCATTCTGAAAATTTGCATAACTCCATAACTTTTTATTCTGAACAACTTTTCTTAGTAAAATATTGGCGTACTGTGAATGGAAACAGTACTTTACCTGAAACAAAATTGACAAATAATGAATTTTATCAAAGAAGGCCGATTATTCTGAAAATTTGTACACCGCCATAACTTTTGATTCTGAACAACTTTTCTTAGTAACACTTTGGCGTACTGTGAACGGAAAAGGTACTTTACCTGAAACGAAAAGAGTTATTGCTCAATTGTAAAGGCCTACTTGATTTTAAAAAATCGAAAGTAAACTAAAAATAAGTTTCAGACCAAGCAGGGCGGAATCCCAAAATATGAAATTCCAATTCGAAAATTTTTGGTCAATCATACCTATTGTAAACTCAATCCGGGGACATACTGTATATAGAAAAATATTACCTCCGCCAGGACAACTCGTTAAGATACATTAAAAATATTTCTCCAATAAAATGAATGCTTAAAAACTCAGTTTAGAAAATATTTGAATCATATTCATCACACTAAAAAGGATTGCATCTCTCTTTATTATTTAACACGTTAAAAAATGCAGTTTGAAGTTATTTAGCTCGTTTTCCTTCGTCTTTCCTTGTTCTAAAGTAGAATGCGTATAAAGCTTCAGATAAATTCCTTCATTTTTTAATTTGTAGTATCAGAGTAAATTATTGTTTCTTTTTTGAATTGGCAACGGGAACTTAAATTCAGGAGAAATAAAAAAAATCAAAATTTAAATATGATACGAGGGTGTAGTTTTATGTTATCTACTTAGGCGTGAAAAAAAAGACGTATCACATTAACAAAACCCTTTATTTTTCTACGTAACTTCCGTCAACACTTATGCACTTATTCCATATTTTTTCCAATTGTCCCATACCCTCAAAAACAATTTCTTCTGCAACTCTGCAAAATATTGTTCAACAGTTTCTTTGAGTGCTTCATCAGATGCAAAACGCTGATGCTTTTTTAAGTTTTTTAATAGAAAGAAGTCTGACGGAGGTAGGTCAGCGCTATAAGGTGGATGCCTTAACTCTATGAACCAACAGTGATTGATTATCTGCTGGACTTTGTTTGCCTTATGAATCCGATAATTGTCGTGCAACAATAAGTTTTTTTTGCGAATAAGAATAACAAATGGACAATTCAGTTTTATAAATTAAGGAATTCAGCAATTTTCTTAGACATCCCTCCAATTTTATGAATTCCAACTCTTTGACAGACACATTTATTATTTCGATATCCTATGAATATGTTATTGCACTTCAGTTGCAATGTCCTTTCTAAATAACTCCATTTACGAATGTATATAGTTTATTATAGTTATTTTTAAAAATAATAAAGTTATAGGCCTGGGGAGTCATGTCTGAGATACCCTGTATATTTTCCTGCCACCGAAGAACTTCTCCAACCCCCTGCCTCTTTAAAACCGTGAAATCAGCACCTGCGTTTGCGAAAAGCGACGTTGATGTCCGACGAAAACAATGCCCTGTATATTTTCCGGGATTTTCCAAATTAAGGAATTCAGCAATTTTCTTAGACATCCCTCCAATTGTGTGAATGCCAACTCTTTTACAGGCACATTTGCCATTTTGGTATCCTATGAATATCTTATTGCACTTCAGTTGTAATGTCCTTTCTAAATAACTCCAAGTATTTGACTCCATCCACCTCGTTAATGACAGTGAATACTCTCTTCTGGTTTGTTTTTGTCTGCGGAATAGTAACTACTAGTGTTATGAGCCAGTATCTTGCACATCGTTAAGGTACATATTATGTAACTCCTCCCGACGACAACCACCAGCTATACCAAATATAGAAACAACCTGGAACGAAGCAAAATATTCAGTATCGAAATTTTACTTATTGAAAATAACAAATTTCGCATAGCAATGAAGCTGTGATGAAATGCCCGTGTGCAAAACTTTGCACACGGTAGACTATACAAAGCAGTTGGCGAGACGTCAAAAGTGGTCACTTGTTAAAAAATAATAGTTATTTATGGTACAAGTGTGTTATAATACAAAAAAGTCACGCGAGAAAATTGTTAGTCCACGAGGCCTTTAGGCCTCAAAAAATATAATATTTGGACTTTTTAATTTGACATTTTAAATTCTTTAATTTTTCAAATTCTAGATAGCTGTTGTCATATTTTTTAAAGTTACTAGATACGGCAGTGTTTGTTTAGGTAAGTTTGATTATTCCACTCATCCAATCAAATCACAGTATTTTGGTGAATTGAACCAATCACAATCGAATTAAATCGAAAATACCACTACTAGTGAAATTTTCTAGAAAATTTTGCGACTAGCAGCGTTGCTTAGAGACAACGTCTGTCAAAATTTTTTGAGTGACAAGTATTTCAGTAATTTCATTATAATTCGAGGAATTATCTTTCCGAATACCATTCGTGACTAGAATTTTTCAGGAAATTTTTGCCGTCACCAACACTCTTGCTTGTTGCTCTGGATTTTCGTCGCAACAAGCAGTCGTGTTGGTGACGGCAAAAAAATTTCCGGTAAAATTCTAGTCACTTGTGGTATTACTTCTGAAAATTTTTCAAAAAAATTTCGGGATGGAAGATAATTTGTTTATTTAGCAAGAAATTAAAGAAGAAGCAGAATTAGCGGTTCTGAATACATTACCTAACAAATACAAAGATGTGTATGATAAGGAATTTAATCAATTTGAGGAGTGGAGGAAAACAAGAGGGGTTAATGGTGTAAATGAGCAGGTTATGTTGGCCTATTTTGTTAATATTGCAAAGAAGCTCGCTCCCAGTTCATTGTTAACAAAATATTCAATGTTGAAGACTGTCACGTGTTTTTGTAATTCAATGTTATTTTAGGATTTTTAAGTCATTTTAAATTTATTTTTAAATTGTTTAGTACGGTCCTGTACCTTATTTTAATTTTCGTGTCGATTATTTCACATTTGCTACAGTTGAATTCGTTTTGTCTGGAGGACAATTAAGGTTAACTTATTTTGGCATGTTCTTGATTATAATTCTGCGAAAAAGTCACATTTAAAATTGCATCGTTTTGAAACATTTTCTTTGTTCAAATTCTAAGGTGACCTAAATTTTACGCGTGTGTTGGCGACGCTGATCTCATCGTATTCCATGAAATGCAGCAGGTCGAGATACGTCTCCGGGAATTCCCCGATACGCGGGCTGCGTCAATTGAGCGTTCCACTCCCCTCTGCCTTCTTAGTGCCTTCAGTGCGTGACAGTCAGTTTAACATCTCGGACGGATTTTAAGACGTGGTGAATTTATCGTATCCAAGGGTGGGTCCATATAAATACCGGAAGGGCTTCTAATTATCGGCAATCCTCTGGGAGGATTTGCAGTTTATCGACTTGGTCGAATTCACTTAAAGAACGCCTGTAAAGATTCCGGAAAGAAGTACCGTGTGGGAGAAGTTTTAGTGACAGTGTTGTCAAGTGCCGTCTCCACATTCTTCCTCGTTCGAGGGATTAAGTAAACCCGCCCCCTAAAGGATTACTCTTCCGTTTGTTCTTGCACCCGTCTTTGCAGGAAGAACATCTAGCCCATCCAGTCTCACGTCGCTCCCTGGTTTTTAAGTACCATCAACATCGCCAGGTAAAACTACTTCTTTAAGCTGCTCCTGTTTTCTTCATTTGCCGTTGTGTTCAACGTCAGTTTTGTTGCCAACGTTTGCCTCTTGCTGGCAGGCTTGTTTTTCAGTGTTTGAAGCTAATAAGTACCGCCTTTGTCATTTATTATTTTGTGTATTATGTTGCATGTAAAATTATTGGTACTTATTGTTAATTTGTTTATTGTGTTATTTGTGCTCTTTCCATATTCTTTGTTTGGAATTGAGGGACTTAGCTTGTGGATATTTTTGCAGTAAGTAACGTAAATACAGTTCCCTCAATTCTCCTTTCCCGTAAAGTAAGTCTCGTATTTATGATTTGTTTTAATGTAACGTAATATTTTTGATTGTCTCTGGCGTAATGTCTCATTGTTCATTTTTTTTGTGTCTTTAAGTCATTAAATAAATTATTGTCAATTTAGTTTGGTGTGGTCATTTGTGTTCAGTGCTTCCCGTTCATTTCAGAATATTTTGTGTTCAATGTTTTATTTAAGATTTACGTGTATAAAGTGTTAGCCTGCTTTCAAGTTCGAGCATTGCAGTAGGGGAACCTGGGGAGGGTTGACCATACTTTTTAAAATACATGTACAACTTTTGATAAGTTACCTTAAAAAAATCAGCAAAACAAGCATGTTTTAGAATGTTTATTTCTGGACACTAAGAAATTACCTAGAGTTTACAAATCTAAAGATTGACTGGTTCAACACTAATTTACTTTTTTAATACAAATGGGTCAACGCTCCCCATATAAGGGTGGCTTGACCATGGTCAAGGGAGCCTTGACCACACAACAATAATGTGGATAATAGAGGAATAAAAAATAAGACCAGGAGTGAAGATTCCTTTAGTTATTTTATTTTACATTTTTAAACGCGGAAAAGTCAAAATCAAAACTTATTTTTAACCTGGCACGTTCTGTACCACCTCTTGAAAGGGGCGGTGGTAATTTAATTATTTCTTCAATTGAAACTGTGGATTTGTCTTCCTTTTCGGGGTAGCTAAACGAATAGTCTGTCCCTAATCTTTTCAAAAATGTAACCTCAAACTCTGATAGGCTGGTTTTTGTTACAATTCGTGCCACATAAAAATAGGAAGATGTTTTCGAAAATAGCTTGACTAACACAAAGTCCCCAGGTTCAATAGTTCTTGCAAAGTCATCTAACTCTTCTGGATCAAAAATATCAGCATCCATGTCACTGTCATCTGTGGGAAGCTTTTCTTCTTCACTTTCACTGGAGGAGGAGGAAACCAACAATTTCTTTTTCAGGCGCTTTACTTTTACTTCATTTTTCTTCTTTTGCCTTTCTAGCCTCAAGCGATGCTCCTCCTCTATTTCTTCTTTATTAGGAGTAGTTGTAAGAACAAGGGAGCGCCGTGGTTTTCTACCACCTCTAGCAGTCTTTCGAGGGCCCGCCTTCGGAAAAGGTCGGACTTCTTCAGGTGTAATAAAAGATTTTGTAGATTTATTTATTTCTGGATCAGAAAGTTCAGCAATAGAGTCATCTTCTTGTGGAAGAGAGGCTTGTCCCTTTTGCAGAATTTGTACTGACAATATATTTATTTTTGAAGATGATGGTGTATTTCTATTAAATGTTGAACATAATGGAGTATTTGAATTCATTTTCGATGTTGATTGTAAATTTTCGTTAATTTTTGAGGTTGACTGATGTGCATTTTCTGCAGATAAAGGCCTGTCGGTAACAAAGGCCCCAAGAAAGTCTTCGTCTGAGAAGATTGAAGAGTTAAATGGATATATTCCGGTAGATGAAAACCCCTTTTGTATGTTGGTTGGAGTAAAAGCTTTAGGAAACGCCTTACCCACCAGTTCTGGTATGTCCTGTATTTTCATCGGTTGGCCTGGGTGATTAACCATGAAGTCATCTGCCATTTGATTATAGTAGGCTTTAAATGGCCCGAAAACTGTCCGATCTAAAGGCTGCAGTTTGTGGCTGGTGTGCGGGGGTATTGTTAGCAATGTTATGCCATTTTGTCTGCATAAATTTATTCCATTTGGTGTGATGTGGCTATCGTGATTGTCCAACACTAGTAACACGCGATGTTCCATTGAAGCCTTGCTAAATTTTACAAAATGTTTTAAAAAAACTTCGAAATTTTCTCTTGTCATCCACCCACTGGGGTGGGCTACCACATGAGAACCAGGTGGAGCTCCCTTTGACATGGCATCAGTAACACGTTTCCGGGGAAAAATAAACAAGGGGGGTATGAATGATCCAATGGCAGAAATAACACAACAAACGGTCACTAAGGTACCCCGTTCTCCGGAAGTCACTTTTGCCACTTGTTTTTCGCCCTTAATAGAAATGATTCTTCCCGGTTTGTGGACAGTGGTTATACCGGTTTCATCTACATTGTAAATTGATTCTGGGCCATATTGATGATTTGTCAGAACTTGTTTTAAATTAACAAAAAACTGGCCAACATTATTTTTGTTAAACGCTGTGGATCGACCTAAACTTGTCGATTCCGGTTGTCTCAGCGAAAGATTGCTATGCCGACTCATGAATCCCCTAAGCCAGTCATAACCAGCAACCTTGTTGTCCTGCCAACTTTGTGGTATTTTAATATTATTTGAAATGGCAAATTGGTACACAAAAGTCCTAGCTGTTCTAGGAGTTAACCCGTAATGCAGTTTTGACGAAGTTATTAGGTAATTTTCGAGAAGAGCTTCTAAATCATCAGAAAAAATCTGACCAGTTTTATAATTTGGAGTAAAACGCAGGTTGTCTTTATCGCCACTTTCTCTATACTTCTTTACATATCTTTCCAACGTTTTTCTGTCAATTTCAAATCTTAGCGCGGCACCTCTAACACTGCTCCCTTCTTCGACAACGTTTCTAACCGCAGAACGCATTCTTTCAGGAGAGTAACTTTTTCGTACATGGCCTTCCTTTGCCTTATACTTGAATGGCATTCTAAAAATAAACAATTTCTTAGTCAGGCTAAATGTAATAACTTCAATATGAATAAAAGGGAGACTTGACCATATGGCCAATGCTCCCTTGAAAACGTTGGTCAAGTCTCCCTAACATGTCATTTTCTACTTAAACTAAAATAACTCTTTTTTGTATAAAACAAAGTAAACAGCATTTGCTCTACATTAAAGTAAAATAAATTCCCTACAGACACATATAAATTTCACTTACATTATTCAGCTGGTTTTCCTGATTTTCACTTACAAACTGTAGATAAAATATTCACTTCTGAGACACTATTAACACATGCCACCATTAAAACTGCAAGCTAGCCACTGTTGACGTTTGTAAACATATACACAATGACGGCTGATAGCATAGAGCTCTGTGACTGGCTGACACATCTCAATACTATATTCTGAGCGGTAAATTTGAATGCTGGTCAAGCCTCCCATATGGTCAACCCTCCCCAGGTTCCCCTAAAGTAAAGTAATTTCAGTTAAGCAAGGTAAGTCACATCTTGTGCAGGGTGCAGCTATAACGACAACCCCCTTTTTATCCGAGCCCTTGGAGACCTTCCATGATGGGTTTCCTTCTTTTAGATCTTTGGGTGACTTTAGTCATGGTGGCGCCCTATCTACCGTTTACGACCATCCCCTTTTGAAGGGCTAATAAGTGTTTTGGAGTATTATTTTAGCGACCTGAACTCGCCCATCTCCACTGTTTTAGCTAGCCGCGCATAAGGGATTACCATCCCCCATTAATGTCGTAGTGTGCGTTTGGCACGTGGCAAGACTACTTTAAAAGTTTATCAGAATGTGGATATTTCGCGGTATGCTAAGCTTACGGCATATTTGAAAAGCCAGTCTAAAACGTATAAACCGAAAAAAGCAAGGGTTCTGGAAAGGGAGCATATTGAGGAATTTGTAATGAATGTACCCGATAATGAATATCTAATGATGAAGGTATGATTTAAATTTACCTTTATTTATTTTATATTTACGTATTTATTTGTCCATAGGTTGCGTTACTAATGGGAATTTTTGGCGCTTTGAGATGTGACGAATTAACAAATTTGTACATTGATAATATATAAGACAAAGGTTCGTACTTATTGATTAAGATACCAGACACGAGGACTAACATATCTCGTAGTTTCACTATTATACAAGAAGACTGTCCTGTGAATGTTCTTGACCTTTATAAAAAGTATGCGTCCTTGCGACCAAAAAATGTTCCTCGCCGTAGGTTCTTTTTTAATTATCAGTATCAAAAATGTACAGCCCAGCCTGTTGGGATCAATACATTATCAAGGATACCACGAATGATTGCTTCGTACTTGAAACTTCCGGGACCAGAATTATATACTGGCCACAGCCTAAGACGTTCTTCGGCAACTCTTTTAGACGACGCTGGGGGCGATATTACAACCCTCAAACGCCATGGGGGTTGGAGATCAACCTCCGTGGTAGAAGGTTACATTGAGGAGTCGGTCTCGAATAAAATTAATGTTGCAAAAAAGATTTGCGGAGATCACCAAGCGAGAAAATCCATTTCTGTAAACGAACAATCTTTAAATGCAAGTATATTTCAGGACAACAATACAACAAAATCGAATGGCTGTACCATCAATTTAGATGATGTGGAAACGAATAAGTCAATTTCCTTAAGTTTTACAGTTAATATTAATGTTAAGAAATAATGTTATATTCATTGTTAATATTAATGGTATTAAATAATTGTTAATAAAAAGACGTTAATTTTCTAAAATTGTTGATACTTTAATTTATGAGGTTTCTAATATTATTATTAGAAATCACTAGTGGATTATGATTATAACTCACTAGTGGGTTATGGGGGACTTTACTTGTTTAAAATCATAGTTATAGCATCATTATTAGGTAGGTGTTGGATAAATAATAAAACGTCAAAGTGTTGCAAGTGTGGTGCTGGTTCCATTTTTTGTTAATGAAAAATTGGTAAAATGGTCGTCGGAAAAGTATAGTGTAAAACACGTGCTGAAAGGATATTTCACACTCGTGTGATTAACCACTAGCCTGTGGCTCGTGGCTCAGCTCTCACACTCGTGTGAAATATACACCTTTCAGCACTAATTACACAATATACCATTGTCAAAAGATGCGTCTCATCATTTGCTTCCTTAAAAAACCTATTAACCTCACCTCTCACCTCTGGTAAATGCTTTAGATTGAATGGGTTGAAAACCAACTGATATCTTTTTCTAAAATGCTCTTACTTTTATAAAACGTGAGATATCCACGTTTTCGTTCACCAGTAGCATCGATTTTACCATTGTGTATTTTGCCCACAACGATAAACTACTCAATTTCTTTGACTGTAGAAATTATAAATATAGCAAAACTACAAAAGTATAAGCACAAACGCTTACCAGATCTAGTAAATACGCCAACATATCATCCTCAGTTACTTTCCTCTCATTATTTTCTTTTCTCCAGTCACAGAACAGCTGAAATTCTTTCTTATATCTATCACCAGACTTATTGGGAATCAATTCTCACGTTGCTTCGATAGATTTTCGTAAAATTCTATCGGAAATATTCAAAACGTCACCACAATCCATTTTAGTTTTGAAAACAAAATTGTCGTTGCTACTGTTACAACAAATAAGGCCACAGACTGTCTTTGATCATTTGCTTAATTATTAAAATTATTACATTTTAATTAAAAATGCGATACAATATAAAATAAAACATTGCACGATATACGTCCGGTAAACTTTTACAGTAAGTCGTCTCAAAATTCCAGACTCGGCTCCTCCGTCGCCTCGTCCCGAAACATATCAACTCGCAACAGAACTTATAACGTAAATAAATTAGTATTATTGTTCGTAAACTGTATAACTATTTTTAATAGACATTGAAATATTTTATTTAAAACTACTTCTTTCTTTAATTTATGTGCTTAAGTTAAATTTCCAGAAAGCATTTAGCGAAATTGTAAAAATACAATGACATAAGTAGTAATGACTTCTATAATACATAAAATTGTGGAATAATCTATATTAAAAAATCCAGCAGCTGAAAATCTCGGATTTCTATAATTAATTTGTTCTATCAAGAAATTCAGACGTTTTCTTAGTATTTTAGTAAATTCATCTTCAATATCTGTATCCATTGCTGTTATTACATTACTGGCTACAATCCCTGTTTTCACTGCTTCATCTTTCAGTGATGAACATTTTCTAACTAGTACGACCATTAAACTCTGAAATAGTTATATGACTTTTACATGCATCATTAACATCGGATCAACTTATTATAATAATATGTGTTACTTACACAGAAAAATAAAACACGCAAGATTTCCAAAATTTCCGCTATGGCCATAGTTTGAGTAATTAATCGCAAAAGTTCTCTTCCCATTTGTATGGTAAAACACACTGAATCCAAAGCAATTAGAATGATTGTTGCAGATATCATTAAAGTTTGCCAGCCATATGCCTTGTTACAAATATCAATTAAGTTGCAAAGTTTGTTATGTATTTGACAAAATAGTTTAACATTTCCTAATTTCGATTTAAATGTGGCTTCAGGCACTCTACCATAATGCACATCCACTATCAAGTTTTTAAATTGGACGTTAAAATGTCGAAAATATTCTAGCAAAATACTGAGTACGCTATGAATTTGAAGGAAAATTATTACCATAAAAAACTGAGTTATATACATGTTTAAAAAACTGCCAAATAATAAATAATTCTCCTGACTTAGCACCACACACATATCAAACACCTCCATTACTAATGTAATTAAACTTACAGTTACAGTTTGCCATAACAATCTTTTCATTAAAGTACATCGAATTGGAAGAGTAAAAAGCACCTGTTTGTAGTTATCAATACTTTCGATTTCCTTAAAAAACGTTTCTGTTGATCCACCGACTGTAGAAGCAGCCAACATGATGGATAACACGACCAGGGTATGTAATGATAAAACAAATATTCCATCGGTAATTGCTAAAGCCGGAGAACTTATTTTCAGGGCGACTATCATTCTTTGGTAAGCAGACCAACAGAAGAATATTGTTAATATAAGAACAAATGAGTAAGCAGCATATTTGTCTTTTTTAGTTAATTGGGTAATTATATTGTTGGCCTGGTATCTATAAGGCCACAAATACAAGATTTTCGATATACAATACAGAGGTTTTATAACATCGTGTATGGTTGGTGAAGAAGTAGTTTCCATCTAGAATTTTAAAAATATTTAGCACACCTTGAGTGTAAATGAAGGATACGTAATGACAAACTATTTTCAATAAACTCTTAATTTTGCTTGAATGAAGTTTGGTAAATTACAGAATTTTGTTTTTTAATCTAGGCATTTACGACATAATTATATCTTTTAATTTGTTTAACGTGAAAAGTTCAAACAATATCACATTAAATTGTGCGAATTTTCAATTCTCTTTGAACAAAGAACATGGAATATCTACTGTATATTTTTTCTTTATTTTTATTTTTAAAATATGAGTACAATTTAGTTTTATTAACTTTTACTACTGAATTTTGTGTTCTGAGAAAAAATTCGATTCAAGGTTTGGAAATTGGGAAATACGTTCAGATCATATTATTTCAATAATAAATTTGTGAAATAGCAGCTGAATCAAGTTTTTTAAACAAGCGTATTTGGTTTTGTTTAATTTTCTTACATTCGGTTTCGGCACAACAACGGACATTTTTTTATTTCTAACGAAAATTTCTTTATGTCCTAGCATAGCGATCAATGAAAATTTTCATTTGTCAAACACATTCTTATAAATTAATACAACGTAGGATTCATTTGAAATAATGATTGTTATCTTTGTTTATCTTCAGTCATTACTTTTTACACGAAGCTTCTTATCAGTAATAACTGACAATAAAACGACTGTCGTCTTGGTTAAAATCCATACTCTTGGTGGAGTAAACTTATTAATAATTGATAATAAAACGACTGTCGTCTTCTCCACAATTTAATAACTTCTTATAACTAATTCTTAATGAAACAACTAAGGCAGAACAAAATTTATTGTAATAACTACCATGAGGTCAAAAAAAAAAATGATTCTGAGCAGGCCTTGACTAGTACAACACGATTGGCTACACTGGTTCTAGAATGCCTATGAATTATAATGTGACAGTGACATTTCAAATGTAAGTCAGTTTTGCAATCTTGTTTCAAGAATTATTTAAGTTTATCGTTGTAATACTAGTGAAGGATCACATTTTGAACACCTACTCTAACATGTATTCATCTTAGTTTTCAGTTTGTTCCCTAAACAAATACTGTTTTGTGTTTTAATTTATTTGACATTTATTAACCTCTAACCTACTGCCACATTTTGAAATCAGTCTTGCCAATCGTGTTGTACTAGTCAAGGCCTGCTCAGAATCATCTTTTTTTCGATCTCATGGTATATAGATATGACCGAGAAAAATGTTGAATTCCAAATTATAATATTTGCTTTTCAAATCCGAATTTTTCAGGTTAAGGTTTGTTAAATCACGAGCATGGGGAAGATTTCAATTCTTGTCGCAATAGAACTCTACTCTTGTGGTATACTTCTTGTACTTCACCAACATGTAACAGACCAATACAAGTATTATAATAAATCGATGCGATATTTTAGAGTAACTTCTTACAACTAATTCTTAATGAAAAAAACTGAGCCACAAAAAAGTGTATTGCACAAATATATAGATATGGCCGAGAAAAATTTTAAATTCCAAATTATAATATTTGTTTTTAAAAGGTTAAGGTTAAGGTTTGTTAAATCACGAGAAATTTCAACTCTTGTCGCAATGGAATTCTACTCTTGTGGTATACTGCTTGTACTTCATCAGCATGTGACAGACTAATAAAGATTATTATAATAAATTGATTCGATATTTTCGACTGTTGTCGACGTTGTTAGAAGAACGGTTTCGTTGCTGTAAACAGACTTTTGGTGGTGTAAATCTGCCTTAAAAACTACAATAAATTGATTTTTTTTATGGCAGATTTGGTAAATTGTACGATACAGGTTGATTTTACAATTTATTTATGGGTTGTCATGACAATAGAGAAGAAATATGAGTTTACTTCCTTAAGGAAGTAACTAGTGCTTCAAAAACCAAGCCAATTATTTCAGTGACAATTAAAGACAACGTAGCATGGGGCGGGCGGTTGGGATTCCGATTCTCGTTTATTTATTTTTGAAGATGGCGTTTTATATTTACAAAATCACATTCGATCAACTTACCAAGAAATATCGTTCATTCTACTCAAATTAGATTAATGTGTACCCCCGACCAGGTACCGTAAATACCCAAAGCTCAATACAAACGTTAATGCTCACATCACTCTAGCAAATATATGTTTAACATAGATAGCACCGATACATAAACGCGAAACAGGTGCGCATTACTACATTTAGCAGTTCTAGATTCGGATAGTGTTACTTACAGGGGGGAGAGAATTCCCTCGCCACACCTGAGAGTCAGAATTACTAAGTTCCTAGGCACATAGCCGGCTAAATGGGACTCGAAGCTCATGCTCTAACTCACACATAATATGTACCCGACAAACCTCAATACTTGTCAACATCAACAATAACAGCAACAACAGAAATTACTGCCACCAACAATCTCAACTACTGATCATGCATACAATTACATAAACACCGACCAGCTTTCCATCTTTACCTTACCAATCGTGTAAAAATACATTTCACAAACTCACTTATATTTTACGCACTACAGTCATTTCACCCGACCTCTCTGTGGATAAAAAGCCTGCCATCTCCTCCAAGGGCCTTGACAACCAAAGCCCTAGCCCAGGTAACAATATTTCAGGCTGCCCCTTGTACTTGCCGGTTGCAATAGAACCAGCTTCAACTCTAATTAATGTCGTATACCACGGTTTATTTGTAGACAGGCACCAGTCAACTGTTGTTTGTAATTTAAAGTACATCAAGCGCCCCTTTTTAAACCGTTCGGTCGAAGTGTTTAAATCTTAAACCAGTGGGTATTATATTTGCATTAGTTGTAGCGATTTAGAAACAGTGCGACCTGTCCCGGCGTTTACCAATTTTATGTTGAATTTTGAAAATTATTTGTAATCAGATTTTTAGCCTAAGTTTTATCGTTATCGCCCATCTTATTGCGATTGAGGCAGCCTAGCTGTTAACCATCTTTACAGTAGCTCGAGTAAATGTGGCATTCCTCAATAGTCTCTCACGTAAATTAAGATAAAACTCGTGAATTCATCCCGTGTCATATTATAAATAATTCTTACATACATTAAACTTCTTTGTTAATTCACTTTTGCCTTTTATTTGTGTTTTGTGTTTATTTTAATAATTGTGTATAGCCTTGTGAGCCTGGCTACCAGTAGCAGTGTTTTTCTTTCAGTAAGAAAGGGTAAGCAGCATCTGGCAGTACGGTGCAGCCACCCCACCCCTTCGAGCCCTGAAGGAACCATCTGCGGTACGTTCCTCGAGAACGTTCTGGGTGATCTCCGCAGTGGCGCCCATTTTTCCTCCCGATTACGACCCCCCATATAATGGGTTAAGCTTTTCGAGCCCCCCTTTTCTCCACTGCTTGTTAGCCGCGAGCCACCGACATTGACGTCGCCCTATAGGTTGTCCTAGTGCGGAATTAGCACGTGACAATTCGTAGCCTCTTTGTTTGTCTAAATTCGCAGAATGTCTGTATTGTTTTACTATGTTCGAGTTTGCCTTACACTTGTCCTTGCTCTACGATAGTTTCGCACATTCTAAAATCGCAAATACTTCTGCTTGGAAACTATGAAGTTATTTAATTCTAATTTTAGCATATGAGATACGCCATGGGTAAGGAACGGTTTTGTATAAGTAAAATAGCAAATTGCTTCAACGATATAACTAGAGATACTACGAAAATCAATTTGTTTATAACTTTAGGAATTTAGTCAAGCGTGCTCAACATTTACACAACATGTATTATATATTTTATTTCATATTGTGTCACATTCTTTGATTTGCCGCACCCGGTAAAAGAATTACTGGACTGAAAGTCTTAAACAAACATCACACATTTTATTCAATAATTAGCTCATGCTTAACGAACATGATTAAATATTTGAAATGGACGTAAACCAAAGAACATCAATATTTAAACATTAACGTTAATATTAATAGTACATTTGGCATTTTCTTGAATACTAATTGCAGGAATTTTGCCAGAATTTTCAGTAGAGATGGTTCTAGAAATGTTCATGCTTTCTTCATGCAATACGTCCAGAAAGCTCTCGCCACCTTGAATTATGCGAGCTATCTTCTGCTTTCCCAGCATAGAATCCTCTATATATTTTTCTGCCACCGAAGAACTTCTCCAACCCAAGCGTCGTTGATGTCCGACGAAAACAATGCCCTGTATATATTTCCCGGAATTTTCCAAGTTAAGAAATTCAGCAATTTTCTTAGACATCCCTCCAATTGTATGAATTCCAACACTTTGACAGACACATTTGCCATTTTGGTATCCTACGAATATCTAATAAATTCCACTTTCTAAATAACTCCAAGTATTTGATTCCGTCCACCTCGTTGATGATAGTGAATACTCTCTTCTGGTTTGCTTTTATCTGCGGAATATTAACTACCAGTTGTGAGCCAGTATCTTGCACATCGTTATAGTACATATTATGTAGTTCCTCCCGACGACAACCACCAGCTATACCAAATATAGAAACAACCTGTAATGAAGCAAAATATTCAGTATCGAATTTTTACATAACAGTTTTTTAAATACTTTTGTCAAAAGATGCGTCTCATCATTCGCTTCCTTAAAAAATCCGATTGGCCTCACCTATGGTTAATGCTTTAGATTGAGTGGGTTGAAAACCAATTGATATCTTTTTCACAAATGCTCTTACTTTCATAAAACGTGAGATATCCACGTTTTTGTTCACCAGTAGCATTAGATTTTTCTATTAAGAATTTTGCCCATAACGATAAACTACTGAATTTCTTGGACTGTAAAAATTATATACATATAGCAAAACTAAAAAAGTATAAGTACAAACGCTTACCAGATCTAGTAAATACGCCAACATAACATTTTTTTTTCTCCAGTCACAGAACAGCTGAAATTCTTTGTTATACCTATCACCAGACTTATTGGGAATCAATTCTCCTGTTGCTTCGATAGATTTTCGTAAAATTTCAACGGAAATATTCAAAGCGTCACCACAATCCATTTTATTATATTAGTTTTGAAATCAAAATTTTCGTTGCTACCGTTACAATAAATAAGGCCACAGATTGTCTTTGATCATTTGCTTAATTATTAAAATTATTACATTTTAATTAAAAATGCGATACAATATAAAATAAAACATTGTACAATATACGTCCGGTAAACTTTTACAGTAATAACTCGTCCCAAAATTCCAGACTCGGTTCCGCCGTCGCCTCGCCCTGAAACATTTCAATTCGCTACTGTAGACATTTGTTTACTGGACTTATAACATAAATTGCTATTATTGTTTGTAAACTGTATAACTATTTTTAACAGACATTGAAATATTTTATTTAAAACTATACTTCTTTCTTTAATTTATGTGCCTAAGTTTAATTTCCAGAAAACATTTAGCGAAATTGTAAAAATACAATGACATAAGTAGTAATGACTTCTATAATACATAAAATTGTCGAATAATCTATATTGAAAAATCCAGCAGCTGAAAATCTCGGATTTCTATAATTAATTTGTTCTATTAAGAAATTCAGACGTTTTCTTAGTATTTTAGTAAATTCATCTCCATTATCTGTATCGATTGCTGTTATTACATTACTGGCTAAAATTCCTGTTTTCACTGCTTCATCTTTCAGTAATGAACATTTTCTAACTAGTACGACCATTAAACTCTGAAATAGTTATATAACTTTTATATGCATCATTAACATCGGATCAACTTATTATAATAATATGTATTACTTACACAGAAAAATAAAACACGCAAGATTTCCAAAATTTCCGTTATGGCCTTAGTTTGAGTAATTAATTGGAAAAGTTCTCTTCCCATTTGTATGGCAAAACACACTGAATTCAGAGCAATTAGAATGATTGTTGCAGATATCATTAAAGTTTGCCAGCCATATGCGTTGTTACAAATATCAATTAAGTTGCAAAGTTTGTTATGAATTTGACAAAATAGTTTAACATTTCCTAATTTCGATTTAAATGCAGTTTCAGACATTCCAACACAAGTCACGTTCACAAGCAAGTTTTCAAATTGGTCGTTAAAATGCTGAAAGTATTCTAGCAAAATGCTGAGTACGCTATGAATTTGCAGGAAAATTATTACCATAAAAAACTGAATTATATACATGTTCAAAAAACTACCAAATAATAAATAATTCTTCTGACTTAGCAGAATACACATATCAAACACCTCCATTACTAATGTAATTAAACTTACAGTTACAGTTTGCCATAACAATCTTTTCATTAAAGTACACCGGATTGGAAGAGTAAAAAGTACCTGTTTGTGGTTATCAATACTTTCGATTTCCTTAAAAAACGTTTCTGTTAATCCACCGACTGTAGAAGCAGCCAACATGATGGATAACACGATCAGGGTATGTAATGATAAACCAAATATTCCATCGGCAATTGCTAAAGCCGGAGAAGTTATTTTCAGGGTGTCCATCATTCTGTGGTAAGCAGACCAACAGAAGAATATTGTTAATATAAGAACAAATGAGTAAGCAGCATATATGTCTTTTTTAGTTAAATGAGTAATTATGTTGTTGGCCTGGTATCTGTAGGGCCACAAATAAAAGATTTTCGATATTCTATACAGAGGTTTTATAACGTCGTGAATAGTTGGGGAAGAAATAGGCTCTACCTGGAATTTTAAATATTAATATTCATTTTACTTTAACATTCCTCGAGTGTTATGTAAATAAAGGATAGTTAACGAAAAACTATTTTCAATAAACTCTTAATTTCTTTTGAATAAAGTTTGGAAAACTATAGAATTTTGTTTTTGATTTGTAGTTATAATATTTTTTTTTAATTTGTTTAGTGTGAAAAATGCAAACAATATCACATTACCATTTGCGAAATTTGAATCATTTGTGAACAAAGAACGAGGGGGATATTTAATTTCTTTATTTTTGTTTTTATTTAATTTTTAAAATTAAAATTTATTTGGTTTTTTTAACTTACTACTGGATTTTGTGTTCTGAAAAAAAATCCAATTCAAGGTTACTATTTGGAAATACATTAAGTATCACATTATTTCAATAGTAAATTTATGAAATACTATAGGAATCAAGTTTTCTAAATAAGCGTATTTGTTTAATTTTCTTACATTTGTTTTCGGTACAACAACAGACTTCCACATTTTCATTTTTTTATTTATGACGAAGATTTCTTTATGTACTAGTATAGCGTCTGGCGCCTTATAAAAAACAAACATACGAACACTTTAATACCGACTATTTATACAAACTGATAGTGCCAACTGAATAAATTATGTTAAACATAAACTTAATGTAGATTAAACATCATTACACTTTTTATGCTAATAGTTTTATCGACAGACTAGACTACTGCAATATTGTAAAAAAAAAAAAAGGAAAATTAGAGGAGCTGTTGACTTATTTATAATAGATGGTCACACTAGAATGAAAATAAATTGTCATTTGTCAAACACATTCTTAATACGTCATAATTGTTATCTTCGTTTATGTTCAGCCATCATTTTTTACAGTAAACTTCTTGCAACTAATTCGGAATGAAACAACTAAGACAGAAAAAAGTTTATTCACAGATTTATCGACTTTTGTTAAAATTTACTCTACTTTTTGGAATTGTTTTTTTTTAATGGTTCACATTTTAATCCTTTACTCTAATCCTGTTCGCCTACTATCGTCTGTTAAGCTTTGGTTTCCTAGGAAGCGGTGCCGTCATTTAACGGCCGTAAAAATACGGCCGTCGCGAATTATTCCGAACTGTTATGTCTATTTTAACTGGACTATACAGGGTGTGTAAAAATTCGCGTGCAAGCTCTCCGCAACTTTATTCCTTGGACAATAATAAGGCGAAATTCTTATAGCGAAAAAGTCACCAGATGCTTCCTCAACTCGTGCGAAGCCTTCAAAGTTCAAAATTGGCAACGCGAAAAGGAAGCCGTTTTTGCAAAATTCTGTTACTTCTCTTTATTAGCCATAATTCGTCCACTTCCAGGCATAGGCCTCTCCTAAACTTTTCCACTTATTTCTGCCCTAGACTTGTTGGTACCAGCATTTGCCACTTACGTTCCGCATGCCATTAATCCATCTGATCTTTCTTTGTTTCGCTGGGTCTCCAATTGGTAACTTTTGATGTCAATTTGCTGTTAGTGTCTCGTGTAATGTGGCCAACCCAGCTCCATTTTATTCTTGCAAGTCGTTCTATAATGCTTGTTATTCCTGTTCTTTGACTTATTTCTTCATTTCTAATTTTGTCTCTTAGAGAGATCCTTAACATTATTCTCCCCATAGGTCTTTGCCGATTTATACCCTTCTTTGTTAGAGCCATGGTTTCAAGACCGTTCTACTGGTATAATACAGGTGTCAAATACCTTTAGCTTCAAGTTTATAGGGCTATTTCTATTTTTTAGTATACAGATTGTCCGAAATCCAATCTAAACATACAAAAATTAATGAGTGCAACAAGAAAGACATAAACAATATGGGTAGCACAACAAAGATATAATGAAATCATGGCTAGGTAAATTTTTAAACTAAAGATCTCTCGCCAATAACAAGCAAACAAGCAAAAACATCTGTCATAGATATTGCTTGTTATTGGCAAGAGGTTTTAGTTTAAAAATTTACCTAGCCGTGATTTCATTCTTTGTTGTGCCACCTATATTGTTTATATCTTCCTTGTTGCACTCATTAATTTTTGTATGTTTAGATTGGATTTCGGACAATCTGTATACCTGTATTTTCTAAACAAAACTCATGACAAACCAGTTCTACCAGCTATTTGCAGAGCTTTATTTTCTTGACCGATGATTATATTGTGTCCTAGGTATATAAAATACTCATTATCGTTTTTATGGTGTTTTCGCCTATACTAATCTGGATATTATTTTTGTTCAAGATTTTTTTTATTAAAATTGATCTTAAATTCGATTTTCCTGGACTGAGTTTTCTATCATCTGTTGCAGTTTGTTGGTATCAGAGAGTGTTATGTCTGCAAAGTGCAAATAATTCAAATACGTTTCATCTAATACCTTTTGCATTTTCCCCATAAGACGTCTTCTAGGGCAAAGGTAAAGAGTTTTGCAGAAATCGTATCACCTTGTCGAGTCCCTCTTTTAATTACAATTTTTGCAGATTTTAAATCGTCGTTGATTCTTACTTGCAGAGTGGCATTTCGGTAAATATTTTCAATGATCTTAATGTATCTCGAATCTATTTTAACAGCTTGCAGTGAGTTAAATCTTGCCTCCATCTCAAAACTGTCAAATGCCTCTTGAAAATCTATAAATGCAAAATGAATAAAGATTATATTCATTTACTTTTTCCACAATACTTCTTACGGTGTGCAGATGGTCTATGGTGTTGAATCCTTAAGGTTTGCTGTACTGGTTGGTATAAATCGAGCTTTTTTGTTAGGCGGTTTATTAGGATTTTCGGAAAGAGTTTATAGAGATGGACTAACAAACTAATAGGTCTATAATTTTCTATTGTCGATGTACCCCCTTTTTGTAAATATTAGCATCCCCACTGCGTTGCTGCAAGCATTTGGTATTTTACCTTCTTCTGGATATTTGTTTATAAGTCGTTTAATCACTCGTAGTACCCCCACCTATTTGATCTGCTCCTGGGCACTGGGCGTTTTCATGTGCCTCAAGGCTTCTTTTATTGCAAAAAATGTTACTTCAGGCATCTCCCCTAATCCCAAGTTCAGTCCTATATTCTTAAATGTCGGTTGCTCTATTATATTCGATGAATATAATTGTCTGTGGAACGTTTCGATTATTTGGGCAATTTCACTTAGCTCTGCGACTATCATTCCTTGAGCGTTTTTCATCCTGGAAATTTGTGTTCTTCCTTTAGATGGCTTTGATCTCAAAACCCACATATTTGCATTATTATCTATGGTTTCGACTACTATTCTGTTGTTGTATGTTCTTAAGCCTTTTCTAGTTTCCTTCTTTCTAATTTTATTTAGATGTCTATATTCTTTTGTTGTTTTTTGTAGGTTTCTTCTTTGTTTCGTAAGGTTTATTGTGTGTACGCTTAGTGCAGATGCTTTTGTAGTAGTGGTTTATGAGCATATTTATTTGATAGCGCTTCGTACGCTGTTGTTTATTCCACCAGGAAATCTGCTCAATATTCAAGGAGTTTAAGTTTCCTATTGGTGTCAATCTTTTCTCAATTTCTCTTTGGTATTCTTCTCTTTTCATTTATAATTCTCTAGTAGTAGGAAGCCTAGGTGTTTCAAACAATTTAGCTCATTCTTGTTTTTTTTTTCGGTGGTCTGGATTTATTCATGTGCTATTTCGGTTTCTTGTAGAACTGGTTCAGACGGAAGAGATTTTCACTTCGAAGAAAATCTAACAACATATCTCCTCTAGGATAGTTGTCAGAGAATAAATTGGCTTAGATTTTAGTATTTTAATAGACAACATTGCATCGTGTGTTTATTCAGAACCTTTAAAGAAACTTTAAAACTTTATTGATTTATGCATTCAATACAGGTAAAACAATGCAACGACATAGACAATAAAATACGCAGTTAGTCTAACTATGAGATTAGAAAATATCTTTGGTACCTACAAGTATAATTAAAATTCCGACTTTCGTTCATATTAATTTAAAGTTGAGTTATTTAAATTGTATACACAAACAGGGGTGTCTCGAAACTGTAAAAAGACTATAAAATATGTAGTGATAACTCCAGCAACTGTAAAAATAGTGCTGTAATCCACATTGAAAAATCCAGCAGCTGATAGGCGTGGATCTCTAAATGCAATCTGATCTACCAATGATTGTAAGTTTCCTTTCAGTATATTAACTAATTCATTTTTTTCTTCCATTTTTACTTCCATTAATACACTGCTAGCTAGAATTCCTGTTTGGAAAGCTTGATTCGTCACCGCTGCACATTGGACAGCTAAGATTAGTACAAGGCTCTAAAATTTGAAAAACGAAAAACCTTAAATTAATGTTAATAGCCTATTTATTATTTGACGGATTGCATTTTTTAAGATGTGTTGCTTTGTGAATGTGGTGTTTTTTATGCACAAGTTTTTTTTTAATTTATTGAAATTTGCTAAAAATGCCTATTTACAGTGTGTCTCAGTGCGAAGTCACCTCACTCTTTCTTTTTATTAAATTTTCTTAAAAATTTTGGTAGTCCTGAAATGTCAGACATGATGATAATTACCGTAGGTTATACAGGTTGTTTAAAAATTCGAAAATAGTAAAGTGATCTCTAGTTAAAGTTAAAAATCAAGGTACTTTGCTAGATATTACCTTACCAATTTTGAATGTTCCGAAGGAACCTGTAAAACCTATGAGCCTCATTTATAATATTTCAGGACAAGCAACAGTTTTAAGACAGAACGACTTTCTTTGAAAATTCAAAAATGGGAAGCTTTGCAAGAGTAAGGTACTCCGTATGGGGACACACTGTACACAGTGCGCATTCGGAATTCATAAATCTAAGGTATATACTTACACAATAAAATGCAACATAACCACTTTCCAGTATTAAGAGGACACCTTGGATAGCGGGATTCGTTGCTTGTGACAAATCCACAATCAGAACATAACACAAAGAATTTAAAACCATTGCAATTATAATGCTTATGATTACTAAAATTTGCCAGCCGTGTATGTTATTGCAAACATTAATTAAATTGCAAAGTTTTGAGTGAGTTTTACACACTACTTTTACCGTCCCTATCATCCTATCTAATTCTGCTTGAGAAAATATGAGTAAATTTTCCTTAAATAATGAAATGTCACTTTTAAATTTTTCATTAAGATCTTCAAAGTGCTTAAACAGGAAATCAATCTTGTTATTTATTTGTAGAAATATTATTACTAACATATGTTGAGCAATATATGTGCTGAAATAAGTAATTGGTAGACTTTTGAATGACAAATAAAATAAAACGGCCAAATTCCACATGTTGCATATAATAGTAACGAAAGTGGCAATAACTATTTGTATTAGTAATCTCTTTTTTAGCGATTTTCGAATACGGATCAGTGCAAATATGGCGTTATACTTTTCTAGGCGTTCTATCTTCAAAAAGAAAGTTTTAATTGCTTCACCACAACGGGAGTTTGTCCAAATCACAGAAAATACTATCAAAATATGCAGTGTCATATTGAAAGTAATATGTATTAACTTCAACAAAGTAGAGTTACTTCCAAATTCTGTTTCATACGTAGACCATGTAAAGCATAATATAAAAGCAGTGGCAAAACCGTAAGCAGTAAATCTAGTTATACATGTTAGTTCCATTATTTTATTATTATTCCATTCGTATTTATACGGCCACAAGTAAACAATTTTAGATAAATAATACAAAGGTTTTATTATGTCGTGGATTCTTGGCAAAGTGGCCTTTTCTGCCTAAAATTCAGTTAAAGCCAAATAAGTTAGATAAGAGAGAAGATAAATAAAATAAAATGTCAGTGTTATTTATATTCAAACAAATTAATTATAATGTATAAAATTCCTTTTGTTAACTTACAAAAATTCTTTGTGGTTGAGGTTTAACTGCCTTCATGTTAAATTAAAACGTATCAAATTACTTCAAATTGGTCAGTTGTTTTAGTGCCAGATTAGTTATACAATTTACAATTACTTCGGTATTTAAGATTCTCAAGGACATCACACATTTTGTATAATCAAATTAACACAGATATTTTGTACGTAGCTAAGGCGAAGTTGAAATAAATTATGCTAAAGAAAAATAGCTGACACATTAGAATTCGTTAAAGGACAATTTAATTATAAAGATGGACTGATGTCATTAAAGTGGGAATTTTTTTATTCTACTCGGTATTCTTAGTAATTTCGTTAAGCGATTCTGCTAAAACGAGGGGAGAAGTATTCGCATTGTATTCTAGTCACGAAGGTTTAAAGGATCAACATTGGGAACCACGTTAATAATATAGTTATTTTTCATATTATTATTATTACTATGCTTAAGGGTGTTACTATCATTATATTATATTTTGATGTGACACTGAAAATAGAATATGTGTGTTTCAATCGCAAAAATTTGTATTCTAATATTATTACAAAGAGCGAGTAATAAGTAATCCACTCGCAGAACGCATTGGAAAAAACGTATATTGTATCAAATCTATACATTGAACATGTCGACATGAACTCTGATATTTGAATATGCGAGGTAAAGTAAAGGTAAAGGCATTTACACTCCGCGAAGGAGTATGGCCGGCAACATGGAGAGTTAAGACCTCCTAAGTCGCCTTCATGCCTCGGTCGTCTCGCACGCTTGCGTACTTGGTGATGTGGTAAGCACCACGCCTTCGTCAACCGCCTACATTCACTACTCCAGAAATGTGTTTCGGTTCCCAATTATTTTCAGTGACTGGGTAGGCAACCCTCCGAGCATCCTACTTGGGTTTGACCACGAGATCGTCCGCGCTGTAGTCAAATGCTTTAACCACTCGGCTACTCCGGCGTCATTTGAATATATAATGTAAATTAAGAACAAACGAGCATTTTTATTTTCACTATCTTCTGGTTCTTCAACTAATGCCGTAGCTCATAATCAATCCATCCTTGCCAGGTGCCCTAAACTTCTTCATTTTTGTTTCAGTACATGATTGTTTCGGCTTTCTAAAATATCTCTACTGTTTCCTAGTATATTTGATTAAGACTTGGAGAAATGTTTAAAAAACGTTTTTACCAACTACCAACCTTTGGCGGACATTTTAAGTTGATTAGTATTATTATTTGCTTTTCTTCAGGCCCGTTTAAGGACCATAACTATCGTGAAAAATTATATACTTTTTCTTTTGAATTGTAGCAACAAAAAAAGTTTCAGTCTTGTTCTCTTGTTCTCATTACTTCTGCTAGAATCGTATAAATGTGAAGCTTAAGAGAGAGATGGGCCTATAATTTCATCGTTTTTGTGTTTTCATTCTTGTATTTTCATGGATTCAATTGTGTTTTCGAACTATTCCTTAGGCATTTTGCATAATGTTTATTTCTTCCGCATTTTATCACGTCCACCGTTATACAATGTTATTGTTTATCAATCATGAGATAAGTTTTTAGGTTTCCTCTAGTGTTGAAAATAAAAGCTCTCTAATTTTTTTTTATTGCTTCGGTTAGCTCGGTAAGCTCAGTATCTTGGTCTGTCAGTGTATCTTTACAGTATTCTGTCCACATCTTCGTTTCTTATTCTTAATCTCCTACCAACTCTATATCACTATTCATACCTGGCCACCAAATAATGGATCGGGCTAGCATCTTCATTTTGACTACACCCTGGCGACTAACATGCAACTCCGCTAACATTTGTTGCTGCAAGGATTTCGGAACTACTACCTTATAACCCCACATTAAACAACCTGCCTCTGTAGTTAATTCATTTTTTCTAAAGAAATACGAGTTTAACTGTGGATCTTTGACAATTTTAGACCATCCTTTGTTCATGAAACTTAAAACCTCGGTCAACTCAAACCCTTCTGCGTTTCCAATTTTTTTTTTTTTAATTAATCGGTAAACTCGATGTTGCGGTGAAATTTAAATATGTTGCCGTGCCTCTTCGACATTCCATGTTAGCTGATATTAATAAAGGCAAACGCGATAAATAATCTGCCACTTGATTATTGGCACCTTTAATATATTGTATCGAATAATTAAATCCGGAAGTCTACTTGCCGCCGTTGTCGGTATTCCCCTATTCCCCCCGAAAATTGCTACTAACGGTTTGTGGTCCGTTTTTAATACTTTGGCCTTGCAAATACTGCTGAAACTTTTTTATTCCGAAGTATATTGCTAAAACTTCTTTGTCCACCATGGAATAATTTTTTTCCACGATCGTTAATGTTCTCGGCGTAAAACCTAGTGACCGCTCCGAATTATCCGGAAACCTATGCATCAACGCTGCTGCTATACCATCTTGTGATGCGTCACAAGTTTGAATTATTGGCAATTTATTGTTGAAGTGTACCAATACATCATCCGACACTATAACCTGTTTAATTTTTTTAAACGCTACGTCACATTTTTCATTCCAATCAAATTCTATGTTCCTTTGTAACAGCCTCTAAATAGGGTGCATCATCTGGGATAATTGTGGCACAAATTTGGCATAATAATTCACCACACGGCCAAATGATTTTACCTGTGTTGTACAACGAGGTTTAGGTGCATCTAGGATTGCTCGTATTTTATCTTGAGATTCTTTGACCCCGTTTTTATTAATTACATGCTTTAAATAACAGATCTCTGGCTGAAAAAAGCCGCATTTTGCTTAGTTTTACTTTCAAACCTGCATCTAGAAGTTTTTTTTATAATCCACACATACACTTATTGTACCATCTGATGTTAAAACAGGTACCAGTGGTGTACCCCAAGGCCCCAAGGGCTCGTTTCAATTGGTGTGATGACCCCTTCTTTTTACAAACGCTCTAATTCCAACTCCACTTGTTCCCTGTATGCCCACGGAATCGGCCACGGTTTACAAAATACGGCTGTTGCGTTAGGTTTTAATTTTAATGTTACGGCCTCATACTTAAAAGTGCCTAGTTCGCCCTTAAATAATTCCGAAAATTCCTTAATTAAATCGTCTAAGTTATCCATATTTAAATGATTAACTTCTGTAGCACTTCGATTTAATTATACAGGGTGTAACAAAAATGGTGGCTTGGCTATACGTAGGCGGCTTCTACGACTAAAAATAAGGAAAAAAGTTTATATAAACAATATAAACATATGTCCTAAAATGGTTCGTTACTGAGTTACAGCAGAGAGTGGAAGGCGGATGCCAGCAAATTCGGAACACACCAGGAATTTTTGAGCGCGTGAGGCAATCTATGATTCGACGAGCTCAACAGTGTATTGCTGCCCGTGGAGACCATTTTGAACATTTATTATGATTTCCGTTTTCTGTTATCTTTTTGAATAAAAAACTCAAAAACCTCAAGTAGCTGTAACTAAGTAATGACCCATTTTAGGGCATATGTTTATGTAAACCTTTTTCCTTACTTTTAGTCACAGAAGCCGCCTGTGTATAGTCAGCCCACCATTTTTGTTACACCCTATATACAGGGTGTTTATTAAACATATGTCAAAAATCCAGGGGCGTATTGTGAGGCCAAAAATAAGGTTTTTTTGTTATATAAACATGGGGTCTTAGGGCAGCCGTTGTCGAGCTACAAAAATTTAAAAAAATAACGTTTTTTTATTTTTAATTTTTATACCGCTTCGGGAAATTTTACCAAATCCGGTGTACATGTTTAGTATATCGATGGGTATAAATCAAAAAATTACCAGCTTTAGAAACTCACCAGTGGCGGAGGTGTGGGTATCATTTATCATTGGTTATCAAGAAAAAGCATACCACCCTGTATAATTTTGCAAATAAAATAGATAATCTAATGCGCTATTTTATTAGATTCAGTTTTTGTCTCTTTACTTTTTTTCGTATTCCTAACCGCTTAGCGACAAAATTGATTTATTTGAGGTGTTTATCACTCATTACAGTCATTACATTACCTAAAAATAACAGCATTATTAATTAATAATACAATTATTATGAAAAAATGAAAATGAATTAAACTTTTTATAAAAATTGCTGAAAATGACCACCTTCAGCCAAGATACACGCTTCATATCTTCTTGAAAACGAATCCCGAACACGTGCAAAGATGCCAGGAGTAGCTCTTATCGCATCACAACCAGATAATATTCGCTATTTTGTCGCTAAGCGGTTAGGAATACGAAAAAAAGTAAAGAAACAAAAACTGAAGCTAATAAAATAGCGCATTAGATGACCTATTTTATTTGCAAAATTATACAGGGTGGTATGCTTTTTCTTGATAACCAATGACCAATGATACCCACACCTCCGCCACTGGTGAGTTTCTAAAGCTGGTAATTTTTTGATTTATACCCATCGATATACTAAACATATGTACACCGGATTTGGTAAAATTTCCTCAAGCGGTATAAAAATTAAAAATAAAAAACCGTTATTTTTTTAAATTTTTGACACTCTGTAGCTCGACAACGGCTGCCCTAAGACCCCATGTTTATATAACAAAAAAACCTTATTTTTGGCCTCACAATACGCCCCTGGATTTTTGACATATGTTTAATAAACACCCTGTATAATAAACAACCAATTTCGCCCCAATAACGCGGTTTCGCCTGATTCAATTACGTACATATCGATACTTTTTGTTTCTCCCTCGTATTCAATATCTGCCATAAAAAAAAACCCTAGTGGTCTACTCTTAGTCCCTGTGACAGTTTATCGCAAGCTTTTCTACTCGCGCGTGCCACACTCCTATTGTTTCGTATGAGCTTCGCATTGCCGAATAAAAATTAATTCTTTCACGATATACCGATACTTTAGGACTAAAGTGTCGCTTTTATAACTCACACAATTCAACGTATGTTTTGTCTTTCGGTAACAAGGGATAACACAAATCGCTCAACAGCTTATAAGTTTCCGCACCAATTAAACTTATCAATGTTGCAGCTTGTCTTTTCACCTGATCAGCGTCCCTTATCAGATTTGCATTAAAATATTGCTCAAGCCTCTCCTGGTAAACTATTCAATCATCGTGATTAGGATCAAATTCCACCATAGCTCATATTAAAGCCACATTTTAAATACACTGAGTAAAACACTGATTATACCACTACACTTTCCAATAATTACCTATTTCTAATTCAATCCTCGTCGCCACTGTTGTGTTTGGAAGTGCGGGTGGTTGGTGATGAATATTGGCAGACTAGTAATACTTAAATATCACTTTATCATTCCTACTACCCATCACTAAGCGTTGGCATAGGCTTAGATGGTCAGTGCCAGACTGCTTTCTTACAAACCTCTTAGGGGTGCAGCTTCTTTACCTATTTTTTTTAGAATACACTACAATAACATTTGATTTCTAAAATTCATCTAGCCTGATGGCTTCGTGTTCTTATTTTTTTGATTTTCTTACTTAATTTATTTATTTAATTCAGTTACTTTGCTTTTAAGTTAATTTATTGGTTTTACACGAAATACGCGCTAACTTTAACTTAACACCTGATTTCACTGTAAAACCTCTATCGTTGTTCAATTTAGACGTTTATAGAGAACATAATCGCATGTAAAAGAAGTATACCAATGCATAAAAAATAATAAGCAGTCTGCTGTTCCTCACACCGGTAAAGAATATTTGGTGTGAACTTTAATTGCGGTAAATTAAATCAGTAAATATTTATTTAAAATCTAACTGTACTATTAACACAACATTCACAAACATTATCATTTCTGAATTGTAAAACTACTATAAAGTACGTTGTGACAACACTAGCAAGTGTAGAAATTATTCTATAATCTACATTAAAGAAACCAGCAGCAGAAACGTGTGGATTTCTATAGATAATTTGTTGGGTCAGTAGTTGCAGGTGCCTTCTTAGTATTTTTGCGGATTTATTTTCGTCGCCCATGTCCATTTCAAGTAAAAGCTTTCCAGATATAGATCCAGTTTTTAAAATTTGATTTTGTAGTTCTGCGCACTTTGAGGCTAATTTTATCAAGAGACCCTAAAATTTTACTAATTAAATAAACAAGGGTTAAGTCTGTAACGAGCAAATTTATAAAGTTTAGTACTTAATACGTACAAAATAAAATGTAACATAAAGAATTCCCGATATTAGTGAAATTCTTTGTATCACCGTATTTCCAGCATCACTGAATCCAGTTTTTATAACAAATACTAAACAGTTTAGAATCATTGCTGCTGCTGTACAAGAAATAATTATAATTTGCCATCCGTGTGCTTTATTATAAATATCGATCAAGTCGCAAAATTTACTATGGATCTTTGAAATTATTTTAATCTTTTCTACTGTCATGTCTGTAACGGTTTGCGCTAGACCAGTTAAACTCTTATTTTTAGAAGCAATATAATCTTCAAACCTTTCATTAAGATTTTCTGCGTAACTTAACAAAATATCGACTTTGCTGCTAAGCTGAAGAAAAATAAATAGTAAAAAATAATGTGCCAATATATTTAATACATGAGATGCATGAAAAGATGCATTGGGTGAGCAGATAAAGGTAGAAATGTCTAACCAACTTATTACACTCGTAATACTTATTAATACCACTATTTCAATTGTTAATTTTGTTCGTAATTGTTTATTAATTGTCGCAGTAGAGATTGTGTGCTTATTTTTACTTAGGTTTTCCATTTCCATAAAAAAAAATTTCGTTAGAGCACTATAAACATTTGTCCAAATTACAGAAAATACTATAAGTGTATGCAAAACTGCATTGTATACGATAAACACAATTGTTAATGATATTTCAACAGTATTTAAAAACTCCATTGTATCATAAGTAGACCACACAAAGGATATTATATACAAAACAGAAACACCGTATGCTATAAGTTTCTCAATACAGGTGAGATCAGTAATTCTATTTGCGTGTTTATATCTATACGGCCATAAACAAAACCATTTTGATACGTGATACAATGGTTTGATCACATCATGAATATCCATTGGAGAGAAGTTGTTCACCTAAAAAGAAAAAGCTTTTTAACAAACACTCACCAATGGTTAATTATTGTTTTCACTTAAAATTAAAATTAGATATGCAATAGCTACAAATCCAAGCCTCTCAAGCTGATTGATTTGCCAGAAAAATATTTTTATTATTATATTATTTTGTGTTTAGACGGTACGATAATATCATAGTCAAATCTGAAATAGTTTTAATAGTCGGAATGTTGTCAAAGTTTTATGGTGATCTGTGACTATTCTGAAAATTTGTTAACCTAAGTTTTCTTTATTTACTGTTTTCATTAATTGTGTTTTTGAAGTTGCCTAAATTACTTTTGCTTCTTCTTATGAATTAATTTTAGTTAGAGGAAGATCCTTAATTTCTTACATTTCATTTCACCAAATATCTTAAATGAATGATGTATGCCATTTTACATAAAGTAAACAATTTTTGCTTTAGCTCTCTGAGTGCTGAAAATATTATATGTGATTTGCTCTTTATATTTTATTTTGTTTATTTTTTATTATTATTAAATTAAGTGCATCAACTGCAAAGGTCATTGGCACTCCCAGCTATGTATTACAAAACATCTTATAGTAAACTAAACAACTTGATTTCTTTTAGATATATTATTAGCTAGCTCGCTAGTGGGTATCAGGGTCGGACCGCTAACTTTGGGGGCCCTGGGCTAACACTATTTGGGGGCCTACCCAATTAACCCAAGTTGAGTTAGTTGTGGCGACTCATTTGCCATTTTGCCAAAAAACTGTGCCTTTACCCTTTTTTAAATAGGAAAAATTATAAGCAACAGACATTGAAGAACTTTTTTATTTTATTTGATGCACTTGAATATACACACTTTTATACACAGTTATAATGAAAAAAGGTTTTGTATATACAACAAACATCAAACATAAATAAAAAATAAAATGACATTCTCACGTCAAGAATAGAGATTAAAAAAAAAATAAAAATAAAAATAATACCTACTTATTCTTCAAAATAAAATAAATAGAACATTCTAGGAGTTATATAATGTAAGTATTTTTTATACGTTAAAGACATTTAAAGAGCAATTCTTCTGCATTTTTGCGCTGCAAATTCTTTTTTTTATCATCACATTGTAATTCTTTGGTTAAATCATAGTTTATGGAAAGAATTGACAAATAATTTAATCTTTCATTAGTCGTTGTTGTCCTATATAGGACATCCTGGAGAAGGATCGCCCCGCCTGACAGCTGGTGATTGCCAAAAAAATTTTCAAGATTATATAGCAATTCGGAAAAACATCGACAAGTTTCTTTTCATAAATTAGCTTGAATATATCACCGCATGAGTCGTATGAGTCTGGCTTAGCACAGTACGTAGAATTGTAACTGAGTGCATTCATTGACTAAATAATAATCAACAACATTAGGTGCACTTTCCAAGTTAATATTTTCGATATTAATGTCTTGCAAATCCATTAAAAATTTGAATCTTTTGCTAAATTCCCCATAGATATGGCCTATTCTGTTTAAATCCATAATCAACTCATCTAATGGAGCGTATCCCGTTTAAATTTTTCTGCTCCATTTAGCCAAACTTCCTCTGTAGATTTATTCGAAAATTTTGAAGTAATACGCCTCTTTTTTAAATCACTGTATTCCTTTTCCACACTAGTACTTAATTTTTTGGCTGTCTCCTCGTATTCGTTTAGTTTCAGATCTAATTGTTCTCGTATGTTGCTTAGGAACGCTTCTAATGATGTAATTAATTTCTCACCTTCACATATGTCTAAGCCTGGGGTCTGCACTTTTTTGTTAACTAAATTAACTCTCGCTAAAATTTCTTCCCAAAAAACAGTTAATGTCGCGGTTTCAAGTTTCGCCAAATTATTATGTAAATTCTGTGCCGCTCTTCGAAAATCAAGTTTTTCATTCATATTGTCACTAAACGTTTTTAATATGTTCTTGATATCACTGTAGCTATATTATTTAAAGCTCTAACAGCATCATAGTGACAAGACCATCTAGTCTGGCTTAAACTTTTTATCGAAAATTTTAGTTTGATTTCACGATTTAGAAGCTCCCACCTATGGGTAGATGCAGAAAAGAAAACATATATTTGTTGCACTACTCCAAAAAAGTTCACTCAACTCAACGATTTAAATTTTATCTAGATACGAATTTTGTATAATTTTTTTTTTAATTTTTAATTTAAATTGGTTATATTTTTATTTTTTTGACCGCGAAGGGGGCCCTTTGATTGAACGGGGCCCTGGGATGCAGCCCATATAGCCCATGCCTAAATCCGCCCCTGGTGGGTATTCAATATAACTTGGAGATTATTACTTGACACGTTACGTCGTTACACATTAATCTTTGATCGTTATATCTTGGACACACAATTAAGAAATGTTGCACTGTTAATTGTTTATTACAGTCCTCGCAACGTGGTGGGTTTTTCTTTTCCATAAGGTATCCATGTGTGAGATGTGTATGTCCGATTCTCAGTCTTGTTATAACTTCTTCTTTCCTAGTGAATGGATGTTTAGTTTTTCATATCAGTGTATCTGCTTTAATAGACCGAAGATTATTGTCTTTACATGATAACCATTCTGTTTCCCATTTTAATTTTATGGTTTTTTGAACATACACCTGGTAATCTTCCTTTGTAGTTCCGTTTTCGTTGAATGTTTCCATCGATGACAGGGCACTTTTGGCAAGTTGATCTGCTTCTTCATTGCCTTCAATACCTTTGTGAAAGGAGGCCCTTATCAGAATGGCTTTTTTATTTTCTTGTGATAATTTAGACAGGGTGGTGTGTATCCGCTAGCATGATCGGTGTTTCAATTTTTACTGTATATGTCGAAACTTTGAAGGGATAATGAATGGTTTTCTTTTAAATGTGTTTCCTGTAGGTACAGGATTTGTGGTTGGTATTGATGTATTCGAAATCTTATGTAATTAAGTCTTTTAGTAAATCCGTTGCAGTTGAATTGGAGGATTTTCATTTTTATCTAAAATCAGAATCATCACATAGCGATTCCTGTGAGGAAATATTGGTATCAAGGTGTACTTCTTTTGCGTTAGCTTTCGTAATATTGGAGATGATCCTGGTGAATTGATATTTTGCGGTGGGTCAAAAGCGAATGGAAATCTTTGAATAGTGCTAGTAGATATTCAATATTTGGCATGAATGTCTTAGTTGTTTCAAGTGGTTCTGATGATTTTGTTATTTTTTCAAATGTTCATATGTAAAAGAATACAGACCCGGCTTATCTTTTAGAAATTGCTGTATAGGTTCGAGCATTTTTTTCCCCTGATTTTGAGTGCTATTATTGGAATTATCCTTGACTTTAATCGGTTCAATGTTTTTGAGACGGGGCCTTTTAAAACCTTCAGGGTTGTTCATAGCTGTATCCATTACTTCGGGAGAGGGCTCGTTGGAAGTTACTGATAGAGATCTCTTGGTATTTTGATCTTGGCGTATTTAGATTGGGGAATTTTTACAATTTAGTGATATATGCCCTATGTTTCCGCATGTAAAGCATTTTTGCTCATCGAGTTGTAGAAAGATCCGGTATTCATCGTCTTCAAATTTTATTACTATTGAATCGAGCGGGAAAAGTTGGTATATTTTCGACGTCGACATAGACATATCGTCGAAAACTGATTACATGTGCATAGTCTGCTTGCCCCAATCCCGCTTTGATAAAGTATACCGCTGAAACAAGTTGTAGATGTGAATTCTCTTTTAGTATTTCCGCTATTTTTTCATTGGGTATAAGGGGTGAGACGTTTGAAATTATCAGTTTCTTCGCTGGGGTAACTAGCTTTCGTATAGCGATGTCATAATGTCCAATGTTAATATATTGTTGATTTTGCACCAATTTTTCTGCAATATCCTTGCTCGTTAGGTGGGCTGTACCAAGTTACCGATAGCGTATATGTATTTATGTATCCCTTAATTTTAATGCCTTCTACAGCGCTTAGTAGGGTACCTTGCTCTTTTTTTTGGTATTTGAATACTTGAGAACTTTTAATAACTTTTGAGTGTAAGTAGATGGAACATTTGCTTGGTTTAATTCTGAGCGTTCTACAGCTATGGCTGGACATGGTACTGTTACATGGTAATTATTCTGTTTAATTTCCAAACCGAGGTTGGGATTTTTTAGGTAAACTTAACAGATCGACTACTACTACAGACCTTCGATGATTAAAAATAAAATAAATATGTATACCTGCAGTCCGTACGACAGACACTACAATTTACGATACGTCCGCACTCTGCAAACTTTCGATCGAAACTCCTATTTTATTTTAATAAAGTACGAATATGGTTTCCAACCGCATTATAACGATTATAGCAAGGTTATAGCAAGTTTAACTGTATGTACTAGCCAAAAACCGTATAATTGACTAGAATAGTTTATCCAATGGAATACAATTTTCCAATGAATATAAATAGATTTTAGGAATCTTTGTTATTACCTACATAAATAGCAAAATACCTACCTACATAAGGATTTGAACCACTTTTGGCTATACCCGTATAATTCTACCGAATTATGGAGAGCGTCTAAACTAGGGGTCGCCAAACTTCATTGACCGTCGACCTCTTCAAGAGTTTCTTGACTTTTTATCGACTATTTTACTATTACGTAATTATACATCCATTTATTGGTAAATAGGTACGCCATTTTGGCCGCTTGATTGGCCTCCGTAACTATTTTCATGGCCTTGTTCCATCTTACAGGTCCTAGTCATGTCACTGTTACCACGATTCACTCTTAATTGCGTTGTCATTCAGGAGGGAGGCAATCCAAGTTAACCGAATTAAATATTACCCTTACAATGTTGTCTTATATTTTTCTATCGACCTCTGAGCCCGAATCGACTCCTAACAATGTTATATCGACCCCTGGGGGTCGACATCGACCACTTTGGCAACCACTGTCTAAACTCTAAAGTATGTATCACAAGTAGCTGTATACTTTACAAATTATTATACTGTGCGGAGAAAGTAAAATAATTTTTTATATGTTCTGTAAGGGTCTGATTTACGTCTGAATATTGTTTTTGATTGTATTACTGCCTAACTATCAAGATAAAAGTAAATGAACTAAATGATTTATGAAAACATGTATTTGAACTACTTGAAACTTACGTTTTAAAACAGTTTTAGCAGAAGAACTATGTATACAATGACTTCAATATTTTGTAGCAACGGTGATGAAGAAAGCAAGAAGAAACGAAGATCATTTTTTAATAAAAAGAATTTAGATTTACTAAAAAAAGATGCTGAAAACAAGATCGGGGTGAGCACACGTAAACTTGCAAATAAATTTAAAGTGTGAAGTATCTTTCGATATTTCGTAATTTAAAACAAATTACCTACATTAAGTAGATACAAAAGAACCGATAACCTTAAATATACTGAATGAAATGCATAGCAAGTGTAGATTATTGTGTTAAAGAATTTTGAAAGGTCATCATGGACGACGAAAAATATTTTACATTTTCGAATAGTTTTGGTACTGCAAACCGAGGTTTATTATACCTCTGGTTACAAAAGTGTTTAGTGAGGTGCGCAATGTCAATTAAAGGAATTTCAGGCCTTTCTATTGAAACTCGACGTGGAGTTGCTGTGGAAGCATTAACTTATCAAACCAAATGCCTTCCCAAACTACTTTATTTTATTAATAAGTATCACGTAAATGCTGATACTGTTTTTTGGCCCGATCTTGCGTCATACTATTATGCCAAATAGACGCTGGAATGGCAAAATAGTAAAAATATACCTACTTTCGTCCCGAAAAATGCTAATCTTCCTAAAGTGCCTCAGGCAAGTCCCATACTTATGGGTATTTTTGCCTAAACTAGTATGTAAAGAAGTAAAGATGGTTTGCAAACAACATAGCAGATCAATTGAAAAGGCGTATTATACATATAGGTACTGTGTAAAAAGGTAGATGTAACTGTGATCCACCATAATGATAGCAGGAGAAGAGAACATTGAGAAAAATCGAGGAAGAAGGTCCATTTTCAGTCTGATATTTCAATTGTATAGGTAGGTATATTTTGAACTAGAATTCCCATTAAACACTTTTAGTTATATAATTGTAAAATACGTGCAGCTACTTATGATACATACACTTCTAAATTTATAAAGGTATAACATTTAATAGAATCCAATCCTGTAATCAATGAGCTCTTTCAAATGTAAGCGGGTTAACTTCAGTGACGTAAGGCATTACATGGATACCTTCTAAAAGATACCGGTTGTTGGACTCCCATTGATGGTGGTGGAGCTATTCACAAAACGAATAAACTATGCTATTTTTTGGATACGAGGTAAAGAGGTCCCTACGGTGTTTGACACGATAACAATTTCTACGCATAGGAAATCGTATATATGCAGATTCCTGCACCCCGTTTGAGTTGAGAAGATTGATAGTGGTAGGTATCAACCGAAAGACAAAAAAAATGCCCTTAATTTGATACTACCGTACTTGTTTTGTTGCTTGTTTAAGAAAGAAATAGCTTAAAAACTACAATAAATAATTTTCATTTTATTCACAAAAAGCAGAACAGCCATGATAATTTGAATTTTTTTAAATTACAAACTGCGAAAACTGACGCCAGTATAAAATGTTTTGACAATAAATACCCTCTCCTCATTAAAATATTCAACATTACTATTCATAGTAATGAGTTAGATACGTGAATTGATAACTGACAGAAAATAAAATTTATTTTGGCATAAAGAAACTTCTCATGCTCAGGTGAGGGTTCCGGGAGTCCGTAGTGGTAGTGAACGCAAAGTACGTTAACGACAACGAGACGTGCGGGAATGTTTCAAATATATTAAGATATAAATGTTATTTATTTAAACCTCAACACCTTCGGGTAGGAAGAGGGCAGATTATGTATGTATGTATATGTATGTTATTTAATTAAAATAAAGAACTTTCGCAAAAGCTTCTGTTTCAGCTTTCCTAGAATCCCACACTAATAATAATTATTTGCTTATTGCAATTAATGCGAAAATGCTCGTGGAATTCTTATTGGACGAATAAAGTAAAATAGCTCGAAAATGGTGCTACAGAAAACATAATTAATTAAATTTTATTTTATATAGCGGCCAGTTATTACCTTAACTTACTGCATTTTTAATAAGTGTCAATGACTAAACACTCCTTGTAAAAGTATCACGTTCGAAGGGTCGTGGAAATACTACATACGTGTAAAAATATTATAAACAAAAATATTTTTTTACAATATGTCTGATTACCGAACTAGATTGTTGAAATGGATAAAGCCACTGTCTTTATATTTTTTATATTTCCTTCCAATTATTTATTTCTTTAATAGTTTATATAAAATATACTGAACTACCAATAGCCACTAGAAAAACTAGACTAACTATTTACTACCCAAAAGTAGATAATATTGACATATAAAGACCTTTTAAAAATTAAGTCATGTATTATAAGGAACAATTTTCTCATTAGTTTAATGCATTATATAGCCTTTCTATGGTAATTGAATGCTATGATCTAATTTAACGGTTTTCATGGAGGTATTAAGTTGCGCACGTAAAATTGCTTAGCATACAGTATATAACAGTACTAAAATAATAAGAAGGCACAATTCTTTTTAGTAACATTGATCGGTATTTTTACCTCACGTTTGATTACTAATATAGCAGGACTCTATATATTAAAGATAGTACCAGGATACATCGCGTTTTGTTTAGTTTAATCTCGACTTTAGTTAGAGACAACTTTGGCATTTCATACTAATGAGAAACTTCCGAGTAATCCGAGTCTTTCTCGCTAGAAGTTCCGACTGTTGTTGTTGGAGCGTATTCTATGGTAACACACATTTAAAGAATGATAACACAAGAATTGTATTTTGAATAATATTTATTTGGTTATATACTTTAGATCTGTAGTATGAAAAAATTAGTTACATGAGTTAACAGAGTTACATTATTCATCTTTATGCTGTTACGTTGTAAGCTGATGGGCTTGTTTTAGCATAAGCTGTTGTGCATATATTTGTATTAGGTGACATTGCTTTTACATCACATCAATTATTTTAACATGTACACTATTTTACTTTATGTAAGAATGTATAATTTGTATTTAAGTTAGATGCGGGAGTTACCCTGAATTGTAAAAATATGATAAAGTATGTAGTCACAACGCCCAAAACAGCAGAAACCATAGCATAATTTATTCTAAACGACCCAGCAGCAGAAAAATGGGGATTTCTGTAAGCAATTTGTTCTGTTAATAATTTTAATTGTTTCTTTACTAAGAACGGTCGATTATTCTCAGCATCAACTTCCAATAATACACTTGAAGCCATGCTTCCCGTTTTCAAGGCTTGAGTCGTAGTTGTAGAACATCTAGCAGCTATTATTATTACCATACTCTAGAATCGTAAAATTTGAATATTGCAACACTAATAATACTTTTATACTTACAAAATAAAATATAGTGCAAAAACCGCCTTGTAATATTGTGCAAACGTCAAGAAAATTAATCGTGGTTCTACCTAATCCCACCGTTATAGCGAAGCACAAAGCATTTACCATCATTGCAACTACAGTCCCGATGATTAGCAGAATTTGCCATCCGCATGCACCATTGAAAATATCAATTAAGTTACAGAGTTTACAATGAACCTCGCATACTAATTTTATTTTTGTTAACTTTTCTTGTTTCGTATGTAAAATACTGGTAAAATGTTTGTTGAGATTTTGAAAATGTATGTGTAATATATCTATTTTGTTGTTAATTTTAAGAAATGATAACACCATAAGGTACTGACAGACATACCAGCTAAAGAAGTGTAGCGATTGTATTTTGACATGTGGTAATAAACCCAAAATGCAAACGTCTGCAAAAATTAGTATAAAATTCAAACAAATTACAATAGCCATTTCTCCTACCAGACGTCTTTTTATTTTCATTCGAATGAAATCAACAGAAATCACTTGCGTATATTGTCCAAGTGATTCGATATTCAAATAAAATGTTTCAGTTAATTTACCAAAACTAGAATGTTCCAGTATAATGGAAAAAACAACAAAAATATGGATCTCAAAACTGTAAATTATGTCTGTAACTGCCAAAAAGAAAATTTTATCTTCCACGTATTGTCCTACCCTTATGTAAGAAGACCAACAGAAGTATGCAATTAATGAACACATGAAGACATACGCAAAAAATATATCTTTTTTGGTTGGTTCCACTATTTTATTTTGATGTCTGTATCTGTATGGCCACAAATAGATGAACCTTGATAAGTGATATAAAGGTTTTATAGTGTCGTGAATGCTTAATGAATGAGGGCCTTCTTCCTGAAATGAATAGTAAGAAAGATTTTGTAGTACATTATTTTAAACACTTTCAAACTCAGTGGCGGCTGGTATAAAAGGGTTGCCGGGCTGCAGCTCTAACCTAAATTTTAGGAAAGTTATTAGCAGTAATCAAAAATAAAAATTTCCAAAATTACTTTTTATTTACATAAACCAAATTAAATTTTGTTTATGTATTAATTAAAACAGCATTACATTGTATTTTCAACTTAGACATTAATTAAATCGCTTCCGAAAATACCGCGCACATCATAATACATGAATTCAAAGCTTTCGGGCGGAATACACCGAACAACGTGCGGAAATCTGATAGATTATGATTTAACGCATTCAAAATACTCAGATTTAATTTTGCACCGGGAGCTGCAAACTGACGCTCATAGCCCCCTATACACTAGTGGTTAAATCGGATAGATTTGATCGCAAGGATTTCATTCACGGTTCAGGCTCGCCAAGTACTAAAACTGTGATTACTCACTAACGATGCATACTGATTCACATACATACTAAATCTTTCAACTTAATGTGTGAGTTAAAAACCGCATGTTAATTGTAGAAAACTCGTCATCTTGGAACCGTTTTGGTTCGGTTAATGGTCTTTTAATAATTCTGAAGCTTTTGGTGTGATCCGTGTTATTTTTGGACTTTTGTTTAACGAAAATGTATAATTCACGATTACAGCCGAGAAATTTGTTTTTGCTAAATTCGACTGGCTGTTCGTATGCCTTATTTTTTAAATTTTTGTTCGTGTAATCTTTACTTTTTACCTGCCGCAGGGACAGCTTCTATAAATATATATGAATTCAGTTAAAAAATCCTTTGACAAATACCGAATATCAGAAGTCATAATTCTGGATGAGTATGTAGATCAATATAAATAATAACAATTTACACAACTTATGCACTAAAGAATCTTAATAATCTCTGGTCTGGTCATTTCTTCCCATTAACGTGCATACAAACTGTATGTACATAATACCTGCGGATTTTATCAGTACATATTGCTCCAAAACTGTGCTAGGGCCTGGCGCGGCATATACACACACAGTTTTATCTGTTGAATTCGCTTGTGCCATATCAAATTCGTCAAGTTAACCGCTGGTATACGGGGGGCTAATTAGTCATGCCCTGCTGGTGATAATAATAATATAAACGTTTATTTAGCAAAAAAGTTGCTATACAATTACATAATTACTAGATAATTATGTACATATATACTTTTCTAACCTCTAATAAGGAACGTAAGCTGTGTGTTTTGTTTATCGTTGTAGAATAACCTAAATTCAATATTAATTCCGTCGAAGAACTTTTAAAAATCCCCTTTTAAAAACGGAGTTTTGAAGAAAAATTTGAAATTAAATCATTGGGGCGGCCTACGTATAAATTAACTTTAAATCAAAGTGAACAAAGCAAAAGCGATTCTTGTAAAAGACAAACACTATGTCGCAAGAACGGTTAGATGCTTTAGCTATGTTATCAATAGAAAAGGATTTGGTTCAAAGTATTAAAAACTTTAATTCTAAATTTGTAGACCAGTTTGTGAGTTACAAAAACCGTCGCATGAACTTTATTTTCTGCCATTAATAAAACTAAGGTAAGATTTTCTCATGAATTTAAAGTTATTTTTTCTGCAGCCCTTACCCCTAAAAACTCACGAGTCGCCACTGTCTAAACTTAAGGTTTTAATTTCTAATTCCACATAACAAGTTCTAGTATTCATAATAGATTTACTTATTTACAACCAAAGCATAATTTAAATAAAAGAATAACTTAACAAGATAATGATAACCAAGGAAATTTCTGTCTTAAGTTTTAAATGTAGCTCCATCATATAATTAGGATGTATTGTAATTAATTATAACTTCTAAAAAAAATTAGAATGGTTTAACTGTCTTTTAAATTTACTTTATAAAGAAGATTGCTTACCTCAATTTTTTTTGCGTGCCCATTATTCAACTGAAACATATTTTCGTACATTTTCGCTAAAAATAATTGTTACTGATTTTGTTATTTCGGTTTATTGAGTCATAATACTCAATTACATGTTTTATAATTCTAAAGCGTCTAAGTTATACCGAAGAAAGAAATACGCATACTGCACAGCGAATGTAATAATCAGAATGAATGCGAGGCTATTATTATCAATTAAAACAAGGTGGTGTAACAAAACAAACACAATTTGCACGAATACCATTAGTTATATTCATTAAGATAAATTAATAGATAAAAACACAAATGAATACATTCGATTATTTTCACACAGAATTTTGTAAACTAATACAGTATTTATTTAATAAATTGTTCATTAAATTCCTAAATTTTTACTCTAAGACAACAGTTAAATTTTCTGATATCATCAAGATAATTCCATAATTTTACTTGATGTAACCTTTTGGTTAATTTTTGAGGTAGAAATAGTTCTAAATATAAATACAAAGTGTCTTAAAATGAAATACTTCTAGTATGCTTTGAATTTTCCATGTAAAATAAAATATGCTGCTCGCGCGCAATGCTGTTAGGCTAATAGATGGAAGAATTAACTGTAAATATGCCTCAATAATAAAATTTTTTTCTTGCACAGTGTACATTTTGTGTTGTATTAACAAAATTAATTAAAACTATTTCAAGTTAATTAGTTTACTTTTTAATTTTTTCAATTAACTAAGTAATATTAGGTTTTATCTTCTAAAAAAATCCCAGTGAGCTAAATTCTTGTATACACCTTCTTTATGATGTTATAAAAAATGTGTCAAAAATTGACATCGATATCGTGTCGGCGTTGTGACATATTCGAGGTCAAAGGTCACTAAAAGTGGGTTTTTGCAAAAATCTCGCATTTTATGGCTCGGAGAGAGATGGAGGTTATTATAAAAATTGTAGATCTGAAAGTTCCTACAAAAAGGATTCCATACAGTTTTTTGTAGAACCAATCGTTTTCGCCGTATAGCACAGAGAAAGTACTCATTGAATAACTCGTTTAAAAAATAATATATTGGAGCCAGTTACAACATTATTACCAGATTACCACCAGCACCCGACGAATTATTAAATACAATATTTTGTAATTGCGCAAAAGGTTGTGGTGCAAACTGTGGATGCAGAAAATATGGTTTACATTGTACAATGCTCCGCAGCTTGTGGATATTGCCATGGTTAGTCATGTTTAAATTCTGGAACTGATATACCTGAAGATATCGATGGGTTCGACATAGATGCCGAATTAAGTCCACTCGATATTTTAACTGCAAATATATGATAGAAACAGAAAATGAAGATGATGACGAAGATATTCAGCAATTCACCACAACTGATCATGGGTTACCTTCTCTCGGGTCTACAACGAAAACGGTTGGTTCTACAAAAAAAATGAGTATAATCTATTTTGTAGAAAATTTCCAGTTCTAAAATTTGTATAATAACCTTCATCGACCTGCGAGCCATAGACAGCGAGATTTTCGCGATCTTCGTGACTTTTGACCTCGAATATCTGACAATGCCGGCACGATATCGATGTCAATTTTTGACACGTTTTTGTAGAACATCATAACAAAGGTGTATACAAAAATTTAGCTCACTGGGATTTTTTTGGAAGATTGGGGAATTTTATGCCTAAAATTACTGGACTATAATGACAGCTTTGAATAATGCAATACCAACAACAATGTAGTGGCACATAAAAGTTTACATGCAAGCAAATTTCGAAAGTAACTAGATGTAATTCTTTTTAAAACACCGGGTATTATTAAGCGTTTTTGTGCACAATTAAAAACTTATCGATTTTAAGGTAATGATTCATTTCCATTCGGTTGATTTTTAATCGCTGTTTACAACACATATGCCAACTGGTGTTCTCTTAACTTTTAAAATTTCGACAGCCCATCTCAACCTTAGAAAGAAGTATAGGACTTACGGCTTTTAAGCAACGATAGGAGCAATAAAATGTTCTTTTGTTAAAAAACTATTATAACATAAAACTCTCAAATTGAAAGAAACCAAAATATGTTCCAAAAGAGTAAAAATATGTCGCAACAGCTCCTATAAGAGAACATAGAGTAATTCACATTTATAAATCCAGCAACCGAAAAGATTTCTATACACGATTTGATGTGTGAATAATTCTAACTGTTGTTTCAATAATTGTGTGAACTTACTGTTAATCAACTAATGTATTACTGTCTAAAACCCCTGTTCTTATTAGTGCTTGCTATCTTACAGCATGGCATTCTAAAATATTAATATTTTATAATAAATTACTTTTCGTATTGAGTACATTATTATAATATAGATTATACAATTCATAATATAATTAACCAATCAGCACCAAGCATTTTGCTTGGTTACTACGTATTGATAAGTGAATATACCCTTGACGACGTGGTATAATCACTTTGGTGTTTCGGCTGGTCCCAAACAATAGAAAACTCGAATCTAGTATGAGTATTTTTTCAATTTTTTCGTAGCAACCATATTTACATTGTTTATCAATAAACGTCACTTGCACATAAAATTCAGTTTTGTTATTTATTCATTATATAATCTAATTATATACCACTCGAGCAGTCGCAAATAATCAAATACTTTGCCTCCTTGCTCGACGTACGACAATACGTCTCGTAACTCGTCAAAGTATTTTCGATTATTTTCTATGCTCTCCTGATATAAATAGTGATTATAGAAGTACTAAATAATCATAAATAATTGACAGTGTCGCTTCCTAGTAATTTTTCATTTGCCAATAAAAATACTAAAAATTGCGTAATAGGTAATAGACTATAAGACAGTTGCAGAGAATTGCTGAGATAATAGAAACAGGTTTTGAAAACAAGTGTTACACTACAGTAGTTTTTCTAGATGTGGCACAAGCTTTCGATAAAGTATGGATTGAAGGCTTAAAGAAAAAGTTTCTAGACATAAATATACCCAGCTACCTGCAAACAATAATCTTTTCCTTCCTCGAAGTCAATTCCTGTATTTCCGTAACTAAAGGCATACACGCTGGTGTTCCATAGGGCCACTTCTATTTAATATTTATATGTCAGACATTCCAACGCCGACAGATGTGTCATTAGCCACTTATGCCGACGACACTGCAATAATCACACAAAGCAGTAATCTGGAAGATGCAGTACAGAAGCTACAACATGCCACTGACAAAATTAACGAATGGTTCAGAAAGTGGAACATACAGATAAATTCTTCTAAATGCCAAAGTAAGATCTTCACCCTTAGGAGAATAATGTACCCAACATCGAAATTAATGGAACTGCTATACCCTGGAATCCAAAAGATAATGCAATTAAATATCTGGGAGTTTACTTGGACACGCGACTAACCTGGAGCGTCCATGTATACATCAACAGCTAACACAGGGCTCAAGTAGACTACGACAGTTGTATCCTCTAATAAATCGTAAGTCCACACTAAAACCTGAATGTGCAATCTTAATGTATTAAGACTCTGTTACGACCTTTAATCTTGTATGCCTCTCCAATTTGGTGCAATACTTCTAAAACAAATATTGAGAAAATGCAACGGTTTCAAAATAAAGTGTTACGTGTTGCAGTAAATTCACCGTGCTACATGCGGAATCATTAATTACACTATGAACTAGGTACTAGGTGTATCCTCGATTGAAGACTTTATAAATTGCAGTGCTAAAAAAATTCTTTCAAGGTGCGAGTGCGTACGATAGAGTAATCCATTACAATTTAGGTCAGCTAAACACACATATTAGACTAAAATGAAAATTACCGCAAGATCTTATAATGACCGATGAGAACAGTGACTAGATGTAATAATTATTTATTAACCAAATTAGTCACTAAAACCTAAAACGAGACGCTATAAAAAAATCTTGCCATGTGATTGTTTGTATAACATTTGTAATTTTGATCTGACAATAACTTGTAATATTAAAAAAATGCATGTGTAATTATTGGTAAACATAGGGATGCATTATGGAGTAATCTACTCTTTTCTAGCTGAACCAAAAACAGGATAGTAGAAATACGCTAACTTATGTATGCTATTGCTTTACCTCTCTTATAGTTAATTCAGTAACCTTATTGTATTCCCAATATTCCTGTGGCCACAAAAATGTAATCTTAGAGAAGGAATACAAATGTTTGATCGTGTCATGGAAGCTCAATGAAATTTCGACAGTACCTATGTATAAAAACTTATATTTTATAGGGGAAAAAAACATTTCTTAGTAATAACTACAACATTACAGAAATCTGTCAATAAGAATTAAGCTTTCAGCGAGTCTACTTAGCTGCCATGTCAGTATGACCAATATATTTATTTAAAAAATAACAATTTACAGTCTTTTACAGTGTTGAGACGTACCTAGGTAAATGTACCTAGGTACAAGTACCTAGGTACTTCTCTTGTACCTTCGTATACTAAAAGGTCCATATTTTTAGAATTACCTTTACCTATACCTAGGTATTTTTTAGAGCTACCTTGTACCTAAAAAACATAAAAACTTAAGGTACAACGTAAATTCTATTTTCTCTGTAAAACTACGTAAAAAAATTTAAACAATAATTGTGGATATAAAGAGAATATCAATATATTCATATAGTTCGAATTTTATTGGCGCCATTTGTGTATTTTGTGTAGCGTATTTAACGGTAAAGTGAAAGAGAATGATGATGCCATTAATATTATCAAAATATAGTGAAGTATTTTGAAGATAAGTCAAAAAATTTAAAATCCCTATTTAATTATGAAATCATTTTAAGAATTTTTAAATAATAAATAATACAATCATACTCTCATCAGCTCCTATTGAAAGACTGTTTAGTACAGGAGGACAAATTTAATTTTAACTTCCAAACGAAATAGGATTTATGATGAGGCTTTTGAAACTCTATTGTTCTTCAAGAAAAATAAATACTTAATATAAATGGTGTGCATGATGTAGGTATGTTTAAGAAAAATTTTTATTTTATTTAAAAAATGGTAGTATTTTTTATATTTAAATTTTAACAATCGATCAAAAAAATTATTTGTGCGGTTGTACCTAAACCTGTACCTACAATATTTAGGTACATTTTTACGGTAACTGTATTTTTACCTAGGTATTTTTGTAAAAGTATACCTGTACCTGTAACTAGGTAATTTTTTCTCTGTGTACCTGTACCTTTACCTAGGTACCAAAAAAGAAGTACCTGTTACAACACTGGTCTTTTATACATTTGACGATAAAGCATAATCTAATCTCGAAATTAAATTAAACAAAAAAAGAGAAGCATAGAACGTATTATTATCAATATCAAGTCTTTCCTCTTTTGCAGGTTTAAAAATGGTGCAAACAAAGTAAATTACGGGAATAAATTAATTTCAACAAAATACGGCGTTCCTAATTTTCCTCCAAAAGATCGTTACCAATGTACTACATTGTTTTTTAGTAAGAATTAATGTAGTTATGCAATTAAAGTAGTTTTAATTTTTATGTTTTTCATTATAGTAGGAAAGAAATTTCTTGGAATATAAGATTCTTTTGGTTCGATAAAGTATAAACGGCCGAATAACTTATAAAAAAAACTAAAATCCTGGATACCTACCTGTACTTGCAGAAACTGCACCTCCTTATAAAGAACTGTTTCAAGGGCAATGAGATATGAAACATGCTGATTAACCAAAAATTATTATTAAAGTAAATTTTCAGGAATTTGTCAGGAAAGATTTTAATTAACCAGTTACAGTTATTATCATTCGTAGCACAAGGAAGTAATTGTTATTGAATTACCGTTAAAGAAGCCTACATTTTACTCTATCAAACGAATAGACACGTTCACAATTCCTACAAATTATTATAATACCATGACATTATTCTAATGAGAAACATAATTTGTTAGTATTCTACATATTATGGTAGGTCGGTTGGTGGATCCCTTTCATTACTTTAACGACCCTAACTAAATTTTATGAAACAAGTGTTGAGTAATGTGGCAGTAACAAAGTACTCAGTAATGAAGAAAATTGCTTCCAATAACATAAGATGGAGAGCTGCCAACCAATCAAATTAGATTGAAGTAGAAGAAGAACAGAAAGTCGGAAAAATTATTTAATTATGTTCAGCAAATTACTTTAAAACCTTGTACATATTACGAACTTTAGGGCCAAACAAAGTGAATTTCAGTTGTTTACAATTTTTAATTAATAAAATAATAAATACAATTTAAAGAAATCAAATTTTATTTACAAATACTAACTTTGTTTCTTACACTTTTTGATTTTTAGGCACCTAGTTCTGACAGTAAAATCTGCAACCCATATTGCCCATTTCATCAATGAGTAGATAGTTAATGGAACCTTGTAACAAAATTATACCAAAGAACCAGATTATGTAATTTTATGTAGCATTTATGGGTTAGTATTTTCTAAGATTTGACAGTGTTGGTAAAATTACTTAACATTATGAAAAAAGAAATTAATGATTGATTTATATTTTATAAAAAAAAAATTATAGTAAGAATTTACTTGCCTAGGAAATACGTATAATTTTTATTGTGACAACTCGGTGAATACAGTATGAGTAGTTTTTAACAAAATCTAAATATTGTTTAACATGTTTATCCTAATGAGACATTCAAAAAACAAAACTTAAAAATGTTAGGTTTAATTTAAATAATTTAAAATAATATTCGTAATGACATTAAATTGCATTTCACATTCACATCGATTAGCACACGTTTGTGGCGGTTAAATTGTTATAACAATTGCAATTAGAACTTCCTCTAAACTGTAAAAATACGATAAAATACGTAGTAATAACTCCTGTAACAGCTGAAACCATTGTGTAATCCACGTTGAAAAATCCAGCAGCTGAAAGGTGCGGATTTCTGTAAGCTATTTGATTTACCAAAAGTTGAAGTTGTTGTTTTAATATTTCCATATATTTGTTGTTATTATAGATGTACCATTGCATCAGTGCGTCGCTAACTATGTTTCCCGTTGTTTTTATTTCATTTGTAAGGGAAGAGCATTTTGAAGCTAATTTTAATAAAAGACACTGAAAGATACAGATATAAGTTTATATTAAATATAACAATATCAGTATAAGTGCAGTAGTTAAAAAAGGTTTTGAAATATGCAGACGATTTCGTGTTTCTAGAAGTAAATGTTTGGGGTTAGCTGTCTAACAGGCTCAAAAATTCTCGAAATGACTTACAGTAATTAGGGACTGTTAAATTTAATTAGGTTTGATGTTATTTTTTCTAAAGCTTGTTCAGTAGCAAGAAGTTGTTAGTGTAAGTGAAGTAAGCAAATACGTTTTGAAGTTAAGATTGGATATATTTACACTTTACACATTTTAGCAATTTATAAGCAAGTTTAGCAAGCACTTACATCCCGCGGTGCAAACAGGGAACTGGCTAAAGTTGGCCTTCCCTTCAACCTCGAAGGGTAGCAAAAAGTAGCCCATGAGCAAACAACTTGCTTAACTGGGGTTACTTTGAATACAAATATTGCAAGCAAGAAAATATCGTTAACAGGGACATTTGTATGAAGGATTCTAGTCACTTAAGCTATCCTATTCGCCAGTCAGATTGCCACATATTCCCTCATTTGAAGAAGAAATCCTTGTTACAGAACAATGATTTCTCATAAGGAGGCGAAATTAGCGACTGATAAAATGTTGAAGCTTTTAGTTATCTATGCTTTTAGTATATCCTTAGGCCTTCGACACACGAGTCGTTTTTGTGACGAATCGGCCGACGATTCGTCCGATGCTACGTGTGTGCGCTTTCGTAAGGCCATAATTATGGAATGGCCCGACGATTCGTCAACGTCCGTATGGTACGGTTCAACTAATTATAAGGGATCAATCTCGTCGGCCGATTCGTCGCAAACCGCCTCGTGTGTCCTTGGCCCTAGTTTCCTGATTACTTAATGGGATTGGAGAATGGTTGGTTGAAATGTTTCGATATTCAAGGGGAGTCAGATACGTGGAAAGATAAAATTCCATTCCAAATGATATACAGGGTGTTTACGGTCTTCTCTGCATCCTTTTAAGGGGCGATAGTACAGGTTAAAAAAAGTCGATAAACCTTAAAACACCTTAATAAAACTTGTCTAGTAAGCGAGATAATAATTCTTTTAGTTTTTACATTAAACGGTTAATTTGTTTAAAAATCTAGTAATCTACTACTTAATCAGCATTGTCCACTTCAATTTTTTTTTAGTACTTCTACAAAAGTTGTTATGATTCACTTCCCCATAAATCAGCATGTCAGTTAATTCGATATTAAAATATCGATCGGCCATCTCGATTTACAATTTTCAAACAACAAGGCAAAAATAATACTTACAATTTTTAGCCAAGCAAAGATAATAAGGATTTTTCATTTTCAGTAAGTAAAGGTTAACTTGATAACAATATCTATTAATAAACAAACTTAAGAATTGAACAATGCTGATTAAGTAGTAGATTACTAGATTTTTAAACAAATTAGCCGTTTAATGTAAAAACTAAAAGAATTATTATCTCGCTTATTAGACAAATTTTACTGAGGTGTTTTAAGGTTTATCGACTCCTTTTGACCTGTACTATCGCCCCTTAAAAGAATACAGAGAAGACCGTAAACACCCTGTATGTCTGATTTATACTTCATTCCGAGGAATTTTCAGCCCATTTACCAATAGAAATAGTGCAGATATAAAATATTCTCGTCATGTACTTACGCAAAATAAAATAAGGTAGACGAATTGTGCCCCTATTATTATCAAACCATTTGATTCGTTTACCTTAAAATCTGGAAACCCCTCAGACACAGTAAAACACATATTGTTTAATATCAGTGCGAATATAGCAGAGCATATCAATAAAATTTGCCATCCATGAGTCTTGTTACACATATCAATTAAATTGCAAAGTTTGCAGTGTATTTTACATAAGTCGTTAATTTTGCATATTCTCATTTCAATCACTGATTTTGATGTGGTGGAAAAATATTTTTCCTCATTAAACGTGCTTAAAATGGCAAAATTGTCATTTATGTGTGCGAAATACGCTGATAATAGGTTTACTTTGAGGTATATTTGAAGAATTATTAAGATTAGTACGTATTGCGCAATATAAGAGCTCAAATAACTGCTTATAAAAAAGAAATCTTTTGAGACGTGGGTCAATAAAATAATATCAGTTGTAGAAGATACTGCAATAATAAAAGATGTTACCGTTATATCAAATAACAGACGTTTTCTTAATTCCTTATGAATTTTGTTAACTGGGAATAATTCTTTGTAACGGCAAACGTATTCCACTTCCAAAAAGAACAACTTATGTAAGTCGCCATGTTCATGTGAAAATATGATAGAAGCAACATATAAGATATGTGCGGCTACATTATGTACTACGTCAACAATTGATAACGCTGTAGAGGAATGTTCCAAATACTGATCTAACCTTTTATAAGTTGACCAACAGAAGCATAATATAAGGGTAATAATAATAATGTATGCCGTTACTTTATCTTTTTTGGTTAACTGAGTAATTTTATTATTTTTCTGATATTTGTAGGGCCAAATTGAAAACATGTTTGATAAATAGTAGAGCGGTTTAATGACATCGTGAATGCTCAATGTTGGGCCGTTCTGCACCTGAAACTAATAAGATAAAGATTCAAATTAGTGAACGTTTACTACCAACTATCCGAGTAAAGTAGTCAAGTTTATTGAAATACTTGTTTTTACAAGTGTTCCTTGCGGAAACCGCATTTCAGAAAGGTTTTGAACTAATGTATTTATTTACCTTCATTGTTTTTGTTAATTTATAAACGCTAATAACAACAGTAAAATAAAATAACCTTTTGTATTTGTATCGTACTCGAAATAAAATAAATTGCCTTAACCCATGAGTGTAGGAATACAATACAAAATTATGTGTCACCTCTCGCCGCTAATATTTCCGTTATTTTTATTGGTTTTCCTGTCCTCTTTAGATTAATGTAATAAATATCTAAATATAGCTTCATTATTATTGGATAATGTATAGAGTCATCGATTGTTTTCAATCGCTTTGCGCTGACAATGCAAGGAAAACCAAAAGGGAAGCCAAAAGATGTATTTAAAATTTTATTTGCTCATTAACTACGTATTTAATTAGTATTCTTCTTCCGACGTCTATACTAGGCAATGTCTGTTTCTTTCTTCGTCCCTGGTACCTTAGGGTGTCGGACCATCTTTTTCTTGGACGCCATATACTTCTGCGTCCTATTGGTGATTTGTGGCGTGCTACTTTGACTATTCTATCTTCCTGCATGAGTTCAATGTGGTCATTTCACAGTCTCTTTCTGTTTCTGACCCATGCATTAACATTTTCTACCTTGCATGTGGCTCTAATGTTTTCACTCCTTTCTCTATTTAGTGGAGTTTTACCAGCTATCCTGCGAAGCACCTTCATCTCAGTTGTTTCCAGAAGTTGTTTAGTTTTGGATGTTTCTGGCCTAGATTCCGCGGCGTACGTTAATATTGGCCTGATAGCTATTTTATATTATATTCTTGATTTAGCCTCTATTCCAATATGCTTGTTGCGCCACACTGTCTCGTTAAGGCATGCTGCCGTTCTCGTCGCTTTGTTATTATAGTTTGCTCCCGTACTTCCAATTCTAAATCTCCGTATCCAGATATTTCAATTCCAAGATATTTGAAACGTATTTCTTGTTGTATAACTATTCCATCAAGTTCTAATTTACATCTTATTGGGGTTTTAGCAGTTATCATACATTTGGTTTTAGATTGTGATATTTTCATTCCGAATGTTTTAGCTGCTTGATTGAAGCAGTTCAGCAGTCTTTGTAGATCGTCTTCATTTTCAGCGACTAGTATTGCATCGTCGGCGTAACATAGAATTGTTATTTCACGATTGTCCATTTTATAACCGTTTAATTGACGCACCATCTTTATTATTTCATCCATAATAATGTTAAAAAGGAGGGGAGGGGGGGACTAAGAGAGACCCCTTGTCGTATACCGGTTCCTACTAAAAATGGTTCTGTAATTTCTCCGTTGACTTTGGCTTGTATTTTATTTTCCTTGCATGTATTTTCAATGGTCTTAATTAGGCTGTACGGGATTTGTCTAGTGTATGACTTGATCTAGTTGAACTCGGTCGGAAGCCTTTTCAAGATCCACTAAACACAAAAATGCTGGCTTATTATATTCGATTGATTTTTCGTTAATCTGCCATATAACAATGATCGTATCTGTACAGAATCTTCCTGCTCTAAAACCTTGTTGTTCGTTTTCGAGCGATATTATCTTTATTAATTTTGTCGGTTATGACTTTCGTTGTGAGCTTTAAAATGGTGTTTTGAAGATTTATTGTTTTATAATTTTTTTAAATAGCAGAATAGTTGTAATCATTCTCCAGTCATCTGGGATCCTATGTTGGTGGAAGATCCTCTGTATTAATATTTTGAGTTAATCCGTTAGTTTTGGACCACCGTATTTAAGAAGTTCGTTGGCTATTTCATCCGAGTCTGGACTTTTTTTCAGTCTTTGAAGGGCAAGTTTTACATCGTCTTTATTTATTTCTAGCCCCTCTGCTGTTTCTATTTCTGGTGTGTTTAATTCATCGTTATCACTATTTCTTTTATAAAGTTCAGTAAGGTATTTTTGCCAGGTTTTCTTTTGTATTTGGTTACTTTCACTTAATTCGTTTACTTTTTTCTTTGCCCTCTGATTAATCTCCATATTTGTTTCGGCAATCCGTAAAAATCGCTTTCCATCCTTTTAGAGAAAGTTTTCCAATATTGGTTTGTCTTACCACTGTTGCTGTTTTATTTCTAACTCTTCTGTAGTTTTCATAAGTTGCTGGTGTTTTATTTGCTCTATATATTAGGTAAGTCTTCTTTTTTCTTGGCGTTTTACTAAATCAGGGTGTTCTATTTCGTTGGTTTTTTGTATCTCTCGTAATTCTGGTGCCGAGTGCTTTTTTTGCTACTTCTTTGTTGTTGTTTTTCAACTTCTTTCAGCAGTTATTTATGTTCTGTTCGTTGTTTATTGGGTTTCTTTGGATTTTCTCTTGTAGTCTCCTTTGGTAGAGTTCTATTACGGATGGGTGCCACAGTGATTCTATATTAGGCTTTTGTGTTTGTATTTTAGTTCTGGTGATCCTTCGTTGTCGAAATTTTATTCTGATTTTTTCTAGTTATAGTTGGTTTTCGTTGAATATGTTGGCGGAGTTGAGAGTCCTTACATCAAGTACCTGAAGTGGGTGTAATCTTCTGTTTGTAATAATGTAGACAGTTGTTGACTTGTGTCCCCTAGCATTCTCAAACGCTGTTTTTCTGCATGATCATAAGAGTGTATTGTTAATTCTCAATTCGTTTAGAGCACATAGATTCGTCATTAACTCGCCAATACAGGCATTGAGATTTCCAAGGATTATCATTTGTTCATTCTGAGCATAGAATAAACTCTTACAGAAGCGACAAAGTGCAGAGTGTGGGGTGGTCAAAATAAGGGGAGCGGGGTGAACTTGAACACGCCCACTAGCAAGTAAAATTTCCTATTTTGCTGTAGATTTAAGTGCAGCGCCAAACAGTTCGGGTGTTATTTATTCAAAATATTGTAACGAAGCGCTTTTTGCATTTATTGATGGTGATGTTAGAGACTTATAGCAACTTCATTACGAGTGTTTATACTTTGCTTTTGCAAGAGGTTATATTAAAGCACACGGTTAACTAACATCGGATATATTGTTATAACGTTAAATACAAACATTATTTAAACTGTTCTACAAATATGAAATCCAAACACTTAACTGGATGAACGGCTCAATACAGCGTACAAAACCTTAACATTACATTTTAATAATAAACACTAATCTTACGTGAACATCCTGAGAGTCGCACACATCTTGGTAACAATGTTGTAAAGAATATTTAATCCAACTCCTGGTTTAATACCAGAGTTGGTCCGGGTAGAGTCTCTCGTCTGAGTGTTAATCAGGCATCGGAGTGAGACTCTATCAAGAGACTGACTTTCCTATGGTGAGGATCACATATTTAAAATACTAAACTCTTAACATCTGCTCAAACTGTTTACATTGTTTGTCATTAATTATTTCGTTACATAAACATGAGTCATGGTCTTTCGTGTTATTTAGTGCAGGTATTCATTAGTCACTGCATGCTTATTTACAAATATCGTAAGACATTGATATGATTCATAACCCGACCAGATGTTCGCATGACACATATTTATGCAGGTGCATCCTCAGTTGACAAACACATTTAATTACTTCTTATAATAATAATTATTGCGCAACTTGTTATATCAGACCACACCTAAATGTTAACTTATTTAACTCATTTACTATGACGATGTTTTAAGCCCAAATAATCCACTATCTTACAATATTGTTTCAATAAAACATAAATACGCGGAAATGAGTGGCAAAAAAGGTGGTAATTGGTGTTCAACGCCAAATTGCAAAAATAATTCGTATATAATAAATTAGTATAAATTTCTATAATGTCAGCTTTTGTAAGTTTATTTGATTTAGAAATTTCCGTTAGTACTTAAACATCACCAGAAGCTGTGCCTGAAGTCAGCAGCACTTACACCCCCAGAAAGCAGAAATTATAATTAAAATTGAAAACCATACAACTAAGTTATTTGCTGAACCGATATAGCTCCGCCTTGTGTTGGCCACGTTAACATTAAAGTGCCGCTCAGTATTGTCACTTCTGTTAGGAGTTTATTCTGTGATTCTGAGGTAATGAGGCGATGGTGTATTGAAGTTTGCCACAAAAATATTCTCTTTCATCTTTTGGTTTATTGTCTTCAGGTGAGTATACTGATATTATGTTTACTCTTTGATTATTTGTTAGCATTTTAACTACTAGGATTCGTGATGATATGTAGTGGCTGTCATCTATCGTGTCTTGTAATTTTGTACTAATCGCTATTGCTACTCCTTCCTTGGCCCTCTCATGTTTTGGTATTCCGCTGTATTACATAGTCGTTGTACTGTTTCTGGCCACTTCCTTTCTTTTTCGCCTCTTGCGTTGCAAATACATCGATGTTGTTGTCTTTCAGCTCTTTAAATATCTCTTGGTCCTTATTGTTAAATGATTTGACATTCCACGTTGCAAATCGTTTCCATTTTCTTAGCCTTTTCTTTGCGTGTGTCGTCAACGTTGAGTCCGTACTATTCCGAGGCAGGGTTTCGGTTCTTTGAGCGTTTGAGGTTTTTTTACCCCAGGTAGGTTGCTGGGCTAGCCTGGGAGCCCTCCCCCTTTATCCCAGCTTGGGACCAGCAACAGATCACTGAGCTACTCAATCCACCCAGTGACTTGCAGGCAGAGTTGTATTTAATTAGTGTAGTTTAAAACTAAAATATCGGCATATGACTTATTTATAAGTTATTAATGTATCTGAAAAAAAATTAAATGAATAGCAATAGTTCAAATAACTCAGGAATAGTCGTATAATCTATGCTAAAACATTCGGCAGCATAGAACCGCGGTTTTCGAAAAGCGATTTGTTTAATTACTATTGCAGCAGCATATAAAGCTTTATATAAATCGGTTTCCATTTTCTGTAGTAATGTCTGTGAATGCATTATTAACCAGAGGGTCCGTTGCAAAAGCTTGCTTTATTATTTTTGATATCTTACCAATAGTATTATAACAAAACCTTATAATCAAAATGTTTCTAAAAATAATAGTAATAGTAATAATATCCCTGGGTATCGTTCCAAAAACTATAACTGAAATTATTGAAAAGCCCAAATTACCATTACACATAATTCAAACTGCACAAAGAGCAATATTACCGACAAGCCCATCTAGGTATAGTGGGGGAAATGTTTAGCATTAAATTAAAAGACCGAAAAGCAAAAACAGAAATAAAGGTAAAGCAATTATCAAACATTTTTAAATGCTTGGGAAAAAATCCCCACATTTACAAAGAGGAAACATCCCGAAAAGGTAAAATAAAAACAAAACAATATTTGAAGTTGTTAATTATATGCAAGGGAAACGGGAAAAATATATGCTTTAAATTATAAATCTGCAAAGCCTTTCGTTTAATAAGTCATTAGCCATTATCATTAGTAATAAAATAATGAAAAAAGGCATTTATTAAGCAACATTTACATGAATTAGTTAAATATTTTGAATCATATAATTAGTATTAAAAGTACGTTTTCAGGGTTGGGACTGCGTAATTGTTGAGAAAGAAGAACTCAACGTTTTCAATATACAGTGTGTCCCCGGATGGAGTTGACAAGAGGACCAAAAACGTTATTTTCGATTTTACTACAAAAAATCATTCTTTATAAAAAATGCTGCTTGTCGAATTAAACAGTTTGCTATTTAAAAAAATTAGATTAGATATACAAGGTGTTAATAAACTAAGAAAACATAAAAATGCTTCAAGAGAGAAGTGCCATTATTTGATAGATAGATTGTTATAGTAGAAATACAAAACACAATATCCAAAATTTATTTTTTCAGTTTTATTTATTGCACACTATTTTTCCGGAATTCTCTTTAGATGATTTAAAAACCTTGACTTAAAGCAAACAACAGAAATGAAATAGGACTTTTAAGGCCCGGTTTTTCAATCGATGGTTAACTCTAACTAAAAGTTTATAACTATAGAAATAATTGTTGCAATAATGGTAACCGTGACTTTTAACCTTTAGTTAGAGTTAACCATCGATTGAAAAACCGGGCCTTAGAAAGTCAACAAAAATTATTCTACGTAGCCAACTCCAACTTCCACACATTTCTCCATCCTTTTTATAAATTCACCACAGCCTGTGATCGACAAGATTTAATTTAGAATTATCATAATTAAATTCAAGATAACTAGTTATCTTCATTGCACTTAAAACAATAAAACCATAACAATCTAAATTTAGACTTTAAATTTTGTATTTAAACTATTTGTATGTTTTTGTGGAACTTTTTCTGTTTACAGTTAACTCTAAAATGCAAAATAATGGCACTTCTCTCTTGAAGCATTTTCATGTTTTCTTAGTTTATTAACACTCTGTATATCTAATATTATTTTCTTTAATCGCAAACTCGTTAATTCGACAAGCAGAATTTTTTATAAAGAATGGCTTTTTGTCGTAAAATCGAAAATAACGTTTTTGGTCCTCTTGTCAACTCCATCCGGGGATACACTGTATAACCAATCTCTAAACGATTCATACCTGTATAAGTGTATAACCAATACACTTTACTTATATATCGCCAAGACACAAATTATAAGTTGGTTATATATTGGTATCCAGTATATTACCTAGATAACAAAACGTTAACACTTCTAAGGTAAAGTCGATATATCTAAACCGATATTGGTCCAATGTAAATGTGCCACTTGGGCTGTAACAGGGTGCCACAATGCTGCCCAATTAAATATTTCCTTCTTCTGTATGATATCTCCAGTTAAACAAATAATGCTTCAAAATGTAACTATAACTGTAGTTACAAATTAATTATTTCAATAAAATTAGATATTACCAGAAAACAACAAATTAAATTTGGAAATTTCAACACAAAAAAGTAACAGGTAGTAATGTTTAAAAGCAAACAATAAAGCTACACTTGGTACGAATTAAAAAATAGAGTGAAAACAAATACTTACTGGTTTGCCACAAAGTTTACAAAACATCATATCACCCTCTAACGTACGGTTTGAAAAACATTCTATAAAAAAAATTTTTACGATACTAGTAACGTTATGAAGCATTTTACATTACGAGAGAAAAGTTTGAAAGAACGAGCGACGAAGGAGCGAGTTCTTTTAAATCTCGAGTAATGTAACAGCAAATAACGTTACGCGTGTCGTAACACGGTTTACATCATCCTATAATATTTTTTTTCAAAAAATAAAAAATTATTTTCAGTGACAGTTCAATGACAGTTCAATGACAATTCATAAATAGTAACGTAAAACAGCCATAACAGCACGTTATAAGCTTTACAGCACTAGTGCTGTTAAATGTATCATAACATAACTCGTTGCTAAGGAGTTATTACCATGATAACGTTATAGGATGATGTAATAGTTATTTATGTATCAAGTGTGTAAAATTAAGTTTTATGGCATGAGTTCGGGAGTTTCGTGATGAGACGAAGTCGAATCACGAAAAAATCCGAACGAATGCCATAAAACTTATTTACACACGTGTTGCATACATTATTTTTTGCACAGACGCAGTATAAATTCAAATAGTAGATTATACCCAAATTTAAAAATTTTTTATTCGAGAATTTATTAATTTCCTTTTCCATATTGTAATAATTCATTTTATCTTTTTCGGAATTATTAATTTCGTTTTCCATATTGTAGTAATTCATTTCAATAAACTGAAAACAGTTTTTGTACTTATTTTATTATTTCGTACAACATTCGTACGTACGTATTTAATGTGACAACTAAAGAATAAAAGAAAAAACATTTGCCAGTACGTGACATCGAATTGGCCGCGACTGAAGATGCACATCATGAAATTTCATTATGCGTTCGATACCATCTTTACGTGTTAGTTACGGCAGTCGTTTTGTAAACATCGACTTTTGCAACTGTTTAGAATTTGTAAAACGTCAACTTTAGAGGCGACTGTGCAAAAAATACTATTTTTGACGCATTTAAAGTAACTAAAATCACCGTAATATTCAATGTTACTATGGTACCACTTGACAAATAAACATCCAATACTTAAAATAAAAACTAAATTTATTTGTTCCCCTACTAACATGGGTAATTCCAGGATTTTCATAAATAGGCACTGGTGGATGGATTGGAGAAAACTTAATCCCCTAACTAAATAAATGTGCAAGGAAAGTTTCCAAATCGGCGTACATAAAACTTATTTGAAATAAGAAAAAAATTTTAAATGTGCATGTTTCATATTAAAAATGCCCCACAGCTAATACTATAAGCAAAATTAAATGAGCTTTAATCAATGTGAAATATCATAATTCCTTCATTTTCAAAAACTGTATAGACTAAAAAATAAACCGTATTTTATGCAATTCACATAGATTCAAAACTTTATTAATAACAATAATATTTATTAAAACAAGGTGCATACATAGTCTTTAAAAAAAGTCATAACATTCATCAGTACTATAAAAAGGGTTGCACAATACTATTTTCTTAATTTTAGATTTGAATTTATTCAGCGATAATTCAGTTAAATTTATCGGTAACATGTTATATAATTTAGGTCCTCAATTAGTGTTACAACTAATGTGTAATCTATAAAACGGCTATTTAATTCCAGTTTCTATCTAGTGTTATGCTAGTGCTACGAAAACCTACATACGTATTTTGTTTTCTGCATTATGAAGCATATGCCAAGCGTAATAAAAATACAATAATAAAATTCTGAACCCCAATTATCCTCAACGTATTCTTTTCGAGAACTAAAGTTTTATTGACATGGGCGGCATGTCTCCAAATTTCAATTCCATAGAGAAATTTTGAAGAATGCTATGGAAAGAGCATGTACAGAGAATGAACAACAATAGAATCGCCAAGGTAATAATGAACCAAAAACCACATGGAGAACGATTACCGGGAAGACCGCCGAAAAGGTGGACAAACGGTTTGGAGATTAATTTCACAAGAATAAGATTAAAAACCGGAATATAACAGTTAAGAAGAAGAAGAAGAATATAAGGCTTAATGTTTTATTTTTGGAGCCACACCTGATTTCGATATTCTTTAATCATACATTACAAACGTTATTCGTAATTAAAGTGCTTGAATTATACGTGAAACAAATTTATCGCATCTACAGAAGTTTTATTTTAATTTTCTTGTTTTCTTCTCAATTAAATAAAAGTGGAAAGTTATAGGATTATTTATATAACTTTGATGTTATTGTTCTTCAATTGAGAATTTAGAATTGTGAATGGCAGTCTTGAATTTAAGGATAGTGCTGAGAAGTGGCCTCAATCTCAGTTGCACCCTACTTAACTTTTTTGCAAAGTTATTAAAACCTTGCGTTATAATGAATTCTAAATGTTTTAATATGTGCGATTTACAGAACATTGACAAACACCATCATCTTTGAATTGTAAAGCTACTATAAAATACGTCGTGACAACACCTACAACAGCAGAGATTGTTGTATAATCTACACTAAAGAATCCAGCAGCAGAGAAATGTGAATTTCTAAAAGTAATTTGTTGCGTTAGTAGCTGCAGTTCCCTTCTCAGTATCTTTGCGGATTTGTTTTCATCATTCATGTCAATTTCAAGCAAAAGCTTTCCATATAGTGATCCGGTTTTTAAAATCTGACTTTGCACTCCTGCGCATTTTGAGGCTAATTTTATCAAGAGGCCCTAAAATTAAATAAAAATTTATTAGGTCTGCAGCAAGCAAATGTATGCAAATTAGTACACTTACAAAATAGAACATAACGTAGATTATTGACGATATTAGCCTAATTCTTTTGGTCACCGTATTTCCTCCACTATCATTCAATCCCAGTTTTATCGCAAACATTAGACGGTTTAAAACCATTGCTGCTACGGCGCAAGAAATAATTATAATTTGCCAGCCGTGTGCTTTATTATAAATATCGATCATGTCGCAAAATTTACTATGGATCTTTGAAATTATGTTAATCTTTTCTAGTGTCGTTTCTATGATAGTTTGGGCTAAACTCTTGTTTATCGGTGAAATATAATTTTCAAATATTTCGTTAAGATTTTTAAAGTAATTAAGCAAAATATCGACTTTGCTACTAAGTTGAAGGAAGATAAATTGTGCAAAGTAATGTGCCAACGAACTGCATATGTGAGATACAGGAAAAGATGTAGGGGGTGAATAAATATAGATAAAAATATCTAACACATTGAATACACTCTTAATACCTATTAATACCAATATTTCTATTATTAATTTTTTTTGTAGTTCTTTGTTAATTAGGGCCGTAGAGAATATGTGCTTATTTTTGCTTAGATCTTCCATTTCAATAAAAAACATTTTGGTTACATCACTATAAACATTTGTCAAAATTATTGAAAATGCTATAAGTGAGTGTAAAGCAATGTTAAATACGAGATATACAATTATTAATGATATTTCAACACTATTTAAATATCCCATTGTGTCAAAAGTAGTCCAAAGAAAGGACATTATTACAACCAATACGGAAACACTGCACGCAGTACGTTTCTCAGTAGAGGTGAGATCAGTAATTTTATTTCCGTGTTTATACCTATATGGCCATAAACAACACCATTTTAATATATGATACAATGGTTTAATCACGTCATGAATATCCATTGGAGAAGAGTTGTTGCTCACCTAAAAAGGAAAACGTTGATAACACCAATCTTTGTGAATTGATATGAATTCGTCTTCAGTCGAGATTAGAAAGTATAGATATGATATTTGGAGTTTTATCGACAGCATAAACAATAATATTTGTTGATTGTTGTGACAATTTATTAAACTTTCTTTCAAACTTTTGTATTCTTATCCTGAATGGATTATAGATTGTTAGAGGTAAATTCTCAGCTGTCCGTATCATTTCACCAATTTGCTAAATTGAATTACCTACGTCTACTTGTAATATCGTTATTTATATTAATTTAATACAATACGAATCTACCCTCTAATCAGGGTCATAAATCCCAGCCCTGCAAACCCCGCACGGTGGGGGCGCCCAGGCCTTTTAAGAGTCCAATTTCGTAAAACAAAAAGATTTTAAAAAGCGAAATATTCAAAATATTTAAATACAAATCTATTATTTAATTTTATGAAGCGCCCCTAGTATGTTTTCCATGGAGAGTCCTGGAGTTTTCTGCTACGCCACTGCCTCTAATTTCTCTATAGGGGTTGAATTTTAAATACAGGGTTTTCAAGTTCTTCGATATTTTAAAGAGGAGTTAATAAAGAAATTAAATCACATTTAGTTAAATCATATTATTTAACTAACTATTGTGAATTATGAAATATAATTTTTTATTATAAATACTGTCCACGAAAAAATCTGAACGATTTAAATTGATAACTATGCTGCGCAATAATAATGAGCTTACAAATTAAAATTTACTAGTACTTAAATATTAGTGATTGTAAATTATGTTGCACAATCAATCTTCACGTGCTTGTAAAATATAAACAATTTTCAGTTAGTCGAAAGAGACGAATAAAGAAAGCTTACGCTTTACATTTTAAGCAAAATTAACAAAAATAAAGAGGTCCTGTTTGGAACGTTTAATGACAAAGAGTACAAAATTGAAAAATTGAAGATACTTCTAATAACTATCTCACCTTTGGGTGTACCGCTTTCATGTTAGGATTGAGCATATTATAGGCATGTTTGGTTTAGTGAATAGTAATGGTTCTCCATTGTGTATCTATTCATCGATTTTAAATCAGTGAACGATAGCATCAATGGACAAGAACTTTATGTAGCTATGAAAATGATGCATTAGCAAACACCTTATCAGGCTGACAAAATTGACTATGAATAAATAACGAAATATGCAATGAGAAAATTCAGCAAGAACTATCAACGCCATTGTCCTCCGATAAAGGACTCATACAGGAGATAGCCAGTCTTATCTACTCTTTAACATAGCCGTTGAACTAGTAATCAGAAAATCAGGAATACAAATCACAAGAACCATATTCAACAAGTCTAAACAAATAATAGCCCATGCCGATGATCTTAACCTTATTGGCAGATCGAAACAGGATATTAAAACTCTTGAAAGTACATCAAAAGATATGGGTCTAATATTAAATCAGAACAAAACTAAATACATGTGCATAAACAAACAAAACGAGATATGTTTAACAAACAAAACTATAAATTTAAGCAAGTTAACCAATTCATTTATTTGGGCGTTTTAATTAATAGTGCGGAAGTGAAAAGGCATATAACCTTAGCCAACAAAGCATTTTATGGGGTTACAACGCAACTGCTAACAAATCATCTCTCAAGGAAAATAAAATGCAGAATCTATAAAACACTTATACGCCCAATAGATGGATCAGAGGCGTGGACGATGAGCATGAAAGATATAAACGGCATTGGATGCTTCGAAAGGGAAGAAGAAATCGATTAAAGAAAACAACGAATAGAGATGCCGCTATAACTTTGAACTATAGCAATTATTAAGGAACCAGACATAGTCTCGTCAATAAAAGCAGCAAGAATACAATGGCTAGGGCACATAATACTAATGGAAAATGAAACACCACAGAATAAATTTCTCAGGAGAGCCACAAGATAACGGATCGATTGAGCGACCAAGAAGCAAATTTCTAAAATGAAGTGACAGCGGACTCGTGAGTGCTGGAAATACAACAATGGTAGGCTCAGACAAAAAACAGAAAGGAGTGGAAAAAGTGCTGGAGCAGAACAAGGCCCACAGGGGCTCTAGCGCCGAGGATTGGATTGGATTGGAAAACGACAGTTTATATGGTACTACAGCGGTATAAAAAAAGTTAACTATTGATAAGAAACAAGGACCCGGAAGAAAAAGCTGCCCAATTTACCCAAAGTCGTAAAAAAGTGTGATTAACACTTTTCGACGAAATCCAGGCTTCCATGACAGCACCAACGTATCATCATACGTAGGGAAGGTTAAAATTCGTATAGGTCTACGTTCCTATCGTGCTCAAGTTGTTCCAAGTCGTTACGGATGATGAAACGTATGTTAAGGCAACAATTTTATGCTGCTAAAAGACGTGGACCTGTAAATAAGCAATTTAGAGACAAAAGATCAAATTTACCAAAAAGTGCCTTGTGATTTGCACGTGCGGTGCGGATGGAAGAACGATTGTCTGGTAACTCAGGAAACAATAAATCACAAAATATACATAAGCGAATGTCTTGAGAAGCACCTTCTGCCGTTTATTGCTAACGAAGATTCCCACTATCCCGGCTAGATCTGGCAAGTTCTCATTACGGAAAGAAGTCATTGAACTGATTTAAGGAAAACAACGTTAATTTGGTACCGAAAGAAGCAAGCAAACTGTCTCGAGTTACGTCAAACTGAGAAGTATTGGGCTAATGTTAAAGGAAAACTGAGAAAAATTAAATGTAATGTTAAGAGTGAAACCAAATTTAAAGAAAATGGAATTTGGTGTCCTTTAAAGTGTCTAATGACGTTGTGCGCAATTCAATGGCTGGCCTTAATGGAAAAATACGTCGTTTTTTTCGTAGCCATAATTGCTTAACGTATCTACTATAATCATATATCTACAGGATGTCAAAGTTACGTTGAAAATTAAACTTATTTTAATATTACTTCGAATAAAGCTGAAAATTTATTTATTTGCGTTTCAATTTTTTCATCGACAGTCTTTATTTATCCCGAGCAAACTTTAAGAATAGTTTATGAATTATGAAAATATGCCACTTCTATATCGACTTTTGAACTACTGACCTATGCCTCTACGTGCCTCTACTCTACCAACTGATCTACAGAGGCAAATTATTCAAGATATGATATTCGACTATACACAGTAACTACAGGGTTACTGGTAATTCGATACATTCCTTTGGAGATGTGATGGGACAGGAGCTAAGAAACAAATTTAACCCTAACATACATTATGCAAAACTCAATAGTTTTTGAGATATTTCAATTTTTGTGTTTTTCTCAAAAAAGTAGATCTTAATGTCTTTAAAGTTAATTTTTAAAAAATCTACTTGACATTTTCTGAACTTTTTGACTGGGTTACTTGTCCCACTCTATGGTCATCCGTTTCGAATGGAAAATATCCGGAAACATTTCGATCATGTGAAAATTTTAAATAAAAACTTATTAAAAATGATTTCTAAAAATCAGCTACGAAAATTACCTATTCGTTTTTCTCAGAAATTAATTTTTTATTTTTGCATAATGTATGTTAGGTTTAATTTGTTTCTTAGCTCCTGTCCCATCATATCTCCAAAGGAATGTATCGAATTACCAATAACCCTGTATAATCCTTATAAATCTAATCTATCTAAGATAATTTAACAACAAATATTTGCTTATTTACAGTTAATAGTTAAAAGGCTTCCCTGAATTCTTGTTAGGTGAATAAAATTGAAAATTTCGAAAATAGTGCTTCAAAATAAATAGTATCTAGCAATATATCTTAAAACTACTGCAAGCGACATACACTTCCTTCGTTTAATTACCGAATTAGATTGTCGAAACGGATAGTGAACCACCATCTTAATGTTTTAAATTATAACTGTTATCACAAGGACATAGTTGATTGTGAATAACTGTTGCTTAGTTACTTCCGAAATAGGAATAATATTAATATAATATAAGAGCCTTTTAAAAAAAATGTTATATTTATAATAAGAATGAATTGCCTTTTTATTAGTTTAATCAATTATTTTTCTTTTTTGTGGAACATTTAATTAAATAAGTGAAGTTACTCTAATAACGTTAGTTTAGTTAATCAAGAAGCATTAGTGAGATGACAAAATAAGAATAACAAAACATAAGTATAGTAGTAATATTGGTTCTGAATAATGTTTATTTATAGTCCAGTCAATGGGTCAAGGGTTTGTAGAATGCATGGAGGGTGTCACAATTTTTGACTTTAGGGCATTGTTTGGAGTCGTTAGGAGGTAAACATACTAAAAGTCCCCGGACATTAGTGGAGAGCGGGGTGCAGGGGGGGGACTAAGAAGGTCTCTGTTTTTGGTTTTTTGCTTATATCTTGAAGGTGCCTCTCATCAAAAAAGTTATTATATACAAAATCAAAGATGACAAAATTTCCTATTATTTTATTTCTTTAAGTTTTTTTTCTATCTCCAACCGTTTATGAGATATCCACTATCAAAAATCGCTAATTTTCGAAAGAAAATATTTTGCCTTACGTTTTTCGTTAAACTTTTCTCCCTAGCACCTCATCTCTTGGGTTTACAGAAAAATCCCCACGAAAGAAGTTGTAGAGAATTAAATTTCCTTAAAAATGATATACCTATACGTTTTATATTTTTTTTTTTTCGAAAATTAGGGATTTTTGATAGCGGATATCTCATAAACGGTTGGAGACAGAAAAAACTTTAGAAAGAAAAAATGTGGAAAATTTTGTCAGATTTCATTTTCTATATAATGACTTTTTCGCTAAAACGCACCGTATTCAAGATATAAGCAAAAAACCAAAAATAGGGATCTTCTCGGTCCCCCCCCTGCAACCCATCCCGCTCTCCACCTATGTCCGGGGACTTTTAGTATGTTTACCTCCTAATGACTCCAAACAAAGCCCTGAAGTCAAAAATTGTGGCACCCTCCATGCATTCTACACCCCCCTATTGAGTATTCGTTGACTGGACTATTAGTTATTTATACCAGGTTTATGGAACGAGAAAGTAGTACATACGAATCAATAATTTCAATGTTACAACAAACATTTTTCATACTATTTACTAATTCAATACAGTTTTTCGTGCAAATCGTTACATTAGATTATTCGGTTATATTTACTTCTACATTACAGTGGACATATTAAGCGATACAGACAGTTTTTTAAGGTTATTAAGACAGAATACGGCCTGCTGCAATTGAGTTTTTAAAAAATCACATTGTATCAAGCGATCCAATTTTAAGTCATCTTCAGTGATCCATGGAACTAGAGGTGATGTTTTAAGTAGCTTGGTTCAGGAAATATTGACAAAATACTAAACGAAAATAGTAACATAAATCTAGATAAGTTTAATTTCATATCGATATATTGCTATACTTTTTATGCGAATGTACTGTTTGTATTTGAGTTGCGTCCGGAAGCTTTCCTAAACTGCAAAAATATGATCACAGATGTAGCGACCACACCCAGTACAGCAGAAACCATTCTGCATTACCTCACAAAATTCACGAAAATTGAAGTTTAACGCACTTCCTTCAAATATTTTCAACCATTCACTGTCTAGATCAAATAGGTACTTAATCACAATAATAAATTAAAAAGATACACCAACAAATTTGGTTAATAGAAAATGCAGTTAAAAAAAATTTATTGAAAATTCTAAAAATTATGCAAGACAAACACATCCAACATTATACGACATATTATTTTAATTTAAATTTATTTTAATATTTGATTGGCCAGGCCTTGTTTTTGATGACTAGTTCGCATCTTTTGGGCATGAAATTTACCAGCTTTCCTAGTTCTTCCCTCGAAATGCAATGGAACCAGGAGTGAATCACAGATTCGATTAATTCGGTTTTCTTTGTAGGTTTTCTTTTAGATATGATGTTTGATATGCTTTGCCACAAGTTCTCTTTAGGATTCAGGTCTGGGGATTGTGCTGGCCAGTCCAACCTGTCGATTTTATTCGTCATCATCCACGATTTAACCAGTTTTGCTCTATGGTAAGGAGCGTTATCATCTTATCCTGAAGTACTTCGAGGTACTTGATGGCATTCACCATTCCAAAGACGACATGTAAGCGACCAGCTCCTTGGGCAGACATGCAACCCTATACCATAACGCAGGTTGGATGCTTAATTGTTGAAAGAACACATTTTGGAGAAAATTCTTCCCCAGGAAACCTCCTGATATACGTATTGCCAGCATGATTGTTGATGTTAAAGGTTGATTCGCCACTAAATAGTACTTTTTGCCACTGCTCTGCTGTCCAGTTCCGATGTTCCTTGGCCCATTACAAACGATGGATTCTTTTCTTCTGGGAAATCAGTGGCTTCTTCCGTGGTTTACATCCTCTAAGTCCGAAACTAAGCAGTCTTCCTTTCACAGTGGAAGTGCACACCCTTACACCAGTAGCTTCGGACCATAGTTTGGTTAATTCGGTGGAATTAAGACTTCTGTCTGCCAGGCTTGATCTCTTTAACACAGAATTATCTCGAACTGATGTTTTTCCTGATCGCCCACGACGCAGTTTATCGTCAATTTTTCCAAATTCAGCATACTTTTTAATAACTCGAATAACTGAAGATTGATTACATTTCACTATGGTGGCAATTTCTCGACTAGAGGCGTCTCTTTTATGGCGAAACATAATTTCTAACCGCATTTGGTCCGATAATTTTGTTTGTTTCTTCTGGGATGTCATTTTGCAGCTTTTGACAAAATTCAAAGAGCAATTGAATGTCTTAAAGTAATTGCAGTATTTATATACTCCTAATATCATTAAAATCTTTCATCCTCATTAGTTTTAAATGGACTTTAATGTCTAAGTAATCACCTAATTATTTTCCTCTATTATGGGAATTCACTTAGACAGTTATATTTTAATTAAATAAAATGTTTCAGTTAATTTATTAAAACTAGAATGTTCCACTATGATGGAAAAACTACAAACATATGGATCGCAACACTGTAAATATGTCTGTAACTGCCAGAAAGAAAATTTTATCTTCCACGTATTGTCCTATCCAAGAGAGCCTTCTTGCTGAAATGAATATTAAGAAAAAATTTGTAGTAAATTATTTTAAACACTTCCAAACTGAAGGTATTAATTTCTAATTCCACGTAACAAATTCTAATGTTCATAATAGTTTTACTCATTTACAGTCAAATCATCATTAAATAAAATAATAACTTAACAAGATAAGGATAACCAAGGAAATTTCTGTCTTAAGTTTTAAATGTAGTTATTAAGGGAGTTTCATTATACCGTATGACCCCGAATTGACTTTACGAGAGGGAAAACTTTTTTATTTTTTATTTTATGAAAAAATGACAAAGGAACAACAATTTTTGCTCGACTTGAAATCCCCAATTCTGTAATTAAAAGTAAAATATTGATACGGTAGTTTCTTAATATTAAAATAATAACATAATGGAAAAAGCAAATGTTGTTCACATTTATTCTAAATTAATCACATTCAATTATTCAATTCTAACGTTGAATTAAATAAGTTTTTTGATCTAACGTTAACATTTTTCCTGCTAAAATAGGTATTTAAAGTAGAATATTATATCTGCAATCGTGCGTTATTATTTTAATATTAAGAAGCGACTGTATCAATATTTTACTTTTAATTACAGAATTGGGCATTTCAAGTCGAGCAAAAAATTTTTGTTCCTTTGTCACTTTTTTATAAAATAAAAAATAAAAAAGTTTTCCCTCTTGTAAAGTCAATCCGGGGACATACGGTATAATTAGGATGTATTGTAATGAAGTACAATTTCTAAAAAAAAAACAAAAACAAAATGGTTTAACTGTCTTTTAAATTTACTTTACAAAGAAAATTGCTTACCTCTTGTTTTTGCACGGTCATTATTCAACTGAAACATATTTTCACACATCTTCGCTAAAAATAATTGTTACTAATTTGTTTACAATTTGCATGTTGCAGCAAATGACCGATTATTTCCTGTCAGTCATTTATGATCATTCTGTATTATTACAAAACAACACAATTTTAATGTTATACTGCAAAAAGCTGGCATGCACCAAGCGGAAAATGTCATACCCTTAGTCATTAATTTTTATTATTGTATGTATCTATTATTTGTAAGTAAGTATGAGGTTCTGCGGATGCAATGCGCAACCCGGCCGCGTCTCTGAGAGTTACGAAGTTGGTGCGCCATTTAATAGCAACATACTGCACTATGTGTAGAGTGTGTATGTGTAGAACTTTGTTACTCTACCTCTTAGGCTTGTATTCGTAGGAGAGCGTCGTTCATTTGGTGCCTAACAGCGAATGGTCACCCGGACTCGATACCGATCTTCAGACGGCAGGAAAATCCTGCCCATCGGGAGATTCGAACCAAGGATTAGCGCAACGCTAGCCTGACATTCTATCACTGCACCACCCTGGCTTTTAATTTTCATTATTATACTTACAAAACAAAATATGTATCTAGTAAATAACTTCTACAACCAATCTAATAGTTATATTTCCAGTAGGAAGAAATAATTGATTGAATCGACTTTTACTTGATGAAAATCCATAATGTGATAATTAAAGAAATACAAAGTTGATTTTCAATAAAATTTTGTGAAAATCAACTTTGCATTTCTTTAATTATCCAGTAGACAACAGAATAGCAGCAATACGCTAACATGTATGCAGTTACTTTACCTCTGTTAGTTAGTTCAGTAACCTTATTGTATTCCTAATATTCCACAAAAATATAATCGTAGAGAAGAAATAAGGAATACAAATTTTCTCGTGTCATGGATGCTCAATGAAAGTTCGACAATATGTATAAAAAATAAAAACCTACTTATATTTTATACGAAAAAGGCAGGCATTTCTTAGTAATCACTACTACATCACAAATAAATATATATATGTATATAAAAGCTTTCAGTGAGTCTACTTATCTGCCGTATCAATATGGTCAATGTATTTATTAAAAAATAACAATTTTATATACGTCTTTTATACATCTGACGATAAAGAATAATCTCAAAATTAAACTTAACAAAAAGAAGCATACAACGTATTACTATCAATATTTAGCTTTGCTACAGGAAAAATATAATTGCTGTTAAAGAAGCATACATTTTACTCTATCAAACAAATGGACACTTTCACAGTTCCTACAAAGTATTCTAATATGAAAAACATAATTTGTTAGTATTCCATTATAGTAAGTGGGCCCCTTCAATTACATTAATAACCTCTAATTTAATTTAATTACTTAATTATGTTTAGCAAATTACTTAAAAGTCTTAAGTATATTACGATTTACAATCATTAGCGATAAAGAAAAACAGAATTTCATTGAGTTACATTTTTTTAATTAATAACATGAATACAATTTTAAAAATCAAATTTTATTTAAAAATATTAACTTTGTTTCTTGCAGTTTTTGATCTTTAAACACCTGGTTCTGATAGCAAAATCTGCAACCCATATATGTATAGCCCATTTCATCAGTGAATGTTGGTAAAATTACTTGGCACTGTTCTAGGAAACAAAACGCGAACTAACGGTCACCTTGATTTATATTTTATAAAAAAGTCACAGTAAGAATTTACTTGCCTAGAAAATAACTATGTAAATTGGAATGCATATTTTACTATCACAACTCAGTGAATACAGTATAAGTAATTGTTCGCAAAATCTAAATATTGTTTTTCTACTCCCACCATGGAAAGTGGGATTTTCAGACTTCGTCTCCATAGATACGAGTATTGAAAATGAGTGTTTGCCGAACAAGTGAAATTAGCGTGCGGAAAATTTACTTTCCGCACGCACATGCATGATTTTCGGTGCGGCAAAGTATAATTTTGCCGCACCGAAATCAAAATGTCATAAATGACATTTGATGAATGTCAGATTTGATTTTGCAGAAATATTTAAATTTTTTTATGGAAATGTGGTTGTAGAAAAAATAGTGTGTAATACATGTGTTAAAAGCTTGTATTTGACACTCTCATGTGACTGCAGCACTCACTATCGTTCGTGCTGCAAACTTCACATTCGTGTGGCAAACGCAAGCTTTCAACACTTGTATTACAAATTACTATTAACATGTTAGTTAGGGTAACTGGACATTCAAAAAACGAAATGTTAGGTTTTTTTTTTTAATAATATTCGTAATGACATTAAACTGCATTTCACATTTACATAGATTATCACACGTCTGCGACAGTTAAATTGTTATAACAATTACAATTAGAACTTCCCCTAAACTGTAAAAATATGATAAAATACGTAGTAATAACTCCTGCAACGGCTGAAACCATAGTGTAATCCACATTAAAAAATCCAGCAGCTGAAAGGTGCGGATTTCTATAAGCTGAAAGGTTTACCAAAAGTTGAAGTCGTTGTTTTAATATTTCCATATATTTGTTGTTATTATAAATATCCCATTGCATCAGTGCGTTGTTAACAATGTTTCCCGTTGTCTTTATTTCATTTGTGAGCGAAGAGCATTTTGCAGCGAATTTCAGTAAAATACACTAAAAGATATGGATAGAAGTTAATATTAAATCTGACAATATGTATGAAGATGAGTTCGTGTTTTTAGAGATAAATCTAACTCTTCGTATTTATAAGGACAGACTGAAAAATTCTCGGAATAACCTGCAGTAATTAACACATTTGTATGAAGGATTCTAGTCACTTAAACCACCCTAAAGTATTAAAGACTGGAATAATCAATAATAAACAACGGTGAAAATTAGTAAGATATTAGGAGAAATTAAACCTATTAGCATAGATAAAATTTATCTATGCTATTAGATAGGGCAGCATTTTTGGCAAAAGCCACAAAGTTGATTTGATATTACGCCACACTATTCGCCAGTCAGATTGCCACATATTCCTTTATTTGAAAAAAAATCCTTGTTACAAAAGAATGATTTCTCATAAGGTGCCGAAATTAGCGATTGATAAAATGTTGCAGCTTTTGGTATATCAGTTTCCTGATTACTAATGGGATTAGAGAATAGTTGGTTCAAATGTTTCGATATTCAAGAAGAGTAAAATTCTTGAAAAATAAAATTCCATTCAAAATAATAACTATATGTCTGATTTACTTCGTTCCGAGGAATTTTCAGCCCATCTACCAATAGAAATAGTGCAGATATAAAATATTCTCGTCAGCTACTTACGCAAAATAAAATAATGTACACGAATTGTCCTCCAATTAAAATTAAACTATTTGATAGGTTAGCCTCTATATCTCTAATCCCCTCAGACACAATAAAACACAGACTGTTTAATATCAGTGCGGATATAGTAGAGCATATCAATAAAATTTGCCATCCATGAGCCTTGTTACACATATCAATTAAATTGCAAAGTTTGCAGTGTATTTTACATAAGTCGCTAATTTTGCAGATTCTCATTTCAATCGCTGATTTGGATATGGTGGAAAAATTTTCCTTATTAAACGTGCTTAAAATTGCAAAATTCTCATTTATATGTGCGGAATACGCTGCTAATAGATTTACTTTGAGGTTTATTTGAAGAAATATTAAGATTAATACGTATTGTAAAATATAAACGCCCAAATAACTGCTTATAAAAAAGAAATCTCTTGAGATGTGGGTCAACAAAATAATATCAGCTGAAGAACTTACTGCAATAATAAAAGATGTTACCGTTATATCAAATAACAGACGTTTTCTTAATTCCCTGTGTATTTTGTTAACTTGGAATAATTCTTTGTAACTGCAAACGTATTCCACTTCCAAAAAGAACAACTTATGTAAGTCGCTATGTTGATATGAAAAAATGACAGAAGCAACATATAAGATATGTATGTTCACATTAAGTATTACGTCAACAATTGACAATGCTGTAGAGGAATCTTCCAAATAGTAATTTGATCTTTGGTAAGTCGACCAACAGAAGCATAATATGAGGATAATAATAACGATGTATACAGTTACTTTATCTTTTTTGGTTAACTGGGTCATTTTATTATTTTTCTGATATTTGTAGGGCCAAATAGAAAACGTGTTTGATAAATAGTAAAGCGGTTTAATTACATCGTGAATACTTAACGTAGGACCGTTTTGCACCTGAAACTAATACGATAAAGATTCAAATTTAGAGTACGTTTGCTACTATCCGAATAAAGTAGTCAAGTTTATTGAAATCCGCATTCTTACAAGTGTTGCTTGCGGCAACGACATTTCAGAAAAATTTTCAACTAAATGCATGAATGCAGAGATTTCGAATTCATGTATTTACCTTCATTGCCATCACCAATATTTGCTTGACGGAATGCTGAACGTTTCGGCAATTGTTTGGACTCTGCATGTTGTTTTGTACATTACCTATTTCTTAATTCATAAACGCTAAACAAAATACCTCTTATATTAAGTATCATACTTGAATTAAAATAAATTGTCTTAACCCATCAGTGTAGGAATACAATACAAAATTATGTCTTACCTCTCGCTGCTAATATTTCCATTGTTTTTATTGGATTCTTTAGATTAATGTAATAAATATCTAAATATAGCTTCATGGTTATGGTTTCTAGTCGTTTCGATCATAGAATTGTCAACAATTCAGAAATGGATAAGTATAGAGTTATCGATTGTTTTCCATTTCTTTACGCTGACAGGTTGCAAGAAAAAACGAAAGGGAAGCCAAAAGTTGCATTTATAATTTTATTTGATCATTAACTATCTACTTATTTAATTAGTGTAGTTTAAAACTAAAACATCGGAATATGACTTACTTAGTTATTAATGTATCTGAAAAAAATTAAATGAGAAGCAATAGTTCAAATAACTATTTCTTCTTAGAGTGGCATACCCTTTACAGGGCGTTACCGATCCTCTCTCCATATGCCTGTGGTGTGCGTGTCAAGTAGCCTACAGACATAGGGGACCTACAGCTTAACGTGGGCTCCGAACCACGGAAGTGCTTACACTTCTACTCCAGAGAGGACTTTACTAGGCAGAATACACCTCGGCGGTTTGCCATTGCCTTCCGAGGGAAGCGGCCGGTTATTTTCGGTGTATATGTGACCCTGGGAATCGAACCCGGGCCATCTCAGTGGTCAGACGCACGCTGAACCAACTGAGCCACGACCGCCTAATAACTATTTACAGGATCTATAAAGCTTTGTATAAATCGGTTTCCATTTTCTACATTAATATCGTATGAATGCATTATTAACCAGAGGGCCCGTTACAAAACCTTACTTTTGAACATCTTACCGATAGTATTATAACTAAACCTTATAATCAAAATCTTTCTAAAAATAATAATAATAATAAAATTTAAAGCTGTTATGTATATGCAAGCGAAACAGGAAAAATATGCGCATATATATAATATCGTATGCTTTAAATGTTTAAATTATGGCAAAATTCGAAAGGGGTTTCATGCAAAAAATGTAATTATAAGTAATTAGTAATAAGATAATGCAAAAAAGCATTTATTAAGCACAATTTACACATAAATCAATTAGTAAAATCATAGAATTAGTATTATATTATATTATTAATATCGAGTCCTGGTGATCATTCCGAATACAGGCCTAACAGGTAGAGTAACAAGATCCTACACATACGCACACACTAAACACATGGTATGTAGGTATTAAACGGCGCACCAAACACGTAACCGCAGTGTCGGGCCGGATTTTGCATTGCACCCGTAAATATCACATACGCTAACGCACCAACCTCGACACTGAAAGGTAAAAGGGGATACGGGTACAAATAGAATTGGTACTAAAAGAAGGTTTTCCGGGTTGGAACCGTGTCATTGTTGAAAACGAAGAACTCAAAGTTTCGCCCACTTTCTTAAAAGTCTTCATCAGAAGGATAAAGAGCGCTACGTACATTCCCTAAAAGTAATGCTGACGTTGTTCGCTCTAAACAACCACGTGCCTTCGTTCTGCGAAACCTCCATCTTGCAATATCCCAAATGACCCAAATGAAGAAAGAGTTGAACTAAAAAGTCTTCGAAACATTTTTTAAATTTGAGAACCCTCATTGTCACATAAAACTTCGCACAATTTTTCAATTTTTTAAAATTCATTTTCCAATTTTTCAGTTGTTTATGTGTTTCTCTATTAATTTTATCGAGCCGATTAGCGAAATTTCTTATTTTTCTGAGATTATTTTCGGAAATACACTAAAATGACTTTTAGTACGTATAAGCTAAATGCTAGCTTAACTCAGAATTAGTTAGTAATCGATTTGGTTCTGTAACTACAACAGACGAGCTATTGGATAATTCTGATCTAATATTTACCAATTCATTATCGTTTTTAACCATTATTACTTCTACTTCGCCTTTGAAATTATCTAATTCTGACTTTTGTTCTTGTACTTGTTACTATTTACTAACCTGCTATTTAATTCATTTTCAATCTGTTGTTTAAAATTTTCAAGTTTATTGTTAAAATTTCTTTCTTGGTCATCAATTTTATTTACTAACTCCGTTTTAACATCCTCTAATTTTGCTTTAACTTCCCCTCTTAAATTATTGATGTCGTCTAATTTTGAATTTAAATTTATTTTAAAATCATTATTTTCTTTAACTAAATTGTCTAATTTTGTATTGAACTCGGTTTTAAAATTTTCTAATTTTAAATTTAAATTTGTATTTTGATTGTCTAATTTAAAATTAATTTCATCCTTATTTTCTTCTAATTTTGTATTTAAATCTGTGTTTTGAAATTATTAAAACTTGTATTTAAATCTGCCTTTTGATTATCTCATTTTCGATTATAATCTGTTTTTAACTCTGTTTTCAATTCATTAAAACTCGTATTTAACTCTATTTTAAATTCATCATTTTCTTTAACCAAGTTATCTAATTTATCATTATTTTGATCTAATTTTATATTTAAATCTTCATTTTCTTTAACCAAGTTATCTAATTTATCATTATTTTGATCTAATTTTATATTTTGACTATCAAATTTCTCATTTAAGCTTGTATTTAAACTCATGATCATTGCCATCAATTTTGAATAATCTGTTTCTCCCTTTTCCCCCTTTTCTTCTGAAGAACCTGCCTTATCTTTTTTATCTTTTTTGTCCGCCATCTTTTCAAATTCGAAATCAGGTTGTTCCCCTACACTTCTAGATTTCTTATGCTTTAAAACTTTGGGATCTGTATGAAGCAAAAATTTCTTCATATAAACTTTACAATAATAATTAAATCAAATATAAATGTACAATTTTCAAAACGACACTGCCCCTTAGTTGAGCGCCAAAAATAAGTTATGTACTAGCTCCACGTTGGGCTAGCCAAAAATATGTAATGCTATCTAAGTGATAACACACAAAATAAATTTACAATTGAAATGCCTCATGTTGCTGGGCCAAAAATTGTAGTGTATTCCTAATGATTACATCTAACAAAAAAAAAATTATTAAATTATGAACAGCAAATTACTTCTGTAATCCCCCACGTAACTGAGTGCTAAAATATATGTCAAGTACTAGCCCCACGTTGGGCGCCAAAATTTGTAGTGTAAATTGTATATGTGTTAATATTGTAATAAATTAATGTTGTTTTATATTGTTGAGTGTCTACAATACACAACAATATATAAAAGCTTTTTTAAAAAAATACATCATATTTATAATAAGGATGAATAGCCTTTTTATTACTTAATCCATTATTTTTCCTTTTAGTGGAACATTTAATTAAACAAGTAAAGTTGCTCTAATAACGTATGTTTAGTTAATCAAGAAGCATTAGTGAGATAAAAAAAATAAGAATAACAAAACGTAAGTAAAGTAGTAATATTTCGAATAATGTTTATTTAGTTATACACACAGATTTATGGAATGAGTAAGTAGTATGAATCCATAATTTCAATTTTACAACAAACATTTTTCATACTAAATATTTACTATGTTAAATTCAATACAATTTTTCGTGCAAATCGTTACATTACAGTGGGCATATCAAGCGATTCAAATTAGAGTTATCTTCAGTAATCCATGGAATTAAGTGATGTTTTAAGCAGCTTAGTTCAGGAAATATTGACAAAATATAAAAAAATAGTTACATACATCTAGACACCGTAATTTTTGTTAGTTGTTGTAAGTTAAGACATGACCTTTAATTTTATATCGCTAATATAATTATTACTATACTTTTCATGCGAATGTGCTGTTTGTATTTAAGTTGCGTGCTGAAGCTTCCCTAAACTGCAAAAATATAATCATATATGTAGCCACCACACCCAAAACAGCAGAAACCATAGTATAATCTAGCTTAAAAGACCCAGCAGCAGAAAAATGGGGATTTCTGTAAGCAATTTGTTCTGTTAATAATTTTAGTTGCTTTCTTAATATGGGCGAATATTTATTCTTGGCATCCACTTCCAATAATACATTTGAAGCTAGGATTCCAGTTTTCAAGGCTTGAGTCGTAGTTGCAGAACATTGAGCAGCTAGCATTATCACCATACTCTAGAATCGTAAAATTTGAATATTGCAAATACCAGTATTACTTTTGAACTCACGAAATACAATGTGCTATAGCCAACCATTAGTAGTATAGTATAGACTCCAATAAAATTAATCGTTGTTGCACATAATCCCACCGTTATAGCAAAGCAGAAAGCATTTAACATCATTGCAATTACAGTTCCGGTGATTAGTAGAGTTTGCCATCCGCATGCATCGTTGAAAATATCAATTAAGTTACAGAGTTTACAGTGAACCTCGCATACTAATTTTATTTTTGCTAACTTTTGTTCTTTAGTATGTAAAATACTGTTAAAGTTTTTGTTAAGATTTTGAAAATGTATGTGCAATGTATCCATTTTGTTGTTAACTTTAAGAAATATTAATATCATAAGGTATTGACAAATATACCAGGTAATGTAGTATTGCGATTGTTGTATTGCAGATTGTATTAAACCCAAAATGTAAACGTCTGCAAAAATTAGTATAAAATTCAAACCAATTATAATAGCCATTTGTACTAGTAGACGTCTTTTTATTTTCCTCCGAATTAAATCAACAGAAATCACTTGCATATATTGTCCAAGTGATTCGATATCCATATAGAATTTTTTAGTTAATTTACCAAAACTGGAATGTTCCAGTATAACAGAGAAGATGATTAAAGAGTGTACAGTAAAACTGTAAATTATGTCTATGATTGCCAAGAAGGGGATGTTATCTTCCAAGTAGTGTATTATCTTTATGTAAGATGACCAACATAAATATAAAGTCAGTGTACTGATGAAGACGTATGCAAAAAATAAATCTTTTCTAGTTGATTCCGCGATTTTATTTTCGTGTTTGTATCTATATGGCCACAAACAGGCGAACCTTGATAAATGATATAAAGGTTTTACTGCATCGTGTATGCTCAACAAAGAAGGGCGTTCTTCCTGAAATGGATATTAAGAGATTTTGTTGTTTGTTCCTAGTAAATATTTCAAAATTTAAGATTTTATACAAGAGAACCTTTTAACTCAGATAATTAAGGGCTAATTATTTAAAATGATATATTGTTTAAATTAATAAGTAGCATTACAACATAATGAAAACTGATAACCAAGGAAAGTTCTGGTTCTATACAAACGGCTCTAGGTTACCTTCAAGCTTAAAATCTTAAGTCAGCAGTTTAAATTAATAATATTTTTTGAAAGTATTTAATGAAGTTTTAATTTCTAAAATTAGGATTTGATGGCATTTCAAATTTGGTTTAGAAGACGATTACTTACCTCCACTTTTTGTACATGTCCAGTACTCACTTGAAACATTGTTTCCCAGTAACTCTTTCCTATTAAAATGTTATTTATTTAAAGGAATGATTGAATGGCACATAATCTCGATTGCATATTTTATAATTTTTAAAGCTTTAAGCAAAGCAAAATTGAACAAGAACAGACATGTGCTGCCTAGCGATAATGAATGTAAGTCTATTATTAACAATTCAAACAATGTCGTAAAAATATTCCAAGCCATATCATTATAACTTACATTAATGTGATTAGGTTCATTCATTGAGACAAATTAAAATACAGAAGAAAACAGAAATGAACACATTCTATTTATTTCACATAGAATTCTGTAAACCCTACTGCTTATTACTAGTTTATTAATTCTAACAAAATAACTTAATTTTATAATCCTAAGAAATTTGTTAAATTAAGCACTAATCAAATTTGACAGAAGAGGATAATTTTTTGTTTGCTAATGCATTATTTGCATATGAATCTGAATTTTGATTAGATTTTGTTCACTTTGATGAATGCTTAATTTGGCGAAGCCGTTAAATCATGTTTGTGCAAGCTGCGCTAAGCGTGCAATAATTCTACTTTGTATGTTCTTGGGACTAATTTTTGAGCTAGAAATAAAGACTATCCACGAAAAAATGTATCCAGTTTCAATATTTTTTTTGATTAAACTTTAAAAGTAGATTTCATCAATAATATACTGTACTGACTTAAATGGGCCTTATGCTTTTTGATTTATTTATAAGTTGATGAATTGATTCCACAAGTCAACAATATTTAATTTATACTTTGAATTTCTGATACTCTTATCTCTAACAGCTCGTTGCGAAGGTTCGTTGTTATTTTAATTATAATATTAATTTGACAAATTTTTAATGCAGATTTATTTTTAATTTTCAACCCTATCAACCCTATCTTAAAATTAGAAATTTCACCCTCACAATACAAAAGTTCCAAAATTATTTTCAAGTTCCACTTAGTTTTCAATATTATTAGAATTCCAAAATTAATCCAAATTGTCTTTGCTGTCAATCCAAATTCCCTCCACTTGCAGTCCAAATTGCCTCTTCTTCTAATTCAAATTGTTTTCTTTTCCGGTTTAAAATTATTTTATTATCTTTAACTATTTTAATTGCTTATCGTATTTGTAATTGATTTTAATTATCTTTTAACTTATTTCAAGTTAAATATCTTCTTGATATTTAATATTTTTGAAGAGCAAATTTATTTACGTCTTGCCCTTTTATAAACAAAAATATCTCTTAGTTATTAATTTGTTTTTTTCTCGTATCCCGGATTTTTTTTATAAAATGTTTTTAACCATAACGACTGATTTTAGCTAATTAAAATCTAATAATAAGAAATTGTTACAATAATTAATAATTATACATTAACAACTTAAATTTTATCTAGCTACTTAAAATTATATTACAATTTTTATAATATAATCTGCATTAATAATCTTTAGAAAATAACCTTTATCAACAAATTAAAGATGACAGCATCCTTCATCACAATCTCCCAAAACAGATATCACTTCAATACACATCTTTCAAATAAGTATATTCAACACCATCAAAATTAATTGTCTCTAATTTAGTTAAGAAATACAAACGAGAACGCTGATTTTGTGCACAAAGTAAGTTAATTGGTTTCAATATAAAATTGGAATTTCGCGAGCCACCATTCAAAACGTTTTAAGTACTTTTAAGAAACCTTTTTGTCTTTTTGTGCACATTTATCAGCTTATCGTTTTCAAGTACTAATGATTAAATTTATTTTATTTTTTATGTTGTAGTGCCGTTTATAGCAAATTTGCAGGCTGGCGTTTCTTTAAATTGCAAAAATACTATAAAATATGTTGTAATGGCTCCTGCAAGAGCACAGAGCATAGAATAATCCACATTTATAAATCCAGCAGCAGAAAAATGTGGATTTCTATAAACGACTTGATCCGTGAATAATTCCAATTGTTGTTTTAGCTTCTGTATGTGTTTATTGTTATTGTTTATACCAATGTCAAATAATACGTTACTGGCCAAAACCCCTGTTCTTAATGCTTGCTTTCTTACAGCGGAACATCTTGCAGCTAACATTGTGATGACACTCTGAAATTGTTAATGTAATCTAAATTACATTTTACAATGTACTATTTTATCAATTATGAATATTTTAAACTTTTGATTGAAACTAATTAAAAATTTATATAAAAAATTAGCTTTGAAATTAAAATGTCTACCTCACGCTTTAATAACCGCATTTATTCTGTTAGGCATGGTAGAATGAGTAACAGTGATAGTATCCAATACCTGTATTCTTTTTCTTTCACAAAAGCCATTGACTGTTTATAATTGTGACAAAGAGCACCATTTTGTACAAAAAAGCCTGATTTTGCAAGTTATGGCTTTATACTTGGTATCAGATGTTCGTCTCTCTATAAATTCTATGGGAGTTACTCTTTTAATAGAAATTCTACCCCATACCACGTCTTTATTAGTGGAAAACTTTACTTTCTGATGACATAGAACGGGTTTCATCTTTTCCCCATCAAATTTCCGAATAAATTGAAGAACTCCACTGGCTAGTTCGATCATCGATTTGTCTCCCTAATATACTATCTAAGGATCAAGAGATTAATTTGTTGTTTTTATAGCATTACTTTTAAAAGCTCTTTCAGATTTTCGATTGTTCCTTTGAAAAGGGTTGCAATATGTTGTTGATATAAAAATTAGCAGCAGCGTTTTTTTTTTTTTAAATGTGTAATAATTCGCTGGTCCGACTTTAGGTTTCTAAAAACTGATGGGGATTTTCTCCAGACCAAAGCCTCATACTCTGTGAAATCAAATATCCACTCAAATGGAACTAGGCTTCGTTTGTATAAAATGTAATGTCCAGGGTTATTCCCAACATCCCAACCATTCATGCCAACCATTCGTGCTATAAAATTTTGTAGTAAAATTTGATGACTCGCATGAATTTTATGTCCTAAGAAAAAAGCTGTAAATCTCTTTTTAAAATCTTTTGGCAAGAAGACAAATTAATAATATTGGCTTAATCTTCTTGGCGAAATTGAAGTAGCCCCAACAATGTTTCGTGCATTATTAATAACCTCTTCCATTCTTCGCATCGGACGCATCTTCTCACGCTACCTAAATAGGTCTAATGTCTAAAATTTCTGGCTACCTGATTTTGATTTTAATAAATTGCTGTATAAGAATGCATTTCGATTTCAGTCGGAAAACGCTCTATAAATTCATAGTCACTCTTGCTTAGAATATCTCAATTTTTTGAAGGACCAGACACGTAAAGGTTTTGACTATTGACTAATTGGAGTATCTTCAAGAACTTCCCGCTTAAGTTTCTTCAATTTGGATTTAGTAACATTTGACGTGCAGATTAACCCACGAAATAAAAGACCCCTTCGTTTAGTGAGAATTGCATTTCTTAAATTTTCTTTAGAAACACTTTAAAGGCGTTGGCTAACCTTATGTTCTACTGCATGAGTGTACGTTTAGATTCCGGCTCAAAATGGCGAACTCAAACTTTGTTATCAAAACTGTGGCTATTTTTCAATGGATTTCCTTACAAGGCACTCTTTTAGCCCATAAAAATCGAATTAGTGCTCGTTGTTCTTCTATGGTACAATCGCTGGGTATCACTCGTATGTTTTGACTGTTTTGAGTAAAATATAAAAACTCTAAAATTATTAAATAAATGCTTTTGCACATTTATAACTTAATATCATGGCTACTTAAGTGATTTTGTTTCATATAACAAATTGAAACCGTATCTTTTAGCCACATTTATAATTGTTCTGTCCTCTTTGGGTGAAGTTTTTTGTATTCCTCGACCATTCCGGCGTTTACTTGTAGTCGCTAATTTTCCAAATTGATATTGTTTTGTAATATTTGCAACAGTTCAAAGATTTACGACCTACGTTCGTCTATTCCGCTCTGGGAAAACGTTTTTTATAAAAATTATTTTTTTTATATGACCTACGAATAAAAAGAAAAAAGAAGGAGACTAAGGTATTATGGTGCATAACTACAAGCGCTACGGAAATACGTCACACACGCGATATTGAAACACCAACCGGCACGAATTTTTAGTGGTAGACTAACTTTTATTTGCGTTTTTTGTCTTTGACAGTTGACGTATTTAGTGTTCGCAGTCAATAATCTTCTAAAATCCGCCATATTGATAAACTATCTAAATTGCATAATGTTGGTGTTATGCTCCTTCCTATTTTTTTTATTCGTAGGATATGACACTCAATGACATCTATATTTTAAAACATAAGCGTTTGTGTTTTTTTTTATCCCAGAGCTAAAATTCAGTGTATATTTACTACCCTCGAATTTTTAAGACAAAATTATAAAGAGATGCAATGAGAATTTAAAATATTCATAATTAATAAAAGATGCAGTTTTCATAATTCACTCTCCAAGGGATTGTTAAATACACTGGCGAGCAAAAAAACCGGGCCACTTAAAAATTTCGGTATATTTTCAGATTCAAGATATTATATATGTTGAAAACTATATTAAACTACCACTAACTATCTGTCTGGTTTGTTAACAACTTAAATAGTGGGTTTTCAGTAGATGTATGTATGAAGCTACTGTTTTTATTTAACGAAAGAAATGCTTAGAGAACTAACAAAAAATTAAAAGGGAAACATAAACGAAATAAGGCAACTCATAAGTGTCTTCTTGGAGTTTTAATAGGAAGTGTTCCTTCCTCTTGCTGTTATAACTGCTTGCATTCTTGTATTCATTCCTGTAATAATCTTCTGAATGGTTTCTTGCGGGATGTTGTTCCAATCTTCTACAAGTGCTGTTTTAGGCTCTTCCAAGTTACCAGATAAGGGTATTCGACTTCTAGCAAGTTTCGCAAGCTCATCCCAGACATACTCTATCACATTCAAGTCCGGACTAAGAGGAAGTCATTCCATGGCGGTTAGCTCTGCTTCATGAAGATAGTCAGTTACAACTCCTGCTACATGTGACCGAGGGTTATCGTGCATTAGAATAAAAGCATCGCCTTAAATGGAGCATACGAGACCACATGTTCTTGGAGGATATCTGTCACATATCGAGCTGCTGTCAATGAACCTCCATCAACGAAGACTAACTCCGTGCGAGCTTCGTAAGAAATACCGGCCCAAACCACCAAAGACCCTTCCTGAAAACTGAAGCGATGAGAGAAATTGCACTGTGCGTAGCGTTCCCCTGGTCTTCGCCACACTCAATCTCGGTCATAAGCACCATATAAACAAAATCTTGACTCATCTGCAAAGAGTACAACACGCCATTGCTCCGCCGTCCAATTGTTGTGGATACGAGCAAAATTAAGTCTGCCTACACGATGAGTTTTGAGAAGTTTAGGCCCTGTGGCTGACCTGTATGCCTTTAAATTAACTTCTCAAAGTCTCCTTCTTACTGTCCACTCGCTAATGTTGGTACCACGTACTTCCAACAGACTACTTTTCACGCTAACTGCAGTAGTATGTCTGTTTCTTAATACGGAGGAAACAATAAAACGGCCATTCCGCTCTGAGGTAACCCTTCTTCGTCCCGAACCTGGACTTCTTCCAAGTAAACCCATCTCCTGATGGCATTGCCACACTCTTTGAACACTATAACGGCTGATTCCTAAAGCTGCTGCAACATAAGGCTGACTTCGTCCGTCTTCTATCAGAGCAATAATTTGAGCTGCATGTGTTGTCAATTTTACAGAAATTTATTAGTGATACTACTAAACTCCAAATTTAAATAATGATACAGTATCGCAATAATCAAAATTAACTCAAATAACTGATAAAAAGAACAAATATTAATTCAAATTAACCACTCAAAATGAACATCTATGCACTTAAGTTTTAGTTGTTTCACAAATGAGATAATTTTTTTATTGTTTCACATGTTACTAAGCCTACTACATAAATGCTGAATAGTTATAAACAGTTTCAAACACATTCAGTGCACTACGTTTGATAATATTCAAGTGGCCCGGTTTTTTTGCTCGCCAGTGTATTTTGTTGTTATAGTATAATAGTAGTAGTATAATAATAGTAAAACTTATAAAAAGTTTTGCCACTTCCAATTTCCCATATTGCATTTACCGTCTTATTTTGATAGTGTTTGAAGGGAGCGAGTTGTTTTATCATATTATCATGAAATGTAATTTTAGCTCCCTAAGGAGCCTAATAGTAGAACTAAGTTTAGATAACTATTGATTTTGTTTATGATAAATTAATTTAATTGCAGTTAATCCCAAATTTGTATGTAAAAAACTTTCCATACTTAACAGAGTAATTCCCACTTAGCCCCTTTGTAGTACATATAAATAACCACATATAATCTTAAAGAAACGACATACATGCAGAGAAAATACCATACCTATAGCTATTAATTTTCTTTACTATACTTACAAAGCTGAATGCGGAATAAATAACTCCCACTACCAATGCACATGCCTGGGTGAAGCCGATTTCATATTCTTTGAAGCCGATGGTTGTATCGAAACATAAAAAGCATAAAATCGTCATTGCTACGGAAGCAACAACCATTAAAACTTGCCAACCAGATCTATTATTATGAAGATCAATTAAATTACAAAGCTTGCAATGGACTTTACATATTAATTCTACAATCGTTAGTTGCTTCTCTAGTATTGATACTGGGGTCAAATTTTCGTTTGTAAATGATATACTGCTTGTAAACTTTTCATTCAAACTTTCAAAATATGCGTGAAGAATATCTACTCTGTTATTAATTTGCAGAAATACCAATATTACAACATAATGAGCGAAATACGCAGTTATATAATATGGTACTACTTCATTAAACACCAGTGTCGATGTAACGTAACAATCAAGAATAAGAATTAGGCTACTTGTAGGAACCAGAATTACTATCTGCAGTATTAATCTTTTCTTTAATTTACGCTGAATTAAATCATAAGAAAGTAATTGTTGGTATTTGTGCAATGATTCTATTTCCTGCATGAAACTTTTGATTAATGATCCATTATGTAAATAAGTTACCATAATTAAAAACAGCATAGAAAACTGTATTATTACGCTGTTGAACGCATCTGTAATGGCTAAAGATAAAGATGCATTGTGTACGTAATAGTCTGCTCTTTTATAACTGGACCAACAACAGCATGGTAGAAATACACCAATAATTATGTATGCTGTCACTTTATCTATCTTGGTCAATTCAGTAATTTTGTTGTAATCCTGATATTTGTATGGCCACAAAAATGTAATTTTAGATAAATAATACAAAGGTTTTATTGTGTCATGAATGCTCAATGAAGGTCTATTTTTATCCTGAAATAAAAAGTGAATATTTAACAATATGTATAAAAAAACTTTGCTTTCATTTTGCACAAAACGAGAAATTTTTTAATATATACTTTAAACCTATTGTTATAACGTAAATTCAGTTATACATAATTTTATTTCGCAACAATATATCTAAAGATAAACAATAAATTTGAAATTACAAAGTTACTGAAAACGGGTTATTATTGATATTCAACGATAATAATATAAAGTACAGAATTGGAAAATTTCTTTCTGGTTTTGAAGAATATAGAATACAGAATGATAATTTCATTTCGTTCGGCTAAAGCTTGATAAATGCAAGGAACGTTGACATTAGACAACTTTGTTTTTAAATTTGATTTAATATAATTATGTAATTACTGTGATTAGTATAGTTTTAATCTTTTAATTAATTTATTTAATTGTAGTAGAGATTGCACTTATTGGGATGCGATTTATTTAATTGGGTAAAGTTAAAGAATAATGGTAATTATAAAACATAAAGTAAGTTCGTTACCTGCATCCTACAGAAAATACTTTTTCTGTTAGGTCTACGCACGTTAACTTGAAAAAGTCGCTAATAAAAACCAGGTATCGCAATTATATTGCTATTAAAGAATTATACATACAGCCGACCTTATTGACAAATGAACCCTTTCGCAGTTCATACAAATTAGTCTAATGGAACAGAATTATTCTAATGAAACAATATAATTGTCAATATTCCGTATGGTAAGTGTTTTAGTATAATAAAATTAAAAGTGCCCCTTTCATTATTTTATCAGGCCCACAAGTTACAAAAAACAATCAGAGGATAATTATGTTTAACACATTACGTAAACAAAAAAGAAAAAATTAAGTTTAGAAGCCAAACCAAAGACTTTTACAATCTGTTTCATCTTTATTTATACCAAATAGGCCTTGAATTTCTAATATCATTGACTCTGTACACAGCATAAATTTCACCCAATAAATAAATAGTCAATTAAACTGTGTATAATAGTTAGTGGTTAAATATTTAGAACAGTAAGTTTCCTAACGGTTGATGATTAGGCCTTTGCGATCTTAAAATAAATGCTTTAATACCTGAAATCAGTTGATGTATTTTTTGATCAGATACTCCACATATCGGTAATAAATTATCGTAAATACCTGGATCTGATAATTTGCAAAATATGGATTTTATGGAATTATGTCATAAATGAAAAAATATTAATACATATATTGATTAAATCAATATGTCACCAATAAATAAATCGATACATTGATATATCAATTATTCGATATATCGATATTTTTACAATTCCATATTATTATTCTATATATAGATGTATCAATATTCATATCGATATATCGAAACAAAATCCCAGCCCTAGGTAAAACGGAGGACGAACACCATCCCTCACTTTATACTGTGTGTTCAAAAATGTCTGAGATGAGACTATAGGCAACACATTATACATGATTGGTATTTAATAGCAAAAAAATCCCCAAAAAGGTTTATACAAAGTGCAGATAAATTAATTACTTCGTCTATTAATAATTATTTTTTATTAATTATTAAAAACAGAACAATACTAAATTTGAACTAAATGCAATTGCTTAATTAATCAAATTACACATTTTCCGTATTAAATTAAACGATATTAAAAGGAAGAACTACATATGTATATTTCAATTAATAATTAATTAGTATTTATATCATGTGCTGAAAATGTTGACCATCACTATTTAAGCATGCATTAACTCTCTTTTTCATATTTTCGAAAACTCTTTGAAGCTCCTCTGCTGTAATTTGTTGAATTTCGTGACTTATTGCTTCTTGTAGTTCTTCCAGAGTGCCTGTTCTTGAAAACATTATTTTTAAGTCGACCGTATAAGTAAAAATCTGAAGCAGTTAAATCAGGTGATCTTGGTGGCCATAAACCTGGACTAATAGTTCTGTTATCATAAAATTCCTCAAGATATTGTAATGTTTCTCTTGCTGTGTGGGCCGGTGCATTATCTTGTTGAAAGAAACCATTGTTTAATTCATCATCGTGAACTTGTTCAAAAAATTCTTGTAAAATAATCCTCCGATACCTTTCAGCTGTTATAGTTTCTTGAAAGAACACAGGTCCTATTATACGCCTTCGTGAAACAGCAACCCACACTCCAATCTTCTGGGGATGTAAAGTGCTTTCAACAAATTCATGGGGATTTTCAGCTCCCCAAATGCGGAAATTTTGTGAATTAATATAACCAGATAAGTGGAACCAAGCTTCATCAGTAAAAAATTTTAAATCTAGAAGGTTATTATTTTGTTCTAAATTTTCGTTAAACCATTCACAGTATCTCATACGGATTGCAAAATCAGGTGGTAAGAGTTGCTGCACGACACTAACTTTATAGGGATGCCAATGAAGCTTCTTCTTTAAAGCTGTGTGAACAGCACCGACTGCCAATCCTGAAATTATTTTAATAACTTATTGCATAGCTGTATTTTTTTTAAATGCTTAAGTCGAGTTAATACCTGTTTGAGCTGATAATTGTCTCAAAGATTTTTTCGGGCTGGTCGTCATGCGATGTTCGATATCGTCTAGTGTCTCTTCTGTTAATTTTGTTGGTCGCCCAGAAGACTTTCCCTTACAAATGCAGTTTTTTCTTCAAATCGGTGGATAATATTGTATTTGTGGTTTACAAAATTGTGACGATTAAATTGTGCATCAGGAAACTGCTGCATAAATTGTTGAATGCAAGACTTCAAGTTATAGCTCCAAGATCTATCCGCATTTAGAGTTGCACTGCGATAATGAGCCATTAAAATAAAAGCGTCTTGCTCCGATGTAAACACCATATTTTTTCTTTTTGCTGAAATTAAATTATGTAAATGTAGCAATTGCAACATAAAATGTAATTTATTGCAACTAAATTTTGTGTTTTCACACTAGCGAAAAGCCGTACAGAACACAGGCGCGTGAATACGACGTGAAAACACAAAAGTTGCACACACCGAAGCCGGGAGTTTAAAGGTTTCTCCGTGGAGAAATTAGCTATAATTTATAATTAAGTCCGTAGTCTTACCTAACAGAATGGGCGAAGCAGGAATCGTTGAATTTCAGATGAGACGTGGACCTGCAGAAACCAAGCGATTAGAAGCGTTCAAAGTACTGTGGTAGAATCTTACCTCAAGTGCCAAAATAGGCTCAATAGCTCTGAAAAGAACTGATTTTTCACAGATTAATTCAACAAAAACACGAAAAAGCGACCAGAAGTGAAAATCAAAAAGATAACACGATTTGTCAGCAGCAACTGGTTGTTGAACTAGTGTCAACTGTTAGGGATATTTTTTTATTACCAACCTAAATTTTGAATTTTTCGCGGTTTTTTTGACCTTGGTCTCAAACATTTTTGTACACGTTGTATGTATACAACAGGGTGAGGAAAAAGTAACGCAATAATAACTCTTTTATTGCCGATTTTTAGAAAAAATATTTTTTAACACAAGTTGTTAGATGGTAAGTACTCCATATATTTGTGGCCTTGAATTTGTCTTACGTCATCACGTGTAAGTACAGGGGCATGCAACTTTATTTTTTTAAATGGCAATTTTGATTTTTTTTACATTTCTGGAATCATCAGATTTTTTTGCTTCTGGCAGCATAAAAATTTTAGTAGATTGTACTACGTAGTAAAATTTTGGGAAAAGTTTAGGTAAGATTTCAAGTCCAATAAAGCTTACAACTATGTTTTATGCAAAAAGAACTTATTTGGAAAGGTGAAACAATAAAACTTAATTCAATAAATATTCAAAGTGTTCCCCATTAACCGCTAAACAATGTCCTAACCTATCTTTAAAGTTTTTTTTTACTTGAAATCTTGCTTAAACTCTTCCCAAAATTTTTATTATTATTACTTTTTGCTTACTCTGTAGAATTGCCTATTAAATATCAAATTCTACTGAAAAAATATTTGGAGGTGAGCATTAGAACTATAAGCAAACTAACTTTTTAAACTTGTATTATAATCTACGCGATACGAATTGACAATTGGAGGATGTCGCAGATGTAGACCACGCAGCGGAATAGTTCTATAAAAGATTAGATTGCTCTTAGTAACTCAATTCTGAAAATAAAAACTAAAAATCAAAATTATCCACCTTGATTTAACCTCAGAAATTATTATATTATCTATGATGGTAAAAATATTAACAAAATGTCTTCCGGTTTGGGACCGTGTCATTTTGAAACAGAAGGACTGAGTCCTTCTGTCTCAAAATGACACGGTCCCAATCCGGAAGACGTTTTGTTAATACTGACACTGACCGTGGAAGTCTTCGTATTGATGGTAAAAATATTACAAATAATCACGAAATATCTAGGTACCTAATGCATTTACTCTGCAGTTTAGACAGGATTATTACACACAGAGGAATTCAGAATCCGTTGTAAGGATATAGAACTGGAAGTAGTAGATGAATACAAATATCTTAGCACAATTATCTCAAGTAAGGGAACAAATGACGCAGAAATTAATAACCGAATTAAGAAAACAACAAACGCATACTTCCAAAATAAAATTGATAATTTCGAAACTAGCGCTTCAAAAGAAATATTATTTAGCCATATAAAACTACTGCAAGCGAAACACACTTTCTACGTTTAATTGACAAACTAGATTGTCGAAATGGACAGTAAACCACCATCTTATTTTTTTTTATTCTAACTGTTATCACAAGGACATACTTGATTGTCAATAACTGTTACTTAGTTACTTCTGAAGTATGAATAATATTAATGTATCAGTCTTTTTAAAAATATACAGTCTGTCCCAAATTCAATCCCCACCATTAGGATCTCGGAAACTATAAAAACTACAAAGTTGGTTAAATAGGGAAAGTTTTAGGAATTTTAATACTCATTTCATATCCGTTGAGAAATCACAGCCAACTTTGATCGTTTTCGAGATATCTTGAAAAAATCGAAATTTGGAGTTTTCTGTTTTCCAAAATATCTCGGAAAGTATTAAGTTATTAGTTTCAAGACTTGTACATTGTGAAGGCACTTTTTTACGGAGAATCGGGTGGTACCATATGTTTATATTTATGACGCTTTGTTTCTATTCTATGAACACCTACTTTTGATTTTCATATGGACGCTATATTGAATTTTGTCGTAACTAAACTCAGCTCACAGCCATCAGCTCTTTTTTCTCTTTTCAGTGATGTGTCACATGTACGGTTTTTTTGAAGAAGAGCGGGAATAAAATACATTTTTTCTTTATTCGCGTAGTAGGCTATGATAAAAAAAATGTATTTTATTCCCGCTCTTCTTCAGAAACCCCGTACGTGTGACACATCGTTGAAAAGAGAAAAAGGAGCTGAGTTTAGTTACGACAAAATTCAATTTGGCGCCCATATAAAAATCAAAAGCAGTTACTCATAGAATAGAGACAAAGCGTCATAAATATAAACATAGGGTACCACCCGATTCTCCCTAAAAAGTGTCTTCACAATGTACAAGTCTTTAAACTAATAACTTAATACTTTCCGAGATATTTGGAAAACAGAAAACTCCAAATTTCGGTTTTTTCAAGATATCTCGAAAACGGCCAAAGCTGGCTGTGATTTCTCAACGGATAAGAAATGAGCATTAAAATTCCTACAACTTTAACTATTTAACCAACTTTGTAGCTTTTATAGTTTCCGAGATCCTAATGGTGGGGATTGAATTTGGGACACACTGTATACCGTATTTATAATACGAATGAATTGCTAATCCATTATTTCTCCTTTTAGTGGAATATTTAATTAAACTAATGTGAATCAAGAAGCATTAGTGAGGTGGAAAAATAAGAATAACAAAACGTAAGTAAAGTCATATTCTGAATATGTTTATTTAATTATTTACACTAGCTTTATATGGTACGAGAGAGTAGTATGAATCAATAATTTCAATTTTACAACAAACATTTTTGATATTATTTACTATGTTAAATTCAAACAATTTTTCGTGCAAATCGTTACATTAGGTGATTCGGTTATATTTACTTCTACATTAGAGTAGACATATCAAACATGTCATCTTCAGCGATCCATGTTTTAGCTTGGTTCTAGAAACATTGATAAAAAAATGTCACGTAAGTGTAAATATTTTAATTTTTACTAATTGTTATAAGTTAAGACATGACTTTTAATTTCATATCGATATATTAGTACTATACTTTTTGTACGAACGTACTAACGAGTGTTAGAAAACTCGTCTTATCAGAGTGACCTATGAAAAACAATTAAGTGTCTTAGATTAATTCTTAAATATCCACTATTCAATAGAACTACTGACAGCTCTGTCATTTAACTAATTGTGATTAAGTCTACTTGAAAATTAACTTAAGTACCAATGCATGACCAATACAGGACATACATTTTAATAAGCACAGGTGACTCTGATAACACGAGTTTTCTAACACCCGTTATTTGTATTTATAAGTTGCGTGCAGAAGCTTCCATAAACTGCAAAAATATGATCACATATGTTGCCACCACACCCGGGACAGCAGAAACCATAGTATAGTCAACCCTAAAAGTCCCAGCAGCAGAAAACTGGGGATTTCTGTAAGCAATTTGTTCTGTTAATAATTTTAGTTGCTTTTTTTATATGGGCGAATATTTATTGTTAGCATCGGCTTCCAATAATACTCTTGAAGCTATGTTTGCAGTTTTCAAAGCTTGAGTCGTAGTTGCGGAACATAGAGCAGCTAAAATTATCACCATACTCTAGAATCGTAAAATTGCAATATTGTAATACCAGTATTACTTTTAAACTCACGAAATAAAGTTTACAATAACCAACGCTTAGTAGTATAGTATAGACTCCAATAAAATTAATCGTGGTTCCATCCAATCCCACCGTTATAGCAAACCAGAAAGCGTTTAAGGTCATTGTAATTACAGTGCCGATAATTAGTAAGTAGAGGTTTTCCATCCGCATGCATCGTTAAAAATATCAATTAATTTACAGAGTTTACAGTGAACCTCGCATATTAATTTTATTTTTGCTAAATTTTCTTCTTTCGTATGTTATTGATAAAAGTTTTTGTTAAGATTATGAAAATGTATTTTCAATGTATCCATTTTGTTGTTAATTTTAAGAAATGTTACTACCATAAGGCATTGACAGATGTACCAGCTAATGAAGTATTGCGATTGTAGTATTGCAGATTGTATTAAACCCAAAATGTAAACGTCTCCAAGAATAAGTATAAAATTCAAATGAATCATAAGTGCCATTTGTATTGCTAGACGCTTTTTTATTTTCCTCCGAATTAAATCAACAGAAATCACTTGTATTGTTCAAGTGATTCGATATACATACATATAGAATTTTGTAGTTAATTTACCAAAACCGGAATGTTCCAGTATAATAGAGAAGATGAGAAAAGCGTGTACAGCGAAACCGTAAATTATGTCTGTGATTGCCAAGAAGAGGACGTTATCTTCCACATATTGTATTATCTTTATGTAAGATGACCAACATAAATATAAAGTTAGTGTACAGATGAAAACGTATGCAAAAAGTAAATCTTTTTTAGTTGGTTTCGCGATTTTATTTTGGTGTTTGTATCTAGATGACCACAAACAAGCGAACCTTGATAAATGATATAAAGGTTTTACTGCGTCGGCGTCGTGTATGCTCCACAAAGAAGGGCTTTCTTCCTAAAATGAATATTAAGAGATTTTGCTGTTTGTTACTAGTAAATACTTCTAGATTTTAATTATACTATAGAAGAGAATTCTTTATCTAAGATAATTAAAGGTAAATTATTTATAGCATTGCAACATGATAAGGTAAGTTCTGGTTCCATACAAACGGCTCTTAGGTTTAAAATCTTAAGCCAGCAGTTTAAAGTAATCATATTATTTAAAAGGTGTTTATTGAAGTTTTAATTTCTAAAATTAGGGTTTGAAGGCATTTCAAATTTGGATTGCTTACCTCAATTTTTGTTACATGTCTAGTACTCACTTGAAACATTGTTTCTCAGTAACTCTCTCCTACTGAAAATGTTATTATTTCTTTAAAGGAATATAGGAATAATCTCGATTGTCTATTTTATAATTTTCAAAGCTTTTAAGCAAAGTAAAATTGAAGAAGAAATATACAATATACTGCCTAGTGAACGTTATAATCATGAAGGTAAGTATATCATTAACAATTCAAACAATGTGGTAAAAACAGTCCAAACCATACACAAATATCATTAGGTTCATTTATTGAGACGAATTAAAATACAGAAGAAAATACCATGAGATCGAAAAAAAAATGATTCTGAGCAGGCCTTGACTAGTACAACACGATTGGCTACACTGGTTCTAGAATGCCTATGAATTATAATGTGACAGTGACATTTCAAATGTAAGTCAGTTTTGCAATCTTGTTTCCAGAATTATTTAAGTTTATCGTTGTAATACTAGTGAAGGATCACATTTTGAACACCTACTCTAACATGTATTCATCTTAGTTTTCAGTTTGTTCCCTAAATAAATACTGTTTTGTGTTTTAATTTATTTGACATTTATTAACCTCTAACCTACTGCCACATTTTGAAATCAGTCTTGCCAATCGTGTTGTACTAGTCAAGGCCTGCTCAGAATCATCTTTTTTTCGATCTCATGGTAGAACTGAATACATTCTATTTATTTCACACAGAATTTTGTAACAAACAACACTTTTTTGTTAAAGCTCCCAAAAACAGATTGAAACCTTTTATTATGTATGATTAATGTGATCAGAGCACATGCCACTATAGTAGTACGCAAAAGGTAGCTATGACAACTTTTAGGGACCAGGCCGAAAATATAGCATTTTACGGACTTAAATGAGTGTCACTATAGTAACCAGACTTTTTGGGATTGGGTCCGGAAAAGACTCATTTTACGGACTTAAATGAGTCCGTAAAATAGCTACTTTTGGGAGTGTGTACTAAAAATACTTTTAAGAAACCTTTAGCCTTTAGTTCTAAATAGTTTTGTGCACAATTATCTATCTACTTTTCAAGTAATGATTAGATACGTTTTTCTTGTTTTTTTATGTTGTAGTGCCGTTTATGGCAAATTTGCAGGCTAGCGTTTCTCTAAATTGCAAAAATACTATAAAATATGTTGTAAGGGCTCCTGCAAGAGCACAGAGTATAGAATAATCCACATTTATAAATCCAGCAGCAGAAAAATGTAGATCTCTATAAGCGACTTGATCGGTGAATAATTCCAATTGTTGTTTTAGCTTCTGTACGTATTTACTGTAATTGTTTATACCGATGTCAAATAATACATTACTGGCCAAAACCGCTGTTCTTAATGCTTGCTTTCTTACAGCGGAACATCTTGCAGCCAACATTGTAACGACACTCTAAAATCATCGAGTAAGTTACAATCAATAAATTCTAAATAAAATTTATTTTTTTTACAACCACCATGGAAAGTGGGATTTTCAGACTTCGTCTCCATAGATACGAGTATTGAAAATGAGTGTTTGCCGAACAAGTGAAAATTAGCGTGCGGAAAGTAAACTTTCCACACTCAAATTTTGATTTGCGTGCGGAAAGTAAACTTTCCACACGCTAATTTGTTTACTTTCCGCACGCAAATCAAAATGTCATAAATGACATTTGATGAATGTCAGATTTGATTTTGCAGAAATATTTACATTTTTTGTGGTTGTAGAAAAAATAGTGTGTAATACATGTGTTGAAAGCTTGCGTTTGCCACACGAATGTGAAGTCACATGATAACTATTTTCCACTGCCGATTTCTCAGATAGCATTTATAGTGTTATTTTAATAATGTTTGAAGGAGTTAAGTTGTATTTACTAAGAAGTAAATGTAACTTAACTTCTCGTATTCAGGGAAGCAAAATATATTATCTCGCAGTGAAGAAACTTGATGCACACCAAGAGGAAAACACCATACCCTTAAAAGGCACATTTAGACCGTTCACTTTCGATGAGCAACACCGTTGATATACTTAAGTAAAATCAATCAAAATAAAAGGTAAACATTTGGATGTTTCATTGCGAAAATACGTATATTTCATAACAATTAAAACGGCATTTTGCACAATTTTTGAAAATGGTGTAATTTTCTATTTAACGTGAACAACGGGGATAGAAACTCAAATTGTACTACTTAATCATACTAAGGACATTTGTATTTGCAGCATGAGAAATTTCTTTTAGCTATTTTGATCAAGTCTTTGAAATTATTCTTATCAAATTCATGGAGCTTCTTGTTTATTCTAACTCCGGCTCCACACTTGCGTTGTTCGTGTACGAATTCGGATAAAATGCCGCAAGTGTGGATGAAAAATTCGTATTCGTATACGAATATTCGGCACTTTTTCACGAACACGGATGTTTGCTATTCGGTGTCGGTAAGTTAAAACACATCAAAGGCGACGAATATTCGTTGTAAGATCTTTTTCGCATGCCCCCCACACTATCGTGTACGAACATGCAAATAGTCTGTCTATGTTTCATTTATTTTTGTGTAACAATTACACTAACATTTGAAAATGGAATGGACAAATGAAACTGTATTAGAAGTTTTAAAAGTATACAGAATTGAAACTCGCCTTTGGGATCAAAATGACTCCAATCATAAAAATCGAAACAAGATTGCTGACTTTTTTTAATGTAATTGTAAATAATGGCAACTTATTGAAAAATACCCGGCAGCTGCAGTACTACTAGGCCTTCTTCTGAAGAAGAATCCATGATGAATGAAGCGAATACGAATATGTATTTTCCATATTTCAAATACCAAATACAAATATTCGGCTAATATCACGTATGTGTGGAGGGTGTGTTGGACAAATATTTGTACACGAATATTCGTCGACTTTAACGAATATTCGTAAACGCAAGTGTGGAACCGGGGTAAGATTCAGCTACGTGAACGTTAAAGCCGACCTGTTCCTTTCATATACTTTGTGTTTCAAATAGGCCCAAAAAGCAATACATCTTAGTGGAAAAACGTGCGGCGGGTTTTTTGCTTTTGAACTTCGTCGTCGGAGACACTGCATTCCAGTAGTAAATTTTCTTTTCAAACTTGCTTCTTTCTAAATTAAAATGAACATTAGCTGTAGTTTCTAACTTATTTTTTACATAAAACTGCTGGTTAAGTGGTATACAATTATTCTTAAAGTAAAAAATATGACTCATCATCAAAGGTTATAAGCGCAGTTCGAGCTAGCCAGAAGTAACCATCTTTTAATAAATTATTGTTTTTATCTCTCTTGTTGCTCAGAGATATATTTTGTCATTTTATTCATCGCCAAATTAACAATTTTCCTTATTTTTTCATCATCAAGCTTCATTCTTGGTTTTCTGGTGGCTTTCTTTCTGTAAACGTCATTTCCATTTTTAATCTTCTTCTACGCCCTGATCACTCTGTCGGAGACACTGCAATCCAGTTTATAATTGGTGTCGAACTTTTAGGTCTTTGACTGCCTGATATGCCCTGATCACTGATCTCAAGTCGTTTTCTATAAACCTCTTGAATTAACTTACAGGATACTATCACGCAAAGTTTTCTGCTTATAATCCGGAAATTTTTTTTGGCTTACGTTCAAAATGAGTGGTAGATGGTTGTCTTTACAAATAAACACTATACTATTTAATTCACATTCAACTTGTATTATACTACTAAAAGTTTAACAAACTGTTCCTCAACAAGGATTTACTTGCGAATTTAGATCGATCAATATCCTTTCAATGATGACAAATCAACCACAATAGACTGAAGAGCATTCTACTGCCACATTAATCTGTGTTCTTGAATTTGATTGAATTGCCAGTTACAACGTTACAATTTGGGTAATTCATCTGCATTGCTGAACCAAAGTGAATGGTCTAAATACGCCTTTAGCTATCAGTTTTCATTACACATTATACTTACAAAACAGAATACAGAATAAATAACTCCTACTACCAATGCACATGCCAGGGTGAATCCGATTTCATGTTCTTTGAAGCCGATGGTTGTATCGAAACATAAAAAGCATAAAATCGTCATTGCTATGGAAGCAATTATCGTTAAAACTTGCCAACCAGATGTATTATTATGAAGTTCAATTAAATTACAAAGCTTGCAATGGACTTTACATATCAATTCTACTGTCGTTAGTTGCTCCTCTGTTATTGATACTGGGGTCAAATTTTCGTTTGTAAATAATATACTGCTTGTAAACTTTTCATTCAAACCTTCAAAATATGAGTGTAGAATATCTACTCTGTTATTGATTTGCAGAAAAGCCAACATTACGACATAATTAGCGAAATACGTAGTTATGTAATATGGTGCTACTTCATTAAACACCAGTATCGATGTAACGTAACAATCAAAAATAAGAATTATGCTACTTGTAGGAACTACAATTACTATCTGCAGTATTAATCTTTTCTTTAATTTACGCTGAATTAAATCATAAGAAAGTAATTGTGGGTATTTGTGCAATGATTCTATTTCCTGCAGGAACGTTTTGATTAATGATCCATTATGTAAATAAGTTACCATAATTAAAAATAGCATAGAAAACTGTATTGTTACGCTTGAGAACGCATCTGTAATGGCTAAAGATACAGATGCATTATGTACGTAATAGTCAGCTCTTTTATAGCTGGACCAACAACAGCATGGTAGAAATACGCCAATAATTATGTATGCTGTCACTTTATCTATCTTGGTTAATTCAATAATTTTGTTGTAATCCTGATACTTGTATGGCCACAAAAATGTAATTTTAGATAAGTAATACAAAGGTTTTATGGTGTCATGAATGCTCAATGAAAATCTATGTTTATCCTGAAATAAAAAGTTAATGTTTAACAATATTTATAAATAAACTTTGCTTTCATTTTGCACAAAACAAGATAATTTTTAATATATACTTTAAACCTTTTGTTATAACGTAAATTCAGTTAGTTACACTTACACATAATTTCATTTGCAACAATATATCTAAAGATAAACAATAAATTTTGAAGTTATAAAATTGCTGAAAACGGGTTAATATTGATATCCAACGATAATAATATAAAGTACAGGAAGAAATTTTTCTGGTTTTGAACAATACAGATCATTTTTTAGAAAACAAATCAAAATAATGAATAAATTCATTTCGTTCAGGTAAAGCTTGATAAATGCAAGGAACATTGACATTAGACAACTTTGTTTTTAAATTTGCTTTAATATAATTATGTAATTATTGTGATTAGTATATTTTTATCTTTTAATAATTAATGTATTTAATAATTGTAGTAGAGATTGTACTTATTGGGACGTGATTTGTTTAATTGGGTAAAGTTAAAAAATAATAATTATTATAAAACATAAACTAAGTTGGTTACCTGCATCCTGCAATACTTTTTCTGTTAGTACTACGCACGTTAACTTGCAATTATAGTCGTTAATATAAATTTATTCGGAAAAGTTTTAAATAAGCCACAACAGAGTACAAATTATCGTCACTTAACCATACAACCTGGTAGGTACCACTATTAAATTGTTATTAAAGAATTATACATACAGTCAACCTTATTGACAAATGAACACTTTCGCAGTTCCTACAAATTATTCTAATGGAACAGAATTATTCTAATGGAACAGAATTATTCTAATGGAACAGAATTATTCTAATGAAACAATATAATTTAACAGTATTCCGTATGATAAGTGTTTTAGTACAATAAAATTAAAAGTGCCCCTTTCACTATTTTATCAGGCCCAAGGTCCAAGATGTTTAGCAAATTACGTAAACAAAAAAGAAAAAAGGAAGTTTAGAAGCCAAACCAAAGAATTTTACAGTCTGTTTCATATTTATTTAGACCAAATAGGCCTTGAACTTTTAATATCATTAACTCTGTACAAAGCTTAAATTCCACCCAATAAATAAATAGTCACTCAAACTGTGTATAAGTGTATTAAGGACAGTAAGTTTCCTAACGGTTGAGGATTAGGCATGTGCGATCTTAAAAAAAATGCTTTAATACCTGAAATCAATTGATGTATTTTTTGATCAGATACTCCACATATCGGTAATAAACTATCGTAAATACCTGGATCTGATAGTTTAAAATATGGATTTTTGGGAATTATGTCATAAATGAAAAAATATTAATATATTGAATAAATCGATACAACCAATAAATAAATCGATACATTGATATATCAATTATTAGATATATCGATATTTTTAGAATTCCGTATATAGATGTATCAATATTTATATCTACATATAATCGAAAAAAATCCCCAGCCCTAGGTAAAACGGAGGATGAACACCATCCCTCACTTTATATACAGGGCCGTGATACAGGGTGGGGAAATAGTAACGCAATATCACTATAACTCTTTTATTGTCGACTTTTAAAAAAATATTTTTAACAAAAGTTGTTAGATGGTAAGTACTCCATATATTTGTGGCCTCGAATTTGTCTTACGTAATCACGTGTAAGTATAGGGGCATGCAACTTTACTTTTTAAATGGCAACTTTGATTTTTTTTTTACATTTCTGCAATCGTCAGATTTTGTTGCTTCTGGCAGCAGCATAAAAATTTTAGTAGGTTGCATTAGTACAATTTTGGGAAAAGTTTAAGTAAGATTTCAAGTTCAATAAAGCTTACAACTGTGTTTTTGAAAAAAGAACTCTATTTGGAAAAAACAAAAAAACTTAATTCAATAAATGTTCAAAGTGTTCCCCATTAACAGTTAAACAATGTCCTAACCTATCTTAAAATTTTTTTTTGACTTGAAATCTTAATTAAACTTTTCCCAAAATTTTTATTATTATTACTTTTTCCTCACCCTGCAGAATTGCCTATTAAATGTCAAATTCTGCTGAAAAAATATTTGGAGTTGAGCATTACAACTATAAGCAAACTAACTTTTTAAACTTGTATTATAATCTACGCAATACGAATTTGCAATTGGAGGATATCGCGGATGTAGACCACGCAGAAATTATGCATTATGGTAAAAATATTGCAAATAATCACGAAATATCTAATGCATTTTTTACTATGCAGTTTAGACAGGATTATTACCTTCACATGCGAATGTTAATATCAAAATTTAAATTCGGAAAACTCCCAGTTATATTAGTTAAGACTATGTCATTTGAATGGAATTACAGATAATGATGTGTTTCAGATATTAGAAAAACCATAGTCGAGTACCGGAACCTAACACCGATATACATACAAGCATCTTGATACATGCCGATGACATCCTAATAATGGCAGACTCTCAACAAAAGTTACAAGAGGCGGTAAATACATGAATTAGTATTAAAATCAAATTTAAGTATATAATTATCCAAATAACGAAATAGACATTTTAAATATTTTTAATTGAAACTATAGTCTAAATAAAGACTTTTTAATTTTTTTTTTGTTTTTATTAGAAATACTAACTTTGTTACAGTTTTCATCGTTTTCGATAATTTGCAGTTTTTGAACACTTACATAGTTTTTCCTAAAATTTAAATAATCGTTATAATATAATTATACATAGGTTCAGTTTGCATTTAGGCGTATTTGATACAAAACAACTGACGTTTTAACTATATACTAATAAAAGCTGATTCGTAAGCCTGGAGTAAGTAAGGCTGTTGAAAAGAAAAAAATTTATCCGGATATCCGAAATTTCCGAATTCGGTTAACAAACTAATTTTTTATCCGGATAATTAGAAATATCCGAATAGTTATAATATCCGGATAATTTACAGTATCCGGAAAATTTACAGTATCCGGAAAATTTAAAGTATCCGGATATTTTGAAGTATCCAGATTACTTTTAAATCTATTATCAATTAACTAGAAAGCTAAAAATGATATGAAAATATTGAAAATACTAAAAAAGGTCTGTTGCTGCTCTAAAAATGTATTATGCAGTAGTAATGTAGTAATCTCCTACATAACTTGCCTACAAAATATTCTGTAAGCAGTTTAAAAGAAATCTTTAGAAATCATTAATTCTATTCTTAGTATTCTTATCACATAGCGCATTAAATTACATAATATATTTGATGTGAATTCTCGTCATTTATTTCTGTTATGTTTTGACTGCTGTGTTAGTGTTTAGTCAGCAGTCGCCAACTAAAAACTCTTAATAAAATAAACAATCTCATTGCAATTTATAAATTTAGTATTGCGTATTCAGCGATAAATTCTTTTTTATCCGAGTTATACTGTTTATCCAGATATTCTGTCTCTCACGGATATCCGATTTCTTCCATTTCGGATATTTTTAAATATTAATTATCCGGATATCTACGTGAAAATTATCCGGATATCCGTTTTATCCGGCTCGGATCAACAGCCCTAGGAGTAAGTATAAGTATCTAAACAATATTATTCCTAAAATAATATTAGCACTGATACTAAATCGTATTTCATCTTTGCGTCGGTTAAATTATTATAACAATTGTAATTAGGAGCTTCCCTAAACTGTAAAAATATGATAAAATACGTAGTAATAACTCCTGCAACAGCTGAAACCATAGTGTAATCCACCTTGAAAAATCCAGCAGCTGAAAGGTGCGGATTTCTGTAAGCGATTTGATTTACCAAAAGTTGAAGTCGTTGTTTTAATATTTCCATATATTTGTCGTTATTATATATATCCCATTGCATCAGTGCGTTACTAACTATGTTTCCCGTTGTTTTTATTTCATTTGCGAGTGAGGAGCAGGTTGAAGCTAATTTTAATAAAACAATCTGAAAGATATAAATAATCTTTATCCCAGTATTGGAAGTGCCACACTTACGAAGTTTCAGTATATACAGAATTGTGCTTGCAGAAGTAAATATTTGAAGTTAGTTTTCTAAGTGTATTTTAAGAATAGGCTCGAATTGATGCACAGCTTAAAAAACTTAGGTTCAACCGAATTGCGCTCAAAAGATGATTAAGTTCAAACATCTATTTAACAGATCAAATCGTTTAATCATAACACTACAGGTTCAAAATTCGATCCTTAAATTTGGCTAACGTTAATACCATATTTGGCAATCAAGTCCTGATGAGGTTTAATTCCAACAGTTGAAAAACTCTTAATAAAAAATCGAGAGAATATATTAGCAGCATTATGTGAGGCTGTTGGCATTTCAAAAGCACAAATAAACAATATTTTACACGAACAATTAGATTTGAGAAACTCGGTCTTTTGTTTTACAAAAATCGTGCATAAATAATATCTTCTCATTAGTTACTTACGCAAAATAAAACAGTATACAATTGTCCCCCAATTAGTATCAAACTATTTGATACATTAACTTCCAAGTCTGGAATCCCCTTAGTCAGAGCAAAACACATATTAGTTAATACTATTGCGACTATAGCAGAACATATCATTAAAATTTGCCATCCATGAGTCTTGTTACACATATCAATTAAATTACAAAGTTTGCAGTGTATTTTACATAAGTCGTTAATTTTTCCTATTCTCAGTTCAATAACTGCTTTTGGTGTGGTAGAAAAATATTTGCCCTTATTAAACGTGCTTAAAATGACAAAATTGTCATTTATATGTGCGAAATACGTTGATAATAGGTTTACTTTGAGGTTTATTTGAAGAAATATTAAGATTACTACGTAATTTGAAATATAAACGCCGAAAAAACTGCTTACAAAAAAGAAATCTTTCGAGATTTTGATCAGTGTAACAACATCAGTTATTGTAGCTACTAAAATAATAAAAGACATTCCCATTATATTAAATAACAGACGTTTTCTTAATTTCTTATGAATTTTATTAACTGGAAATAGCTCTCTATAGCTGCTAACGTATTCCACTTCTAAAAAGAACAGCCTATGTAATTCGCCTTGTTGTAATGTGAGGATGATAGAAGCAACGTATAAAGTATGCATCACTATATTAAGTATTACGTCAATAATTGATAACGCTATAGAGGAATCTTCCAAATAGTAATTTAATCTTTGGTAAGTGGACCAACAAAAGCATGATATGAAGATAATAATAATGATGTATGCAGTTACTTTATCTCTTTTGGTTAGCTGAGTAATTTTATTATTTTCTTGATATTTATAGGACCAAAGAAAAAAATGGTTTAATAAATAGTAAAGCGGTTTAATCGCATCGTGAATGCTTATTGAAGGACCGTTTTGCATCTGAAACTAACAAGATAAGGATGCAGATTAGTCTGTGTTTTTTAAATGTATATTTGTGCAATCAGTTATTTGATTTTTATCTATCGAAACTATGTTTAACCTCTATTTACAACTAAACGCACTTCCTACTATAATGTATAAAATATTTACCTTCATTGTTGCAAAAAACTAAAATTGCTTCAAACAACTGAATCTTTCGACAACAATTATTTTGGCCCTTTATGATGTTTGATGTATTAACTGGTAATAACAGAATAATAAAATAGCTTCTTTTGTTAAGTACCTATGCTTTTTGCTTAAATAAAATGTTACACAAATTATTGTCTTAATCCATCAATGTAGAGGTATGACATAATGTAGTTTTTATTGGCTTTCAATAATGCGTCATTTTCAAGTTAATGTAATAATTTTCTAAATACAGCTTATTGGTAAAGGTTTCCAGTAGTTCTGGTCGTAGAATTGTCAACAATTCGGGAATGGATAGCATAAGTTAATTGTGTTCAATCCTTTTGCGCCAACGATGCATGAGAAAAACAAAATAAAAGCTAGATTATTTATTTACAGCAATATTTGATATTTGAGCAGTAATTACTTAGTTATTTAGTTATTTATTTAATTAGTCTAGTTAAAATAAAAGTATGGCTTTCGAAAAGTGGGTTGTTGGATTATTTGTAGCTGATGTATATAAAGCTGAATACGTTCGTTTCCATTTCCCATATTCATGTCTATGAGAAAATACTAATCAGAAGTCGTGTTTTAAAAGCTTGCTTTTTATTACCTGTACTACTATACTATAAGTAAACACTGCAACCAACATCTTTTTCAAAAACATTAAAGAAAGTTATAAGTTATTTAAACTCATCGTGGTACATCAGCAAAGTATATCAAAGTAAACGCTTCTCACTGATTTTCAGATATTAGAATTCAAATAACTTGGCACTTGGCAGTGATCATTGTACATACAAAGGCAATACTAATTTAATTTTACTAACTACCTGATTTGAATTTTCCGCCTTCCAACCTTCTTAGTAAACTTCTTTCTTCAAGTATGCTCAAAAATCTTCAATTACTCGTACTTCGGAAACGTTAATAGGGTTGTCAACTATTGCAACAAAATTAATGTCATTTTCTTTTAAAAATTACCAGAGACTGGAAACTATGCACCAAAAAATCAGAAAATATGTATGCAAATATGCACTGAAAATTACTAAAATATGCACAATTATAGGCATAATTAAATTGTCATTAATCAATGATTTCGCCCATAGACAAATAAACAAACGAACATTATTTATTATGCACTACTATGTACAATGTACATGCGAAATTAAAATTTCAGTTTAGTTTCTACTGCTTAAAGAAATAAAATTTATTAAATTTACTCGCTTACTGCAAACTACACAGATGCACATGGGTTTGATCGATAATTTTCAACTCATTTTTGTTGTTGATCCACTTTTTAAGAAGAACGCTCCTTTCAATTGCTTCTTTAGGCATCTTTATGAAAAAGGAACCACACAACACAAGCACCCTGCTTAACTACTACTGAATCTTGTCTTTAATATACGAGCAAGAAGGTGTATTTAACAATTTGCCCCCAGCGTGGGCACTTTGTTAGGTTACTTCTAAGAAGGAGCACTTTATTATTGCAGGTATGGGAAATACCCTTTAGTTTATAAATAAATAAAACTATTATGACTTAAAGTTATTATGTCCGGATAATGTTATTGAAACATTTAACAATACAGTATGAGAAGGATCTAGTAAATATGTGTTTGTAGTGACGTGGCATGGCTAAGAGAACCCTATGTCGTAAATTTAAAAAAGTAGGCAAGATGCTAATGGGACACAAGTCCTTAAAAGAAGTCGGTATTTCAATTTTGGGTATGACATTTTCATATTTCCAACATTGAGGATACACAGAATTTGTTAAACAAAAATTGACAATGGAGGTAATAAACGGTAGTAGAAATGGCAATCCAGCTTTTAATAAAGAGGTGCATATGCCAGTTAGTACTTCAATTTCGGCAATATTTTGAAATTTAAAAAGACGATTAACTGTCGGTTTAGTATTACAGTTATAATAATTAGCTAATTCTATTATATCTGAATCAGAAGCTACTTTCGGAACAGAATTAATAAAGTATGTATTAATTAAATCAGCATTAGCTAAATTAATCGGTAATTTTTGCGTGTGTCGTTTACTTTTACATATATCAAAAAATTTTAACTCTTTCCAAAACGACTTTGAATTACTTGATTTAAATTTGTTGCAAAGGTAATTCCTTTTTTCACTTTTAATTGTACTTGTCGTGAAATTGCGTAGCTGTTTATAATACTGAAAATCATTTTCATTGCAGCTTGATTTGTATTTACTCAGAGCTCGATTCTGAAGTATCATAAGCAATTCTGTACCATTGTTTAGCCATGGAGCAGAGGGTTTAGTAAATTTTGCAGTTTTCAGAGGAGCATGTAAATTTAATAAGATATTCAAGTTGCTATTAAACAAATTTAGGTTATCGTCAATATTATCTTAGTCAAATATGTATGTTATTCCAAGGAATAGAGCTAAGATCATCACTGAACTGCTGAATATCAACATTTTTGTAGTCCCTATAAGTCCTAATAATCGGTTTAGGGGTTTAGTTCTAAAACATTTAGCAATCAAATTACAAGATATGAGTTCATGGTCAGAGAGATCATACACACTAATAACTTTTACGTCACTAATTAAATTTGATACCTACATTAGTAAGTATAAAGTCTATCATAGATTGCTTGGATACAGTAATACGAGTTGGATTCTTCACTAACTGTTCTAAACTCAAACCGGCTAAACAAGTTTTAAATTGTTCAATCCCAGGACTTTCACAGTCTAACATATTAATATTAAAGTCTCCAACACACACAATTTTATCAGATGCTGGAAGGATTGATAAGACACTATTTTCAAAATTATCTAAAAACTGCACTAAATTGCTATGTGGATGTCTGTAAACAACTCCTAATAAAAAACTGTTATTTTTTCCAGTATTTATAGTCAACCATAACTCTTCAGATTCAAATGTAATAATTTTAAATTTAAGATTAACTTTCAAGTAAATACCCACACCTCCGCCTCTTCCTAAACGATCTTTTCTAATAAAATTATAACCATTAATTGCAACATTATCATTGGTCATATCATTTCCTAACCAGGTTTCAGTCACCCCCACTGCATCATGACGAAGAACATGATTTTTAAAAGAAGCAAAATTACTGTTTAATGAACGTATATTTAAGTGTACAATTTCCATAGCCTAAACCAAGATAAAAGCTTTACATAAATACTCACATCAGGTGCAAGGTTGCTCATTATGTAACAAATCAGTTATATTTATAGTAAACCAAAAAGAGGCTACTAAAACAAAAGAAAAAAGCAACCTTTTTAATTAATTAGTTAATTATTTAAGTAACTAATTAAAACATTTGTTCATAAGCTTTCTAACACTCAGCACATTGCCGCAATACTCAATTCTGCCATTTAGTAGGCTTTGGGAAGTATATTTCTCACCTTACTAACGTCTTAGCACGCTACGGGCACGGGAAAGATATTTCCCGAACGTAACTGGTTGACCCACCTAGTGGAAACCCTTTTAGTATCCGTAAAAAAAATCGCCAACGGTATGAACGGTTGAGAAACTAGCTAAATAACGGTTTATTTGTTTGTTTTAAAGAAATACGTATTAAATTTTGAATCGGTAAGTAATAAGCAGTTAGTTATTGTTAATAATAGGCTTTCCTACACATATTTATACCAAAATGACACCAAAATATTTATCGCACATTTGTAAAAATGGCTTTATGTGAGTGGGAAGCCTACTTCCCACGGCTCATATTACCGCAGGTTTTTGACAACAAGGCTGTCATTTTATTTCTGGATTTTTCTGCTAGATTCAAACCATGTGGAGTCTAAGTGATCCTAAACAAGCAGAAGGTGCCTTGCAGTACCTATATAGTTTACCTAATGATGAACAGGATTCAGAGGAGGAAGGAGACGAAGGTGCAAGGGAGGAACTAGAGCAGCTGGATGTTGATCAGTTGAATGTATCTGGTCGTTCATCTAGTTCGTGTCATATATCCGATCAACATGTGTCTGATGAACCTACAGATCCTGTAGTTCCTGAGTGTGATATAACCCAAACCGAAGAAGTTGTTGAAGACGAGGAAGAAAACCCAGAAGAAACAGTAGACGCAGTAATTCACCTCTGGACCACAATCCACAAAAAAGTTTGACGGTAAAGATAAACCAGTTGATTACTTCTTGAGCATATTCAACGAGGGTATAATGGACCTCATAGTTGGACAAACAAATTTATATGCACATCAGGATTAGCCAAGAAGGTATAACAGTAAAAAAGAACCGGGACAAGCTAAGAACTGGACCAACACTTATCCTGCAGAGATAAAGGCACTCATTGGCATGATGATTTTGATGGGTATTCATAACATGCCTCACGTATCGAATTACTGGTCGAGTGATCCAATTTTGACGGTACCCTGTGTTGCAACTGTTGAGAACCACGATCCATCTGCTATTTTTTCTGTAGACGAGTCAATGATTCCCTTCAAGGGCAGATGCTCTTTCAAGCAATATATGCCCTTGAAGTCCATCAAAAGAGGATACAAAGTGTGGTGTTTAACAGATTCTCAAACTGGGTACATATATAATTTCGAATTATACACAGGTAAATCAACTGCAACCGAAAACAGGGTAACTTGGGCGAAAGAGTTGTACTGAATTTGACATCCGTAGTTCAACAAAAAAAATGTTTAGTGGTTTTTGACAACTTTTTCGCATCATGTGACCTCATGCTAGAATTATCAAAGAGAGATATATATTCTGTCGGTACTGTAAGACCCAATCGAAAAGGTTTACCGTCTATAATAAATAACAAAGCTAAGTTACTTAGAGGCGAATTTATGTTCCAAGCTAAGAGTAACATTGCTGCTGTAAAATGGATGGATAGTAAACCTGTTCATTTTCTATCAATATGTTTTTCTCCTCGTGACACTACAACCGTTACAAGAAAAAACAGAGATGGATCTAAAACACTAGTGCCTTGTTCCGTAGTTGTTGCATAATACAACAAGAAAATGGGAGGAATTCGTACATTCTAATGAATGTGTCTAAACGAACAAAAATAGGACAGTCAGAATTTGGGCTAAGCTTGGCGAGACAACTGATAGATGGTTTCACCAACAGAGCAAAGCGCTACAAACCAGTCTCATTTCTTAGTTCCAAGCAGGTTGTTCCAGAAGAAGTTAGACTTGTAGGAGTAGGGAAACATCTTCCAAACAAAATATCCACATACAGAAGATGACGACTTTGCAGCAGTAAACAAAAAGAACAAAGGACGCGCTATGTTTGTTCAGGATGCGATGTACCATTATGCATTGAACCATGTTTTAAGCGCTTTCATTGTGTGTAACATTCTATTGTTAATAAATTTTCATTTATATACTAAGTAATATTTTTGCTACTGTTTCCTTGTGTTATTTCTTTTAAATGGTGAATTGAAATTGTAGCACCACGTGAGCACCATTTATTTAAACACAAACATAAACAAAAAAAATATAAGTTCCCCCAAAACATCTGCAGAATGTCTATTCAGGTATATCCAATAACAAAGTTTCGCTTATATACAGCTATTTGACTCAGGCCCATCAAAGGGTTAAAAACGCTTGGTTTCGTTATTAGTACCTGTTTATAAAAGAGCACTTAAATGTGTGTATTTTACATTTACGAGATCTAAATTAGAATATGGCACTATAGTTTGGTGTCCTTATTATGATTACTATAAACATACCTTGGAGTCAATTCAACGGCGATTTCTAAAGTTTTTGTCGTTTAAACATGATGAAATTTATCCCGAAATTGATTTTAATCACAAAACTCTATTACAAAGGTTTAACATGCAAAGCTTACAATTAAGGAGAATTATACGTAATTGATCTTACCTTTCTTTTTCAACTGTTACATAAGAAAATTGATTCTTGCCTTATATTACAATATCTGCCATTCCATGTACCAAGAAAATCATCTAGGTGTAGTTTCATGTTCTACTATAACACTACGCCACGTACAAACTTATCATGTAATTCGCCTATTTATAGAATTTGCCGTACATATATCAAATATCTCATCTAACTGATATTAATTGTTGTACACTTGCTGCATTAATTACCGAAGCTTGCGATTACCACACATAGTTGATTACGTTATTTTTGTTATTGTCTTATTCTTATGTGTTACTATGTACCTACTAATAACCTATTATGTTAGTTGCACAAATTAGTTTAGTAAAAGATGTATCTGCAATGTACGTATTTAGGTAGGCAATTTATATGTTATGTTGTCCTGTAAATAGGTTTTTCCTGTTAGGCAATAAAGATTTATTTATTTAAGAGACAAAATGCGTAATGGCGCAATTCGTAATAAGACCAAAATAACTGATGGAGCGAATAGCGAGTCTCAAATGGCAATAGACAGGGTACATAGCAAATAGGACACAAATAGATGGACGCAAAGAATAACTTGCTAGAGACCGAGAGAAACGAAGAAAAGTATTGGATATAGAGAAGATAGCGGGAAAACAATGAATGAGACCGAAGAGCGTGGAAACATTTAGAATAGGCCTATATCCAACAATGGATGAAATAAGGCCGAAGAAGAAGAAGAAGAAAAAGTATTTAATCTTTAATCTTTAAAACATATCTTCAATCTTGTATTGAGTTCATCGACCTTTCCTGGAATTTGGAAACTTACAAAAAATGTCCATAAAAGTGGTACAAAAAAATGCATTAGAAATTAGTATAAAAATCAATTTCATATAATCGACTGAACAACGAAATAGACATTTTAAATTTTTTAGTTGTTATTTTCGATAATTCTACAAAAAAATTAGAACCTAATTTTTTAAGGAGTTTTGGTATATATTTAATCAATTTCGGTAAGAGTAAATTTCACGAAAACTAATGAAATGAAATTATGGTCCAAATAAAGATTGTGTTGATTGTAGGCTACCCCTCCACCCAACTAAGAGGGTGACTCAGTAGTTCAGTACTCAGTCACCCGCTTATAGCTCAGAAGTTTTTAGTTAGTACTTTTATATTTTATTTGGCGTATGGCATTTGTAACACGTTAGTGATTGTTTGGCTGCCAGTAGTGCTAGTCCTTTAGCGCTACCCAAGGCCAGTAGTGCTAGTTCTTTAGCGCTATCCAAGGTCAGTACTATTAATAGTAAACTCATATCAGCAGCATTTATGTACATTTGACCAAATCAATCAAACATATTACTATCATCAAACATTCTGGTTCTTCAACGAGCCGAATACAAACAATTAAACACTTTAATAATATTAATCAAACAGAAATACTAACTTTGTTACAGTTTTCGATCATTTGCATTTCTTAAACACATAAATAGTTTTTCATAAAATTTAAATACCTAATCGTTGTAAATTATATGTTCAATTTGCATTTAGATAAATTAAATACAAGAGAACCCCTGTTTTAACTATATACTTACTAATAAAAGCTAATTCGCAAGTTTGGGGATAAGTATACAATATTATTCATAAATTAATATTATCAATGACTAGTGATGGGCGAATTCGAATGAAAAAAATCGGATCATTCGATTGTCGTCGGTATTCGAAATGTTTCGATTGTTGTCGTCAAATCATTCGAATGATTTTTCATTCGGAAACTCTGAAACGAATGACGAATGAAATGTCATTCGAATGATTATTCATTCGGAATCTCGGAAACGAATAGCGAATGAAATATCATTCGAATGATTTTTCATTCGAAATCTCGGAAACGAATAGCGAATGACGAATGCGAATGCGAATGAATTCACATTAATATCGAGTTATTTTTGTACGGCATTGACGACGCGTGGGCGGTTTGTCGCTGTTGCAAGTTGCAAGGCATGCATCAGACAAAGACAAAGATAAAGTTTTATACCTATAAGTGCATATCGCATTACTTTTCCTAGAATTACTTAATTACTTTCATTTTGAAAGGCTTCGTTTGTTAAGTTCAGTATGAGATTGCGCATGGGCTATTTTGAATGAATTCTTTCAATAATAACAAAACCTCCCGTCTTGAGTAAGAAACTACATTGAGCTATTAAACAAAATAAAATAAGTCAACATTTTAATTTGTAATTGTCAGCGTAAGTACACATAATAATATAAATGTAAATAATTGTGACTAAATATTTAATAAAATATATATAATATAAAGCTAAATTACAAACATGAACTAAATTTGAGAAACAATAAAAAGAAAAAGATATAAAATGTAAAATATTAACGTTGAATTTTTTAGCTAGTGATGGGCGAATTTGAAACGAATGACGAATGAAAAATCATTCGAATGATTTTTAATTCGAGTGAAATATCATTCGAATGATTTTCCATTCGGAAACTCTGAAACGAATGACGAATGAAAAATCATTCGAATGATCATTCGATTGTTGAAATTATCCGATTGCCGATTATTCGATTCTCAAAATCATTCGATTGTGCCCATCACTATCAATGACACTAAATTATTTCATATCGTACATTGGTTATCACATCTCTGCGACGGTTAAATTATTACAACAAATGCAATTAGGAGATTCCCTAAACTGTAAAAATATGATAAAATACGTAGTAATAACTCCTGCAACAGCTGAAACCATAGTGTAATCCACGTTGAAAAATCCAGCAGCTGAAAGGTGCGGATTTCTGTAAGCGATTTGATTTACCAAAAGTTGAAGTCGTTGTTTTAATATTTCCATATATTTGTCGTTATTATATATATCCCACTCCATCAGTGCGTTGCTAACTATGTTTCCTGTTGTTTTTATTTCATTTGCGAGTGAGGAACTTGTTGAAGCTAATTTTAATAAAACAATCTGAAAGATATAAAAAATCGTTTATCCCAAATTTGACCAAACCAGTATTGGAAGTGCCACACTCAAGAGGTTTCAGTATAATACAAAATCGTGATACATTAACTTAAAACATTATAAGTAGGTATAACATTAAGGATCGGTTTTTCAATCATAGTTTAAACTTAGGTTCAACCGCATTTCTCTCTAAAGATGATCTAAATTCAAATGAGCAAATGTTCATCTAAAGATTAGGTGCATTGAAAAATCGACCCAAAATGTCTATTTAACAGATCAGACCATTTTTTAATCATAACAATACAGGTTCAAAATTCGAGCCTTAAATTTGGCTAACGTTAATACCATATCGGGCAATCAAGTCCGGATGAGGCTTGATTCCAACAGTTGAAAAAATCAGAATGGAAAATCGAGAGATGATATTAGTAGCATTATGTGCGGCCATTGGCATTTCAAACGCACCAATAGGCAATATTTTACATGAACAATTAAATTTGGAAAATTTTGGGCTCCTTGTTTTACAGAAATCGTGCATATCCATTAGTTACTTACGCAATATAAAACAAGGTACACGAATTGTACCACAATTATTATCAAACTATTTGATACGTTAACTTCGAAATCTGGAATCCCCGCAAACACAGCAAAACACATATTAGTTAATACCATTGCGACTATAGCAGAACATATCAATAAAATTTGCCATCCATGAGTCTTGTTGCATATATCAATTAAATTACAAAGTTTGCAGTGTATTTTACATAATTCATTAATTTTTGATATTCTCAGTTCAATCACTGCTTTTGATGTGATGGAAAAATATTTTTCCTTATTAAAAGTGCTTAAAATTGCAAAATTGTCATTTATATGTGCGAAATACGTTGATAATAGGTTCACTTTAAGCTTTATTTGAAGAAATATTAAGATTAGTGTGTATTCTGAAATATAAACGCTGAAAAAACTGCCTATAAAAAAGAAATCTTTCGAGATGTGGACCAGTACAAAAATATCAGTTATTATAGCTACTACAATAATAAAAGACATTCCTATTATATTAACTAAAAGACATTTTCTTAACTCCTTATGAATTTTGTTAACTGGGAATAGTTCTTTATACCTGCTAACGTATTCCACTTCCAAAAAGAACAACTTATGTAATTCGCCTTGTTTAAATGAAAAGATTATAGAAGCAACGTATAAGGTATGCATCGCCATATTAAGTATGACATCAATAATTATTGAGAATGCTATAGAGGAAGCTTCCAAATGGTAATTTAATCTTTGGTAAGTGGACCAACAGAAGCATGATATGGCAACAATAATAATGATGTATGCAGTTACTTTATCTCTTTTGGTTAGCCGAGTAATTTTATTATTTTCTTGATATTTATAGGGCCAAAGAAAAAAATGGTTTGATAAATAGTAAAGCGGTTTAATCGCATCGTGTATGCTTATTGATAGACCGTATTGCACCTGAAACGAACAAGATAAGGATGCAGATTAGTCTGTATTTTTAAATGTATATTTTTGAAATCAGCTATTGAATTTTTATCTATCAAAACTCTGTTTAACCACTATTTACAACTAAACGCATTTCCTACTATGATGTATAAAATATTTACCTTCATTGTTGCAAAAAAATGAAATTGTTTCAAACAACTGAATCCTTCAACAACAATTATTTTGACTCTCTATGATGTTTTATGTATTACCTGGTAATAACAGGAAAATAAAATAGCTTATTTTGTTAAGTGTGCTTTTTGATTAAATGTTATAGGTACAAATTATTGTCGTAATCCATCAATGTAGAAGTTTTTTTTTTTTTTAATTACTTAGCATATTTACAATCTGTTGCTTATGAACAATAAGTAAATGTTGTGATATTTGCTTAACCTAATTAACTAACTACATACAGTGAGCACGTAAAGGTTGGAATAAATTCGATAAAATATTTATTGGGCAAGTAAGAAAATAATGCTCGGACACGTCGATTTTATTGTTTAGATGCGCATTTTTTGGTATACGTATATTTTTTATTACATCATCCCTGTTCGAGTTATGACGTCATCATCAGTTTTTTTAAATAGCAATACCCTCTTTTGATAGTACAATTTAAAAGAGCGCATTTTTCTGCATATAGACGCCAAATTTTATGGTATATTACATAACAATATTTTCGAGAAATTAGTACGACAATTGTTGCACCATTTTTTATTGACGGCGCATTAAATGCTGAAAAACATTTGAATTTTTTACAACAACAGATAATTCCCGTGCTTGTACTACTATATCCAAATAATCAAAATCCACAAATGCCGGACGAATCAATATGGTACCAACAAGATGGCGCGTCACCACATCATTCACAGATTGTGCGTGATTATCTGAATCGCCAATAGATTGGATATTGTCAAGAGGTGAATTATATGCAATTTCAACGTTTAATTTAATGGGTTTTAGTTGTATTTATTATTTCTTCTATTGTTATTTCATTACATTGTTATGAATTCTAAAACGTTTTTTTTCGAAAATATTGTTATGTAACATACCACAAAATTTGGCGTCTATACCTAGAAAAATGTGCTCTTTTAAATGGTATTATCAAAAGAGGGTGTTGCTATTTAAAAAAACTGATGATGACGTCATAACTCGAAGAGGAATGACGTAATAAAAAATATACGTATACTAAAAAATGCGCATCTAAAAAAGAAAATCGACGTGTCCGAGCATTATTTTCTTACTTGCCCAATAGTTCCGAATTGATTCTCGTGGAGTATGAACGTTAAATTCTGCTCCGAGTTCAAAGAAGTTCAAGTTTAAGTTTAAGTGATAGTGATATCGCGCGTACAGCACACGAGTTGCTTTAATTCTACATTTAACCTAAATCGCTGGGGACATTAAATACAATAATAAATTATTGTGCTAATTCCTGTAAGTAGTAAATAATAGCCACCATGTTTGGCGTGCCAAACATAGGTGTGCAATGTCAGTCGCAACCGCATTTATCTAATGATCAGCTTCCCGGTCAATCAAACGTAATGTATCAACAAATCCCATCACAATACCAAACGCCATCGCAATTACCTATGCCTATGCAATTACCCACACAAACAATGCAAAATCCTAACACACACATGCAAGTATTTTCACAACCGCAAAATTCGTATCAAATCCAGCCTTCAGGTCAACAAGAAATAAACACGCCAATGCAAACGAATAGCGAGCAAGATTGGCAATATCAAAATCCCAGGAAACACAAACGAAATACTAATGATCAACAAACAAATGTTAAAACTAAAAAACCAGAGAATAACTGGTTAAGTGTAACAGAAACATCAAACAGATATGAAGCACTCACTGATAACAACAGCAGTGCCGAGAATTCAAATAAAAAAACAGAAGAGGAAAAACCTCCACCAATCTTCATACAAGGAGTTCAGAACTTGAAACCACTCACTGATCTGCTAACTGAAAAAGCCAAAGACAATTTCACTATTAAAGTACTGGGGAACACCCAAGTTAAAGTTATACTAAATAATGTTACAATGTATAACAACATTATTAAAAGCCTTAAAGAGAAAAACACTGAATTTCATTCATATCAACTTAAACAAAACAAAAAATTCAGAGTGGTTCTGCGAGATATGCATCCGTCAATAGACCTCGAAAGCTTGGTCAATGAAATAAACTCTCACGGTCATAAAGTAATCAACATCCACAATATCAAACACAGAATTAATAAAACCCCACTACCAATGTACTTCATAGATCTACAACAAAATGAAAATAATAAAAAAATCTACGAAATTGAATACCTAATGAATCTTAAAATAAAATTCGAACCTCCACATATCAAGCGTGAAATCATCCAATGTCAAAACTGTCAAAAGTTTGGCCACACAAAAAACTTCTGCTTCAGAAAGCCGCGCTGCGTTAAATGTGTTGGAGAACACTTGACTAAAGATTGTCCCAGTAAAGGCAAAAGTAATGACGTTAAATGCACCAATTGCCAGGGTAATCACCCAGCTAATTATCGTGGTTGCATCGTAGCGAAAGAAATACATAAAAGACTATACCCTCCATTAAGACCCAAGCAAATAGTCCAACCGGGTGTAACTTACTCACAAAAAACAGCAGAACTAAACCAGCAACAGCAAAACCAGCAAAATACCCCTCCTCCTCAAAATATCATTAATCAACAAGGCAACAGAATCGAGACAATGATGACCAAACTGCTAGACAGAATTGACACCATGCTCAATTTACTCACGACAGTAATTTCCAAATTAACATAATGACCCTTTTCCTCAACATAGCTCTTTGGAACGCCAACGGCCTGGCACAACATTGCCAGGAGATTAAAACTTTCCTAAAAATACACAACATTGATATAATGTTGATCTCTGAATCACACTGTACTAACTCAACCTATCTAAAAATACCAAATTATACAATCTACACTACCAATCATCCCGACGAAACTGCACATGCAGGAACGGCAATCATTGTTAAAAATAAATTAAACCATCATGAAATTCAACAATATCGAACAGATTACCTACAAGCCACAAGCATCTCAGTACCTCTTTCTAACAATAACATAACAATCTCGGCAATCTACTGTCCCCCAAAACATACCATTAAAAAAGAACAATTCAAAACATTCTTCAGCACTCTGGGACCTAAATTCATAGCTGGAGGGGACTATAATGCCAAAAATGAGCAATGGGGATCGAGACTCACTGTAACACGAGGTAGAGAGCTATCAAAAGCCATGAGTGAGAAAAACCTTCAACACCTGTCCACCGGCGAACCAACTTACTGGCCGACAGACCCTGCTAAGGTGCCTGACCTGCTGGATTTTTGCGTTATAAAAGGAATCTCAACAAATTACCTGAAAGCCGAATCAAACCTGGACCTGTCTTCAGACCACTCCCCAGTGATGATTACATACAGCACTGCAGTGCTGAGTAAAACACCACCCATTACACTACATAATAAAATGACAAACTGGGACGTATTTAGGGAACTGACTACCGAAAAACTAAAGTTGAATATGCCACTTAAGAAGGATGAAGATATATTTGAAGCAATAGAACATCTCAACTCAACCCTACAACAGTCTGCCTGGGACTCAACCCCAGATAAACTACCACAAGCAACTTCAGAAAATATTCCTGTTATCATCAAACAAAAAATTGCTGAGAAAAGAAGACTTAGAAGAAGATGGCAAAATACCAGACTACCTAGGGATAAAACCAATCTCAATAGAGCAACCTCTGAACTAAAAGCTATCCTATTAGACTTCAAAAATGCCGGCATACAAAACTACCTGTCCAAACTAACAGCTACAGCAGAAACCAATTACTCGATCTGGAAAGCCACAAAAAAACTAAAGAGACCCCAAAGTGCCAACCCACCAATCCGACTGGATAACAGAAACTGGGCAAGAAGCAACAGTGAAAAAGCAGACGCATTCGCAGAACATCTAACAAAAGTTTTTCAGCCTTTCCCTGCCACCTGTACCCAAGAAGAGGAAGGAGCAATTCTACAAGATGACGATGAAGAAATCCAACATGAAAAGATCAAACCATTCAAATGCAGTGAAATAAAAGCTGCAATTAAAAATCTTAATCCACATAAAGCTCCTGGTTACGATTTAATTACAAACAAAATACTATTAGAACTACCAGAAAAAGCCATTAAACTGCTAACATACATATTTAATGCTAACTTAAGAAATAGTACATTCCCAGAGCAGTGGAAAGTAGCTCAAATTATTTTAATTCCCAAACCAGGCAAGGAACCGCATGATATCGCATCTTATAGGCCGATCAGTTTGTTACCAGTAGTGGGCAAACTCTTTGAGAAATTACTCCTTTCAAGAATCAAACCTATACTCGAAGAACGTCAATTACTCCCTAGTCACCAGTTCGGCTTTAGAGAGGGTCATGCAACCATTGAACAAGTCCACAGAGTGGTAACCAAAATCAACCATGACCTTCACCTAAAAAATTATTGCTCTGCAGCCTTTTTGGATATTAGTCAGGCGTTCGACAAAGTGTGGCACCCTGGATTACTCCACAAAATAAAAAAAATACTCTCCACTTGCTTTTTTAACATACTTAAATCATACATAAGCAACAGACAATTTCAAGTAAAATACCAAGATGCGATAACAGGGTTAAACCCCATACAAGCAGGAGTCCCGCAGGGTAGTGTCCTGGGCCCCACACTATACCTACTTTATACCTCGGACCTTCCAACTACAACACAAACCATGGTTGCCACGTTCGCAGACGACACTGCTGTGCTGGCCTCGCACAATGATCCTCAGAGAGCATCCCACATTTTACAGATAAACCTACAAAAAATAGAAGAATGGTTAAAAATGTGGCGCATAAAGGTCAATGAGACTAAATCAACACATGTGACCTTTACATTACGAAAGGAAAATTGTCCTCCTGTCACATTAAATAACAACCAACTACCACAAGCTGATAGCGTGAAGTATCTGGGTATGCACTTGGATAGGAGGATGACTTGGAAAACACACATCTGGAAGAAGAGACTGCAACTTGGTATACAATTTCGAAAAATGTATTGGCTCATAGGAAGAAGATCCCAACTAACAGTACAAAATAAGCTCCTTTTGTACAAAACAATCTTGAAGCCGGTATGGACATACGGTGTACAGCTGTGGGGCACAGCCAGTAAGAGCAATTTGGAAATACTACAACGATTCCAAAATAAAGTGATTCGTTGTATACTAGACGCTCCCAGACGAGTCCCAAACTGGGTAATACAACAAGACGTTCCCATACCAACAGTTCAAGAAGTGATTAAAAGTTTTAGTGAAAGATATCAAAACAGACTAAGTGCTCACACAAATGACCTTGCAGTGAATTTACTTGACCGGCAATACACGAAAAGACTTAAACGTTATGATCCACTAGACTTACCAACTAGATTCAAGACAGATTGTAAATAGTTCATGGGAAATATAAAAAAAAAAAAAAAAAAAAACTTGCCCAATAAAGATGTTATAGAATTTATTCCAATCTTTACGTGCTCACTGTATAGACTTGCTCGGAGCAATCCAGTGATTGTTCTTATCGTATAATTATCTAACTAATTGTGTAAATTTGTAATTCAGCACTTCAGTCCTATGTAACTGCAGTCACTGTATATTTAAACAAACCTGGTGGGCAGGTCCGAGGGCTTGAACCGCTTCAACCGTCGAGTTTCATTGTTGTGTGTTAGCTGGGTGGCTAGCTCATTAGGATGAACTGTAAGTCTAGTATTGTATTTAACACTGTAATTTTTAATCACCTCGCGCACTGGCTCAATGTTGAGATCTTTTTGTATTATATGATTTGGCACATACCAGGGAGCGTCAACGATACACCTGAGCACTTTGTTCTGAAATCGTTGCAGTATTTCAATGTTAGAAGTACTGGCAGTACCCCATAACTGTACACCGTACGTCCAGATTGGTCGGAGAATAGATTTATATAGTAACAATTTATTTTCTAGTTTCAGTTGAGATTGTCTGCCTAGTAGCCAGTACATCTGACTGAATTTGATGCCGAGTTGTTTTCGCTTCGTAAATATGTGTTTTCGCCTTCGGTCTAAATGCATGCCCAGGTATTTAACTTCTTCGGTCTGTGGAATCAGGGTATTGTTAAGCGTTACCGGTGGACATGTACCTCTTCTCGTTGTAAACGTGATATGCGTTGATTTTGTAGTATTAACTTGAATTTTCCACTTTCTCATCCAATTCTCTATTAGTCCTAGGGTGTTTTGGAGGTTTTCAGTTGCGACATTCGGGTTACTATCTGAAGTTAATATTGCTGTGTCATCAGCATAGGTGGCTATGGTTGTTGTGTTTGTTGTTGGTAGATCAGCTGTGTATATTGTGTATAGAACTGGGCCAAGTACACTGCCCTGAGGCACTCCAGAAGCAACGGGGTAGAGTTCCGTTAGCTCATCTTTTAGTTTGATCATGAACCATCTGCCGTCCAGATAGGAGTTGAGGATTTCGTAGTAGTGATGTGGCAGTGTGATCTTCAATTTATAGTTTAAGCCTTGATGCCACACCTTATCGAAGGCTTGCTTGATATCTAGGAACACAGCGGAGTAATATTCTTTAGATTCAAAGGCGTTGTTGATTGTATGAACGATTCGATGTACTTGTTCCGTTGTGCCGTGGTGGCGTCTAAACCCAAATTGATGGGTGGGTATGATTCCTCTTTCCTCCAATACCGGGTTGAGTCCTTTCAATAGCAACTTTTCAAAAACTTTCGACATCACTGGCAATAAACTTATAGCTTATAGGTCGATACGATTCAACGCTAGTTAAAACTTTTCCCGGTTTTGGAATTAATACTATTTCGGCTACCTTCCACTGTCTGGGAAAGTATTTCAGTCGAAGGATGGCATTGAATAAAAATGTCAATGCTTTTAGGCATTTTGGTGATATTTTTTGCAGTATTTTTCCTGTAATTAGGTCCCAGCCTGGTGCCTTTTTCGGATTTATTTCTCTTAGTATAGTTCTTTCTACTTCCAACATTGTGAATGATTTAACAGGCAATTTCATTTGGAAAGGTTCGTCTAGTGAACTGTGGATTTCGCGTTCCTCATCTGGACTGAGCTGTGAAGGAAAAGGTGTAAATACTGTTTCTAGATGTTTGGCGAAAGCAGTAGCTTTTTCTTTGTCAGTTCGCGTCCATCTTCCATTTTCATCTTTCACAGGTGGTGATGCCTGCTGTATTCTTTTCATTTTTCTGGTGGCTTTCCACAGTGAAATGTAGAAGTGCGACATAAAACTACATCTGTTGTGTTATTGTTTCAATAATGCGTCATGTTCAGGTTAATGTAATAAATATCTAAATATAGCTTATTGGTAAAGGTTTCCACTGTTTCCAGTAGTTCCGGTGGTAAAACTGTCAACAATTCAAGAATGGATAGCATATAGTTATCAATTAATTGTTTTCAATCCTTTTGCGTCAACAATGTAAGAGAAAAACAAAATAAAGACCATATTTTTTATTTAAGCAATAGTTACTTAGTTACTTAATTATTTATTTAATTAGTGTAGTTTAAAGCTAAAACACCTACATCTGATTTATTTAGAATTTGCTGATTAAGCTGTAAAAATATAATTAGGTAAGTAGCAACAGTTCCAACGACCCAGGAAATAGTTGTATAGTCTACGATAAAAAATCCAGCAGCAGAAAAGTGTGGATTTCGGAAAGCGGTTTGTTCGATTATTATTTGTAGCTGATGTATATAAAGCTGAATAATCTGAATATGTTCGTTACCATTTTCCATATTCATGTCTACGAGTGCATCACTAGCCATAAGTCCAGTTTTAAAAGCTTGCTTTTTTATTGCCGAACATCTTGCCGATAGTATTATAAGTAAACACTGCAATCAACATCTTTTTCAAAAACATTTAAGGAAAGCTAGAATTATTTAAACTCATTACAGAACATCGACAAAGTGTATTAAAGTAAAGGCTTTTTACTGATTTTCAGAAATTGAAATTCTATTAACTTGGCACTTGGCAGTGACCATTGTGGAATACATCCACAATACTTTTGAATCAATATAGGCCTTTTTAGGCAGCGGGTAGGTATCCCCCTCCCCCCCAAGAGAGGACAGATCTACTTCAGGGAACTAACGACATGGGATGTAATAGGAATAGTTGAAGTGAGAAGAAAAGGTGAAGAACTGATTAGGACAAAACAACTCTAGTCTACTGTAGCATATCATCAAGAGCGATGTACGCAATCTTTACTCTCAACAAACGATACTCATTACAGATAATGCGGGTGTATGCTCATACAAGAGACTATACAGATGAAGTAGTAGAACAATTCTACGACGAACTCGAATTAGCACTAAGTAAAGAAAAATCCTACTACACAATCACAATCGACGATTTCAACACGAAGCTAGGGAAACGACAAGATACATAAAGTTCAGTGGGACAGCATGGAATAGTTAGAAATGAGAGGGCCAAAAACTGGTAAATTTATAGAAGAATACTGAAAGCTATGAATACCTTTTTTCACAAAAAAAGAACAGAGAAAGTGGACATGGCGGTGTCCAGATGAAAGTACCAAAAATGAAATTGACTGGCAGACAAGAGTTACATAATAAAAGATGATAAGTTGACATGAGTGACAATCGTCTCCTAAGTCGAACGAAGGAAACTAATAGTCAACAAACAGCATACTTTGGATACCAAATCTTTCAAAAGAAATAAAGCAAAATACAGAAGTAAACTACAAATTGAGCTCTAGAAGATCCACAGAATATGATATACATTGAAGATCAATACAGTCATATCATATCAGCCACATCAAAACTATTAACAAGCGAGGAAACCGAAGAGAAACGGAAGAAAAGCTGAGAAAAGCAACAAGAGACCCAATTGAGGAACGAAATAAGCAGAGGAAATACTTATCTGGAGAAGAGTTGAAAGAATTTAAAAGGAAATAAGACAAAAAGTTAGACAGGACGTGGCCACTAAAAACAACAAGGAATAGAAGAAAACAAATGACCTTTGGTATTCATGAAGAAATTAGCAACAGGAAAAGACGAAATTATAAGTATACTAGGCGAAAACGGGAATCTACATCCCGACAAAAAGGATGTATTAGAATACGTAGAAAAGTTCTACGAAAAGTTGTGCTCAACCACTACAAAAGAACCACAATCATCTCCGACAGATGAAAAAGCGCCCTTGACCAGACATTACACAGAAGAGATACCGAAATGGAGGTAGAACAAGCACTATGACAAATGACAATAATAAAGCATTATTGAAAATCGTAAAGCATTGAACAAGGACGGGTTCCAAACGCCAGGAAGAGCGCATCGGTCATCTTGATTTAAAAAAGGACATAAAAGAGACCTTAGAAATTACAGATCTATATCACTAATCTCTCATACATGCAAGTTGTTTACCCGAATCATAACCAACAGAACAACAATCAAACTCAACGTCTTCCAAACCCCAGATCAGGCAGGTTTCCGAGAGGGATACAGCATTCTAGGTCACACACACCCCATAAGACAAGCAATAGAAAAGTCGTATGAATATAACCAGCTTCTTTATATGGTCTTCATAGATTTCGAGAAGACATTTGATACAGTCGAGATTTGGGCGTTAACAAAATATTGCTTTAAAAAGAAGTAAGATCGACTACTGGCATATTCAGACCATATCAGGCGTGTACAACAATGCCAGTACTACTTTTAAACTATTTGAAGATACAAAACTTGTTAAGATCGAAAGAGCCGTAAGACAGAGAGATTCGCTTACCCCTAAACTTTCTACAAACTTGTTAGATGATGTTTTTAAGACGTTTAATTGGCAAAAGAAAAGTATAAATATAAACGGCGAACACCTTAAGATGTACAGATGATATCGTGCTGCTTTCCAACAACAAGGACGAACTGGAAATTATGATAAGAAGACACGTAAGAACAGCAACCCAAAAAATAAGTCTAAACATGAACTTCCTAAAAGCGAAGATAATGTGCAACAGAAACGACGGAAGGCATATGCAACTCGAAGATAAGTGTAGAATTAACAACAGAATACATATACTTAGGACAAAAACTCAAACTGAACGAAGCAACACAATCGGCAGCTTTTGGTAAACTAAGGAGCGTATTTAAAGGGGCCATTTATACAGAACCAAAAATCGAAAGTTTTTAACCAATGCATCTTATCCATACTTACATACGCATCTGAAACCTGGGTTCTCACAAAAACTAACATCGGAAAATCAAATCAGTGAATAAGAAGCAAAACTAAAGCTGAAGATGTGGCAGAACGGATAGCAAAACAAAAATGGTAGTGGGCAGGCCATCTTATGCGAAGAGAAGACGGTAGATGGAGTGAGCAAACAACTATATGGAGACCAAGGATAGGAAAGCGAGATAGGAGATGTCCAGAGCACGATGGAGGGATGACATCACGAAAATAGCCGGAACACACTGGATGAGAAGGACACAGGAGCGAACAGAGAAATCTGGAGGAGGTGTATATCCAATATCGGAGTAATTAAACGCTGAAAATGGTGAGGCTTTGTTCAGAAAACAGTTGTGTCAATATACAGAGGACCTTTATGGTACAAATCTCTCTTATCAGTAAAAATTCACACTGAATTAATATTGAGGATATGGTTTAAAATAGAGTCAACATTCACATTTGCTAATTTAACACGAATTGTTTGATAACTGTTCTTCAGAAATCGGCATTCAAATGTCATATTTCGCAACCAAAATAATAGGTTGTCAATTTTCAAATAAATTTGATACCAACATGGTTAATTGACATCATGGCCTATTGTGCTCGAAAATATCGTGTTTGGATTGTAGTTACGATACACGCATTTGCTAAAGTTAATATTAACAAATAAATAAAAGCACAAGCATGTTCTCAGTCAAAAATCGAACAACTTACACAGTAGAATCCCATATGAAAAGCATCTACTAGGCAAAACATTCTCAAAACATCTTCTAATACATCATCGCTCGATTTTACGCCTAACAGTAAGTTTAAATTGTTGAATATAATATACAAAACCATCGCAACTATGGTTAAAATCATCAGGAAAATTTGCCAACCATGTCTATCGTTAACCATCTCGATTAACTTACATAAAGTTCCATGAATCTTACATAACAATTTAATTTGATTAAGGTTCGTCCTTTTTCTAGATTCTGACCATGCCCAGAAACATGTAGTGTTACTTGTAACAAAATTTAGAAAATCATTATTAAAACGATCAAAAAAGTAAAGTATAATTTCGGTTTTAAAATAAATTTGAAGAAATATTAGTAGAATAAAGTACTGAATAATGAAAATGCTCAAATAACTTAAATGCCTTAACCATTTAAGTTTTCTTTGTAGATATAAGTAGGTTGATGAAATTTGAACGACAAAAACAACAATAAATAATGGCATTTTAAATAACAACCTCTGCCGTACACAACGCCACGTTGAAGAAGTAGAAAATGATTTTATATGTTTACTTATGCGTTCACATTCCAATATAAAATATTTAGTTAGGCCGTCGTTTTTAAAATTTTCTACGAAAACCGACACTAAACAAAAAACATGTATTAATAATTTGTACATTAGGTCAGCAAATGCTACTGTAGTTGGTCTATTCGATTTTAACAATCTGTAGCTTGACCAACTACAAGTTAAAACTGTTCCAACTAAGAAAATGAATGGAAAAATTTTTATCTCTTAATGTCAGTTCAATTATTTCGTTGTGATGATATTTATATGGCCAAAGGAACGACATTCGTAGCAGATAATATAAAGGTTTTATTGCATCGTGGACGGTTAAGTGAAGATTTGTTTCCTAAAATAAAGAATGACCTAATTTCTTTTTTACATATTATTTCCAAAAAAATTAAAAAATCACTTTGACTATAAATATAGGTAACTTTTTGAACAGTTTTGTTTTTTTTTTTACGGTAAAATTTATTTTAATTTTTAATAAAAACTATAAATAAAAAGAAATATTTGACTTACAACAGAAGACGCTAAATTAAAAATGCCCCGAATTTTCTATTTAAAATTGAACATTTTCTTTAATTAATATCAGAACTGTAACTTTTAACACTGATCTAGTGTTGTATTCTACTACATATATGGAGAAATTACGAATGTATAAAAATTGAAAAATTAACTTCAAAGTAAAATAATATTACACGGCTGTGTGTTATCATCAGTGTTTGTTCATGTAAGTTTTTTTTTTATGATTATCAAGAAAAATGCAAATTAGTCAACTATTTTACGCTGTAAGATAAAAGATCTTGCGGATCAGTAAATACATAAACGCGTTACCTGACTTCAGTTTTAATGTGTGGGTTTGTTAGCAATAAATTTTAAAATTCCTGCTGTATTCAGAAAGCACATTCAATTTTATCCATATTCAGTTTAGAGGGATTATTAATATTAAATAATACGAGAATATGAATTACATGTTACCAAGACTGGACATAAATCAATAAAGTCGGTACTACGGGCATATACAGGGTGTAACAAAAGTGGTGGGCTGACTATACACAGGCGGCTTCTAGGACTAAAAATAAAGAAAAAAGTTTATATAAACATATGTCCTAAAATGGTTCGTATGTGCTTATAATAAAAATCTTGCTTCTTCGTAGTTAGATATTATCAATGGTACATCATTAAATTCAATAATAATTCGAAATTTATTTCATTTTAATTGTTTCAGTGTACGTCACTTACAATTTTGTATAATGATAAAGATAATAATGAACTAAATAAGGTAAAAGTTATGTAACATAAAGCCATATAAAATTAAAAATTCAACAAAGTACATAAAAAATGATTTCCGTTTATTTAGTTCTTCATAATAATAATAAATATTCTCCTTAAACATACATCTTTTTTTTAATTTGATAATCATAGTTACATTAATAAGTAATGATAATTCAATTCATGTGACTGGAAATTGTTCTTTAACGGCATAAAAATGTTTAAATAAATAGAAAATTTACTTTCCACCGCCAATGGTTTAACCGCTTCTATAGGTATCCCATCCAGACTTGCTTTCCTACGTTTGAACCTTTTTCTCGGTCTTAATTTCTTCCCTTCTGCAAGTCAAGGGCGGATTTAGGCATGGTCTTTATGGGTTGCAGCCCAGGGCCCCCTTTAATCAAAGGGCCCCAAAAAATAAATTATACTGTGTGGACACCAAATTTAAATAACGCACCACCGCGATTGTACTCCGGATGCTGGAAGATAGTTGCAGAGGCGCTACGTATCTCCGGTCGACAACAACATTAAGGTGGAGCTACACCCAGTCACGCCAAACTTTTCCGCCAGAGTGGTAATTTTAAAATTGCCCCTTAAAATATGCAACTTACCTTACACGTTTTTTCTCTACGTTTATCTGACGTTGTACATACAACAAAATACAAACCTAAACCACCTAAAACGATGTGTTAAAGGGGCTTGCTGTCATAAATTTAACCCTCGAAATCTTAATCTTAAGTGACAAGTTATACAAATCCTGTTGAAAAACTATGGAAGTCCGAGTACCTAGTATTCTTTGTTATAGGTATAAAATTAACTATACAGACAATTATTATTTTACTTGAAAATAATTAACATGTAGTTGGAGCAATAATATTTATTAGGGGGTGTCTATTTTAATTAACAAACAAAAAATACTAGAAATGTACCCATAATCTATAAAACTTCTTAAAACTGGAATTATTTCTTATGTGTCTACCGTAAGTGAATAATTGTACTTATTTAAAAACAAAAGGGCATAGAATTTAGCGTTTCTTATTAAAAAAATGTTACATTAGTAACTATCTTCCAAGAGTGCAGACAAATTTTCTATTTAACTAGTTTCCACTTAACAACTTTTTTGATTTTAAAATATAAGATATTTATTTAGTTTACTCTTGTCAATTTACATTTTCCATCAAATGCTGCGTTCTACTGCAACATTTTAAGTATAATTTACGTTTTAGAAAATGCAAGAAATTTTAGAGAAAAACTCATTATACAAATAAATATCATAAATAAAACGAAATTTCGTCGTAAGTGTTACGACCTACGTTGTTGTTTTAGAATTACACGATTTTTTTGAATTTAGAGCTAAGCTTGCTGTGCACATATAAATAATACTAGGTGAATCCCTAACACGTAGCCCTTGATAAGGCAATAAGGCGATAAGGATAGAACATTTGGTACTACATACAGAAATATCTGCAACAATTCTTGGTAAACGATCTGCTTGTAAATAAGTAAATGCAAAGCTTCAGGTAACTGACGGCGGCTTCAAGGATATTCGTAATTCTTTGAATTTTACATTCTAATTTTGGCAGAAAATTTTTTTAAGGTAACTCCTACTTCTGTGTATTTGCTGATAAAAGTAAAGTAAATTCATGCTTACTTAAATGCAAAATAAAATTGAAAACTTGATAGCATAAAGTCGTTTTAAGTACTGATATGCCAAAAAATTAGATATTTATTTTAAATCTTGCTTTAAAACTTCATATAATTTATTAGAGCGCTAGACATGGCTTTTCAATTGCAGCCCTATAAATCAAATTTCCCGAATGGATTTTTGTATTTTTATATGCAGTATATGTAAATCTATAATTACCACTCTACAAAAGAAATAAGGTTACACGGTTGTCTCAAAAACACAAGAACATCCGTAAAACAACTCTGGTAAAGCATAAGCAGCAGAAGACTAAAACTATGTATAAGTAACATTTATTGATAAGGAAACGTCACCATTGTTTACATAATACGCTCTTTAAAAACTGATTACGGATTACTCACACAAAACCTCAAAACCAGCTCCGCAACAAAAACGTTTTGCAATTTCTAAAATTCTTGAGAATTTTCATTTCTAAGGGCTTGGAATATTGCAGTCAGGTATAGACAAAGATGTCTGATAAGCCATCCTTGTCGTTTAGAACAACATAGTCGTTTCTCCGATTTTATAATTTAATTATGAATGGATTTTTCTTACAAGAATCTAGATAATTAAGACTTTTTTGCAGCAAACGCGAGAGACGCAATTTCTCTAGGACATGGCCAAATATGAGTTCATTAAAAAAATTCTACAAGGAGTTATTTCATTTTATATCGGCATTTTTTATCGAAGAATATAAATAAGAATAAAAATTCGATTTTACAGGCGTTCTTTAGTTAATTAAAATCCAGAATTTGTGAAGTCCTAGAGAAACTAGTATACTTATTGAATGTTAAAACAAAAATTTATTATCAATTTTAATTACGAAAAAAACCATTCAAAACCTATTTTTTTAAATCAAAAAATACAAAAAATTTTTCAAAATTTTTTTAAGATTAATAACTTCTTAACAACGTCTCCAAATACATTATGGACGCCAATAACGCGATTTAATTTTTGACATTTTAGCTGTATAGGTAGATAGGTACTACCCCTACTGGTCGAATATGCACTCCTGCCCTATTTTACCTTGTGACAAAGTTCAATGGTTGGATTTCTTGATGCCCGAGGATTTGCTTTTCAACATTTTGAAGTGCCTTGGATTTATGCATTAATTCATTTTCGATTTTTAACAATAAATAATTTTTTGTAAAGGTCTTAGGCATCATCTAATGAAGCAGATCGAAACTAAAGATCGTTATTAGTCAACTGGTATTTCTGATTGATATAATTTATAACATACTCGTAATACGTTTAATCTTTATTATTATCATAAATACCTTAGAGTATATTGTGTAACAAGTGCGTGAAGCTGAACTTTTTATACGAGTCTGCAGTTTGCGACACGAGCCGAAAGGCGAGTGTCACAAGCACATGAGTGTAAAAAAGGCTTCACGTATGTGTTGCACACTATACTTTTTCTACGACTTCAACTCAAACTTCAAAAATGAGTTAAATTAGCAAACGTTCACTTCACTTGACAGTTCTCACAAATTCATCGTTCAAACAAAAAACAAGCACAGCAATCTATTGAAGTGTTTACCCGTGCCGAAAAGGCAGAAATGCGTAAAACAAACTACATAAGAAATGCATTGCACTTCACGCATCGATGTAAAGAATACGATTTTACGTACTGCGATCAGTATGTGAAACTACCCAAAAATAAAGCAATTTATTTTTTCTACTCCCATGCATAAAGTTATGCATGGGAGTAGAAAAAATAAATTGCTTTATTTTTGGGTTTTGTGTAACCATAACCCGTTATCCTATTAATTTTATAACTAATTCGACAAATCTTGCTTTAAAACCACATATAATTTGTTAGAGCATTAGACATGGCTTTTCAATTGCAGCCCTATAAATCAAATTTCCGGAATGGATTCTTGTATTTTTATATACAGTATAAATCTATTATTATTGGTAGAGCCTAAGCAGCAGAAGACTAAAAACTAAGTCACATTTATTGATCAGGAAACGTTAGTATTGTTTACATAATACGCTCTTTAAAGACTGATTATCCATTACTCACACAAAACCAGGTTTGTGACAAAAACGTTTTGTAATTATTTCTAAAATTCTTGGGGATTTCCATATCCAAGGGCTTGGAATATTGCAGTCAGGTAATAGACAAAGATGTCAGATAGGCCATCCTTGTCGGTTAGAGCAACATAGTCATTTAAGTTTCTCTGATTTTATAATTTAATTGTGAATAGATTTTTCTTACAAGAATCTAGTTAATTAAGACTTTTTTACAGCAAATGCGAGATAAGCAATTTCTCTAGGACATGGCCAAATATGAATTCATTAAAAAAATTCTAGAAGGAGTTATTTCATTTTATATCGGCGTTTGTCATCGAATAATATAAAATAAGAATAAAATGCGATATTACAGGCGTTCTTTAATTAATTAAAATACCACAATTCGTAAAGTCCTAGAGAAACTAGTGTACTTTATGAATATTAAAACAAAAATTTATTATCAATTTTAATTATGAAGAAATCCATCCAAAACCTATCTTTTTTAATAAAGAAATAAAAAAAAAAATTTTCAAAAATCCTTGAAGATTAGTAACTTTTTAACATTTTGAAATATCGAGAACGTCTCCAAATATATTATGGCCGCCACTAACGCGATTTAATTTTTGACATTTAAATTGTATACTACCCCCGCTAGGAAAAATCTACTTTGCCCCTGCAAAATAAATATATATGCAACTTACCATACAGCAGTTTGAAACCTACTCTCAACGTGGAGAATGCTAATGACAGTAATCTTCTTTAAGCCTACTTATCCCTTGAGTCATTTTTGTATGTACGTACACAAAGAAAGCGGTTTTATAACTAAACAGACAAGTTCTGAATTACTATTTACCTACGGTATGAACCTGATGTAAAATTTCATCTTATTTTTAACTTAGTTTTATTAAATTATTTTAGGTGCCTCTACTTATCAATAATAAAAATTATTTTATTCCTGCTATGCAATTTCTAGCGCGACAAAGTTAATGACACTGCTACACTAATGATCCTTATCTGTATTTTATATCAGCTACGGAATTTCGCCCTTTGTGCAGGTAGGTATGCGAAGTTGACCAGGGTTATGACTAAGCAACTATAAACGATACAAGGCGATTTCTAAATTTCGCGAAGTGGAAAATGGACAATACATATTGCTCTTTGGTAAAACGGTAAAACCAATTAACATGTCGGCGATTTTTCTAATTTAAAACTCATTACTGAAAAGCTTATATAAACGGGAACTTGTCGTAGTTTCTTTCATTACCTAGTACCTACTACAAATAGTAACTTCTTGGCGATTTGATTTTCGTGATCGATTTTAGTTTTGTTACCATCTACAATGGTTAAAGCGAAGATGCGTTTATCCAAACCAAGAAAAAGTAAGAAAGTTATAATGAAGATTCTCACAAAACTGTATATGTTATTTGTTATATTATTATTGTATTATATTATTATTTATTATGATGCTTTAATTACGAGTATGATTATTAATATATGTAATTTAGGCAATGTATACATTACTATTTTAACTTGGTTTTCTGGTATTGTTTTGATATTATTATAAAACCAGTAAATTCGTTTTTTCACTACTACCTTTAGAACGTACCATTATTTATGTATTTTCTAGAATCAGCTCTAAAAAGTTAAAACAAACTACAGGTAAATCTTTAATTTAATTATTGTTTTAATGAATTTAGAAATAAAAGCTGTAGTAATTATTTAAAAATAATTAATTTATTGATTTTTATTGGTAATTTCACTAAGACAATAAACTTTCTTGCAATTTTGAAAACATGAGTCATTCGCAAAATAAAAAAAAGGCTAATTCTGTTTCGGCCGACAATTTCCGTAAATTTCAAATTTCTATACAGGTAGCCGATTTCTACTAATAAAATAAGAAGTGTCCCGTCAACAAATATATTGCAATGTTGGTTAAAAATAAAATAAAAGTTTTCGATTCACTATTACAGAAAATAATTCATTTTGTCATGTCGGCTATACCGAACTGTTACTCAATTTGTTTTTACATAATATTCATTCTATCACTTGTTATAGAATGAAAATACTTGCAAAACACATAAAAAGCAAGTGTTTCAGAATAAATATTCTATCTCAAGAGTGAGAATTTTTACTTTCTATTATTAAAAATGATTTCGGAATTATTACATTCACAAATGGTCGTGGAGAAACTAATTCCTGTAAGTTGTATATCAGGTAAAGCATACAACCTGTCAATCACTTGTAATCCTTAGGTAGTCGGCATTGTACTTCTAAATACAAAGGTAGTCGGCTTAGTGTGTGTCATTTGGGTTGCCTGAATTTCGAATATCTCCTAGATGTGAAATACAGAATCTACGACTTTGGATTATGTTTTGATCAAGATTCTAATTGTAAATAATTATTTAATAAAAGTCTCTCATCACCAATTTATTCTAAATTGCAATCAAATGTCTACTACGAGACGAAATTTTCAATTTGTTGGCGTGATTTTGATATATCAACACGGCATTAAAATATAATTAATCTAAATTTACGGTTATCAAATAAGTATAGGAAAAAAAACCTCTCGAAGGACTAATTCTATTGTAATTACCAATATACTAAGGCAAAGAGAAATTTTCTAATTTAATTCCTATTCTTGTTATCGTGATCAATAGTTCAGCAATTTTGTGCTCTAGGTTCACTGTTCGCCGCGTCTGTCCTAAGAAGCCTTAAGGGATGCGACCCGACGCTCGTTCTCCCTCTGCTCTCTGCGCTCGGTTATACAAGTTCGTACTAGTTTTACAAATGCGCAATTATTGTTTTATGTTTTATCTGTTTGTTATAAATAAAAGGTAAAAGCTATTGCAGTTATTTCTACTTTAGTTATTTATCTACGGCATTCAATTTATTGTGGCAAGCGCCCACAATACAATTATACACTTTATTTTTTATTCGTGTTTCGTGTATGATGTTTGTTATGTATACAAAACCTTTTTTCTTTATAACTGTATATAAAAGTTTATCCAAGTGCATCAAATAAAATAAAAAAGTTCTTCAATGTCTGTTGCCTATAATTTTTCCTATTTAGAAAATGGTAAAAAAACAGTTTTTCGACAAAATGGCGAATGAGTCGCCACAACTACCCCAACTTGGATTAATTTGGGTTAATTGGGTAGACCCCCATACAGTGTTAGTCCAGAGCCCCCAAAGTTAACAGTCCGCCACTGCTGCAAGTGGTAGGCCTTCTTCAATTATCGTTATTTATGATCATGCTCTTGTAGGTAACCCTGCCTTTAACTTATAACTACTGGCTTCGTAGCGTTAAAAATACTTTAATTTGTACACTGCTCCAAAAACTTAACATGACACTATTAAAAACACATTCATTATGCAAGGAACTCACACATTAGGTATTTTTATGACGCATGTTTGTTTAATCGGTGTCCTGGCAGCAGAAAACAACCCTTTCTATGAGACCATGTCTTAAAATTCTTATCATTTCTAAGTCATACGAGGGTCGTTTAATAAGTTTTGCCTCCTGGGCTGTAGCTCGTTTATTGGTTGATGAAAGTGAAAAATGTTACAGTCAAAAGAAAATCTGAAGTATCCTGCATGACGTCGGAGAAGAATGAGGTCGCCTTTTGACTACACCAACAACGCACTGCATTGGTGATCTCTTTGTTGGATGCGAAGGGCGTGCCCTTCAGGTGTTCCTTCAGCTACGGAAAGAGCTAGAAGTAATATGGCACCAGGTCCGGGTTATAAGGTGGGTGAGACAAAACATCCTAGAACTACAGCTTCTCCAACGCGTTGGTTGTTTCCCGACTTGTATGGGGCTGAACGTTGTCATGTTGAATTATCGCATTTTTCTGCGGGCGAACTCTATGCAGACGTGCACACAATTTCGGCAATTATGGGACGCTGTTTTAACCGTACGTCCATGTAGGTTAACATTTTGCAAGCGACTGTTTCGACGCCGGTAACGCCACCTGAAAAATGCATACGTCGTCTGAAAGCGCAAACTTCAAGCAGGAATAACATTCACCTTGATTCTTCTAGTAATTTCGCTTATGCAACCGTATGATATTTTTAGACGGCTATAAAGAGAAAAAAAATGCTATAAAATTTCGACCTAAAAAATATAGGTTGCTATATAAAAAAAGTATCGATGACGTCATAGCGCAAAGGTATGACCTTGAAAAAATATTTAGAACCATCAGTTTGTGGAAAATAATTTGTTATAAAACTTTTGTCTAAAACTTTTTTTTTCTAAAACTAATAATAAAGGCTCCAGCATCAAGGTTCTTTACTTTTTATTCACCCTGTATATATAAACAAGTTTACTTATACGACTAAATATAAATATGTATATAAGGACAAGTAAATTCAAAACATGCATAATATATAGTAATAATCTAACTACCCAATCTTAACAGTTGTGATTGCAAATTAATAATATGCATCAAATATACTTTTTAAATATTGCAGGTACCACTAATTTGATTATATATCGAACTCATGACTATTATAGGTGATCTAAGCAATAAATTAGTTTTAGCCGTGTTAACGTAAAAAATATGACTCGATCTACTACTGCTTCTCAGGGGGAGAAAATTAATCTTGGCCAACATAGAAGGACACTCAATTTTGTTATGCAATAGTTTATACAAAAATGTCAACGGTATTGCTGAGCGTCTGGAATCAAGAGAATACATATTGAATTCATCCAGTAAAATCTGATTGGAAAAACCTCTAGGCGGAGATATAGCATACTGTTTGAAATAAAGGTACTTTAAGAATTTTCGTTGAGTACCCTCAACAAGTGTTTTATATCGTTCATAGTATGGAAACCATACTAGAGAACAATATTTAAGACGAGACCTTACAAATGTAAAAAATAGTGTTCTTAACGTAAGCATGTTTGAAAATTGCTTTGAATTGCGCATTATATACCCCATCATTTTGTTAGCATTTGAAACCATCCGTATTACATGCGTATTGAAAGATAGTTCACTATCAAAAATAACCTCAAGGTCTTTCATTTCACTACATCGTATTAATTTGTTGCAATCAATAGTGTAATCAAAAGTACTGGGGTTCTCTTTTCTCGAAAAACTCATTACTTTACATTTATTAACATTTAATTAAGTTTTTTAGTTAAGTTTAGCTTATTAGTATTACACCACCAATGTACAAGTTCAAGGTTGTTTTGTAGTCTGTTACAGTCACTTAAAGTTTTAACCGAAGTAAATATTTTTACGTCATCTGCAAACATTAGTGTTTCACAGTTTGGAATTAAACCAAGGTCGTTTATAAATAACAAAAAGAGCAGAGGGCCGAGATTCGACCCTTGAGGTACTCCCGACATTGCAGTATATGGCGCAGATGAGTAACCACTATATTCCACAATTTGACAACGATTCAGTAAATACGAGTTAAACAGAGTAATTAAGGAATTGTTAAAACCGTACGTGTGTAATTTTCTAAGCAATAATCCATGATCAATTTTGTCGAAGGCCTTGGAGAGATAAGTGTAGACCACATCTACTTGGCCTTGACTATCCATAATTTCTGCTGCAAACTGAACAAAACAGCATAGATTTGTTACTGTTGAGCGTTTCTCAAAAAACCCGTGCTGATAGAGAGATATTACGTGTTTAACAGACGTATAGACCTGGTTGTATAGGATCATCTCGAAAACCTTCGAAAAATTGGATAATATCGCTATGGGCCGGTAATTGCAGATATCGGTAGCATCATTACTCTTAAATACGGGACAAACTCTAGCAAACTTCCACCTGCTGGGAAATGTCTTTAGTTTTTAAAGATAAATTAAAAATAATTAGTTGTGGGGTTATGAAAATATTCGCACAATCTTTAATTAAATAAGATGGTACCTGATCAATGCCATATGTTGGCTTATTTTTTAACTTACGGATTGCTAATTTGATATCATCTTCTGATACAGACGGAATATTTACATTTAGATTGGAAAATGGAATAGGCATATCTTCGCTATTAAGATTAAATATGCTGGATTCTTGATAAACAGTATGAAAATTTTCAGCAAAGGCATTCACAATGGCTTGGGGGTTGTTACGAAAAACTTATCAAACGATAATAAAAAGCCATAATAAAAGTTGTAACGCTTTATTTTGTCGGGACTCAAGAACGGCGCAAAGGCCAGGGTACAAAGTAATTACACAAAATATTAATTATTAACAAGATTTAAGTATAGACTTGATAAGACTTAACACACAAAAAAATTTAAAGACACAGAAAAATAAAATAAGGCTGAAGGCTAAGTATGTCAATGAAAGTCAAATTTACAACCGCTGAAGGCTTAATAGGGAACGCAAGGAATATCTGAAAAACAAATTCACCCCTAATGGCATAAACGTTTATCTCATAGGAATGAAATTAGTGGTAAAAAAACCAACTAACTCATTCATTGCGGAACCTTTTTAAATATGAATATAACACATAAAATATCAAAAAAATATATATATCTAGAAAATATCCAGATCAAATAGCAATGAAATTCTAAATAGCAAAATTTAAATTAGTGCATTCATTTATTAGAAGTGGATGATCTTAAGTCCAAAATTTTAAATGAAATAAAATTAATAAACCACAGCCTAATTTATGAATGAACAATTGAATACAAAAATTTAAATATGAAAGTTAACTACAAACAAAAAATTAAGAAAAAACATATGGCACACACATGTTAACCATACTAAAAGTTTATCAATTGAAATAGACAAAATCACAAGATATAATAAGAATTAATCACTTATCTCCCCACATCAAACGTTACAACGGCAGGTGTCTAATGGAAATGGGCAGAATAAAATTGTTGAAATCCAAAATGGAACTGCAAAATGGTGTCCTACACGTGCTTCAAATTTCCCAATTAGGCATAAATGGAAGTATGCACGCCAAACCAGCAACCAAAATACACTAAATACTTCCAATCAGGGAAGCGGATAGTGAAATAAACCCTCGTAAGCCGCTGTAAGATTCAATTTCATAAGTAATTGAAAATAAAAGGAAAGTTAAACACACCACAAAATTAACGGAAGTGCGAATACGAACAAATTAAATAATTAACACATCGAAGCAAATCCAAAGTGCAACGGAATTAATTCCATTCAAAGAATATAATTAACGAATCAATCGTAGGTTAAATTAAACATGAAACGTGGCCAACAGGTCCGTCCATTTGAAAGTTCAACAGGAAAGAGACCCGTATAACAATTATGCGTGACCAACTCGCTAACAAAACACATACGCACACATTGGCTAAACTTTCAGAACACGGCCTTCAAGGAAAATTGCAATATACACGGTGCATAACAAGTAATGGATTCACAACTAAAACATGCGGAGAATATTTACAGCACGCGATTCTGCGTTAAAAACTGGGCAAAAGATTGTATAACTGTTTTAGACCAAAACGTGTAGTTTTTGCAGAATTGTTAATTAAAGTCTTGTAAACTTAAGCAACACTGTGTGGTCAGTCATACCACGTCACCTGCGATATCACCAATAGCAATCCGCTCGATTTAATATAATTATTGCATTGTACATCGTTGCAACATTTATGAAAAGCACAAGCACTGCAAAAATTTCAAACTTCGGATGGAAATTCTAATTAAACGAAGGGTATGTTGAGTACAATTACAGATTAGTTATTTCGTTTGTTGATTAAACTACAGCTAAAAATCATTATTTCAACACAAGCAAACCAGAATACGACTTAAGGCTGCTAATAACTCCATAACTGAAGAGTTAACAGCAAATTGGTACTGGATTTTTTGCTTGGATTTTGACGTAGAATCGCGTGATGTAAATATTCTCCGCATGTTTTAATGCACCCTGTATTTATCAACTGGTCCGGAATATTTTCTAAATCAAATGGATTAAGTACACCAATCTTCCTCTATGATATTAATAATTTTTAAAATTTCTTCTTCATTTTTAATTTCCATCTTATATCATTTCTGCTGAGATCTTTCCTTTTCTGTTTTTTCCATTATTTGTGAAGTTGCTTCTGTAGCAAGAAATAAAACACTCAAAATAGCTTCTTTTTTTTCTAAAATTGTTTTACCGAAAATATCGTGGCACTAAAAAATATAGTTTTAAGGCCCCGTTTCGAAGGGTTTTGTACGACCGATTTTAGTATTTTAAAAAATGTATATTTACTGAGTACCTACTACAATAATTCACACAAGACTCGTACAAACAAATACACAAAACTTCTTTAACTCTGTTTAACTAAAACTGCCTAATTAAGTTAACATAATATTAATCAAAACGTATAACGTATAAAGAAAAAAGAATCTAAACGGTGTGTTCAACGTCTAGTTAAAGACAGACGCGCCGGGATGGGGGATGGTGCAAATATGACCATCGCGCGCTCTATTTTTATTCGCAATTATCACGTGTCCTGTTTTTAGAAAACTTCTATAATCTTTTTACTTCAATTCACTCGCAGGATGTATGTGAAAATTCCCAAAAATAAAAAAAAAAATTCGATTACTGAAAAAAGCAATGCACAAATAATGAATATGAATATTTTCTCAATTTTTTTGCTAAAAGTAACTTGATTTTTAAAAACTCTACTACACATTTACCAGCGGTAAAGTGTCTACTTTTAAATAAAAAAAAAGTTTACTTTAATCCTCTTAATAGTTTTGGAGATATCATGGGTTATATCTTCAAAAATATATTTTTTTGATTTTGCAGATTTTTACCCATTTTTCGCTATAAAAAGATTCAGCCCCAGCTGAGAATGTCGTAAATATCGATTTCTAATGGCCAATAACATTCCTAATAACACTACATACGTCTCCTTTTGTTCTACCTTAAAAACTTTTTTTCAAGATAGAAGCGTCTCTCAACGGCGATTTTACTCCACTATAGCGCCGCACGGGTAGTAACAAGATGTGTTGTGTTACGAAATCCTTACACGTGTAGAATATATTTTTACAATTGTATAACTTGTAGTGTTTGTGTTACGGGCCCCTGGTCTATTACGGATCTAAACGGTCTAAAACCACACTGATATTCCCCTATTAATGGTTCACGCAGCGCCGGTTTAAGGCACTGCCGGGCCCTAGGCGGCAATAGGGAGCCTGACGGGCGTAACCCAGGGTTGTTGGATCAAAAATAAAACAAATGTGCTAGAAGTTGTGCAAAAAATACGAGGGTGGAGTGATAAGTCTGGTAAAAATTACACAAGGAACAATTTTTTTGGCCAAAAACAATTTATTTTTCAACATAGTCATCTTTTAGGTCGATACACTTAGGTCGCGTTCACAGGCTGCTACTTCGTGCAATCGTTAGCTATTATTATTTTTTAGTCCAACGGTTTTCCAATTTTAACTTATAGTGTAACTTATTAACTTATTACGGCGCGGAGTTGCCGCGTTGTCGCGAAAAATTTTGTTCAATGAATTTAAGGCCCCAGTGAGCTCCTGGGCCGTAGGCGGCCGCCTAGTCCGCCTAATGGATAAATCGGCACTGGGTTCACTGTATATTGCCATTCTATTCCTGATGGATATCATTAATATTTTGTATAGGGTATTTAATAGCGCAATCCCTCTGTAGTTACCACATGTCAACTTGTCTCCCTTCTTATAGATAGGGCATATTATGGCCTTGTTCCAACTCTCTGGCATTTCTTCCTTCCTGCATACATCTTTTATAAGTTCCTCTATTAGCTTTCTTAGTTTATCCCCAACCCATTTTAACATTTCTGATTTTATTCCATCTTCCCCGGGGCTCTTATTGCTTTGTATTTTATTGATTATTCCTGTAATTTCTAAACTTTCTGGTTCTTCCACTTCTTCCTCAATCATTTCTCTCGCATTGTCCCTTGGTCCTACTTCATCTTTTTTACTCCACTTAACAGATCCTTGAAGTAATGTACCCATCTTCCTAATGTTTCTTCTTCCCCTCCAACTAAATTTCCTTCTTTATCTTTGCAAAACAAAGTTTCTGTAGTATAACCTTTTTTTATCCCTTTTATTTCTGCGTAGAATTTTCTTACTTCTTTGTTCTTAAATGTACTTTCTATATCATCTAGCCTTCTCCTAATGTATCTTCTTTTCTTTTCTCGTAGACTTCTTTTACATTGTTTCCTTGTGTAGTATGTCATACCTTTATTCATTATTCATTTAACTGAATCTTTATAAATATCAATATATAATCTGTCAATATAGTCATATGTTAGTTTATTTAAAAACCTCTCGCAAGCCTCCACGTGGCGTAGCCGGCTAAGCTTACTACGTTACCTACGTATGTATTTCTACCACCTAATTTTTAGATGTTAAACCAAGCTTTTTATATGTATAAGATGTAATTAATTTTATAATTCAACACATCATAATTGTTATATAATTTTGTAATTAATTTTATTATGCCAAATCACTACAAATAAATATTATAGAAATTTAAGCATGTTAAAAAATGTAGCCAATTATTAATTTTAAAAAGTCAGTAAAGAATTATTTCCCTGTTGCACTGCTTGCTAAGTTAATTTTAAACCAAAGCCCATGATTTGATTTAAAACAAAGTTACATTGTAAATCAAAAGTTTCCTATGCCAGTGTGATGTTTGGCATGATCAGTGATAAGTTCAAGGCGTGGAAATAACTTTAACATTTTCCATAACTTGTAAAAATCACTTGTTAAACAATCTTGTTTACAGATGTCCTCACAATCGATCGAATCAAAACCAACGGGTTGTATCAGTTACTAAACAACATTTTGGAGTGGTTAATACAAATGCCAGAATTACTAAAGATGTAATTAGCACCCATTCTAATGATACATTTAATGAATTACTAAACTAAATTAAACGTCGAGCTGCAGTGCGAGTAAACAATGATTTCTACAGGAAACGCATGTGATAGCTGCAGTCTTACATTGTTATTGGTCAAGGAAGGTGGCCAGTACCAATGCAAAGTTGTATTCTGAATTTAAAATATTTTTAGTTTTCTACTTGTGTATTTTATTTGTTTTTTTAAATTATTCTATTGTGTGTTTCTATTAAAAACTATTGATAACATTGTGAAAAACTAAACTTTATTAAATTATTTTGAGTGAGGCCCTGTTGGATTGCCACGTGATCTATGCATACATTTGCTTTGATTCACTGCAACTCGACATTGAATTTAGTTTAAATATATTTATTTGAAATAATTTTTATATTTTAAAATCCAGATGTTGTTAATCTGTGGTAACTACATGAACAGTAGGTATTGTATCCCTTACGTCTTTATCAAAAGTAGTATGCTAATATGTCATCGTAAAAGATTTTTGGTAAAAGGAACTCCATTTGCATGTAATTGCTATTATCATTAATTTGTAGTTAATTTATTAACAGCATGTTAAAGGAAAATTTAGTTTACATAGTTTGCATTTATAATGCCAGTTCTAAATTTAATTTTATAATAGATATGGTGGAGTTTTATGAACTAGAATTTTATCATAGAATACGGCAGCATGTATAATACAACGATTTTCCATACTAAGCCATTTAGTTTCTTTTATTTCATGTGAAATGTGTTGATACCTTCTTATTCCATGAATGAATCTTAGACAGGCATTTTTCTTTTGGTTAAATTATCAATACATGGACCATAGAGAACATCAAGATAATTAAACTGTGATAACACTAGTGAATCACATAGCAAGGTTTTGATATTTCTGCTTGAAGCGTGTCTGTTGTTATAGAACAGTTTAAGATTGCAATAAGCTCTTCGTACACAGCCATTAATATGCTCTCTAAATCTTAGATATTGATCAAAGATTGCGCCCAAGTTACATACAGAAGACGAACACCCTATCGGAATATTCTTCATTTTAATATCAGGCGAGTATGTACACCTATTATTGTCATTTCCAATTACCATAACAACAGATTTATAGGTAAAGGAAGTAAAACTTTGGTCTTACGTAATAAATATTTTGACGTTTGTTAATACGCAGCGTTGCCAAATGTATATAAATAATCTAACCTCACTTTGTTTCCAACTCTTCTTTACATTTATTTTATGAAATTTAAACAATTCAATTTTAAAAAAACTAACAAAAATTTCACTGAAATAAAACGACCTTTTATTTGGAATTTACTACATATATTTTGTACTTTTTGTACTGAACTGAATTTTAAAAACAATACAAAAAAACAGGGAATGGTGATGCTAATAACGTAAACAACACGCGCGGATTGTAATGACAACACTGTGCACGATCACGTATCACTGCCAACCTTACGCGAGAAAGTAACTAAATATGACAGCGGCGGAGAGTCAGGGAAAGAGGGAATATTTTTGTTTTTATAGTGGTATTACTATTACCACAAACGGTGACGTAAGACCAAAGTTTTGCTTCCTTTACCTATAGATGGGTGAATGTTAAGAGAATGCAGCTCAGCAAATTTCACGAGTTCGTTCAAGTCATCATTAATGAGACTGCATGCAATAAACTTGAGTGTCGTCAACATACTGATGGTACGAACCAGAGCTGAGCAGTAGTTAACTACAAAGTAGCTTAGTTACTAACTTAACTACTTTTCTGTGAAAAGTAACTGTATTCGAATTACTTTTCAAATCAAGGTAGCTGTAGCTTGTATTCCTGAATTTTATATGAAGTATTCAAAGTTTTTTTGGTTCTAGGTCTAAGTTTTAGTTAAACTACTGGTAATTCAATTACGTACTTTTTCGGTAGCTTAGCTACTTTGAAAGTGGTGAAGTTACTGCGTACATGATATAAAAAACATACAAATGTTACAAAACTGTCCAATAATTAAGAATATATTTATAAGGCACAATGTACAATACATGTTTGACATCATCTGCTCCTGTGGAAAGATTATTTTCTTTCGCAACACACTTCAACTCTCCAAGAAGGAATGCGCTTTCGGCTGATTTATTTCAAAAATTAGTGTTGCTTAAAGGAAACAGAATACAACAATAAAAATATTTTTACCATCTACGTATTTGAAAGTAGTTCATGTTCATAAACTTCAAAGTAACCCTAGAATTCCAAAATGTATAGAGGTAATAATGTTAAATGTATTTGTATTGGTAATTTTCATTTCTTACTTTATCTGTAAGTGTAAGTATAATGTTATCCTTTAATAAATGTTCGTAATATCGTAATTCGTAATACCTTATAAATATAATGTTATAATACATTATTATTATATTATATTAATATGGCACAGTTTTTACATAGTAGTTGAAAAAGTAGCTTATTAAAATCAATACAGCTACAAAAGGAGTTAGTAGTTAAGCTACTTTTTGTTTCAAGTAACTTAGTTACTTAGTAACTTCATTACATTTTTAAGAAGTAGTTAGTAGTTAGTAACTAGCTACTTTTTAAAGTAACTTGCCCAGCTCTGGTACGAACAATGTTTTCAGGTTGAATTACATAAGCTTGTGGAGTATATCGTACAAAGTAAAGGACCTAACATTGAACCTTGGGGAACGGGGATTAGGTTTGTTATTATCCACAATAACACACTGCTGCCGATCACTTACGTAGTTACTTATTAATCTTATGGCCGATTCATGAAATCCAAAATGATGTAAAATAGCCAATAAGATTTTATGGTTAACTGTATCAAAAGCCTTGGAGAAATCAAGGAGAACCAATACTGAGATCACCGTTATCAGTCGCATATAATATATCATCAGTAATTTTTAATAATGCAATTGTACAATTGTAATGTTGACGAAAACCAGACTGGTCGTTAGAAATTATTTTATCGTCCTCTAAGAAGACTCTCATTTGACCATCCATAACTTTCTCCAAGACTTTTGACAGTACCGGAAATATGCTAATAGGCCTCAAGTCTTTATATTCATTAGGAAGGTAAATTTTAGCGATGGGGCGGACATTTGCCATTTTCCATTGCAATGGGAAGTCACCTTCCAGTAAGTAGGTGTTAATTATATTAATGCGCGGCAGTAAAAAAGGACAACTGTACCCACAGTTTTAGATATGATGGAATTTATATATTTACTGAGAACATGATCTTCCACAGAATAAAACTGAAACTTTGTGGTTATATTCTGCTTAACTTTTTCGTACGGTTTTAGAACACTTGGGTCTGGGTCGTTATTACCGCTAACTGAATCAATAAAAAATATAAATAAATATCAACCGGAAATAAAACAGGTTTCTAGGGCATTCAACAAATAAAACTACAAAATTCAGAAAGTTTCTATACTCATAAAAGAAATGATTTACAAATGTGCGTTTCTCACAAGCACGCGTCATTCTCACCTGGTACACTGAAACAGAACCAAGCACCTACGCATTATATGAATATATTTGCTATTACATTAAATAAATATTACTCAAATAAAGCCAACTAGGCATTAATACGCCGGCTTTTTGAATACACACTTCAAATTTAAATAATTCAAAAGCAATAATCTATACGTTTATGTTTACTGGAAAGGTCACAAGCAGACCTTTGAATACGATAAATTTTGATTAAGCGCCACTAAATATATTACAGAAGCACCAAATTTTCCAATAAACCAAAAATATAGACTATATGCTTGTATACAAAAGAATTTTGCAGTATCTTGAATACTACTCTACAATAATTTTACTATCTTTAACAGTGTTATTTTATGGCTTCGAGTGACATTTGCACTGTTAAAAAACGCTTTGGCTTTAATCTATCGAAGGACACTATGCTAGCAAAGTATACTAGAATAGTCCCAACGACTGTCCTATACCTAAGCTCACACTGGACACAATGAATTTAGTTAAACAGTATATAAAAGAAAGCATCACATTTAGGTCCTTGAGTTAGTTTATATTACACTTCACACTGGTATCACAATGGAATATATGATGAATTCCTACACCAAATTGTATTCACGTAGATTAGACTGTAGTATAGTATCCTTTACAGCAGCAAAAACAAACTTTATATTCTCCGTATCTAAAAACAAAAAAGTCAACTTAGTTATTATTTGTTATAGTAAATCAAAACAATTGAAATTTTCAAAAATAGCATGACCATAGTTTTAGTGCCTTAAGCCTGTTTGACACGATGACAAATTTACCGCAAAAAATTGCTGCAATTTTTAACAGAAATTTTTAATGCAATTTTTTAGGATTTTTACATTTTCCTGTTTGCAACTGCAGCAATTTTTTGCGGTAAATTTATCACTCACGCCTACGTATTGATGCAAGAATTTAGTAATTTTATTGTTGTAGTCGTGGTAGCCCTGTTCACCACTTTATTTACATTTTTGACGTTTTGTCTTTTGCGGGTTCGTGTAACTTAAGACACGCCCATTAAAAATTATTTTTACGTTTCTGCGCAAGACTTCGCGCAGTTCTTGCGTGCAATTTATAATTTTTAGAACATGTTCTAAAAATTTTGCTGCAAAATTTAGCGAAAATTCTTGCACCTGTTTCTTCTGTATGCAACGACGAAAATTGTAATTTGCAAAATTTTTCGGTAAATTTGTCACCGTGTCAAACAGGCTTTACTATTGAATAATATTAGATTTCAAGCATTTAGAAATTTCCTGCAAACCTTCACCAAAAGTAGTAATTTAGTTTCGAATTAGAGGTTACTTATAATCATGATAAATGTTAATATATTTATAAAAATTAGAAAAAGAAATTTTATCCAGAAATATTTGTGATGACTGTCTTTATTATTTAAAACTATTCTTCTTCTTTCAGAATTGAGCACCAAAATCTTCCAAACAACAAGTCCTTACAAGACTACAAGTTCATCAAATACAATTCGCTTTAATCAGAAAAAATATATAAATCATAAACACTATGCACACTGGCAAAGTAGCAGTGGTACCGTTTATGTTTATGGACCAAGCATCTCAAACGACAATAATTGATCAGAGTACATTCCCTCCACTGGTTACAAAAGTGCACTTGTTACCTGTATTTTGGCAATTCGTCTGAATGGAAAGAAAGCCCGTGTGGGGCACCAGCTCTAACGCTAAGGGCAAGAAAGATAAGATTGAGCATACTTCAGGCATTTATGTTCTTGAAACTGAAAAAGCCTGGTGCACACAAGCAGTTATAAGTGGGTTGATTTAAAGCTGCCACCTGTTTTGCGAGGTGGCCAAAGAAGTCTGCTAGTCTGGGATTCAGCCAGCACTCACCGCTCTAAAAACATGAAGAACTTCCTTACAGAGAGAAGAATAAGTAGATCAAATAATGATTCTCGTAGACTCTTGATATTGCAATAAACAAGCCATTCAAGGACGATTTGCGCATGGAAATCAATGACTACGTTGAAAATAGAATGGAAAAAAATCAGCGTGGAAACTTTGTGAAGCCTAGCCTGCAAGAGGGCGTGACTTACGTGAAGAATTCATGGGATAAAATCACTAGCATCTATGTTGCCAATGCACTACGAGCACGCTACATGGACAAGAAGTGCTCATTTAAGGAGTTGTATTGCTAGACATCAGCGATTGGAGCCAATGGTTCTACAGGAAATCGAGTCGCAAGAAATTCATGCCGGAATTTGGGGTTTGGAGAGTTATGAAGATGTTCCAGAAGAAGATGATATGACTGTATTTGAATAAATGTAGATTTTTGTATATGAATAAATGAATGTATCTGTCAGCTCTTATACCTTTTCGTGTCGAGGCTGGTGCGTTAAGGTTTGTGGCTTTTACAGGTGCGAGTTCCATGGTTGGTGTGCCATTTAATACCTACATACTGCACCATATTTATAGTGTAAGTGTATGTGTAGGACCTTGCTCTGCCTTTTAGGCCTGTATTCGGAGGAAAGTGTCGTTAATTTGGTGTCCAACGACGGATGGTCGCCAGGGCTCGATACTGACAGGAAAAGTCTGCCCATCGGGCGATTCAAACCTAACGTAACGCTAACCTGATGCTCTACCACTGCGCCACTTTGGTATAGAGTGGTATAACATACAATTTTTAAAAAAATACGACTCCAAAACAATAACCTGGATTCGTCCATAAACATTTTCTCTGATTAAAGTTACTTTATTAGAAACCAATAAATGCTTAGCATGCTGTTAACAACTATTCATTTTCTTAATAAAGTAGGTACTACGTAAGTTCTACAACAGTTGGTTGTGTGGAATTAATTTAAACATACCTACTTATACACCTGTAAAACCTTTCTTTGAAGATCTGGGTGCTCAACTGCGAGTATGCTATTAATAATTTTGTTATTGTGAATTTCATACACCGAAAATTATGTAAAAATTTGCTTCGACATAGTAAAAACAATTAATTTACCAAAATTCATGGCAACTTTAAATCAATATTTTCATGTGTTTTTATAAAAGAAATCTATTCTTAACGGAGTATTTCAAGTTTCAAATAAGATGGGGTTGGCCCAAAAAAACGTAGAATGCTGAAATAGGAAGTATCCTACACAAGAGAAGATGTACATGGAGTAGGGCTAAGGAACGGACTCTCAACAGATAGGAATGAGAGATTTTGCAAGAACAATTTGTTACACTCGACACCAATTGGTAGAATGGGGTTATGGATAAATAAAAGTACATCTTTATCTGATTTAATAACTTTTTAAAAATACCATTACACCAACGATCCTTGCATGGCAAAATTATAGTTTGAAGCTTAACTACAGTCATTGGCTAATGATTGGTATTTTATTCAACGACGATTGTTTTTGCCACCAAGAGGTGTTACAAAGCTCACATAAAAGTGAAACGTTTATCATCAGACGTTTTACAATCAAAATCATATCTTTATCTGGACTAATCAAAGCCAATTTCAGGTGTGCTGTGCATAGCACCACTTACCAATGCAAACAATCACTGTCATTCGACAAAAAACTGATCGTGTATAGTCGCCGTCAAGCTAAATGGTTAAAACCACTTGAACCTTAAATCTATAACCCCTTGTAAAACCTACCGAAAGTGTGAACCACACTTAAAAATTCTATTTAACGCGTGGTCTCTCTACTTGAAAACAAAAGTAGCCCTTAGTCTACCAGCGGTACTTTAAAGTCCCTACGTTTAATTCTCCTATTTGTCATACTTTAAAGACATTTTGGTGTTTCTCTGCTAGCAATCCTTTAAAGTAGGTACCATGTAGCTAGATGATTTAACTATGGCCAAGTTGGCAACATGAATGAATTCTGCACTAAAAGTCAGCTGTCAGATGTGCTTGTGCATGGTTAATGCATGCAAATTAAAAAGGTGATTATAGAAACCGTGTTAGTTTTTATTACATTATTTTATCGCTGTGGTGTTAAGGTAGGTAATAGTATATTGCGTCATAAGGGAAGATATAGGCATATTTCATCCCGAAGATTTCTGCTGCACGAGCGAACGTAGTGAGCGAGGGCAGCAAAAGCCGAGGGATGAAATATGCCGTTAGATTCCCGTAGGGCACAAGTTATTTTTCCGCATCCATGAGAAGTTCGTATTAAATAAAAATAGTTATAATATAATTCGTACCTACGTTTTTGACATATAACCTCAAATTACACATGTCAAATTTTGGTATTAAAAATAACTTCTATAATGAATTTATGTAAAAAATAATCGTATTTGCTTGAATTTTAAAAAATAATTACATTTATCAATCACTTAACTGAAGATTTTTGTATAATCAAATAATAATTTTGATTCTAAATTCTATCGGTAGATGTCACGTCGATAGCATGCACGGTAAAAACCCGCAAATGTTCATATCGTCCCGCTTTTTCATATTTACCCGCTATCCGCCATTGTTAACCTCAAATGAGATAAATAATCTGTCAATTACATACCATGGATACGGAAAAATTTATTTAAACTATGTTGTTTGATATACTGTAGTTGTAATTATGATAAAAAATAAGATTGGTACTTATAAGTACCCTTGGTGCATTTTGTACCTTCATATTTATTTTTCCTACTTACTATAATAAATTATTGAAATTACATGATGTATTGTTGTTTATATAATGAGATCCACAACGATCTACGGAAGTGAAACTTGGACAATAACAGAAGAAAGTAAACTCAGACTAGAAATTTGGGAAAGAAGAATCCTGCGCACGATTTATAGAGGCATAAATGAAAATGGCGTATGGAGAAGAAGAACCAACAATGAGCTAAAAGAGATATATAAAGATACATAAAAATAAATACAATTATAACCCAAAACAGACTGAGGTGGTTGGGGCATATAGTACGAATGCCCGAAACTGACCTAACAAAGATTACATCAATGCACAAATTCCAGGAAAAAAAAGGAAAGGCAGGCCAAGGAAAACATGGTGGCAAAATGTGGAACATGATATTACGTGTTGCAACCTACACGACTGGAAAAATACGGCAATGAATTGAAGAACATGGAAAAGACACATAGAAGCCATAGGCCTTCAGGCCTGATGTGCTGTTTTATATATATTGTTGTTTATGTAGAACAATATTATGGGTTCGAATTGCGATAACAGACGCCCCCTTACTGACGACGAATTGCTTCGCTTAATTGAAGAGGACGACTTGGATGACCTTTTGCCTACTGAAAATTCACAAGATACTAATGTAGAACCAGATGAAGATGAAGACGAGAATTACTTGGAAAATTTTGGTATTGAAGGTATAAATGTATTATAGTTTTGTTGAATAAAATTATTTTACATAAACTTTTTTAGAAGAAATTGTACCAGAAGCAGAAAGGGTACAAGCTGTACCAGAAGTTGACCATAATGAAGGTGAAAATACCGAAAAAGAAGAACCTGAACCTGATCGAAGGTGGACAACACGAGAAACTGATACGGAGGTTCCAGATAATTACATTGGAAGGAATAAAAAAAATGAATTTGTATCTTGTGGTAGGTACTCCAACAGAAATATTCTTGAAAGTGTTGGGAAGTGCCATCGTGAATATTACATTTCAAAGTAATTTATACGCAACACAAAAAGGAAAAAATTTAAATCTTACTGAAAGAGAGCTAATGACTTTCATTGGCATTAACTTTTTGATGGGATAATATCAATTACCAAGTTTATCAAACTACTGGTCAACAACAGTTTGCGGTATTGTATTATGGTACAAGGGAACTAAGTGTGGATGAATCTATGATTAGATTTAAGGGTAGAAGCTCCATAAAACAGTATAACCCTATGAAGCTGATTAAGAGGGGATACAAACTGTGATGCCTTTCCGATCAATATGGTTTTGTTAAAAAATTTGATGTTTACCAGGGAAAGAATAAAAATGTATGATAAATACAATTTAGGCGAAAAGGTTGTACTATCTCTAACAGAAGAAGAGTGGGGAAGGAATAAAATAGTTTACTATGACAACTTTTTTAATTCTATAAAGCTATTGGAAAAATTAAAATTAGAAAAACGTTGGCATGTGGCGCAATAAGAAGCAACAGAAAAGGAAATCCACAGAACCTAGCAGCTGATAAAACACTAAAACGAGGTGATTTTGATTTTAGGGTTTCTAATACAGGTATCAGTTACTTCAAATGGAAGGACAATAAAATAGTGACTCTAGCTTCCAACTTCCATGGTAGTGAAACGGTGGAAGTAGACAGAAAGGAAAAGGATGGTCACAAAATTAAAGTTCCGGCTCCTGCAGTGATAAAGGATTACAATAGCTAAAGGGAGGTGTGGACCACCATGACCAACTTCGCAGTTCATACACTATAGATCGTCGTTCGTTCAAAGAAGTGGTGGCACAGATTGCTCTGGGGTTTTTTGGAAATTGCCTTTTCCAATTCTAATCATTTACATTTAAACGAATGCAAATCGTTGATATTTTATAGACGTGAAGTTACTTTGGGTTTACTAAATATGTCTGAGAAAAACAAAAAAAGATCCGCATCAAGTGGTTCCATTCCAAGTAAGAAAAGACGGTATAATTACAGTGTTTCCAAGAGTATTAGGTTAGGTAATTTAGGATCTCACTGGGTACAATTTTCAGCAAAAAGGGGCAGATGTGAAATGTGTAGTGCAAAAAGCATTCGGTCTAAACCGCATGCTCTTTGCTCTACCTGTGGGGTTTTTCTATGTATTACTGAAAAAAAAATTGTTTTTAAGAGTATCATGAAATTTTGTAAGAAATGTATGTTTTGTGTGTAATTTCTTTCTCTATAAAGTTTGTAGAAAGTAAAAACAAATAAACATGTTCAACTCATGGTTTTTCTTATTTCATAAAATGTGGTATGCTGAGGTACTTTGTAGTACCAGGCCAATAAAAACTAGCAAAATATCAAAATTCTTAAAATTATCATGGCAACTAATAATCAAATTTAGTACAGCAACTATATCTGGTATTTGAGGGTCTACGAATTTTTTGGTACTTCTAAGTTCCCTTGGGAGACAAAGGGTTAAAAGAAGGAAAATTGTAAACAGATGAAATATGCTTATAATTGCTATACTAAAATTTAACAATACGGTCTACGCCGACACCCCGTTTAAGAGCCTCTTGTTACTAGGTTTTACAAGGGATTATAGATGTAAGTCTCAAGTGGTTTTAACCATTTACTTTAATGGCGACTATAAATTAGTAACCACCAATCACATCAGCTAAATTTCAAACCATAGAGTGCAACTTGCACCATGCAGAGTACATCAGCATAATAGATTTTTATTAATTAAGCTTATCGGCATCGATTGCTACGGTCATTGGCCTTTTAAACTTAATCCTACTTAATCTATGTACAATGCCAACCATGCTCCAGAACGAGGTCTGGTCATGGTTAGATCCAAACCTGGGACTTTTCGATCGTTAAGCAGACACTCGTCCGCTATGCCACCGAGAAGCCCCAACGATGTTTTATGTCAAAATCAGGAAGGTTATAATGATTTTATTTTCCAAAGCCACCTCTACCCAAAGATTTTTGAGGTTCGCGCTATAAATCTGCATTTCATTAAATTAATAGAAATTATATTCCTATATAAATATTGAACATCTTTCTACACATCAACTTAAGAATGGTCATGCTATCATAATAAACAGTTAAAAATATTAAGATAGGTTTACAATACAATGAAATATTGCAGAACTATTTACTTACAAAACATGCAGAAAACATTTGAGCAACAACTATATTAATGAAACAGTGTTAACAATTTTACAAATCCATTCCTGCTAGAGTAACACATTTAATTTAAATCGAAGTTTCGTGCATAACTATACAACACTTTATAACACTAAAAAAATAAAACTCTGTAATCCACACTATAATAATACCATGCTATAAGGATGTTAAGATAACAAGTCTAAAAACGAAACATGTTGGTTCTATAACTGACTATTTTCCATTGTTGATTATTTAGAAGAAAATCACATCAAATTTCGTTCATTTGTTGTTCCAAATGTCTTTTCGTTCTAAATAACCAATTGCGTGAAGTTCAAAATTCATATTAAATTATATTTTCTTATTGAAACAATCACACCACGAGGAACAAATAATTTACGCCTTAATTTTAAATTCATGGCAATAGATTATAACCACGATCCATATGATCACCACAATAATAATCAATTTATAAGCTTAACACGTAAAGTACCATGTGAGACCAATGTCGTCTCGTCTGATATTTTGGCCCAGCGAGACCACTCGCATCTCCCAGCACCAACTTTTATAATTTGCTTTGCTTATGGAACTGTAAAATAGGTGGCCTGCACCACTCTAAAATGTATTTGGCCTGTGTGTAAGCTGCACTCAACTGGTCTCGCTCAGCCTGCAAGTTATGGTTCTGCTACAAGAGGTAATGTGGCCCACAGATCAACTTTTTTTTATATTGTTGTAGCACTATACGTGTTAAGTTACTTTTTGGATGTTTGGAATGGAATAACTAGTAATACTTCAACTAATCTATTTTACATTATATGCCGGTGATTATTCAAAATTTGGTAACATTTATTTGCAAGTATCATGCTTTATTTATGAAAATAAGAAACAATGACGAGTATTTTTTGCAATAACTTTTACATTTTAGATTTTGTTTATATTTTCATTTAAAATTATAGTGGCACCAAATCCTTTTGCTAGTTAAGTTTTAAGAATAGTTAAACCTAAGTGAAATGTAATTAAAATAAACATTTGTTTATATTTTTTAAAAACAAAATATGTGGAGGTATTAGACAAAATAGCTGAAACTCACTACATAAGATATTACACAGTTCATGTCTCTACACCACAGCAAAAGTAAAGTCTGGTAATAAATGTCTTATTAAAACTATTACAACACACATAAACAATATGCAGCATGCACCATGTAATTCTTCATGCAAGATTAAATTCTTTTAAAGCTGTTTGCATAATAGTGTCTTTAACAGCGCAGAAAACAAGTTTAATGTTTTCGGTGTCTAAATTGAACATCCATATGGGCAGCATGCAAATGGAGAAAAAAGTTAGGCAAGTAACAACAAAATCATTTAAACCCACCACAAAGCAAAGCAAAGCACAAAAATTTTTTATAAGAAATACCTGTTGCACATGTAAAATGTGAATATATTATCTTCTCACTGTCCGGATTAAGGTCTACAAACATCCGCAGAATAAACTCTCTAGCTGCAATGGCATCTCGTTGTGGACCTACACATTTAAAAGATTTAGCAACTACAAAAACTAGCATTATTAATTTAAATACACTGCTATAATCGCAAGAGCCATTTTGTATTACCTTATAAGAGTATTTACTGAACTACAAAACAGTACATAAAGACTACGATAGTTATATGACTTATTTATTTATTTGTGTTGCTAAGTCCAGGCTAGATCACTGCCGCCCACCCTTTTTTTAAACATCTAAAATAAGCAGCCTTACGCTTAAGAACTTTAAGAAATCTAGCATTACTTTAAATCATCAAAGGCTGCAATCTTAAACTGAGGGCCACACCCAACTTCAGTTGGCCCACTGGTTATTATTAATTGCTATAAGTAAAAAAATCTATATTTGCATTTCTACCATAAACATTTCAATTTTTTAACTCAAGATTGAATATTTTTTGAAGGTAGAAGATGTACAAAAACTGCAATGAAGAACACTTAATTCTAAATATCATTTTGTAAGTTACTATTGACTTACCTCATCTTACTTTTGATAACAGGGACATTAACTCTTAACCATCTTAATAGTCACCTAATTACTGAACAAATACACCAGTAATTTTTGAACAAATAAAATACAAAATTTCTTGGTTAAACTTAAATTTTGTTTATTGATAAAAAAATCAAATATTCGCTAAATATTTGTGTTTAGATAATGCTACGAAGTACAGATGAATTTAGTTGATATACAGTGCGTTGCCTCACGCACCATGGGGATTTCAATGGTAATTTTTTTAAGCTGTAATTATTTGCTTCCCTAATTATTTTAGACCAAAAGTGTAATTAAGTTTTTTGTAGAGAAAACAATACTGCATCGATTGGTGCTATTCTACACAATTTTCGAGTTTCGTGTAACAGAAGAACTGTGGGGATTAATTCTTGCACTTTGACAAAAATCACTATTGCCATGAAATTTTTGAAACGAGGGGTGGAGCTATCACACTGTTATAGCTCCACCCCTCTGTCATAATGACAGTTTGAAATTATTTTTCAATACGAAAAATGTAACTTTTTGGCCTTGGTAAACAAATAACCATTATTCAACAAATTCAACAGGAAGGGAAATTTACTTTTTAAAACAAACTTAAGGAAAATAAAAAAATTTTATGTGACTATTCAACTCATATGTCATCTCTCAAAAATCGACCAATCAAAATGCAAGATTTGACGTTTTTGAGCCAATCAAAACGAACTGTATCGACAATTTCCACTAGAAAAAATTGTCACTAACAATACCACGAGTGGTCGAAGAATTGTCGATTATTTTTTTGCTGTAACATCACGAATGTTCCTTGTGCTTGCATATGAATACCATGAGTGGTATTCGCAATCACAAGGAACATGAGTGATTTTACAGCAAAAATAATCTACAATTCTTTGACCGCGAATGTTGAATGTGGACTAATTTATGAAAAATGGTTCGATGGAAATGATTTTTTTTCGTTGAATAGTCCCTCAAATACCATTCGTGGTCAAAGAATAGTAGATTATTTTTGCTGTAAAATCACTCATGTTCCTTGTGATTGCGAATAATACTCGTGCTGCGCACTCGTGGTATTCATATGCAAGCACAAGGAACATTCGTGATGTTACAGCAAAAAAATAATCGACAATTCTTTGACCACTCGTGGTATTGTAAGTGACAATTTTAACAAGTGTAACTAACTGACAGCCAGACTGTTTCAGTATTTCCAAGGCATCAGTGATTTTTATCAAAGTGCAAGAATTAATTTCCACAGTTTCTCTGTTACGGAAAAATTGAAAAACTGTAAAATAGCATCATTTGATTGGGCATTTTTTTCTCTACATAAAACATATTTGCACTTTTGGTTTAAAATAATTGGGGAAGCAAATAATTACAAATTAAAAATTTACCATTGAAATCCCTATGGTGCGTGAGACAATGCACCACCCGGTATATAAATTTTCATATTAACTAAATAAAGTAAAATTTTAGAAGGTGGGCCAACTGGAGTGGAACAAAGCTAGTGCATAATGTGTAAAAGAGAGCATTATATTTAATAATGTTTCTACAGTAGGTGGCCAGCGAATTAGAAACTTTTGAATGATATTTTTATTTTACATATATTTAAGGGTGACAGCAAGTGCTGCGAAAATTACCGAGGAATCTCATTACTGAATGTACCGGGAAAGGTCAACAAAAGAATATTGGAACAGAGATTGCGAAAGGTATTAAGATACTGAAATAACGGAATCACAAAACAGTTTCAGAGGAGGCCGAAGTAGTACACAAGATTGAATCTGTTCGAAAAAAGCATATTATATGGTAGAGTTCTGTGGACCTTGTAAAGGTATTCGACCTGGTACCCAGAAATCAAATTTGGGAAACATTAAAGAACAATAGCGTAGAAGGAAACTTAATACAAGTGAACTAATTAAGGTTTACAAGAATACAAGAAATTATGTAAGAACGGGAAACGAAAGTTCTAGCGAGTTCACAACATTCAAAGGTGTACGTCAAGGGGGAATATTAAGCCCACTTTTTTCATAGATCTATTAGATGAAATAACAAAATCTATAAGAGAGAAAACCACAGGATTACAGAGACGATACAGAAATATAGAATCCATACGGATATCAGCATTTATATTTGCTGACGACTTAGTAATTATAGCAAACTCGGAAAAAAATGTACAGAAAAAAGGGGAAATTTGGAACCAGGCATTTATGGAAAATAACATGAAAATGACAGTGGTAATGAATCTATCTAGGAGTCCTGGAAACATACATGTAACAATGAAGAATTAAAACAAGTGCAATCTTTCAAATACCTAGAGGTCACAGTAAGCAGTAACGGTAATAATCTGTTTCTTTTCCTGGCTAATGTCTCTCGCTCATTCCATGATGAAAACAAGAATGTTGCAAGACTGTGTAAATAGATGTAAACCATCACAATTTTAGTGTTTGATGTATTATTTTTGTTTTAAAACAAAATATCATCATGAAAGTGCACACTAGATAAATAGTAGAATACTATCTTAAAGTTTCTATTTGAATTTTAGTATCATCCCTTGCAAAAGTTGGTAGATAATTGGAAAACGTCTTGATGATAAGTAATATTTTATATTAAAGCGCCCAAGAAGAAGAGGATACCGACAAAGCCGAAGTAACTGAAATTAAGGAAAAATTTGTACAGATGTTAAAGGGTAAAGCCAGCAACAGCGACTATACGAAACCAGTAGAGTGTGTGTGGAATAAATGCAGAGCAGTCCTTTTAAGCACTTAAGTAACTTAAGTAAAAGTATCAAGAAGGCAACTAGAAAAGATAAGTGCAAATATGTGCATGGAATAACTGAGAAAACACAAGAAGCTGCAAGCCAAGGAGATGCCAAGGAATTATATGCCGATATAAGAGAGCTATGCGGTAGTAGAATTAAAAACTCACGGAGGAAAAATTACCAAGCACAGACGAACAATAAATGGAACAATGGCTGGAGTACTTCTACTACTACTACTTCAATTTGGAACAAGCGGAGGGTAGGTTAAGGCAGGAACCGGTACCGTATGGACCAGAACTAAACATTAATATCGACCCACCTACTGAAAAGCAAATCCAGATAGCAATACAACATACTAAAAAATGGCAAAGCACTGGGACTAGACCAAATAACAGGGGAAATTGAAAATAGATACAAAAGCGTTTCGTGTGTTGAAACCCCTGATTGAAAAATTTTCACTAAACTGGGAAGAAGTTATCATTAAAGTTCCAAAAAAAGGGTAGTTTAAAGAAGTGTGAAAACTAGAGAGGCATCACCCTGATCAGTGTTGTAAATAAGGTTTTTTGTAGAATCAGACCGAATAGAATATTACCAGTGATTGAGCCACAAGTACGGGAGGAGCAGTGCGGGTTCAGAGCAAGTAGAGATATATAGATCACATAGTGGCACTAAGAGTAATAGTAGAACAGGCTGTCGAATACAATACACCACTGTATATAACTTTCGTTGATTTTAAAAAACCCTTTGACAGCATAGATAGAGGCTAGATATGGGTCACACTCAGGAAAAGAGATATCTTTAAAAATAGTAAATTTAGTTAAAGAAAGCTGTAAGAATTACATGCCCCACGCCTTTGAATAAGATGCTGAAATCCAAAGACATCTCGTACAAGTCTAAGCTGCTTGTGTATAAGACTGTCATAAGACCAGTATTACTATGTGGGTGTAAAATGTGGGTGGTTAACAAAGGTGTACAACAAAAAATAGTAGTGTGGGAAAGAAAATTACTAAGAAGGATAATGGCTGGAAGGATAGAACAAGGTTGGGAAAAAAGGACAGTTGGAGAGTTGTTCAAAAGGTATAAAGAGATGCCAATATTAGAAATAGTGAAAGTGCGAAGGCTACAATGGCTAGGGCATTTAGGAAGGCTGGAAATTCAAGAATAGTTAAAGATATAGCTTGGATGGAGTCAGGTAGACCAAGGAAGAACTGGTGGGAAGCAGTCCGGAAAGATTTAAAAGAAAAAAGAATAACTGACTGGAAAAAGAAATCGAAAAAGATGGAAGAAACTTTAACACAATGGACCTAAATGGTCTGCGAACATACATTACATATATGCAGAGTGACGGATAAAGGTTGTTTATCAGCGGCTTTCCCAGCATCCACTGGAATACGACAGGGGTGCGTCCTCTCGCCGTTACTATTTACACTAATACTGGATGAAGTCATGATGAACGGCATAGAAAACATAAATATGGGAATACGATGGAAAGTTAATGGAATGCTGGAAGACCTTGACTTTGCGGACGATGTTTGCCTGTTAGCACAAAATGGTAAGACACATGCAAGAAAAGTTTGATCAACTGGTGCTGAAGGCTAAGAAAATAGGGCTTTAAATAAACAAAAAGAAGACAAAGATGCTGTGTGAATGTGAAAGCCCCTAGGGTTATTATGGTCGAAGGTGAACAAATAGAATGTGTAAGTGAATTTACTTATTTTGGGGAGTGAGATGGTAGCGGAAAGAGGAGTACGGAAGAACGTGGGGGCAAGAACTAACAAAGCTAGAAGTGTGTTTGATAGACTAAATAAGATATGGAGTGCTAGCAGTTTAAAAACGAAGACCAAAATAAGTGTTTAACTATATAGTAAAATCGGTATTATTATTATGGAGTAGAGCCATGGCCGATGTCAAGTATCACAAAACAGAAATTGTTGTGAAAGTATTTGTGAACAGATGTTTACGTAATATTTTGAAGATTGGTGGCCAAATTTCATTAGTAACGAAGAATTACGGAGACGAACTGAGCAGGAGGGTATAGATACTGACATAAAAAGGAGGAAGTATGGGTGGCTTGGGACACACATTGCGGAAGGGCAAGAAGGTGTATTGGAATCCACAAAGCTACAGGGAGAGAGGTCAACCCAAAATTACTTGGCAGAGAGCAGTGGAGAAAGAAACTAATAGGAAAATACCTCAGCTCGTTTAGTTCGTGTGAAATATATCAACACCTGTGTCCCCCAAGGGACTTACTACTACTACTACATTTTGCACTGAATTATGACTAACGTGTCTCAATAATAAAAATTACCAAAATACCTCATCAAATTTCTGGTTACCAAGATTAAGGGCTTGGGCTTGTAATTCTTTTGCAATATTTTGAAAGTTTCTAATTCGGTGGCCATCAATCTACTGTACTTTGGGTTAACTTTTCACAAATGTTGTTACGGTTGGGCAACCAACATTTTTACCAACAACAAATTTCTAGCCTAAAAATATTTAAATAGTGTTAAAGACCTGTTGCGGTAGTAAAATGTGAATAACAACTACGTTCAGGATCTGGATTTTCCTTTAAGTAACCTTTTAGTATATATTCTCTTGCCTGAACGTCATCCTGTTTTGGTCCTTTGGTAAAAATAAATAACTCTTATACAGGGTGTTAAAAAAAAGTGTTCGGAAATTTTAAGGGCGTATAGTATAGACCAAAATAAGTGAAAAAAGCCTAATAAACATGGGTCCGCAAACTAACCGTTTCAAAGATATGAGCTAAAACAGAACAGAACAAAACAAACCAAATTACTACACATGCAATCAAGTTTGCTGTGATTAACAGTAAAAACAAATCGCCAATACTTCTTTCCTTGGGGATATTTAAAGAGTTTAGTTTATTCTACTCCAATTAATAATGTAGCGCACTTAGAAGAGCGAATAGAACATGCCTGTGAGATAATTCGAGTGAATTTTTGAAAAGGTGCGAAACTCGTTTATAAGAAGATGTGAATCATGTATTGAGATGGAAGGGGGACATGTAGAACACCTATTGTAAAATGGCTGAAATAAAAAACGTAAATTTAATACCACACACTGTTTTCTTATTTTCTTAGATAGTACTAGTACATTTCTGGAAATAGCTCATATCTTTGAAACGGTTAGTTTGCGGACCCATGTTTATTAGGCTTTTTTCACTTATTTTGGTCTATACTATACGCCCTTAAAATTTCCGAACACTTTTTTTTAACACCCTGTATACTTAAAAAGGTGCACTACAGCTGACAAATCTTTCATTACATATATGAAACTAATAATACAATGTATTGCTTTAGCAATTTGTTTATGAATTTTCAGTTAGTATATTTTTGTGATAATTGATAGCCTCAATAAAAAAATCAATTATTATTGTTTGGATATGTTTGAAATGTAATTTATCTAAAATTTTAACTAATAGATTATACAGGGTTCTCCAACAGGTATGATCCACTTTTAATTGATTGCTATGGAAAATCAAACAATAGCTGCTACCTATCAGTGCGACATTATTGTATCTGCAAAGAATCATGCTGCTGCGCTAGAAATCTCTCAAACAAGCTTGTTGAGAATCCTTCACAAAGATGTAAGATTTTATCCGTATGAAATTCAAATTTGTCAAAGTGCCTGATGACACGATCAATTGAATTTCTGCCGAGAGTTTTTGCAAATTTTAAATAACGATGAAGATGCACTACATAACTTAGTGATGTAGGATGAAGCCCACGTCCATTTAAATGGATTTGTTAACAAACAAAATTTCCGATATTGGGCGTCAGAAAACCCCAAACAACTTCATCAAAAATCACTTTATAACTAATCCAAAGGTTACAGTGTGGTGCGCTGTGTCGGCATTTGGCATTATTGGACCTTGTTGGTTTGAAGAAAATAATCGAGCAGTTACTGTAAATTCTGAACGTTATGTTCATATGTTAGAGCATTTCTTGGTGCCTGAATTGCAAAGATTGCGACGAATAAACGTCTGGTTTCAACAAGACGGGGCCATTGCCCGTACAGCAATAGCTAGTCGTAATTTTCTGCAACAAGTGTTTCCAAACAAATTGATTTCCAAATATGGAGACATTAATTGGCCAGCAAGATCGCCAGATTTAACACCAGCTGACTTCTTCTTGTGGGGCCACTTAAAAGGTAAAGTCTATAAAAACCGACCACGTACTATTGAAGCACTGAAAACCAATATTTCTCAAGAAATCAATAGTATTCCTGACGAGTTGCTAGTGCGAGTTATGGAAAATTTTAAAAATCGTTTGAGGCAGTGTTTAACAGCCAATGGTAGTCATTTATCTGATGTTATTTTTAAGGTTTAAAATTGCATACTATAACGTTTTTAAATATCGCAGAGTTATTTCATTTTACCCTTTAATTATGTTTTTACAGCCCCATGAAAATAGGTCATACCTGTTGGAGAACCCTGTATAAGCTAATAAACAAAAGAATTTTAGAAAACAATAGTTTCAACGCATATTTGTACATTTTAACAAGGTAATTTGAATTTATAAATAAATAAAACTTACCATCATATTCTGGGAAATAATCTACAAGATGTGAATACATAATTTTTTCTTCTAGTAAATCTTTTTTGTTTAAAAATAATATGACTGATGAGTGTTGAAACCATGGATAGGTGATTATAGTCTTAAAAAGTGCTTTTGACTCTTCCATCCGATTCTGCAAAACAAAATTAAATAATTTACAAATATTAATAAGTGCAGCAGTACTTAATCTATTTTATCTTTTATTGTATACAGTTTTCTAATTTGACTTGTTGTTCGATTGAACAATATGTAATTTCAACTTACCTCGTTTTCAGATTCAAAAAGAATTTGGTCGTATTCACTTAAAGCTACGAGAAAAATTATGGATGTAACGTTTTCAAAGCAATGAATCCATTTCCTTCTTTCTGATCTTTGTCCTCCAACGTCTACCATCCTAAAATAACAGACTCATATTAGTTATACATGTCAGATAAATATACAAACTTTAATTTTAGTTTTTATTAAAATTAAATAAAAAATGAAGTAGAAAGATCTTAAGAGGCTTGAAAGAGATATGATCAAAGCAGTTGATGCTGTTAAGTTTAAAAAGAACTTTCTTTCCTAAAAAACATACAGCTCAAACTCAATAATCCAAACAGAACAGACTTGAGTTTCCCAATCTTGAATCCTAACAAAATCTTTTGCTTTTATTGTTATAAAGCCTGTACCGAGTACAATCCGTAAACTTATAAATGACATAAACTCTTATTAACCCGGGAAGATCTTGCAGCTTTTGAGATCTCATTTTGATGATTTTTAGCAATAGAAGAGTCACATTCGCAACTGTTTACTTTTTGTGGGTCTTCAAACCGGCCAAATTCTTTAAGTCTCTGACCGACATTCCTTGATTTTTAGTAATGGTTTTTATAATTTTCAATTGCAGTTTTGAACTTGATCGCGGCTATTGAGTAATAAGGAGTGTCTTAAGGTACCGGTTTAAAATTCCATCAACAGTCAGAATTGTATTTTTTTTCGCACATGCGTTTGACACAAACCCCAAGGTTGTAGTGATTCTAACCTTCGTTTAATCATCATTTGAATTTTACGGATTATGCTTGGTACAGGCTTTGCGTTTATTTTGTGGATTTTCCAAATTATTTAGTTATTGGTAACAATTTTTTTAGGCAAACTACTGGCCAAAGGTAACATTTCACATACTACTTTGAAGCTGTGTAATGTTTTGAAACGTGTTTGGTATAGTGAAATGAAAATGGAAATCATATCAAAAAACGTTTTTGTGCCAAATTCGACATTGTAATTGCATCTTGTAATATGTAATGTATAAATTTTATTCTTTACGTCATTTAAAAACTTCTATGTAGTTTTTCGTCGTAATATACAAAGATGCAGAAAGTATTCTAGTATTTAAGCGTCTTTTTGGTAATACAATTTTTTAATTTTAACATAGTGTAGCCCTGCTTAGTTCAGATTATAAAGTTTACACTGCATTATGCTTTATACAATTTGCAGATTTTAGTTATTTAAAAATAAATATTGTGTTATAAAATTGTAATAAATAAATGTTAACAAGCATGTTAGAAATAAAAACATACAGCCCAAAAACCACAGAAGCACCACACAAACTACCTCACTCTTACCTTGCATTTTATTGATTTTTTTACTCATGCTACAATTTAGAAATAGTACCTACTCAAATATGATTCTTTTAAATTTCAGGGGAGTACTACCAAAATTTCAACTAAACTTCCACAAAATCTTTGAATAATTTTGGTTTCTGGCATACCTAAATATAATGGAGTCGAGATCAAACGGATATTCAATGATGCCAGTTGTAGGTGCTCGTGCACGTAAGATGTCCTGCTCTGTAGGTAAATAGTCTGGCGCACTTATGCGCTCCAAATCGCTAAGGTAACTGTAATAAACATAAGCGCATGCAGCATGCAATTGAATACAATATGAAGCACCACATGTGTGTCAGCATTGTAGAACATTATAGTAAGTTTATTTATTAAACAGTTTGCAGATGAAACGAAGCCATAACATGCAGAACACGTAGGAACATGTTGAAATTCTAGTCGTACCTAAACCTTATTTCATCCAAATCGAAAGGATACTCGATGATACCTGTAGTGGGTACTCTCACACGTAAAATATCTTGTTCGGTAGGTAAGTAGTCGGAAGCTGCTACACGATCAATCTCCATAAGGTAACTGTAATATACACGTGTTTCGGCACTGAATAAAATGCAAATAAATTATGAACAATCTGGATCATAATCAATCATAATCTGGAAGTGTTCTTTGAAACAAACAGTAGGATATACAAGGGCTGCTGGAAAAATTTCTGGAAACGATATGAAAAAGCACATTTAAATTTGGTAAATGGCTTTATTGTTATTCGAAGTATTCGCCTTTGACATTAATACACTTTTGCATAAGCTTGAACCAATTTGCGAAGCATTTTTCCACTCTAAACCAGTGTTCGGAATATTTCAACAGCAGCTTCAGGCGATGAAAATCGCTTCGATATTTGGGAACAAAAAGAAGTTATTAGGTGATAAATCAGGTGAATACGGGAATCAGTCATAAACACGTTCGCAACGTAGCGATCTCTGGTGGATTCTTCTGCGGGCTGTATAATTTTTGCTGCTACTTTCGCGTGCACCACCGGTGGCGCACTACGGTTATAAGGGGGATTTTTCATTTGCAGCCGTAATGTACCAACGGTGGCGCACGTGCATTTTTGGTTTCTGAGCTGATAAAGCGGTGCCATTGAAGTTACAGGTGCGCAGACGTTGATGATTTGGTTACATTTGCATGTATTCTATTTATTGATTTGCTGCTCTGTGCATTGTGAGAAAGATGTTTACTAGAACTCATGTAATTCCTTCAACATCGACGCAAGCCGTAAAGGAACGGTTTGTTGTACATGACGAGCAAATAACAGCGGTTACAAAACAAAACCAACCCACAGCTATTTCTTCAAAAAATACAAGTCAATTACTTTGTGAAATAATGATGACGACGTTTTCTCTAGCGGCCTCCACCTCTGCCTGTAGTTACTTGGGGTGCTTGTGGCAACATCTCCAAAGATTTTCAATTTATTGCCCAAAGTGATCAGGTCAACATTTCCGATCCGTACAAGATTTATTGATAGTAGAGCAAATGAACTTATATGCGAATCAATGGATACAGAGTCAGCGTCTTTCACGTAGATCACTTGTATGACAGTGGAGAGACACAAATGGAGATAAAATCCGAAATTTATTTGGTATTTTAATAATGTATTAAGCTTTATCAGGCCATTAAGGCCCATAGCTTGTCGAGGAGGACACACCGAGCCTGGTTGGGGTCAAAATAATGGGCATAAATCACCTCCCAAAGATACGCCTTTATTGGTCCAATGATCTAAAAGTCAAAAATGACACGATACGTAATGCCATGAAACGTGATCGATATGATCTGTTGCTGAAATTTCTTCACTTTTCTAATAATGAAGCTATTACGGACAGTGTTGGCAGATTGGAAAAAATTAGAAACATTTTTAGCAATTTTTAGAAAACTTTGACACCTAGCAAAGAGGTTGTTATTGATGAGACCATGGTGTATCTTCCGGCAAAATTGCACAGATACGGTACCAAATTGTACAAGCTATGTACACCCGATGGCTACACTTATAATCTCAGCATATATTGCGAAAAAAATTATAATGACGTCAGTGGCAATGGACACCCTTTTAATATAACACTAAAACTCTTGGGAGGCTTATTGAACGAAGGTCGAATTCTATAAACAGACAATTTTTACACTAGTGTTAAATTAAGTGACTATCTCCTACAGAAACGTACTTACCTATGTAGCACTTTGCGAGCAAACAGAAGAGGAAATCCCAGGGATGCTTGCACAAATAACCTGAGGAGAGGGCAAATATGCGGAAAGGAAAACACCAATGGTGTGAGAGTGGCAAGACAAACGAGCCGTGCTTCTTATAAGCACATTACCACAACACATGGATGAATTAGTCCCTGCTGGAAAACAAAACCGGAAAGGCGACGAAGTACTGAAACCACAAGCAGTGATTGATTATATTAAAGCCAAAAAGGGCGTAGATGTCTGCCTATTACACTTGTCTTCAGAAGACAGTCAAATGGTATAAGAAATTGTCGAAATCATTCTTGGTGCTGCAGTTGTGAATGCTTGGGTAATTTAATGTTAACAAGTTTTTTGATATATTTGAGGCTGTGATGGAAGTTATTAACCACACTCCAAATAGACTTTATAACTGCGATGAAACAGGCCTCTCCGTTGTGCAACACAAAATCAGTAAGGTAATTTCATTGAAGGGAAAACGGCAAGTTGGCTCGGTATCATCGGCAGAAAGGGGTTCACTAGTAACTGTTGTGACATACATGTATGAGTGCTACAGGCCACTACATTCCACCAATTCTAGTGTTTCCCAGAGTTAATATGAAGACTGAGCTTTTAGATGGAACACCCAACGGTACGGTAGCGGTCTGTCACAAATCTAGATGGATACAGAGCGAAAGCTTCACCCAATGGTTCCAGCTTTTTTTGCAAAATATAAAACCCACCAAAGACGACCCAGCGGACTATTCGCACACAAGAAATCTTCAGTTTTTGGAAATAGCCTGTGAAAATGGTGTGCTTACCACCACATTGTACACACAAATGCAACCGCTCGATGTTGCATTTATGCAACCTTTAAAAACATATGCCCAAGCGTAACCCAAATAGAGCTGTAACCCACTATCAAGTAGGTTGGTTGCTGGACAAAGCTTTTAATAAAGCAGCAATGCTACTGTTGGAGTAGCAGTCAACGGTTTTAAAATAACTGGGTTGTTCCCGTGCAATCGCAATATTTCTGATGATTACGAATTCTTCGAAGAAGATTAAAAACTAAGTGCCAATAATAGTCCGGAATGGATGTCGAAAACAACTAAAATGGAGATTCAAAATCCACCATGAGAATCAACTCCAAGTCCAACAGCTGAGATAGATCTTACTGATCTACCGAAGGTTCCTGTTCTACCCATTAATATTAATCCCATTCCGAATTTCTACCAAAAGACCGATCCAAACTCTAAAGAGGGCGCCTAAAAGGGGCAAATCTATTGTAAAACTATGCAAGAAGAAACAAATACAGAAGAGACAAATAGAAACATCTTCGGATTCAGAAGACTTGAACCAGAAACTTACTGTTTCAACAGATGAGGAAGACAGCGACCTTGACGCAGAATGTCCCTACTGCGAGAAAACGTTTTCTACAGACAAGGGGGGGAAATGGATCGTTTGCATTAAGTGTCGTATATAGTGCCATGAAGCGTATTCCGGAGCAGATGACTACAAAACATTTGTTTGTGAACTTTGCCTAGAAGGGTAAAAAACCGTTATTTTTCTTATATATATTTTGTAAATTCGTTTTGATAACATTAATAAATTTTGTTTGCTGCAATGATGTACTCTTCCTAATATCGCACACACGCATTTTTTTTTAACTTAACAGAAAGAAAGTATAATATACTGTTCAAACGAAATAACTTTGTCATCTCTTGAATACTATTCTGTAGCCAACGGAAGGCTATGCTGGTTTTTAATTTTGACGCACTGAGGCTTCAAAAACTTAACTTTTCAAAATGGGTGCGATATTAGGCACGCTTCCTAGGAAAGGTTGCCCATGCCTGCTCTAAAGCCCTGGTTACCACATATTCACTTAAACCGAAGAAACAAGCAATCATTTGCTTCGCAGCACTGCGTGAACGAACCACTTTTGTTGGTTTTGGCTCACTTTGAAATACCCAAACGGTGGATTGTTGTTTACATTCGGACCTGTATGAATAGATCCAAGTTTCGTTACCAGTAACGATGTTGTAGGCTAAATTTGAACGACCTCGGTTGAATTTCTTGAGCATTTCTTTGCACCATTTGACACAACCCTGTCTTTGCGCTTCTGTTAAAGTGTGTGGGATCCAACAACTGTAAAGCTTCCGTATGTTCAAATGATCATGCAAAATCGTGTATATTCCTTTCATGTCAATGCCCAAAGATGCTTGAATCTCACTAATTGTAAACACTGTTCTTTGAAGGCGCTTCATTCCCAAAAGCTAAATAAAGTTGATCGATGCATTGTTTCGGCGTTAGACCACATTAGAAATCGTCAAAAATCATGGTACAAAAATTTTCACGCAAAAGTACTTTTTTAAAATGCTGTGTAAACAAAATTTGGCTACCAACTGTCAGAATTATAGGTGAAAAATGTCGCTAAAACTACTAGATTCCAGAAATTTTTCCAGCAGCCCTCGTAACAAAGATAAAATGCCATATGATGATCTTTAAACCAAGCTGTAGTAAGAAACTGAAAGAATTTCTCGTTTCAAAATGCTACTTAAATTTTGCATTTTCAACGGTCTCTATATTAACAGAAAGAACACACTAAAATCACTGTTTATAAAAGTATAACTTACAAATACTTTATGCAACACTTAATACCTTACTCAGTTCCAGAAAATGGCCCATTATATTAAAAATTAATAACTAACACACATTTGTTTAATTAATATTCAATAAAATACATACAATAAATCTACAAAATCTTTAATTATTATTAGGCAATACAATTCACTACACGAATGTATTAAAAAGAAACGGTACTTACTATTTTGCAGAATCTGTAAGTTGGTACTCTCGACGTCGATCGTAGCATTCTTGAATGCCTGCTTCGTTCCATAAATCTTTAATTGCATCAACATAGGGGTTTTCAAATGTAGTTACAGTTTCATAGTCGACGCTTCGTATCAATTCGGCCTTTTCCTGTTGAAAATAACATAAAAAAATCAGAGTTTTCTTAAGTAGCTTTTTTTTAAATACTTACATTGCTATTTGATTGAACATACTGAATTTTCAAAAGATCCATAGCTCGGATCATGCTTTGCATGGCCATAAAAATATTTTGATATACAAGTTTAATAAAGCCTCGTTTATCCTCATCTGAGTAACCTGCACCATGGATAATACGCATCTGTTTGATGAATGTTGATTTGCCCGATTCTCCTGTGCCTGTAATAATATCAAGATATACTTTGGCTGTTATTGAATTTCGATGCATTTGCAATACAGTAACACAATCAGTGTCGAATTTATTACCAGAAGATTTTTACAGCCTGTTATTCATTACAAACGCATAAAAGTGCATATATTTCAGACAAAACATAATTATTATTATATCATCAGAATTCTCAAGAAACACATCTTTTAAACATTTATCTGCAATACTTAATGTACAACAAATATTATACATGAATTACTGTTTTCAACAGTAATTATTTCTTTTAAAAAATATACATTTGATAACAATTCCTCACTATGCTAAAGTCCCTACAAAAAATAAACAAATCAGAGTTGCTCTGCAAATACTGTAATGGATTTTGGGATAATACGAAAAATACCAAAGTCTAATATTATAAGAAATTTAAAAAAGGTTCACATGAAATGTGAATGTCTCATAATTACTCTATTTTTTCATGGTCTTATAATTATTTTACCTGACCTTACTGATATAATGGATGTACATGATGTAATACCAACATTAACTCAAATATATTATATTTTCATTAAAAGTTTCGCAATGAACTTTTTTTTTGTTTAGATACATGCTTCGCCAAAAAATTAACAAATGAACATGTATTAGGAAACATTACATAGGTAGTTAATTATATGTTATATTTATATACCAAGCGCATGAAACGATATTCGAAATAAAATAAATTTATGCACACACAATCCGTTCTTTTACTGTTACACTGTGTCAAGGTTCATTCACACTTGCTAAGTTGCAATGGAGTCCACCCTAAAACTGATGTAAGAAACTAAATACAAGAATATGCAGAGAAGGAAATAGGTGAGTAGCAAGCAGGATTCAGAGCAAATCGGTCAGTTACAGACCAACTGTTCGTACTAAAAGAAACTCAAGAATGGTGCTGGGAGTATAACAAAGAAATTCATGTAAGTTTCATCGACTTCTCAAAAGCCTACGTTCTGTTAAAGAGGAAAATGATATTCAGAGCCATGAAAGATCTGAAGTTACCCAAAAAGTAATAAAATTGGTACAGATGACACTGCAGAACACAACCAACAGAGTCAAATGGAAAGGTAAGATGTCAAAAAGCTTCTCAGTGAAAAACAGAGTCAGACAGGGGGGCCGTCTATCGATGCTCCTGATCAACATAACACTTGAATATGTAATAAGAAAAAGCAAAATAAACAGAACAGGAAGTATAATAAGCACAAAACACCATTGCATAGCTTACACAAATGACCTAGTACTAACCGCAAACAACAAAGAAGATTTAACAAGAGTAACTTAAACTTTAGAGGAAAATGTAAGACAAGGGGGATTACAGATTAATAAGCAGAAGTCTCAAAGTACATGATACTAATGAGACAAGCTAACAAAAAAGAAGACCAAAACCCAACAATAGAACAGCCGGGTGAAGAATAAAAAATTCATACATACACAGTTACGAAGGAGACTGGGCGGAATATAAGAATAAAAGAAATCAAGTCACAAATACAATAAGATGCGAAAAGAAGAAATATTACGAGGAGAGAATATACAAGTCTAAGCACGACTAAGCGAACAACAAAACAAATATTGGGTCAAAAAAAACAAAAATTAGAAACTAAGAAAATTGAGTTTGAAGGATATAATGGTCAGATAGAAGAAAAGTTTAACAGATAATACAATGACAGTATAAGAGATATAGTTGGATAACCAGTTCTCGTGCAATTTAAAAATTCATACTACAAACACTTTTCCAAAATTTCAAGAAATAAGTTTTAACAAACTTCAGAGAATTGTTTATACATTGAAAAACTAAAGTACTGCAGATAGATGCCTTTGTGTAAAACTATTAAAAGATCTATGTTGTGTAGTTGGATATCCTCTGCTTAACTTTATAAATTTAGTCCTTACTAAGGGCCGCTTTCCACTTGATCTCAAGGTTAGTACAATCATACCAATTGCTAAAGTAATATCACCAACTCGCCCTGAAGACTGTAGGCCAATCAATTTATTGCCGGTTATTGACAAGCTTATAGAAACTGTGATGATGTGATGAAGAATCAACTGCAAGCTTATTTCGAAAACAACAATATGCTATACACGGGACAATCTGGTTTTCGAGTGGGACATTCCTGTGAGACAGCCGTTCAGTTTGTGTGTTCCCAGTGGAGGAAAGAAATAACTAATACTGATAGTGTTTGTTGACTTAAAAAGGGCATTTGAGACCATAAACCACGAAAGGCTTCTAAGTAAATTAAAACTATATGGTGTACAATCTATAGCATTAGATTTAATTGAAGATTATGTAAAATGATAGATATTATATCTATCATCTAGTAAAATAATAAGTTTATATGGGGTACCACAAAGCAGTGTTTTGGGTCCGCTCTTGTTTGTTATTTATATAATTGATTTGCAAAATCATCTAAAAGAATCATTTGTAAATTTATTTGCTGACGATACCATGATAACTGTAGCCGGGAATAATTATGCTGAAATAGCTAATACTTTAAATAAAGAGCTGCAAATTTTATATGAGCGGCTGTGTGTTAACAAATTAAAATTGAATACAACGAAAACAAAGTATATGGTACTGGGTACTAAAGCAAACTGTTTTAAATATATCACACGTGATTTTACAATTCATATGAATAACGAACAAATTGAACGAGTCAATGTTATTAATATCTAGGAGTCACTATTGACCCCCAATTAAAATTCACTGATTTTGTAAACTATATACGTAAAAAGTTAGAGAAAAGGGTTGAATTCTTCACTAGAATATCACAAAATTTATCTTATTGGTCCAGATTGTTAATTTACAATACTATGATATGTAAAGCCACATTTTGACTATTGTAACTCCCTACTGCTTTCATGTCCAAAACAACAAAAACATAGACTAGAAGTAGTGCAAAATAAGTGCATGAGGATAATCTTAGGATGTAATAAATATGTATCAATAGAATCAATGTTGATTGTTAATGGCTAAGATCAAAAGACAGTTTAAATATAGATTTTTGAGGTAAATCATTTTTGATGAGGCCTTACATGAGGGTATTCGCCTTTTTAATGCTCTCCATAGGAATTAAAACACTCCACTTCTGTTAATGCTTTTGCGGCTCAAGTGTCTCAATACCTTATTCAACAAAGAATAACATTATTATGTAAATTGTAGAATCTTAATGTCTGTTTTCTAATAGCAAGTTGCTAAGTAATGTATTTATTTATTTGTAACAGTTATAAAAAGAGTAAGAGCAATCACATACTTAGGTGTACAAACGGAAGAGAAGAAGAAGACCTAAAAACAAGATTAATGAAAGGAGATAGGGTAGCAGGGGCTCTAAGCCATATTCTAAACTCCAAGTATGTATTACAAAATCTATAACCACGAGTATACAATACAGTTTTAAGACCAACAGTTACATACGGTTGTGAACTACGGAAGCTAGGGATAGTAAAAGAAGCAAAACTACAAGTGTGGGAAAGACAGATCTTAAGATGAATTTACAGAGGACGAAAAGTGGATGGAATAAGGAATTACAAGAAATACACAATGAACCAACAATAGTGCAAGCAAGACATAACAGCGAGTCAGATGGATAGGCTATACATATTCAGTGAATGCATAACAGCAGACGAAGCATGACGAAGATAGTGATCAAGAGCAGCCCAATAGGGCCAAAAACCAGAGGAAGACCCAGAAGTAAGTGGAAAATTAAAGTAATACAGAACCTGAAGAAATGAGAATGAAAGACTAGAGGAAAGCAACCATGGACAGGAAGAACTGGTGAAAAGTAACAGTAGCGATGTGCCAACACAGCCTGCGAAAGCTCTTATATATTATATATTTATATACTAAGCACACGAAATAATATAAATTTGTGTACACACAATCCGTTCTTTTACTGTTACACTGTGTCAAGGTTCATTCACACTTGCTAAGTTGCAATGGGTGTTTTTGGACTTATATCGTGGTCCACCCTAAAACTAGCCACAGACACAGTAACTAACACCCTAAGACTTGCGTGTGCATTTGGAACAATTCATTCAAAACCATGTGTGGGGTTAAAACCTTCAGATTTACTTGCAACAAGCATTCCAATAAGACTATCACTGCCCGAATTTTTCCCCGCACGGTTTTGAAGGCATAGAGAAACCCCTACATGTGTGGTACAAAACTGCACACTTAACAGAGTTTTAGTCAGTGTCATGTCATGACATGACAAAAAGCTAATTGCCATCAGCATTGCTGCTGCTATGAAAGGAATAACCAAAGTCAAAACTTCCACATAGGTTTCCTCATCCATCCTGAGGTAGTTAAACTAGTCACCAGGTTCTAATTCTTCGTATGTGACGATTTATTACATTCTCATTTATTTTGAACATTTTCTTTTCATTAGAATTAGACATATCTTTTTAAGAATACAAGCACATGCCATTGCCATCAAACAAAGTTCCTACTCTGATAAATCGGACAAAATTTTGTACCAAAACTACTGTGTTACCAAATAGACTACATGCATTTTGCAAGGATTTGTGTGCACATTCAAAAATGCACATGCTAGTCTTTGCATCTATGGCCGGTTTAATGCTAGATAACGAACGAACGAACTGACGACCGAATATTGACGGTATAACCATAACTTACATAAGTATATTATAAGAAAAGTGGAGGGGCAAATGCCATCGCTAGTACTCTAAGAATAAATAATGGACGCCATATGGAAGGCAAGGGGAAACCGCCGCATAGGAAAATGTTCCCAAGAAAGCAGCTAATCGAATAATTCGGATTTCCGGAAGGAGACAACTAATGAAGAAGGATCCAGCATGCATTGCAACTTAAAACATCAGTAAGGTGGGAACCTGGAATGTCAGGTCACTATTACAGTGTGGCAAACTAGAAAATATATTGACAGAATAACGAATGAGGAGGTGCTGAGAAGGGTCAAACAGGAAAAGCAACTGTGGAAGCACATTCAGAAAAGAAGGAGCACACTAATAGGTCACATAAGAAGAAGAGGACTTGTAACTACAATAATGGAAGGACGCATCGAAGGAAAGAATGCATGTGGCAGCCCCGGTTTGATGGGAGATACAGGATGTGCCACGTACAGTGCTATGAAACGGAAGTGCATGAATAGAGAAGAATGGGGAGCTGCGACAAACCAGCCGATAGGCTGAAGACCGTAGAGTGCGAAGGATTTTGACCAGGACAGGGGCAGCACGGAGACTCTTTAATAAGATTAAGAATACATTCCTAGGCAAAAGAGAAATTCCAAAGGAATGGAAAGTACAAATACTTAAGACAGTGGTAACACCCAACGTTAAACATTTGGCTTAGAAGTATGGACTACAACACAACTGCAGAGAACTAAATTACCTTCTTAAGGAAAATAGATAGGACAAACCAGAATTGACAAAATAAGAAACATAATGTTTAAAGAAAAATTAAAGACCAAAGTGATACAACTCATGATAGAAGAAGGGCAGTTAAAATGGCTGGGACATGTTATGAGATTGAAACAGGACAAGATGATTAGAAACATTTTCGAAGCAAGAACTAAGAAGAAAAAATTAAGAGGAAGACCGAGAAAGGAATGAATAGATGAAGTACGTGAAGCGGCTGAAAACACAAGTTAGAAAAAGATGGAGCGAAACATGAAAGATGAGACCTGTCCAATGCCTTAACTCCTCCACCCCGCCTTAAAACAATTAAGGTAGAAAGGCTGAGATTAAGTAAATAAGTAAAGATTTTGACCCAAATTGTTAGGTATTACTTACTTCTGAGTTATCCAAGCCAATTTTCCAATAGTATTTATTACAAACTTAAAATAATGACCAAGTTAATTTGGTTCGGTAAGTACCTGATATTTAGCCGATCATGGTTTTAATTTTAGTGATGTCTAGGATTTATTATGAAGCCATGTTAAGTATGGATTAAGTTAAGATGTAAGTGCGAATTTTGAAGTGCAAGACCGACCTATTACATGCTTACAAGTGCGATAATTCTAGACATTACATACTGAAGAATCTTATCCCTTTATCACAAACGCAGAACCTACTAGCTCATTACCAATGAATAAACAATTGTGTGCAGTATGCAGCCATATTAACATATTATTGTAGGTAGAAGCCATGGCCTCTTTAATTATCATTAGTTTTTAAAAGAAGACATTTTAATAGGGAATTTAACCTATAACCTTAAACGATCATTTTCAAACTGGTTCGGGACAAAATAGCTCTAGGTAATTTTTAAAAAAACAATACAATTAATTACTTTTAAGAAATACAAACGATACTCGTATTAAGGGTTCCTTTTATAGCATCCCAGTAATTGAAGCTCCTTAACTTAATACAACTTGACAATAACCACATTTATAACTTAAATTTTACAATTAAAATTTGGAATCAAATGTAAAAACACCGTAACATTATAACATATTTTTAACCATCCAGCATGTTGCATAACAATGCCATGACCTTTTATATTTTGTTTAATAATATGAGCTTACTAAGAATTCTCATACTTAATTTTTTGCCCATTTACAAGAGCAACTGCTAGGATCGTATAATCAACTTAACCAATATCATTCACATTTTGACCACTCTGAAAAATGTTAAGCCACAACTAATCCAAAATCAAACTTTACTGATTCATATAAGAAGAACCAGATTAACCATCCATTTTTACTAAATATTCTTTGATACTTAATACAATATTAGAATATTAATGTTAGTGTTAAAACAGCATCTCACGGAATTAATTCTGCACTGTGAATATTAAGTATTTCTGCGAAAACATGCTTATACTAATTCACAGAAGATTATATTAGTAAAGTATAACTTCTAAAAGCATAATGTTACTGAAACTGTTTTACCACAAACTGATCTATACTGGGAACTTCAATGATAGAATGGGATGCAATTGAGCTGATGAGGTCCTAGTCTAGCTATAGCTAAAAAACTTTTTAGAACAACTACATCATGTACTTTAGTACCTCTGTTCGGTCAGAGTGAAAATAAAATTGAAAAAGTAAACATTATTCAAATTTTAACAAAAATACATCAGATCCAAGGCGACAAAATGTTCAAAAATTAATAACAATTACAAGCTAGCATTCATCCATCAATACGTTTACCTATTTTGATATTGTATAAGAACATTTTAATGAAAATAACTACAACACCTATTACTTAATGTAACTATCACCTAGTTGACTACATCGGAATTACTTTATTACAGAAAAAAAAAGGTAAGTAGGTAAATTACAAAATAATAAAAACAAAACAGGTAAAGCGATATTAAATTTTGCCATTGTGAAGCTCATTAATTACTTTTTATGTTAAAGTATGATTCAACTCTACAGCAATTATATTATAATCTGTATAGCTACCGCAACTTAAGTAATTGTGATCATAAAAGTTGTTCACAAGGACAGTTGTGACTTTCCTAGTATAACTTACACCACCTTGCATATCTTGGTTTTTTAACACTTCTTAAATTGACAAATGAACTAATTTAATCGCACTAACTGCTGATTTTGAACAAACTTCCTCAAATTTGGTTTATAAATACATGAATTGCCAGATGCTTCAATACTGAACTCACTTTCCGTAGCCAATCTTGCCCAAAAAATTTTAAGATTGCATTAGTTTACACAATTAGGGTTACAGTTTTCAACTTTCCTTTATCATTTTTGATTCATTAACAATGGAGACAAATTAAATAAAAATATATTCAATTTCACTGATTTCCAACAACGATCATCAACTCTCTCTTAAATTACTCTATACAAAAAAATGTCGAAACTACAGTATAGTGGACCCCTTGTTAATAGTAAATCGTACTTGGTCTAGCAATTAACTAACTGTTTTTTCTCAACTTCCAACCTCCAATAGACGCCTCTGCCAAAACGCAGTCACGTATGGTGGTCCACTATACTGGTATTATAGTGGACCGGAGTTTAGCCCCCAAAAACAAAAAAAACCAGCAAACTTTACGTAGCTATTTATACCAATTCATGCATTTACAAAATTTGATGGGATTATGTTTAGAATAACCAAGAGTAAAAAATTGCAGGCGATTGGTGCTAAATGACAATCGACAAGAATGCTGTCAAAAAAATGACATCTGAGTTTTCTCTTTCTATAAACAAATGAAAACAATATCAATCTAACAAGCACCCTAAAGTCAATTTCTAACAACATTTCAACATTTGACACGATATGGTGCGTTAATGTTTCGAATAACGTGTTACCTGAACATATCATTTCCCTGCAAGTAGTTACAATAGTTTTTGTGCTATTAATTAATGGTCAACTAAAATTACTGCAAAACAAGAAACTTTATACTTAATTACAGTAAAGTAGTATGTTAATAGGAAATAATTATTCGGTATCACGGCAGCAATTTTCCTAGCGAGCATTGTAGTTAACACTTTGGAAATATAGCATGTAATATGTAAAGCATCCAGACTGATAATAAGAATACTTACCCAGCAGCAACAGTTTAAGTTCTCGACGTGCATCTCTCTTATCACGACGTAATTGTTTTTCTATCTCTTGGTTAATGCGTTTCTGCTCCCTAACCTCGTCCGACTGACAGCACGCCATGGTCATGCTGGGCGCAGTGGAAGTCGAGGCTCGGCCTCGTTAGCATCCACAGTTAATTAGAACACTCGATGCAATTATAGATAAATTATAGTCCTTCGATGAACGACCATCGCGACTTGCTGGGTGTGGTACTCAGCTTGCAACCACTGATTTGTTCTTATAGTCGCGTACGTATTAAGTTTAATTTCATTACTATAACAAGGTTGTCGAAGCCATATTAAAGAAGTATCAGGATAACAAGATTAACTTTAAAAAAAAATAAATGCGCTGTATGTGGTCACACGGCCGTTTATATAGGTTAACAACAAAAAGACGCCGCCTTCCCTGCTAGCCGCTAACTACCACCAACGGTAACACGTAATTTAATAATAATTCATACATCTACTATGCAATGCCACAGTCTACAAACACCTTCAGAAACAAAAACTAACTTTTTATTGCACGGCAACCGCCTACCACTAATATGGCGTCGCCTATATGGATCTCTACTGCGCATAACAGGAAACGCATATTGTAGCGCCGATTGAATTTAAGACTTGTCTATTATTTAAAATAAGGCCTATCACTTTTAAGCAAAATTTCACTTTGATATACAAAAAAACAAGTAAAAATTAATAAGAAAACTAAACTAGTAATTAAAGTTGAATATAAACGCTTATTTTTTTATGTTCTGCTAATTTCACAAGCCACCACCTAATGCAATTTTGAAATAGCCGCCTATCCATCCTGTATGTTGATAAATTCCGAAATTGATAATTGCACTTTTATGTAATACTTCCTGTATTTACAGTCTTAACACATAATAATGTACAATTTTTTCTCAAAGTTATTAGGAAGCCGAATACTAAAATATAACATTTTAAAAATGTTGCTGTATTTTCAATAGATCAAGTAACTAACCAGTCGCTTCTTTAAAAGGTTGTTAGACCTTTAAGGAAGTTAACCTAACCTTAATATGTAATTAGCAGTAGAATAAAAAAAATCACATAGGCGCATCCTAAATCTTGATGATGCGCTACCGCAACTAATTTTAAATAATTAAAATTGTTTTAAATTATCCTATGAAAGTAACTAACAGTCTTAATTTGTTTCTATCTCTTTTTAGTTTTTAAAAATTGAGCACCTTTTTTTAATTTGTACCTACTTATTGACCTTAACCACATTCTTTATTAGAGACCTATTAAGTACCTATAGGGCAAAGGCCACTTTCGCTTTTTAGTGAAGGGTTTTTTGGTTTATTCTCCCATAGTGACTGGTCCTCGTGCGAGAGAAGTGCCGCGTTAACAGAGCAGTCGGGCTACACATTCCAGACAACGATGCTTAACTCTCCTGATCGTGCTGAACTGGGGTTCCAGGATTTTTAACTACATTAACAAGTGCAAACTCCAGGCTTATATGTGATCACAGTTGCTGAATTATAATCCAAGCCCTTTCGGTCATGAAACAGGCACTTACACACTATGTCGTTGAAACATCCATTGAGCGGTTTTACAATGGTACTTTTAATCCTGAAAATTCTACTTTTATAACTTAATCTTAATTACAATCTTCTTCTTCTTTCTCTTTTCGATGTTCGTCTATACGGCACCAGGAACCTCGACGCACTTTTTATAAGTGTTTCTATTTGCTATCGAACTTACCAGTGGGCTAAATTTGTTATTAATATGTACTTTACTTACGTGTTATATTTTTTTCACTGCAATAAATTATTCAGTTATGCTTGGTGTATGTTTTTTAATTTTTCACAGCCAAATTTCTTGAGGTCAAAATTAATTTTAATATCCTATTTTTTTAAATATAAGTAAGTAGCCTAATTGTAATTGTTGTATATGTTGCTAAATAAAATTTGATTTTTTCTGTGTAGGTACTATTATTAATGTGGCCAAATACCAGAAATTTTTCGAATGTTTACTCATTCAAAATTTGTTGTCGATGATTTGTGTTATTTAGAGTTTTCTCTTATGCTTGTTTTTCGCTTTAAAATTTTTATCTACTACTTACTTAATCCTAAGACTTTCTACCTTGAGGTGTACGACATTTTTTTTTATCTACTAATTAATTAAAATTTTATACATTCTGGATATACCTACTTATTGCCTCCAGAACTACTTATTAAAAATTATTAAAAGCAAGTGCAATAGTTGGAAAACCACGATGGTGCAGTTAATTAATGACCTGGCTTGTAACTGACTAGCGCCATATAAGCCTAGTGGCGCTTGTGGCAAATACGTTTTTGCCCTTCCGCCCACATCTGACAAAATTTAGATTCTATTTTTCTATAAAAAAAAATATACAAGTACAATTTTTTTTTTTTTTTTTTTTTTTTTTTTAATATTAAAGTTAAGCCAGATCAACATACAAAATGTTATACATGACTGAGTTAAGTTAAATTGTATTTCATGTTTTAATATTTCGGATTGGTGTGGAGGTATATGACTCCTCGAGAGATGCACTGTGTTGTCTCGGTATTAATCTTCGTGGTGGATGGCTTGTCAGTTATTATCTTCCGGGAATAGATCTTGGGGTAGTTGCCTCTTTAATCGGATATGAATATTTTTACGGCCTAATTGTTGAATACTGGTGTTGTTTATGGTTCCAAGTTTTGACAGAAAATTAGTGGTAAGTTTGTGGATAACCTTATCAATTGTTTCCATCTTCAGCTCATGATGTATTTGTCTGTTTCTTACGTACCAGGGTGCATTTATTACTATTCTGAGTACTTTGTTTTGAAAAGTCTGTATTTTATTTATGTTCGTTCGTGAAGTGGTGCACCAAACTGGGCAAGCGTACGTGACGATTGGTCTTAAAAGGGTTTTGTACAGAAGTAAACAGCATTCTTGTTGGAGTGGCGTTTTCCGGTTTAATAATGGATATATCTGTCTTAGTCTGGAATATTCGACATTCAATTTATTATTGATGTGGAGGCTCCACGTCAGTCGGGTGTCTAAGTGAACGCCTAAGTATTTGACAGCTTCTTTAGGAGAGTTCCATGGGATATCTGTTCCGTCTAGTTGAATGTTTGAATGCTCCTTGATGCGCTTTAAAGTAAATATTTTTGCAACACATTTTGAGGAGTTTAGCGAAATGCACCGTTTTGTGAACCATCTGCTGAGTAGATTAGTTGCCAGTTTAAGTTGTGTTATTGCCGCAGTGAGGTTGGTATGCTGTGTTATTATTATTGTATCATCAGCAAATTGGGCTAGTTTACAGGAAGCGGGTGCGGGAATATCGTGGATGTATATGTTAAATAGGGTGGGACCGAGCACGCTTCCTTGAGGTACGCCAGCGCTAATGTTTTCTTTTGTTGATAATGTTGCATTAATGCGTACTGCAAACGTTCTGTTCTCCAAGAATGAAATTAGTATTGACTGGATGTAGTGTGGCAGATTTAAGTGTAATATTTTATAGACTAGACCTTCAATCCACACCTTGTCAAAGGCTTGGGTTATGTCCAAAAACACTGCAACAGTAAATTGCTTGTTTTCATAGTCTTCTTCGATAATCTCTGTTACTCTTTTCAGTTGCAGCACAGTAGAAAGGTCTTTTCTAAATCCAAACTGAAAATCCGGTATTATTAAGTTGTTTTCCAATGACGCATTTAGCCTATGATTTATTAATTTTTCTAGAAGTTTAGATAGTGCCGGTAGTAGACTTATTGGACGATAACTACTGCATTCGTGTTTGGGCTTCCCCTGTTTGTGAAAGACAATGATGTGTGCATGTTTCCATGAAGTACAAATTAAGTAACCACTAAAGCACAAACCCTATCTTAGAATATATTTTGGCTATGAAAAATTGTGTTAAGAACTTATGAATTTATCTAGTGACATTATTTCATTTCCGTTGCCTGGAAATCATTGTTTTGGTTGTTGAAAAAATCACCTAGACAAAAAAAATTCTGTAAAAAAAAAAAACGTAAGTCAAGTTCAGAATTTTTCATATTATCAATTTTCTATAATTTTCTTGATTCAATTCCATAAATAATTGTATAGGTAAAGTTAATATACTTTGCAAATAGCAATTACCTTGCATTTATTATTGTGTTGTCGACGCCGGTCTTGCAGAGAATTATTACCAAGAATCAGCAATTACATTTTCAATACCTTTACAAAACAAATTGTATTTACTATTTTACATACAGAATTTTCATAAATAACATGCCTGTGGCAAGTGCCACGCCCTAGCTATGGCACTGCACTGACCATGAAAGGTTCAGCATTCAGCATAGGGTTGCCAACATCGAGTCAATGCTGACCCGAAGAAATATTATTTCAGATAATTTTCATATCCAGCCGTCATGATATGTGTTGTTGTCGCTTTGACTTTGTTGTCGTTGTGAATTGCAATATAGGCCAAAAGGAAATTCTACTAACTTCTTGTCCATGAGTATAATTTTTAGTGATACCGAATAATTTTATTTGAAACCCGAAGCCCGAAGAACTATCGCAAAACCCGAAATCTTCGGGTCAGAATGACATTGTTGGCAACCCTAATTCAGCACAAGTATGAGTGATAAGTTTTTGAAAGTATCAAAGAACTATCATATTACATCAAATATCTATATTTTCTAAAAGAAAACAGATGCTCCTACTTTACAGAACAATTACTTTGGGAATAGTTTCGAGTCCGCAGTCTAGTACTTAAAGATGTCATAGTAACACTTCGGCAGATTGAATGTATTTATTTATGTTATACAAAAATCTATTTTAATACATAGGAAGAGAAATGATCGTCATGACCTATGTACCCTTACTGTAATGCTGGGTTTCCACCAAGCAGACAAACAAAAACAAAAAAAGGACTCGGTTTGTTTGTAACAGTCCGTGAACAAAAATCGAACAGTCCCGGGATTATTTGTTACATTTTTGAGACAATTTAGTCTGTAACTGGAGTTTTTACAAACTCGAACTATGTCCCAACAAGTATCGGTAACTTCGAACAGTCTCACCAGTTTCTGGACTTTAAATAAATTTTAAAGCGCTTTTCCCATTCCTCGTTCTCTACGTTTGCCGTAGTTACTGTCGTGTTGTGTTTCTTGACATACTTGTATAATTTGACATTGTTCTTGTTATCATTTTCTAACCTGTATGTCGTGTATGTTCATTTGGTGTAATGGTGCTTGAAATTTGTTTTAACACTGCTTTAATAAAATTGTTGCCGGGTATCCCAGTGTAAGGACAAACCGCTGTTGTGTCCAATCCCTGTAGTTGGTGGTTTTCTTATTAATAATTGGACCGACTAAACACAACAAATTTTGACAATCCGTACTTCTTCTTCGTACCATATCCTTTTTAGGATGTTGACTAGGGGGATCAAAGCCACATCTTTAAATGACTTGGCATCGTTAACTTTGTTATATCCGCTTTATACTATGGATATGTGTTCCCTGCACCACTCGGCAGACAGAATCATTAATTGTAACCTTCTTCCTTTTCCAACCCATCTGCCCTAAAGAGCGTTGGGTAGTGTGTTACATAGTTAGTGTTTCCTCCTCTAGCTCTTGCAATAGCTTGCATTTTCCTAGGCATACTCCGCAGAATATCTCTGATGGTTTCTTGCGGAATTCGAGTCCATTCTTCCTGTGCAGCGATTCTTAATTCTGCAATTGAGTTAGGTGGTGGATTTCGTGCTCGTATATGCCGCTTCAGAATGTCCCATATGTGTTCTATGGGATTTGCATCAGGACGGTTTGGTGGCCATTCAAACATCTCAATCCCGACATTTTCAAGATACTGGATCACTGTTCTTGCGGCATTCAGGCCTATTCCCTAACTTCAAATCGAATAGAAATGACTCAAATCGAATAGAAGTGGTTGTTAGTTGGTATTCCCTAACTCCGTCACTTTTCGATTGTAGAAGTGACTAACGCGGCTTGGATAGAAGTCAAACTCGACATGTACTCAGGCATCGAAATTGTTGTTGACGAATAGAGATTAGTGTTGCGCCTGCGCTGTCCTATCGTTTGTCAATTGTCACGTTTTGTTTTTAAAGTAGTTGACTGCCGGTTTGTAGAATTTTTATTTTAAAGAGGTGTTTTTATAGTAATTGTGAAGTAAAATAAACAAATGGCAATTAATATGGATGTTGGTGTTTTTCTTGGCATAGAAATTGAAGGCAGATGAATGAAAAAAAACATTCAACCTTACCCGTTATGAAAATTTCCAAGAATCGGATTATCTCCGTACATCCTTCCCTTTAACAATTGTCGGTCGCTTACAAACTTGTATTTTGCCGCTTAAGCATTTGTTTTATGCGCATGTCAGACTCACATTAAACCTTCGTCAAACGATCGTTAAAGCTCATTATTGCTTGCAGTAGCAAGGTTGTCAGATTTATGTAAACAGCAACTGATAGAAATCGTAGTCAAGCTGAAAAGCAACTTCTACTAGGGTTACGGAATACTAACTATCGGAATCTGCAGACGCGATAGAAGTTCAACATTTCGATTTGTAAACATTCCGATCCGATCTGGCAACTTCTATTCGATTTGATAAAAGTTAGGGAATAGGCCTGATTATCATGCATTAAGACAAATTCATCGTACCCAATAAAACCGTCATAAGGTAACACATGTTCTTCAAGGATGCTGTGTATGTAGCAGTCAGCATTCATTCTTAAATTCACCTCAACAAGCTCTGTGCGACTCTCCCAACTAATGCTACCCCATAGCATAATGGAACTGCCACCGAAGCTAATGTTTTGGGCAAGATTACATTCTGCAAAATGTTCCCCAGACCTTCTGTATACTCGACCACGTCCATCAGGCTTCCATAATTGTATTCTTGTTTCGTCTGTAAGAAGAACTTTGCCCCATTGATGTTCATTCCAGTTAATATGAGCTCTTGCAAATTGTAATCGTCCGGTTCTGTGACGTGGTAGAAGCCGAGGAACTCTGGCAGGATGCTTTGGATTTAAACCGACCTCCTTAAGTCTTCTTATTACTATTCTGACACCTACATTGACTTATCTTGTAATCAGTGGTTCATTTTTAAAATGCGGAGCTGTAAGTGTGCGATTTCGCAAACTTTGAAGTCGCAAATATTAGTCATCTCTTGGCGTTGTACATCTTTTATGTCCTTGTCCAGGTCGCCTATTGTATTCTCCTGTCTCATTGTATCGTTTTACTATACGAGAAACAGTCAAATAATAACTCAAATCCTGAACCTACAGATACGCTACCAAATTATCATGGATTTAATTACCCCACATATTAATACAATTAAAAATTTTATTATGTCATTAATCCGTTTGTTATTCACTAATGGCATATAATCCAAAACCCCTCTCTAACTTAACAATAATTAACTGGAATGCGAACGGTATTAAAAATCAAAGATCCATATTTATAGCATTCATGGATAGACACAATGTCGACATAGCATGTGTTACCGAAACGTATTTAATAGGTAATGAAAAATTCACAATACCTAAATACAAAATATACAGAAATGATAGAGGGGATACATATGGCGCCGGAGGCGTTGCGATAATCATCAAGCGTTCACTAGAAGCATCTCTACTTGAATATGATAATTTAGCAAACCTAGAAGCCATTGCTATCAAGGTCCCGCTGCTAAACAGTCACACACTCAAAATCATATGTGCATATAAAGCACCAAATAGGCAATTATTACCAAGCGATGTCACGAATGCGCTAGAAGAACGGATACCCACACTTCTCATAGGAGACTTAAACTGCAAACATTCTATTTGGGGATGCAGAGCAACCAACCCCAATGGAATAAAATTGTACAACCTGCTAGCTCAACATAACGTTCATATTATGGCACCCGTTGAGCCAACTCGATATCCATATAGAGCGGACCATGAACCAGACATACTAGATATAGTACTGAACAAAAACTTCAAAGATCCTATTCATCAGGCCGTGTTAGCTGAACTAGATTCCGACCATATGCCGGTTGTTCTCACATTTAATAATTCTCCAAAAATTGTTCCTAATCTTCCTAGATTAATTAATGGGCCTATCGATTGGGAGATATACAAAGAACACATAAATAAATTAATAACCGGACCAGCAGCGATTAATTCAAAATCAGAAATTAACCAGATATTACTTAAATTCACTGATAGTGTTAAAGAAGCCTTAAGCGTTTCTACAATTATCACTCACCCACAAAAACGCCGTAATAACTCACATCCACCAAGCTCTATATTAAATTTAATCAGAGACAAAAACCGAACCCGAAGGCAATGGCAGAGAACTAGAGATGTAAATGTAAAAATTCAGTATTACCAATTAATGAGACGAGTAAAACTGGAATTAGATCAATACTGAATCGAGACATATCAATCGCACCTAAGCAATATATCTCCTAATGATCCGAATCTATGGACTGAGACAAAAAGAATCCTTAGACAGCAAACGATTATCCCTCCATTACGTGTAACCAATCAAATATACACCGAAGACTCCGAGAAATGTGAAATCTTCCCGGACCATCTTGAACACACGTTTACCACCATGGTCGAAGAAGAAAATCAAGAATTTGCACGTTACGTAGAAAACAGCGTTCAGAATATCGATGCGGTCGAAAATTCAAACAACTTAAAACCAACATCGCCACACGAAATTAGGCTACATATAAAAAAACTTAAAAACAAAAAGGCTCCGGGTGTAGATATGATACCGAATATTGCTCTTAAGAATCTGCCGGATAAAGCTCTCGCATTGTTAGCATCAACGTTCAACGCATGCCTGCGTCTAGGCCACTTCCCTGACAAGTGGAAAGAAGCAGTAATACTAGTGTTTCACAAACCGGGAAAACCACGCAACTCTCCCTCCGGCTACCGACCGATAAGTCTACTGTCAGCCATTTCAAAATTGCTTGAGCGAATAATCCAATCTAGGATAATAAAACATCTAGAAGAAAACAACTCACTACCTCCATTTCAATTTGGTTTCAAAACCGGACATTCTACTAACCACCAACTTCTCCGAATAACGGAACAGATCGAAAGAGGATTTGAAGCTAAACAGCATACCGCCATTGCCTTTTTAGATGTTGCACAGGCATTCGACCGAGTATGGACAATTGGTCTCTGCCACAAAATGCAGAAAACTCAAATACCTCCATATCTGCAAGACATAATTAAATCGTTCCTAACAAACAGAACTTTTAAAGTTCGCATCGGAACCACGCACTCTACGGTTAGAAAAATAAACGCTGGAGTCCCTCAAGGCTCCATTTTAGGACCGGTGTTATACAATATATTTATGTATGATATCCCTAAACCAACAGACTCTGAAGTTACGATGTATGCGGACGATACCGCTATTATTGCACAAGACCATGACATAAATATGGTTAAATTGAAGCTGCAACGGAGTGTCGACACCTTAACAGACTGGTTTACAAAATGGTGCACCAAAATTAATCCTGATAAATGCGAGACGAAAATATTTACTTTGCGACGACCGGCTGATCCAGAAAATATAGTAATTAATAGTAAAGAAGTCACCTGGAACCCAAAGGATGGGGCCGTAAGATATTTAGGCCTTTATATGGATAGGAAACTCACTTGGAGCTTCCATATTAATAAAAAATTATCTGAATGTTACGCACGGTTAGGTATGTTATACCCCCTAATTAATAAAAACGCGCGCTTAAAAATACAGTGCGGCAAGCTACTCTATACGGCGTTACTTCGACCTATAATAACATATGGTAGCAATATTTGGGGTGCAACGTCCAAGACTAACATTAAAAAATTACAGACATTACAAAGCAAGACATTGCGAATAATTGTTAATGCTCCTTGGTTCACAAGAAATAGTCAGATTCATCGGGAACTGGAAATTCCAACTATCAGTACCTTCATCCACAACTCGTCAAAGCTTTTTTACCAAAACCTATATCAGTGTAGCGGAGCAGCTTATTATGGCATTGGTCAACGCTCTCTTCATACCAGGCTTAAAAGAAAACTCCCCTACGATCTGCTGCCGCTATCATCAAGCGATTCCAGTACCAACGACTCAGATCAATAGTGAACTCACATGTTATAAAATATAGACGAATAGTGACAGGGGAGCTGCTGAAGCCGACCCCACTAAAGTTGTGTATTGCTAACAATTATTAATAACTAACACTACCATGTATAGCATATGTATTGCTGAGCTGGTAATAAAATCTGTATTAAAAAAAAAAAAAAGATATTTAGGAATAGAAATCACAAAAAGTATTAAAGGAAAAAAGATAGAAACCTACAATAAAATATGCGATATTTTTGTCTGCGAGTGTATAAAAGAATGTGTAGCCAATGGTTACAAACATTGCAACAAAAACCACAACACCCTTTTGCACTTAAAATCATATGAGGACAACAAAAGTTCCCAAATCGTTGTTACATATAATAAACCAAATGTAAAGAAAACTGATTTGAATCAACTAGAATTATCACTCTTGTCAACTAGTAGTTCCGCCACAGTTTCCTATTAAAGATCAACCGGTATCGCAAGTATTATTGTTGACAGCTATCATTTGTGTTTTTGGCAAATACGGACACACACATGAATGTCGAATTTTATGGGATTCAGGTCGAGTCTAATTTTATAACGAAGGAATTTAGTGATAAGTTAGAATTCAACATTTGTAGGATTAACATACCCGTAGAGGGTCTTAGTAACACAATTACCAATATTTCCCATAAAACTTATGCAGTAATTCAATCTAGATTCAATGTAACGGGTGGGCTAAAAGTTTCTGGGAAGACTTTTTTGTTTGATAAAAACACAGACTGCTAATATCATGATAACAATTTATTTAATTATTAAAACAGAACTAATAAACTATAAATACAACTAATTACAAAATTGCAAAAGGGCCGCCTTCTTCGATTTTACGTAATTTTGTTTTATCCTGGCGTACATTGTTTGGACAACATCGAATTTTACTTCTTTAACCTTTTTCTGAATTTTGTATTTCAACTGTTTAATGGATTTTGCTTCCCATCCATCAGCGTAAACGAGTCTGTATAAAATCAACCAAAAATCTTCAATTGGTCGTGCTTTTGGCACATTTGGAGGGCGAGCATCTTTTTCCACATAATGTAAATTTTTTCTTTGTAGCAATTTTTGCGTCGATTTAGTATACAAATTTTCTTCGTAATTTTGGACACTTCTGGTTCTGAGGAATAGTTTCCAACTGTTTTTCGGAATACTTTGAAGCTTGCTTTCTTTTATAATATTTAATATTTTGTTTTTTTTTAGTGAAACATCAAATTTTTGGGCTAACTTACGTTGAGATATCCCAATTTTGTGTTCAGCACTTTTCTTCAGTTTCTTCAACTGCACTTGACTTAAACTGTTAGGTCTGCCTTCTCTTGGAAGCTCATTCCAATCCTTTCCAGACTGGCAACGCTGAATGATGTCGTATATTAATGAAACGGGCACATTTTCCGCTTTAAAGTGCTTAATTACTTCAGCTTTTGATAGCTGTCCAAGTAATAAGTAGACACGTTTACACAATTCTGCTTGCTTTTTCATAATTAATGCACTAGGCACAATAATTATGCAAGAACTACTCTTAAGGGGTGTTTTGATATCTAGAAACGTCAAACGAGTAAAACAATTGCAAAACATCTGCTATCTAGATAGTTATTCCAGAAACTTTTAGCCCACCCGTTATTTCAAATTAAATTATTGTTTCTAATGATACCGAGAATTTATCGTTAGAGACCTAAAAATATCGAATAATATTCAATTAGTGGATAACACCTTCCATATGAAAAATCGACAAGTTGTTAGAAGCAAATGTATTTTAGGACTTGCAGGTTACACAAATGAAAAAAGGATCGGAATAATTCCATACCTACTGATTACGATTTTCCACTATCATTCAAATCAAAAACTTTATCGATACAATTAAATTTTTACAGCTGAAGAATTGCTTAAACGGCAATCTGATTCTTACTTACAGTTAGTCTAAAATAAAAGCCGGATTCAATCTGACCAATTCCGAGACTGAAGTCGTTCCTTTGGAGTGGATCTGTTCATCTCTAGTTCTAATAGCACATTATTTAGAGTGTTTTAAATGTTTTAAATATCTACATCACTTACAGGCCGCCAGCCAGCTATGAACTGTCGGGTTTGCTTGAAGGTCCCACACAACATTATAGTCGCCTGTCGGTCCTGGCCGGCCATCACATGCCGGACAGTCCACGATAAATTTCATACAATTTCAACACACATTAGGCTTGTGATCAGTTCATCATCAGTTTGTTGGCTATTCTGTTGAGAAATTGTTCTGAAGAAATGAAGTTTTCAAAACTAAAGCTATACATATATTCTGTTAAGTGTTCTGTTATTAATTGAAGATACTTCGAAAAGTAGAAGACGTCTTTGGGTGAAGAAATGGCTTCTAGAAAGCAACAAATATTCCCATATGAATTGAATCCGGAAATTAAGAAAGTCCAGTTCAGAAGACTTCCAAAATTATTTAAGAATGAATGAGGAATGCTCCTGGCTGCTTTGACTTTTTTAATTTCTTTTCGGAAAGACGAACGAATATTATTGATTTTTTCTTCACTCTATCCATATTCGCTAATGGATCGGCATTTTTATATAATTTAAGCAACTTATTATAGCCTATTTCTTTCGGTCTTCTGTCGGAATAACATTTAGACTTAATTTTCCATAGAGAAGGATGCTCTTTATTTATAAATTCTTCTGAATTTGCCGTCACTTTGTGCATGTAGTACAAATACGAATAACTTGGCCTGACGCGAAAATATCAAAATCTCTGAATGTTGGCCTTCGGTCTAGTCTGAAGCTGATTTTCAGCTGCTGGCGATACACACATGCAATTTTTCATCAGTTCCGATGACCTGACAAGCGGCTTGTTAGGCCCTTCGCACATTAAGCTACTAAAAAGAAACTAAACTAGTTACAAACTTAAATCACCAACTAGTTACCAACTACGAATCGCACACGACGCTACTGAAAGTTTATAAAATCAAGTCATTTCTCGATTATCGCGGCTTTGTTATTATAATATTCTGTTTAAATTATAATTTTATTGTTGTGATTTTTTTAATATTTCCATTTTTCTTGACCAGTTTCTTAATTCTATCAGGATTGGTTTACATTTTCCGTTTCTCTGCTTCCCAATTCTACGTATCTCCAATACTTCCTCTTCTATTACCATTTTAATTTCCATATCCCTATATTGTTCTTACTTTTTCTTTTAGTTGTAGGTCTTTCTACCCTTCCTTCTCTTTTACTCCATGTATGATTATTTTTCTTTTCCTTATTTCTCTTTCCATTTCTTCAATTTTCTTCTGTAGTTGAGTTATCCCTTTTTCCAATGTTTGGTTTTCACTTTTTAACTTTGTATTTTCTTCTTTTACTTTAGTTAGTTCTTTTTCAAATGTATCTATTTTATTTTTACAAAACAAACTAGAAATAAATCGCCGAGCGACTCAGCATGTCGGGTTGCTTCTGATTGATCACCGACGCGTTACAAACCGGTTACCAACTAGTTGCGTTGTGTGCGGATGCTCATTGAAATACACGGACGGCAACTAATTAGCAACTGATTGGCGATTTAAGTTTGTAATTCGTTTCTTTTTAGTCGCTTAATGTGCGGAGGGCCTTAGTGTATGGGCAAAATTGAACGAAGGCGGTAGCGTCGGCCGGACTGTCACAGTCCGTGGCCGGCCGTTAAGTGAAAGGGTACTATTTCTATAATATTAAAGGTTACTGCTAAAGGATGTTTAAAAACAAAGTACACAAATAATTACACAAATTACTATACTCAATGCTTTTTATACATTAATTTTAAATAAAAATATACAATATACAGATTACACTTCAAATGTTAAAACTATATTCTTTATAATTCAGCAAATCACGAGATGGGGTGCAAGTAATGGAAAATACAAGATAATTGAAAGCTACTAATTACAAACTTTTTATAGTCATTAAAAGTTGCTGTAAAGGCAATTGTATCTATTACGATAGCTTTTGTATGTGCATTCGTGTCTACAAAAGTAAGGACTAAGTGATTTTTCACTTTATGTGAATATTAAAAATAGGTTTGCCGTTGTAAAAACAAATAAAATTAATTATTTACAATTTACTACTTATTTAATTATATTGCGGAAATATTTGCACGCCGCTGCTGTAAGACAAAAAGTTTTGAAATGTATTTAACGTTACAAGTAGAAAATAAGCAACCGATTTTAATATCTGTTCGCACAAGTAATACAAATTCACTGAATTTTTAATAGCTACCAATCACACCAGAACAATTAATTTTTTCCTTATTAGATATACCCAAATTAAGTTCCAAGAATATGCAAAATATACCACTCTCTTTTAAATTTTAATCCGTTTAGATCGCATTTTTGGTATTTGTCGTGATTTTTTAGAAACTGGTGCATTTAAAGGAGTTTCTTTAAATTCGTTCGCTTTTCTCTTTGGATTTTTTACATTACTCGAACTTGTTCCTGTTTCGTTCTTAGTATCTTCATTTTTGTTAAAATCCGTAGAAGAATCTTCGCTAACAGTTTGATTTTCATCAGAACTGCTTCCTGGTATGGGCACAAAGTCATATTCAGGTGGTGGATTTAATCCTAATCCTTCTGGAATAACACCTTGGTTTACCAAAGCTTGCAACTCCTCAGCGGGAGGTCCAATGATGTTACCACAACCAGAACAAAAGGGAGGAGTAGCGGGTGATTTTGAACGCCAATACTGCAACTCAGTTTTACACTTGTTTAGCTCCTGAAGTAAGGTGCTGAACTTTCGAGATATTTCCTCGTTCTTTTTATCATATTCATCTAATCTAGCGGCATATTCTAGAGTTTGTTTTTGTTGTTCCGCTAGTTGTTTTTGTTGTTCGGAAATCTGTTTTTGCTGTTCAGCAGTTTTACGTTTACAAGAACGTAAATCTTGACGTAATAATGAAAGTTGACTGTTATAACGTTTCATACCTTGTTTAATTTTTCTAATGCGTTTTCGCAAAACCATGTTAGATTGAGGCAACGGTTCAACTAAATTTGAGTTGTCCAGATTATTACAAGAAGGAGGATCCGTTTCTTTGGCTTCCTCAGAACTTAAAGGAGATGAATCTAAGGCCAGGTACTTACCATTATTTGATGCTGAAACAAATTTTGGATAAATAACAATAAAACATTGGTATCACACAGTTCTTTTACAGTAACTACTTTTGAGCATCAATATCATTTGAAGGAGAAAAAGGAAAAATGACTTCAGATTGCTGTGAGCAAATTGCAAAAAGCAGTTCTTAGGGTTGTTCCAACCATTCGGATTTTGGCAGGACCCGATTTTTAAAAGGAAATCACTCGTTCCGCTAAGCTTAGCGGAACGGGTAATGTCTCGATTTTTACAAATATGTATTGTGTATTCGGAAATATTAACATCTGCATGGCCTGTATGGTCATTACCTGTCCTATATTAATATTGGCGGTTTAAACTTCCCACAGCATGTGGCACTAGTAGTCAAATATGCAGCATATTTGACTACCATAATTTTTTGTGTTATGTTCAAGTTAGGGTTTTTTGTTTTTATGTTATGTTATGTAAAGACTATTTAATAAAGACTTTTTTAGTACATTAAATATGTATTTGCTTATTTTTATATACAATACCATTGAATAAGAAGATACTAGAAAGCTCACGCCGTAAGTAATTTTGACTCCCCAAATTGATAGTCTCCGCTAGAAAGTCATACGGTGGCCACCACACAAGTTTTAAAAACGAATTCTACAGATATCTACAAAAATATTAACCCAGAGGTTTTTAAGTGCACTAACTTATTGTGTTATTGTTTATTTATTATGACTTTGGTGGTTGTGTATGCATAAACCTTAATACAATATAAATTTTTAGCGGTGCACATGTTTATTGTTGAATATTGTAACGCGCGGCAGGTGTCAGGTGTTCGGTGAATCACTTCGCGCCCATGTGTCACCTGTTCCGGAAGGATCTATGACTAATCATTCTACAGTAACGTGGAACGTACGAGAATGAAAGCCTGCCTATATTTAAGGCGCGCTCGCTTATGCGATTTCAGTCTAATTCAGCCTACATAAACGGTCGCGAAATTATGTACGTCGGTAAAGTTAATATAAATATACGTGAATAGTTATAAATAAACAAACTGTACAAATAAATTAATTAGTGTTACGGGTTAATATTAGTGTTTTATATTAGAATTAATATTAGTGTTGTGTTTAGTGAGTGGTTATTTCGTGTTTCTTTGTTGCTTAATAATTTTAATAATTGATAATAAATAATTCACACAATGAACCGAAGTTTTAAATAAACGTTTTAAAACCGTTACAATATTATATTTCAAAACACGAACAAGTCACAACAACGAAGTTTACAAAACCTCGGCGGAGATTAGCTGGCAGCACTGAGCATTAGCATTTTCGAACGGCTCCTTTACCCCTTTACCCACGTTCAACGCTATATAAGTGGGTCTTCTATATCTTCTTATTCAATGACAATACCAATGCCAACATAACGCCCGATTGTCAATTTTAAAAAGGTGGCAACCCTAACTATACTAGGTATATAATTACAGAATTAGTAATTGGCAACACTGGCAGACTTAACTCCAACAAAGCACCTGGGCCTGACAACATACCAGTAGACATACTTAAAGCATGTCCTTTATTAATAGCAGACATCTTTCACTCGCTTATAATGGAAGCTTGGGTCTCTGAATAAATTCCGAAACACTGCAAAGAAGGACTTAATAATTAAAATCCTAAAAAAAGGAGACCAAACTGTGTGTCATAACTGGAGAGGTATAACACTCCTAAATTCAATCAACAAGTTGCTGACACAAATTATACTAAATAGAATAGCTAGTCTTTTAGGACCCAAGTTAAGAAAAGAGCAGGAAGGTTTCAGACCACACAGATCCTGTATTGAACAAAGAAACACTTTAGGTCTTATAACAGAACAATCTCGAGAATGGCGCTCTCCACTATATCTCCTTTTTATAGACTTTGAGCGTGCTTTCGATTGCTGACGTCACTCAATGTTCTGGTAAGTAGTCGCCACAAAAGGGGTTCCAGTTAAAATAATTAATCTGATCAAAGAACTCTATCACAGCGCTACCTGCCGAGTAAGTCATAAAGGAAGAGTAAGTGAGCCAATACATGTGAAAGTTGGAGTTAAACAAGGATGTATTTTCTCCCCTCTATTATTTAATCTGGTCTTAGATAAAGTTTTAACAAAAACCAACGATGCGCAGCGTGGTATAATATGGAACTTCCACCATAGATGGGAAGATCTAGATCAGGGGTCGCCAAAGTGGTCGATATCGACCCTCAGGGGTCGATATAAGATTGTTAGGGGTCGATTCGGGCTCAGGGGTCAATTGGGGGTCGATAGAAAAATATAAGACACCATTGTACGGATAATATTTAATTCGGTTAACTTAGATTATCTCCATCTTAAATGGCAACGCAATTAAGAGTGAATAGTGGAAACAGTCAACAGTGACATGAATAGGACCTGTGAGATGGAGCAAGGTCATGAAAATAGTTACAGAGGCCAATCAAGTAGGTCGGGGCGGCGGGAGCGAGATTACAACACGTTCAGGGTTGCTTATTTACTTATACTTACACGTATTCTATCCCAGTCTTATTTTGGCGTATCGACGTACAAGTGAGCTAAACTACTTTGACGTTAAGCCAATATACAACAAACGCTGTAGCTATAAAATAAACCATCTAAAACCTCAGATGCGTCTTTTTTGCTTGTCCTATTATAATTACGCAATAGTAAAATAGAGGGGGTCGATAAAAACTCAAGAAACTCTTGAAGGGGTCGACGGTCGACGAAGTTTGGCGACCCCTGATCTAGATTCTACATTATGCAGATGATATATATCTTCTGTCTCACACTTTTAATGACATAAATAACAAACTCAAACGGTTACGAGAGGAAGCATCCAAAATTGGACTGAAGATAAATTTTCGAAAAACCAAAGAATTGCGCATTAACAATCAATCAAATAACAGATTCTTCGGTCAGAACCAGCAAATAGAAGAAGTTACTAGATTTACCTACTTTGGTACCTTGGTAGTATTATAACCAATGATGGAAGATCCATATCAGACGTGACAAGTAGAATTCAGAAAGCAAGGGGGGCATTTGGTCTCTTGAACAACATCTGGAACTCATCTCACTACTCTACTAACACAAAACTTCATATGTTTAACACAAATGTCAAGTCTTACTATATGGATGTGAATCCTGGATGGTAACAGAAGAAATAACAAATCACACCCAAGTCTTTATAGGTAAATAAATGTCTCAGAAGAATCCTGCACATCTATTGGCTAATACTATTAGTAATATAGAGCTGTGGAGAAGAACAAAAGAAGAATATAAACACCTATAGGTAGCATCCCGAGAGATGCCCTTGACTGGAACCCACAGGGAAGTAGAAGGAGAGGACGCCCAAAAACGACCTGGAAGTGTTCCGAACTCAAAGAAGTGGAAAACATGAATACATCTAGGAGAGAACTGAAAGCTGTTGCCATGAACAGGATTAGATGGAAACTCTTTGTGGAGGCCCTATGCTCCCAAGAGGAGTGAAAGGAACTTATATATTACACTGGCAGAAATTAGAAGTGTAATAATTGTAGTAATTAATCATTTAAGCTCTTCAAAGGCCAAATAATCTAGTTATTTCAATTCAAACTTCAGGAAAATTCTTGGTCAATCTATATTTCTTCGGAACTTTTTGTAGTACAATATAGGGTACTGCTGGAAAGCAAATGCTTAACTCACAATTTAAGATACGTGCTTTCAAACCATAGTCAGTTTTCCAAAAAAAATCTAGAATAATAACCTAGCCCTACAATACTTTAGTAAGCACTTCTGTTTAAAACACTTCAAAATCTTAGCAAATATTGGTTTGCTCAGATGGATAAGTATATTCCTATAGGTTCAACATGGATGATAGCCACAACTTACAGTGCAGCAGTTTTGGGTTACACTTATTAAATAAAAATTTGATCAAACGTGTGAAAGGAAACTAACTAATGGTAATTAGAGCTGTCTAATATTAAAGTAAAATAGGAAAACCGATAGTACAGTTAGACACAAAATAGAACTGAGATTGAAAAACGGACAGAGTGATGTGCATACAAAAAGTGAACAGTTTTGTGGTTTTGGGAACTCTAATAATGAACAAATATGAGGAGGACAAAGAGGTAAACGAATGGTGCCCTTAACATAACTTTAAGATCGAAGGACGTAACAGTTAACACAAAAGTGGGAGTATACAGAACGGTAGTGTGACCTACGGTGACATATGAATTTGGGACGTGGGTGCTGAACAAGTCAGTAACTACAACAAATACTTGAAGTGTGGGAAAGAAATATTCTCAGGAGAATTTACGGGGTGGGAAAGGAGAACTAACGAGGAGATAGGAAGGCTGTATGGACACCCGAATATCATACAATACATAAAGGCCAGAAGATCGAGATGGTTGGGGCACATGAAAAGACAAGAGGGCAACAGAATGACAAAAATTATGATGAGGAGAGTGCCGGATGGGATGCGGAAGAAGGGTAAACCAAGGAAAAGGTGGTACCAAGCGGTAGAAGAAGACCTAAACGAAAAAGATATAACAAATTGGGGAATTAAAGCCAGGGACAGGAAGGCGTGCAAGGAGTTTAAACCCTGTATTATAGCATGGTGCATTAGAGACCCAAAGAGGTTGTCAGGAAAAACTGGTGTCATATAGGTACTGTAGGTAGCTCAAAATAAAGAGAAATGGATAACATTAAAGAAGATCTATGTCCAGAAGTGGACGGAAAGGGGCTGAGAAGAAGAAGTTTAAAACTCAGCCAGAAGGGAAAAATAAATTCCTGAGGTGCACCATGCACATTGCCACATGGAGGGTGCATAATGCACTTTCATGCTGTACATATATATATTTTGAACTTGAAGTATGGCAATGACTCGACTGGCCTACCTAACCTAGGCTTAATTAACAGAATTCATATCTAGACAACTCCCAAAAAATCTTCATGCCACTGATGAAATTTTAACTCCGCGTGGGCTAGTCATTAGTAGGATTCTCAAGAGCCCTAATAAAATATTTTAAATTTTAACATAATTTTATGGCTGATGAAGCAGAGCCAACTTGGTCCAGACTACAGATGTGGCCATACTGTAGATGTAGACAAAACAGTTAGAAAGGGGCCCCCTATTGGCCAGTAAGAACATCAGACACCTCACCTTACCAGGTTTTTGTACAGCCATATCCAAAAATTCATTTACAAAGAGATTAACCACATAATTAAAAAAATTTAACTGAAGGAACTTGTCTCAATCCGAGTGAAAATACTGTAGGAGAAAGCTTCAAGCTCAGTAATGCTTCTATGTTTAGGGTAGAAAAAGAGCACTTAGATAGTGCTTTTTATGAAACTTGTTTCGAGGATGTTGATTTAAAGACAATTAAAATAATCAAAAGGTGCACAAGGACACCGTTTTTGCCTTTCTTTGGGTTTCGATTAAAGAAAGCTCACATTACGGGCAGAGTCCGCAGGGTATGCAGTCAGCACTGCCCGGGCAGTGTCCCCTATCGGAGGAAGTGAAGTTTGTGTTTTTCTTTGAAAAAACTGTTTTTCTCTACTTCTAACCTCCAATAAACGCCGTTCCCAACACGCTATGTCAACTACAGTATATGAAATGGGGCAGTGCGGACTCTGCCCGTAACATATATTGAGATGATATTTGTCGGTATTAAAGATTTTGAGTTGAATATATTATAATTGTTAATGAATATAAAGTTATAGTTTAATTGCAAGTTAATTTATGCAGATTTAATATAAGTGCATTAAAAAAAAACCAGAATCTAGATAGTTAGCGTAGAATAATTTAATTGTTAGGAATTTTGTATTGCAATTATAAAATAAGTTAGCTAGAAACCTAGTATTTAATAATTACCAAGGAAAAGCAAAGAGAATTTTCATTGGAGGAAAAATATCACAGAACCGGGGAGACGGAAGACAAGAGATAAATCAACAAGATTAAAATTATCTTCTCAAAAAGAAACACGTATTTCTTTTGTGAATTAAAATATAATAAAGTAAATAAGTGTGAAATATTATTTTAAGAAAGGGAGAGTGGTACTTTCCTAAAAGGAAAGAATAAAATAATTAAATAATTAATTGGTACTTTGCTGGAAAGAAAATAGTAATCTCTTATAAAAGATGTCAAAATAAATAAACTGGTTGTTCTTCTTCTGAGAGAAAAGGTTTGGTCCAGTTTTTATATTGGATGTTGCAGAAGATGAAGATGAATTGAAATTTATTAAATGTTGGATATTAACATGGAATTGTGATTAAAGTTGATTTGGATACTGAACAAATGATATTTGAGCTAATTTAATACTGTTATCATTAATGATCTATAATAAGTAAATAGATAAGGAAGATAGGGAAATAGAGATTATTAAAATATGTAATAAATTATGTATTGTTATTTAACATTAAAGTATTAATATCAATTTATTAAAGTAAAAGAACCTTATTAACGACCAAATGACTGAGCTAACCGGCTGTTAATAATTGTAAACAAAGATAACATTACAATATATTACCGCTAGGTTCTCGGTGTTGGTGTAACTAATTTTTTAGAGATTACGAGATTGACTGAATTTAAATTCAAGTAGATATGAAATAATCTATTATTACATACTATATTTCATACTGTTTTCATTAAGCCATGAAATGAAGACATTTAATTGTCTTATTGCATTTTTGTGTATGGATAGGACAAATGTTACACAGACATTTGGCATTTTACATATAATATCATTGGGAAGTGTTGTTAACAATTTTACTAATTGTTGGTATTTAAACTCCAATATAGAAAGGATGCCCAAGCTAACTGGCTCACCATTGGGATCTCAAAAACCATAAGAGAAAGAAAATTGTTTAAATTTAACAAACTGCATCTATCTTACAGTGTGATATATTATTATTATTCAGCTTTTAACAGGCCATTAAGGCCCATAGCTTGTCGAGGTAGACACACCGATGCTGTTTCAAAAATCCAAAAATTTTTAGGCCTTGAAGTTATAGACAAAAAATTAAAATTTTGAGTTTTCAAATTTCCTTCGTAACTTCGGTGTTTGATGATTCTTGTACATTATTAATTAGGACCCTTTTCATCTTCACTGTATCCTTTCAAGCACCAAAGTTTCGAAGGAAATTTGAAATCTTAGAATTTTAGTTTCTTTGTTTATAAATGCAAAGCCAACTAAAATTTTTGAAACAGATGTAACCATATACCTATCACCATAAGATGCATTTTGTCTAATTTAAGTATTACCCGAACCGGGGTCAGCTTACTACGGCTCGGTGTGTCCTCCTCGACAAGCTATGGACCTTAGTGGCCTGTTAAAGCTGAATATACCGGGTGTCAATGAAACCTGGGGCACCCCTATTTTTTAAATTATATTTTAAGATATCAAAATAAAATTTGGTATATGTAATATACTCTTTAAATGGCATTTGTTGAAATAGGAAACAAATTTCTGTTACTTCCGGTTTCGCCGGAATTGACATCAACTTCGTTATTTTAAATGGATCACCCTGTATATTTATACATTTTTGGAATCTCCATTCAATTTTACGTATGGTATATCAAGTTTTAAACATTTTGATGACAAAGTAAATACTTGCAGAAGAGTTTATTTATTAATCTAGGATGCCATGACCTGCGTAAAATGGAAGTCAGGATGCTACAACACTCAAAACAAATTATTTTAGCACTTCTAGTGTAGCAAGTCTGTCACTTTTTTTGTGCATTTCTTTGTTTCACTTGTTTTGAAACCCGATGCCTAGATTTAAATGTCCAAAATACGGTTTTTTTAAACAGAGTGTTATTCCGAATTAAATCCGCGTTATTGGTATCAATAAAATCGTTGAAAAACGCTCGTTTTTAATATCCTAGTGTCCCACCCTAGTGACATTTGAAAAAAAAATTTACCAACTTTAAGTCATTCTAATACAGCAACTAAAATAGTTAAAGTTCTAAAACAATTTGTCTCGAGTGTTGGGGCACCTCGACTTTCATTTTGCGTAAGTCATGGCACTCTAGCTTAATTTCTGCAAAAATTTACTTTGTCATCAAAATGTTTCGAACTTGATACTGCCATACGTAAAATTGAATGGAGATTCCAAAAATGTATAAACATACCGGATGTTCCATTTAAAATAACAAAGTTGATGTCAATTCCGGCGAAACCGGAAGTGACAGAAACTTGTTTCCTATGTCAACAAATGCCATTTAAAGAGTATATTACATATACCAAAGTTCATTTTGATATCTTAAAAAATAAAAATTTTTTGGGGGTGCCCCAGGTTTCATTGACACCCGGTATATAAGATAAGCAACTGTCTATTTTTAACGGTTTTTGAGATCCTAGTTAGTTTGGACGCCCTGTATACAGGATAGTTTGGTTTATTATTTTAAACATAAAAATAATCATGTAATTATTCCACCATATCAAACTTAAAATTTCTCATAAGCACTTCTAGACTGTTGTCAGAACACCTCACTGTTCTTGCTTACCAATCTCCATTTCTGCATTTGGCTTATGCAAGGAGCCATTAATGCAGTAAGTTAACCAACCAATAATAAACACATGAAATAGTCATAATCTGTCAAGAGCATTGGGAAACCCTGACTTTCATTTTACTCAGGTAAACTTCTCTGCAAAAATTTACTTTCTCCTCAAAATGTTTCAAATTTGATGCTGACATGTAAAATGAAATCGAGATTCCAAAAAGTATATAAATATATAGGATGTTCCATTAAAAATGATAAAGTTGAAGTTAATTCCGGTGAAAGTGGAAATGACAGAAGCTTGTGTTCTACGTCAAATAATCCAGTTTTAAAAGTGTCTCTAAATAAAATTCTGGTTTCATTGACACCTGGTACATTTGGTTTACACTGTATTCAGAGCTCAGTGTAGCTTCAATCTGTACTGGTGTGGTGTGATCATGTGACTGCAGTGAGTTGGTACACACTGACACTATGCGATGGTACACCAGTGCAGTGGAAGACTAAACCCAACAGAATTTGTTATGAATTTCTAGCCCACAGCTTACTGTCATTGACTGTCTCTTATAAATATAATATTTGATATTGTTTTGCAGCAAACACTATAACTTCAACAGTTACTGCACAACGTAAATTTTAAAGATTTTAATTTTTATATACAGGGTAGGGTGTCCGTGTTTTTAAATTTTAAGCTTAACTTTTAATCATATGGGCGCCAAATTGGATTTTTGCATTTCCAAATGTAATCTTTTTTTTGATTACGTCGATGTTAAGTCGATAACAATAGGTCATTTTTTGTTTTTTACAAAATTTCAAGTTATTTATGTAATTTATAAATGAACGAAAAATTCGAATGGAAATCAGGAAAGTAGCAAGAGAGGAAAAAGATAAAGGGAAGAGAACCCAAATAGGCTATCGGAAGCTATAAATAGAGGGTGTGAGATACAAATGGTTTGACGAAGAAGGGGGAGTCTGCTAAGAGACGAGACGCCAAACAACTACCTACACAGATAACAGACGGATACATGGTAACGAAAACAGGCAAGAACTTGGAATGTGCAAAAAAGAAGAAAGGGATTAATAGAAACGAAAAAGAAAGGTCAAGGCTGCCACAGAAGTAGGCGACGGACACATTCTAATATTGTATAAGGGAGTGAGCGAAAAGGAAAGAGCACAAGTGGGAGTGGCACGTCTAATAGCAGCAGAATGGAAAGACAAGATCATTAGATGGGAACTATGGTCAGAAAGAATAATAAAGAATTGGAAATAGCCACAGAAGAAGGAAGATTGCTCAGTGTAGTTGTACACATCAAATGACGATGACGAAAAAGAGGCCAAAGAGGAGTTCTACAAAGAACTACAGAGAGTATGGGACTCACCCAAAGGAATAAGTATACTACTAGGAGACTTTAATGCGTGAATAAAAATAATAAAAAATTCACAGGAGTGATAGGCAGAGAAGATACATTAAATGCTAGCTACCGGGAAAATACTCCTGTAATAATTACAAATACAATATTTACACAAAGACATTCACAAAATCACTAGAAGGATAGCAAGCATAAACGAAGCTTCCATAATAGACTACATGATAATGCCAGAAAACATAGGAAACACATAAAGGTACTAGAATCAGAAGAAAACCAGAAGTTGCCAGCCTCCACTTTCTGGTAGTAACAGAAATAGAAGTTAACATTAAAAAGTGCCAACCAAAATCAGATGATAAGATAATAGAATAGCAGAAATGACACAGAATACAACAGATAGGTATATATTAAAAGGGAATTAGAAAAGGAAGAAGACGGAGAAGACAAAGACTTAGAACATCTATGGGAAAAATTTAAGAAAGTACTTATAGCACCAGTAGAGAAAGTTGCAGTAAGAGCAGAATAAAAAAGAACAGAAAGGGGACCATATGGTGAACACAATAGGTTAAGAATGTGGTAGCAAAGAAAAAGGAAATATGGAAAAGAACTTGGGCACCAACAAGCAGGAAGACTTAGAATTATATAAAAGACAGAGAAATATAGCTAAGAAGAAAGTACAGGAAGCCAAAAACAAAACATGGAAGAATTTTGGGAAGACAATAGAGGAAAATTACGGTTCTGAAAAGCTTCAGGAAAGAGAAGCCCATTGAGGATAAAGAAGGGAACGTCATAACATAACAGACACTAATGATTAGAGCTTGGATTATATGCAAAATGCATATCATGATTTTTAGGCATATCTTCTTGCAATTTTGTTTCTATATTAATTTAATTGTTTTATAGCATTTTTTTGTGTTTCCTATACTGCATAAATGCATATTTTACCAAATATTTAATAAATGCATATGCAAAATGTTATTCTGCATATTTAAGGGTATTTCCCTTAAATTATCTTAATTTTTATTTTTAGATATTTAAAATCTCTTTTCAGTGAGCTTCTTGAGATTTATTGTTTGTCAGTTTTACTTGGAATTATGGAATTATTCTTTGTCAGTGAGGTCAGGTGTTTAGGATTACTTGGTTCAAGAAGGATTACCCTTTGTGTTAATGGGATTCATATAATTTGTTTCTCAGTCCTAATAGTTCTGGGGAAATTTTAGATCTTATGAGTTAGTTTTGAAGTATCCGTTGCTTTGTAAAGACAGTGCGTAACTAGTTCGAAATGCCGAAACAATCGACTGATAGATGTGTTTTATTACAAAAATGGTGTGAAAATCATACTGATTTGAAGATTATTGATTCTTCTTGTTTTTTGTACAGTTTGCGACAAAAGGGTAAGCTTTAATGATATTTCCTGACTAATAATTTAATTTAGCTACCAAATTACGTGGAAATTTAACCGTTAAACACCAACATGCATTTTTAGGATCATAACCACCTATATCGGTACTGTAAAATAAAAGAATAGCTCGAAATGTATTTTTATTTTGCATATTTTAATGCATAACTGCATATTTTAGCGCAATTTTCATGCATATTTTACCATTTTTTAGTGTTCATAATCCAAGCTCTACTAATGATATTATGGATAGATGGAGGCAATATTTCATGAACAGATGCAAACAGAAGGAATGAGGCGGGAGAACAGCCAAAACAAGACACAAGAAGAAATGAGCAGACTGAAATTGGGAAAAGCGTGCGTGCACGATAGAATTAGTGCCAAAATGGTAAAGTTCATGGGAGAAGATGGAGAAAAACTGTTGCTCAAAATCATGAATAAAGTGTGGAAAGAAAACACAATATCAGCCGACTGGGAAATGGCAGTTATCCTACCCATATTCAAGAATAAAAATGGCAAGAAATGTTTACAAGTTCTTGGATAACCAATTACAGGAAAACCCTAATTCTTTGGACAATGTGATATGGACTACGAATGTAAATTTCAGAATGTTTAATCGCCGCAATGAACATATCTGGTCTGTTGAAAATTCCCATTACCATCAAGAGCGGCAACCACAAGCATATTTTGGGCTAAACGTTTGGGTCAATTTATTGAGTGACACAATATGTCCTCACATTTACAAAGAAACTCTTATTTCAGATGGTTATTTAATTTTTTTAGGAACATTCCTCTAAATCACTTGAACAACTTCTAGTTTCAACAAGATGGTGCGCTACCGCACAACGCCAGAGGAATAATTTACTATTTGTTGGAAATATTTCCTAATAAAGTAATTGCAAAAATGGAAACATGTTGGCCGGCGCACTCACCAAATTTGTCTCCTTTGGACTATTTTTTTGTGCAAAATAAAATTTATAAAACAAAACCAGCCAACATTAATGAGCTGTGAAAGAATACTGTTACTACTTTAAAACAAATAAGGAGGGGAGATATTAGAAGAGCAATTTGCAAACTAAGGAAATGAGTAGAGTTGTGTTTGGAGGTGACTCATTTGAGCAGATATGCTCTAATTTTATGTTTTATTTTTGTTAAAATTAAACAAAGTGTTGATATCACTACTTCAAATTAAATTCGAAGTGCCACAATTTTGTTTAAAACCTAATTCTTTTTAAGATACCTGGTATAACTGTACCCTAATTTAACCCACTTCATATCTCTTAAAATAAATAATTAGGTACTCATATAGAAATAAAAATAGAATTTTTTTATGACTGAGATCATGATATACAGTCATCATTTATCTAACAAGATTCACATCACTACTGAGATCTGAACTTGTGTAAATGGGCCAAACAGCAAACTAAAATTTTATTTGTTAAACTATTAGAGTTATTGCAAATCATACAATAATTTAAAACATTAGGTTGAAGTGTAAGCGCTTTAAAAACGTTCCTGTAATTATAATCTAGACAAGGTACTCACAAGAAAATGTGCCAGTAAAATCCAGAAAATCCGTACCAAAATAAGCGATTTCTGGTAACTCAGGTTCAATCTTTTCCTTGAAGTATTCCATTGCCATCGTTGACAAGTCAAATAATTCATCTGTAACTTTGTATGGACGGGCAAGTTTAGGTGTAACTCTTATGTAATGTAAAATGTTATACACTTCATCAAGTATTTCGCCTGGAAAAAAGCAGCAGTGTTTTCGTTCAATGTGTTTTCCAAATGACATCTGTAAAAGAGTTAGTCTCATGTGAAGTGTTTCAATAATATCACTTTCACAAGCCAAGTGATGATTTCTTCGTGCCGACTCTCTTCTGGGCATTTTACTTTTGATACACTGAAAACGTTGCAACATTTGAGTTTGCAAACGCTGAAAAGTCGAATTGAGAAGCTGTCCACATATGTGGTCCATATTACGACATACCTGAAATTAACTCGGTCAGCAATAAAAGAAAAAATGTATTACAAGGATAATTACTTACAAGGCGTAACGAACAAATATTCTTAAAATTTAAGTAACCAAAGACTTTTTCAAGAACTTCTTGAGGTAAATTAAGTAAAGACGTTTGTACTGTAACTGCTACACGACTACTAGAACTAGTGCTATCAGATGAAGATGTGTGAGGTGTGTTATTACGACTAAATTTTGATAATCCAGCCACGGACGAGTGCCCCGTGCCTTCACTTGAGGTACCATTATTTGCAGTAGACATTAATCGTGTGGACACCATTCTTGGTAATTTTCTTTAAGCAACTGAATTCAAAATATCTACAATACATTAATAGACAATCAACATCATTATCTGGCTTTGTTTGATATTTTTTATAATTAACTTTAATCTTTAATCGATTATAATGTTAAAACAATTTTAAAGGATATTAAATATCAAAATGCACATAATTTATTCAATTTAAAATGAAGCAATTATAACTAACAATCTTGTCTACGAATTAAAAAAAATGGTCGACTTACTTATTCAACGAACTGTTTGGTGTTTATTTGCCTTCCATCAGATGCTCATCGGGAACACCATTTCATTAAAAAAACTATCTTGAATGCATACTCCTAAAATTAACGCATTTATTTTAACGAAAATATCGCCTAATATTCCGAAAATCGCTTTTTACTTCTACCTTTCAACAGAGAACTGACGGTTTTTATGTCTACCGAGCTTTATTCTAGTTAAAAAGTAAAAGTTCCCTAATTTACTGTTGGTAACACGAATCTACAGACACGTTCGGTATTTTTGTAAATTTCCAAAGATACAGAACATTTTGATAAAATTTTGATAGAATATTGAATACAAGCTTTTTTTAATTTATTCTTTTTGGTCCGTTTTATTCTTCTTCAATGTGGAATCTGCTTTTATATTTTTACCTGGAAGCTTCCTTTATCTAAAATAGGTAGGTAGGTATTGAAATTTCATACACATTTTTTGTTCATCAAGAACATTTTGATGAAAATGTCGTCATTTATATTATTTATTAAAGGGGTCAAAACAAATTAATAGTTGTATAATTTTTTAGATAAAAACATTTTAACGGTTTTAATTTCAAGAATAAAGGCTTAATTCATTTTCGAATTTTCTCCATCCTCTGCAAAGCTTTGTAAATTTTTAAAAATTTTGAACAACAAAATTATTATTAACTTTCTCCTCCTTCAAATGTTTGCAATGACGATTATAGCTGAGAGTAAGTAGTTAAATCTGTAAATCCGCAAAAACATTTGTTATTCGCCAGCTTATAGTGTATAGTATTTATTAAAGAAAAATATGTACCTAATTACAAAATTTATTTTCTGTTATCTTCTATAAGTAAAATATTCTAAACCTGCAAATTTAAATAAAAATATCTAAATTATTTTGAAAGTAGGTATTAAATTAGAATATTGAAGCATGCCTATTACAGAAGTATTCGCTTTTAAAAATAAAATCAAGTCCTCCTTATTTTACTGTGAGTTCAAAAAGTTTTTACATAAGGGTTGGCCATGAGACACAAAAGTAATGTCTACTGCAAGATTTAGAACCTTTGTTTTTACTATTTTTTATTGAAATTTGCACAACAGAATGATGACAGTTAATAAATTCTAAATCTTGCAATTGACATTATTTTTGTGTCTCATGGTCAACCCTTATGTAAAGACTTTTTGAACTCACGGTACAAACATTTTTTTAGCAATGAAATAATTACACCATTTTGGAAACACTCTATTTATATCGGATGGGAAATTTCTAAAAGGAATAGCTAGAGTGCGAACGCTGTTAGTTTACCACCGTTACGTCACCGATCGACAGCGACAGTTGTTCTTGGTCTCTGCCTACTTACTACTTACTAAGCAAAGAAGCTAAGAAGCCCGTTGTTAAGAAGGGGTGGAGCCTGGCGGCCATTAGCTTGGTGACGTTGCGGTGATAAACTAACAGCGTTCGCACTCTACCTATAGCAAAATTGCATTCGAAACTACGTTATATAGGGTACACTTACACTGTTGCTCCTTATTTAAACATACAAAAATTGTAATGGTAGCAATGGGTAGAGAGAGTGCCCATCAGATGCAACGTAAAATTACCTAACTTGTAAATGTTATTTTTAACTAAAATAAATTATTATAAAAATTACAATTTAGCCATGGCTTCTCAGATTTTTCACTTGTTTTTCTAAATTGTAATTTTTATAATAATTTATTGGGGTGTATTTTTATGTTATCTACCTAGCCATGAAACAAAAAAGCGAGATATCAAACTAATTATTAAAAAATAGTTGTAACGTTTAGAACATGTGCCAAATAGAGATTTGGGAAGGTTTACTTCTTGATAAAATGAGTGAAATTAAGGTGGAACATCGCAATGTGATAAAGTTCATAAAATCAGATAATCAGTGACTGTGGGTTCATAGAGTTAAGGCATTCACCTTATTGCCTCGACCTAGCTCCGTCAGACTTCTTTCTATTCAAAAACTTAAAAAAGCATCTGAAGCACTCAAAGAAGCTGTTGAACAATATTTTGCAGAGTTGCCGATGGAATGTTTTTCTGGGGGTATGGGACAATTGGAAAAAAGATGGAATAAGTGTACACGTGTTGAAGGGAGTTAGTAGAAATATAACGAATTGTTAATGTGATACGTATTTTTTTTTTCATGGCTTGGTAGATAACATAAAAAAACGCCCTCGTATTTTAGTTAAAAATAATAGTTAATTTTAGCTGCTTCTTATGGAGACTATTGTTCTCTATCCACTGATATCATTACCATTTTTGTATATTTAAATGGCGAGTAATAGTGTACACCAGTGGTTCCCAAACTTATTTTGCCACGAAACCCTTTTTTACAATATTTTACATATCGTGGAACACTCGCCGCCTCGCCATATCTACAAATATCCTAATCTTAATTGGGTAGGTATTCAAAAAAATAAAAAATACCTTCAAATAATTTATTCGACTATAGGTACACGTTTGATGCAATAAATAATAATTATACAAAATTTAAATTATACAAAATACAAATTGTACAAAACAAAATAATTATACAAAAACTTTGGGAAATAAAAGATTAATGGGAAAAATGTAGTTTTTTTAGATTTCAATATTCAGAAGTAATACCACAAGTGACTAGAATTTTACCGGAAATTTTTTTGCCGTCATGAACACGACTGCTTGTTGCGACGATTTTTTAAAGCAACAAGCAAAAGTATGCGTGACGGCAAAAATTTCCTGTAAAATTCTAGTCACTAGTCACGAATGGTATTCGGAATGATAACTCCTCGAATTATAATGAAATTACTGAAATACTTGTAACTCAAAAAATTTTGACAGACATTTTGTTGTCTCTAAGCAACGCTGCTCGCCGTAAAATTTCCGCGGAAATTTCACTAGTAGTGAAATTTCCAGTATAATTCGATTGTGATTGGTTCAATTCACCAAAATACTGTGATTTCATTGGATGACAGATTATGAGTGAAATTATCACTTATAATACCACAAGTGGTCAAAGAATTGTCTATTATTTTTTTTTTTGTAACATCACGAATGTTCCTTGTGCTTGCATATGAATATCACGAGTGCGCAGCACGAGTGATATTAGCAATCACTACACAAGGAACATGAGTGATTTTACAGCAAAAAAATAATCTACTTAACTTTGACCACGAATGGTATTTGAGGGACTATTCAACGAAAAAAAATCATTTCCATCGAACCATTTTTCGTAAATTAGTCCATATTTAAGTTTGTTTACATGAAAATTGTTCTCTGTGGGAATTAACTAACAATAAACTGTTTTAAAAAAATTGTCGCTTCGTACCACTAGTGAAATTGTATCGACTCATGTGTCATCTGTCAAAAATTGACCAATCAAAATGCAAGATTTGACGTTTTTGAGCCAATCAAAACGAATTGTATCGACAATTTTTTCTAGTGAAAATTGTCTTGTCTCAAACTTGGGCCATTATCTTGTCCATTTCCGTATGAGCGGAAATAATGGTCCACTATAAACACTTTTTCCTCAGTTGTAAGAGTCATTTTCAAGACGATTTTAACACCAGTGCAATGTTAATGTGTCAACTAATGACAAATAAACCAAATAGCACAGATGCATATTGTACGCGCAATTCCAGAACACTCTAAGTTTCGGTACTGTTTATTCTGGCGAATGTTGTATAAAAAAACGTTTTAAATGCTTTTTGAGCAACTTTTTTCATAGAATAATGTAGGCTAAATATTTTATTGACAACAGTTTTTTCTTTTTTTCTCTTCAGAAAAAAAGCGTCCCAACTACTACTTAGATCACAGCCAACTATGGTTTCCATTTAAAAAAATATAACTTTAGCCAACCTAAAAGAATTATAAATTTATAAATTTCCAGTGAGAACTCCGACAGTTGTTTGCACCAATCTTCTTTGAATTTTCAGCTTAGTTGAAATCAAAAATTGATACCATTATGTTGGTATTTTTTGGTTTACATTTACGCCATCGTTTAATTTGAATTTGTAACTCGATGTAAATGGATTATACAGATTATACAGTGACCGGAAAAAAGCTTGTAACATATGGGAAAAATTTTATTATTAGAGTATCGACAAAACTTTTCTGGGGGATCGGTTCTGCATATCCGATACCTAAAAATCGAATTTGATGTATGTCACGTGACCACTAGTATGGCGACAAATTTTAAAAAATGGCTATGAAGTCGTAAAAAGAGAGTTAGATGACAAGATATCGAAGAAAATTATTTGAAAAAGTTGATTAGAATTTAATTTTAGGCCAATTTGCGAAATTAAAAGCATTTATTTAAAATAATTGAATTTACAGATACTTATACAACCTTTTCCTTTTAAGTACCTTGCTTGATTGAAGTAAAACCTTTGTATCTAGGTGACAATGAAGAACTTTCGCGTTTTTTCCATAATTGACGGGACTAAATCTAAAATACAGTTTTTCAGTAGGACGCGCGTTGTTGCAATGTTTTGTGTAAAATAACCAATAAACTAAAAACCACTTTTTTATCCAATCTTTCAAGAAGACGTATTCACGATTATCGACAAAATTTGTTTATAATCGAAAAAAATAATCTTTTCTAGATGCTCCACTAGGAGCGAAAAGGCACATACAAACGCTCGAGCGTAAATATATTTCTAAAATTTTAAAACAGCTGTAGGATTCGAACCATTGCAACATTGAGCGTTCTAGCGAAAACCTGTTTTTTGGATGTAGTCCTGCCAATTGTAGAAAAAACGAGAACATTTTTCCATTATCTTCAAAATACATAGATATTGCTTGATTCAAGCAATTTAAAAGAAAAAAGTTGGATATTTGTAAATTAAGTACTAAAAAAATATTCAAGAAAAATTGCGATTTTCAACTTTTTTAAATAAATACTTCACACTTTGCACAAGGGACTAAAATTAAATTCTAAGCAAATTTTTCAGATAATTTTCTGCCATAACTTGTCATCTAACTAGAGGTGGGAAGTTCGATTCTTTTTGGTGAATCAATTCATTTGAATCATTCATTCCAAGTGATTCGTTCTTGAATGATTCACTCATTCACTCGTTTTGTTTAGACTAACGACCTAACGAGTGTTAACAAAGACCGAACCGAAGCAATGGTAAATGTACCGGCATTCGTATTCAATACCCAGGAATGTAAAATTGAATAATTTTATGTTTACATGGCATATACAAGCTTATTTGTAAATATATCTCAATGATTTTCAAACCATTGGAAAGCTTATTCTTTCTAGCTTCAGATGCTGCCACAATTATGTCAAAATTGTTGTTAACAAATGCTACATAAATTAATTAAATCAAGCGTACGCGAAACGCGTAGCCGAAATTTCAGCATCGAGGTATTTTTTAAACTATTTCACATAGATGGGTAATTATATCGTACAACGCTCCGTTGTATTTCGTAACGCTGGCATAAATGTACGTTTCACGCATGATTTGCCAAACATAAATTAATTTAAATAATCAACGCCAAGAAAAGAGAATTCTAATTACTGATTTACTTGTTTGCCATTTTACATTAAATTTTGAATCTACTTTGAAGACGGAGAACCACCGCATTGTCAAATTTTACACCATCAAATCCGATTTCCTGGTGAATTTTACGTAGAACTCGAAACTCGAACGAATTGAACGCTGAATCTTTTGACAAAAATATCCCATACCTCACTAATCTTTGCCCCATGGTTCCGCGGGCTACGATACCGAGTCGAGTGAATCGATTCACTTCAAAGTACGGCGGCTCCGCAGTCCGCGGACTTCGATGCCGAGTCGAGTGAATTAGTGAATCGATTCACTTGAAAGTAAGGACTCGGTTCATTCGATTCAGTGTACTGATTCGTTCTTTTTGAACGAATCGTTCACGACCGACACACCTCTACATCTAACCCTACTTTTTGCGACTTCACAGTGATTTTTTTAAATTTGCCGCCGTACCAGTCACATAACATACATAAAGGTCGATTTTTAGGTTATCGGACATGCAGAATCGATCCCCCCGAAAAGTTTTTTTGATACTCTAATAATAAAAATGTTTCCCACATGTTGCGAACTTTTTGTCCGTCACTGTACTTCCAAAACAAACTCTAAAAGCTTTTTTTAAGCTGAGAAATAGTTCAAACTATTCGAAAATGATAACAGTCATCAAAAAACATTTAACATACATTATTCTACATAAAAAATTGTTTAATAAATGTTTTAATTTGAATTCTAAAAATAAATGAACTACGTGGGATAGTAGAAAAAGCGATTTTTTCGTTTTTTGCCAATAACTATTTAACTACATCTCGTATATCAAATTTGTTCGTACCATTGAATTCCTCATAAAAACTAACACTACTTTGCCTATCTAACGGTCTCTCTATCTTTACAAATAATAATGTTAAGCATATAACGTGTAAGTATTAGGGCACCTTGTATATTTATACCCTGATCATCTTTAAAAAGAAACTGTATAACGAGAATTTGTTGAGCATAAAAACGTGTTACAAGTCCTATGAGTCCTATGTCAAATTTCAATTAACACTCTGCATATAAATTTCAAGTGTTTAGTAGTATTCTATATTGTTTAAATATTTTCTAATGGTTTGTTGTGGTAAATTTGACATTTTATACAGTGTGATTTTAAATGATTGACGACAAGTTGAATTTGGCGCAACAGTTTTTAATTTATTTCATATTTTGAATTTAGCTAAACTGGATCAATTTGTTAAATTTCGCTGTAAAACAACAGAAGCAACTCACTAACTTTGTTTAAGGTTTCTGCCAGTTTCTGCACTTTGTTGCTTGATTTTCGTAGTGGCATTTGTATTAATTAATTATACTGATGTTTGCTTCACTTTTGTATCAAATCAGTTCTTTTCCGAACTATTGTTTAAGTTACTCAGGTAAGTAGGCACGGCACCATTTCGATATGGCTTTTACGACCGAACAAAATACTTTTATATTAAAAGTGCACTATCGCAGTGGTATCTGCAGAGAAAATGATGGAAAGTCTTATTCACTGCAGTTGTGCATGGAACAATTTCATGAAGTTTATCCCGATTTCGTTATGTCTCGCAAGATGTTTGCTCAATATAAAGATATAATTGTAAAGCAATCTGAAGATAAAGGTTGTATTTGTAAGAGCAGAGACCGAATTGAAACAAGTCCTAATACCATGAGATCGAAAAAAAAATGATTCTGAGCAGGCCTTGACTAGTACAACACGATTGGTTACACTGATTCTAGAATGCCTATGAATTATAATGTGACAGTGACAAAATGTCAAATGTAAGTCAGTTTTGCAATCTTGTTTCCAGAATTATTTAAGTTTATCGTTGTAATACTAGTGAAGGATCACATTTTGAACACCTACTCTAACATGTATTCATCTTAGTTTTCAGTTTGTTCCCTAAATAAATACTGTTTTGTGTTTTAATTTATTTGACATTTATTAACCTCTAACCTACTGCCACATTTTGAAATCAGTCTTGCCAATCGTGTTGTACTAGTCAAGGCCTGCTCAGAATCATCTTTTTTTCGATCTCATGGTACAGTTGTGGACAGAAAAAAATAGGACAACTCGAAAAATCAAGTAAACTTTATTCTATAAAATTTAGTTACTTGATTTTGGCTTTATAATTATGATATTTGTCACATTATTGACTTGCAATCAAATTACAACACAGGGTCCATTTTAAACTAGAAAAAAAACACTGTCCTATTTTTTTCTGTCCACAACTGTACATCAATTCGAAAGCTCGCTGCTCAAACACATACACTTAATTTATTGCATCATATTCTTTTTCACTAGAAATTCTACTATTTTAGGTTTAGGTATGGTTTGTCATACAGTTCTGCTACAAAAACTTTAGTTAAAAATTTGCGCAAAGTAATGCGCAATCGAATAGTGTTAATGGTTCAATAAAAAGTTGAACAACAACGATATTTTAAATGTGAGATGTTTCTCGGACGAGGCTTGGTTTGATTTATCAGGATATACCTATCCATAGCTAAAATTATACAACGTGGATAACCGAAAATTCTCAAAATTTTGTAAAATCCAGTTTACATCCATTAAAAAATTGAAATTTGGGTAGCTATGTCAAGACGATGAATTATTGGTTCAGTATTTTTTAATGACACGATCACCGCACTAAAATATTAGAAACTTTCATAAATCAGTTACATGACGATGCAAACAGGATATTTCCAATAAGATGCAGCACCACCTTGTGTTGCACAGGATACATTAGAATATCTTCGAGAGTTTTTTTGGTGAAAGGTTAATCAGTAAAGGTGGATTCACAGCTCCGCGTTTTGCGTTTTGCGGCACCGCAATTTTTTGAATAACCGCTCGTCATTCGTTGGTTTAAAGCAGTAGTAGTGACGACCGGTTATTCAAAAATTCACTACTACTGCTTTAAACCAACCAATGACGAGCGGTTATTCAAAAAATTGCGGTGCCGCAAAACGCAAAACGCGGAGCTGTGAATCCACCTTTAGGATCGCTTTGCAACACGCTCGCCCTATTTAACCAAGGCCCGCCGAATTAAATATTACATATATTAAGGCCTTACCACTTCATTTAGCCAAGACGCAATTTAGAAACAACGGTGGCGCCAATTGAGGTGAACTATGCATTTCTCCATCGTCGCCTGCGTTGATTAAAAACCCCGTTTTGAATCAACGCAGGCGACGTTCTCCATCAAGGCCCGCTGAATTAATATTGCATATAAGGCCTTACCGCTTCATTTAGCCAAGACGCAATTAGCAAGGACGTAGGCGCCATTTGACGTGAACTATACATTTGTGAGAAACGTCGCCTGCGTTGATTCAAAACGGGGTTTATAAAGCCTGCCGAATAGGGCTATTTGACAGTTAATCGACTGGTTCAAATTTTGTCCGCGGCGCTAGTTATCCTTTCATTGTTAATTGTTGGTTATTCCTTCGGTTATTCAACAAAAATTACTTTCTAAAAATGTCTTGTTGCATCCCTCCTTGCCATAATTCAAGTCCGGGTGTAACCTATCATGAGTTTCCGAGTAACAAAGTGGAATTAATAAGTTGCCGAGGGAAAGTAGTAAGTATCTGCACCCTTCTTACACATTTATTTATTTAATTTTTAACACAGTCTCATAAGGTTCTGAAAATCTGTCTAAAATTGAAATTTATATTGTAATACACTTTCCGGATTAAATATTAAACACCCAATAAGCCGTTCTTGTCATAAACCGCCAAAAATTAAAGCCAGTTGACAGCTGTCAAAGATGGATAACTAGCGCCACAATCAAGCAGTGGCAAAAATTTGCATAATGGCCATTTTTGCCGTCGCCTGCGTTGATTAAAAACGGAGTTTATAAAGCCTGCCGAATAGCAAAAATGGCCATTATGCAAATTTTTGCCACTGCTTGCTTGTGGTGCTAGTTATCCATTGTTGACAGCTGTCAACTGGCTTTGATTTTTTACGATTTACAACAAATACGGGTTATTGGATGTTTAATATTTAGTCCAGAAAGTGTATTACAATATAAATTTCAATTTTAGACAGGTTTTCAAAACCTTATGAGACTGTGTAAAAAATTAACTAAATAAGAGTGTAAGAAGGGTGCAAATACTTACTACTTTTCCTCGGCACAAACCAAGAAGACTTTCCAGGGATTGGACTGGTTATTTAGCCTAAATCTAAAACTAAATCTGTAGAATTATGGCAAGGAGGGATGCAAAAAGACATTTTTAGAACGTACTTTTTGTGGTATAACTAAACGACTAACGGACTAACTAAAAATTAACAAATTTAAATTAGAAATACAGCTGTCAGTAAAAGGATAGGTAGCGCCACGGAGAAAATTTGAACTAGTCGATTAACTGTCAAACGGCCCTATTCGGCAGGCTTTATAAACCCCGTTTTGAATCAACGCAGGCGACGATTTTTGCTATTCGGCAGGCTTTATAAACTCCGTTTTTAATCAACGCAGGCGACGGTGAGAAATGTATAGTTCACGTCAAATGGCGCCTGCGTCCTTGCTAATTGCGTCTTGGCTAAATGAAGCGGTAAGGCCTTATATATGCAATATTAATTCAGAGGGTCTTGTCTCCATTAAAAAATGTATAGTTCACCGCAAATGGCGCCACCGTTGTTTCTAATTTCGTCTTGGCTAAATGAAGTGGTAAGGCCTTAATATGTAATATTTAATTCAGCGGGCCTTGATTTAACTCAATTGGACTTCCATCTTTTTGGTGATTTAAAAACTAAAGTCAAATCATATTTTAAAATAATTGCAAGCTGCTATTGAGAAAGAAATCTACAACATAAATCAGCAAAAACTTCAACGTGTGTTTGAAAATGTTATAAAAAACAACTAATTTAGGTTTAAATGCCCATGGTCATTGTTATAGTCACGTTAATGGTAGAATAACATTCGTATGTAGTTAAGTACCGTAAGCTGTATATTAGACATATAGTAAAACGAGGTGATTGTACGTTGTTATCATGTTCAATTCGTTGTATTTACATAAGCAAATAAATGTGAAGTTCATGGCAATTATTTACTATTTAATTACGTTTACCACAAATACTGGCGACGAGGATAAAAAGAAAGAAGAATAACGCGCGAATTGAAGTCTAATAAGTTACATTCCACGTGGACTGAAAAATTGAGGTTAGTGTACGAAAAATTTACAATACACGGCTAAACTTTACAGGATGGAAGACATTCTAGCCAGAATTACAACAGTGTTAGAGGGAATCCAAACAACACAAAGCCAATTACTAGAACAAACAAAGAAGTCACCAGCCATAGCAAAGGATTTTCTACAACCTTACGATGAGAACAATGAAAATTTTGATTGCTATTTACAAAGATTGGATAACCATCTTAAATTAAAGGGAGCAGTAAATTCAACAGAGGAGGGTGATAAACTTTGTGTTCAAATTTTAATTGGGTGTCTAAGTCCCAAGATTTACCAAATTTTAACCAAACTTACAGCACCTCAGTTGCCAAATTCTAAAACTTACGTAGAATTAATAAAATTACTGAAAGATCATTTGTCACCACAAGCGAGCATCATTGCTGAACAGCATAAATTTACATTACGCCTACAACATGAAGGTGAAAGCATTGCAAATTACATAGCTGAACTAAAGAAAATGACAATAAATTGTGATTTTACATGCACACAATGCAAAGCCTCTACGATAAATACACATTTACGTTCGCAATTCATTAGAGGATTACATGATGGTGACATTAGAGAAAAATTGTTACAACAAAAAGCTACAGCTACATTTGAAGATATGGTGCATATTGCTATTTCGATTGAAACCGCAAAGAAAGAATCGTTACAAATGCAAACAAATAACCATAATATAAATGCATTAAATCGAGTACAAACAACCAGTGACAAACATAGGAAGGAATCGGAAGCAAAGCATAATAATAGCAAGCGAAAATACAGAGATTTATGGGGAAAATGTTTTAGGTGTGGAAACCCAAATCATAAAGCCGATGTTTGTAATAGCAAAAATCTTCGATGCAGAAAATGTCAAAAGGTTGGCCATTTGGAAAAAGTATGTTTGCAAGTTTCTACGCAGACAAATACTAAAGAGGTTCGTAACCAACGATCAGTTGAAATTGAACAAGATGATGAGTATCTAATAAATCAGTTGCTACCAATCAATTCAGTGTCCATAGCAAAAATGATGCTACCAGTTCGAATTGAAAATGTACCGTGTTCAATGGAGCTGGATACAGGGGCAGCGGTATCTACAATGTCGTTAAAACAGTTTCGCAATGTATGTCCCAATAAGGCATTAGAATCTACTAACATCAAGTTAAAAACTTATACTAGAGAGATTATACGCCCTATCGGATGTTCCGAAGTTAAAATAACTACGAAAATCAACAAGTTTCAGGGAATTTGTATATCTTGTCGAAAGATGTAGATGCAATTGTTGGAAGAGAATGGTTACGCAGAGTCAAACTGAATTGGGATAATATACATCAATTAGGAATACAAGATTCTATTGATTACGCTGTGTTAGAAAAGTTACTGGAAACTTACAACGACGTTCTTACTCCAAAGGTCGGTGAGATACCAAATTACCATTATGAATTGAAATTGAGTGACGCAAGAAGCAACCCAATCTTCATGCGACCACGCCCAGTGGCTTACGCACTCAAAGCTAAAGTAGAAGAGGAAATTGATCGCCTTGAAAGTCTTGGCATCATTGAACGTATTACGCATTCCCAATGGGGGACCCCTATCGTGCCTGTAGTTAAGCGAGATGGACGTTTACGATTATGTGCTGATTACAAAGCAACCATCAATAAATATTTACAGGATGATCGTTATCCAATACCGAAAATTGAGGACATATTTAATCGTATGAACGGTGGAAACTATTTTTGTACGCTGGACATTCATCAAGCATATTTACACATGACGGTAGATGAAGAGAGTGCAAAAATGCTAGCTATTAGCACACACAAAGGAGTATACGAAGTAAGACGACTCATGTTCGGAGTTAAAGTAGCTCCAAATGCTTGGCAACGGTTCATGGATCAATTGCTCCAAGATCTTGAAGGAGTAGTATGTTTTTTTGACGATATTGCAATTCAGGGGAAAACTCCAGATGAATTGTTGAATCGGTTAAAAATGGTTTTGGATCGGTTACGCCAATGGGGATTACACTTAAACAAGGAAAAATGCCAATTTTTCAAGAAAAGTATTACATACCTTGGTCATATGATTGACGGAAAGGGACTGCACACAACAACTGATAAAGTAGAAGCTATTACAAATAGTCGAAAACCTAAAAATGTATCAGAATTACGCACATTTCTTGGATTGGTAAATTATTACCAAAAATTTTTACCAAATTTAGCATCCAAGTTAAACCCCCTTTACAAGCTTTTAAAGAAGAATACACGATTTAGTTGGTCTAAAGAATGTGAAGAAGCTTTTAATCAGTTAAAAACTGATATTACAAGCACAGCAGTGCTAACACCATTCAATGAAAACTTGTCGTTGATATTGGCAACAGACGCATCGCCCACAGGAGTTGGTGCAGTGCTCTCTCACATTACGGAGGACGGAGCAGAGAGGCCGATTGCTTTTGCATCTCGCTCTTTAAGTGCTGCTGAAAAAAATTACAGTCAGATTGATCGAGAAGCTACAGCAATTTATTGGGGAATAAAGAAGTTTTTCCAATACTGCTATGGTAGAAAATTTACATTAATTACCGATAACAAACCATTAGCAGCCATTTATCATCCACATAAAGATTTACCTGCTACCTCAGCAGTACGTCTACTACACTATGCAAATTATCTATCTGGATTTAATTACGACATTCAGTATCGACGAACCAATCTGCATGGGAATGCAGACTATCTTTCAAGAGTTCCATTGCAAACCATTAAGAATAGTATTGATGAAAATGAAGTTTTTCAAATTCATCAAATTGAGCAATTACCTGTAACAAGGGACCAAATAGCAAAGGAAACACTACGAGATCCCGAAATGAAGAAGCTCTTACTAGCTGTTCAAAATGGAAATGAATTACCAGATAAAAGAAATCTTGCAGAATTTGGTATTCAAGATAACTGTCTTTTAAAAGGAATAAGAGTTGCTATTCCAACAACATTACGAAAGGAAATTTTAAAAGAACTACATCAAGCTCATACTGGAATAAATAAAATGAAAGCCTTAGCTAGAAGCTATGTATGGTGGCCGCGCATCGATCAAGACATTGAACACATGGTTCAAAATTGTATTAATTGCTGTAAAATTCGAAATAACCCAGTAAAAGTATATCATCCATGGGAATATGCGTCAAGACCATGGGAAAGAGTACATATTGATTACGCAGGACCATTTCACAATACTAACTTGTTAATTTTGGTTGATTCTTTTACTAAATGGTTAGAGGTTATACCTACTGAATCTATCAGCTCAACGAAAACTATTCAAATTCTTAGAGACATTTTCGCGAGGTTTGGACTACCATCTACGGTTGTTACTGATAATGGTACTAACTTTAAATCAAACGAATTTGAAAATTTTCTTAAATCAAATGGTATACACCATAAATGTACAGCTCCATACCACCCAGCGACTAACGGTCAAGCTGAACGATATGTCCAAACAGTAAAGCAGGGTATACGAGCTATGAATGGAGAACCTGGGAATTTACACCAGAAAATCTGTCGTTTTCTTATGCAGTACAGGAAAACGCCAAACATTACAACAGGGAAAAGTCCATCACAATTAATGTTCAATCGAGAAATTATGACCCGCATAGATCTAGTTAGGAAGGATTTTAAGAGTGATATGGCAGCCAAACTTAATTCTGATAAATATAAAGGAAAAGATTTAACCGTGGGAGGAAAGGTTCAAGTTAGGAACTATCTAAATAAAAGTCAGAAATGGGATTTTGGTACTATTCTGAACAAAACGGGAACATTACATTATGATATATTAGTCGATGGGAAGATTCAAAGAAAACATGCTGACCAGTTGATATCATATAAAGGAATTACCATTCCCGCCAGGGTAAAACCAGATCAAGTTGCAGATGTAGAAATAGAGCCAAATACAATCTCTTTGCCTCAACAACCTGAGGAAACAAGTAGTTCCGCCAGAGATGCAGCAACACGTATGGAAGAAGTACCCGTACTCGCAGCATTACCATCTCCCTGTCCTCAATCACCACTACGACGGTCAACAAGAATTCGGAAGAAGCCGGAGCGCCTGGATTTGTAATTACCATGAGGGGAAGAGTGTTATAGTCACGTTAATGGTAGAATAACATTCGTATGTAGTTAAGTACCGTAAGCTGTATATTAGACATATAGTAAAACGAGGTGATTGTACGTTGTTATCATGTTCAATTCGTTGTATTTACATAAGCAAATAAATGTGAAGTTCATGGCAATTATTTACTATTTAATTACGTTTACCACAGTCATCATTTCCAACATTTATTATAAACACCATTTGACCCGCTTTCATATTTTGTTTATTTTGTCTTCTATTCTAATACAATATGAAAATAAGTAGGTAGGTGCCTAATGACCAAAGTTTTTTTTTTTAATTTTTAATACATATAATACCATGAGATCGAAAAAAAGATGATTCTGAGCAGGCCTTGACTAGTACAACACGATTGGTTACACTGGTTCTAGAATGCCTATGAATTATAATGTGACAGTGACATTTCAAATGTAAGTCAGTTTTGCAATCTTGTTTCCAGAATTATTTAAGTTTATCGTTGTAATACTAGTGAAGGATCACATTTTGAACACCTACTCTAACATGTATTCATCTTAGTTTTCAGTTTGTTCCCTAAATAAATACTGTTTTGTGTTTTAATTTATTTGACATTTATTAACCTCTAACCTACTGCCACATTTTCTGAAATCAGTCTTGCCAATCGTGTTGTACTAGTCAAGGCCTGCTCAGAATCATCTTTTTTTCGATCTCATGGTATTAACCACCCCTACTCGAGACGCCACTGATAGAGCCATAGAGCACGTCAAACGGATTGCATATTGTCATCATAACAGTAAATTAGTATGGCGTCAAATTCAAATTGTCCTCGGTCATTTAAAATCACACTGTACCCAGTGGTCGAAGTGGGAAAACATTACAAGGGGGATGCTAGATTTTCGAATATTCAGTGCCCCCCCCCCCCCCCATTTACGTGTGTAAGATAGGTATCACTTTAGGAAAATAAAATGGCGATACTACAAAGACAAAAAATAAACCTGTTTTTTTTTTAAATTTTGTTAATTAAAACGTCACTTTAGAATCTAATACTTGATTCCACATACTTCAATATTTTTTACTTTTTAATATATGCAAATTGATAAGAGTGTCTTTATCAGTAGATAATGGATAGCTGTTTTGTCTGTGGGTATTTTAAAATAAATAAATAAACCCCACGGGAACCGCGCGGTGCCCAAACCCAAACAATGAATCATAATAATCTACCAGATGAAGTGAAATGTGCTACAAATTATAATAAGTTTATGAGACAGGCAAAAAAACATATTAAACAATGTATGGTGTAAATAGCATAATGCGAACTAACCTAGGCTACGATGGGGAACTTACTCTAATACCAGTGATAACTGTCTGAGTGGCCCAGAGTAGTTCGGAAACCTCAGATCAGATCAGATATAAAACCAAAACTAATAACATGTCTATGAAATATCACATTTATCATCTGCATATTTATTTATTAGATATTTATTTATTACCTATATTCTAAGCGAAAGAAGACAGGATTTTCTTTTCGAAAATTTAAAGACTGTAATTGTTAAATGCATGAATTCTGATGTGTAGTTTTAGGATTTTAATTCTTATTATACAGGGTGAATAAAAAGTAAGGAACCTCGATGCTGGAGCCTTTATTATTAGTTTTAGAAAAAAAAGTTTTAGATAAAAGGTTTATAACAAATTATTTTCCACAAACTGATGGTTTTAAATATTTTTTTCGAGGTCATACCTTTGCGCTATGACGTCATCTATACTTTTTTTAAATGGCAACCTATATTTTTTAGGTCGAAATTTTATAGCATTTTTTTTTCTCTTTGTGGCCATCTAAAAATATCATACGGTTGAATAAGCGAAATTTCTAGAAAAATCAAGTTGAATGTTATTCGTACCAGTATTTAATGTACGTACTTTTATCACAAAAATTAAACACATGACTATTAAAAACAAATATAAACAATGTTTAACATTATTATTATTATTTTATTATTTGGATACAAGTTTTGAGAATAGGTGGATCGGTAGAAGGGGTAGTATCGAATGGCCAGCCCGATCGCCCGATTTGAATCCGTTAGATCTTGTGGGGCCATCTCAAAAGTAAAATTTACACAAACAGGCCCAGAAATTTAGAAGTGTTAAAAATTCGTATTCGGGAAGAAATACGGGCAATACCAGCCGAAGTAATTCGGAATGTATTACAGGGATTTTCACATCGAATTGGACATTGTCAGATAGCGAACAATTTGAACATCTTCTGTAATAAATGCATTATATTTGGGCCAAATGAAATGAATACTTATATAATTTTTTTGTAATTGTTACCTAACTATTGTTTGTTATTTAGTACTGCTAACAGCAATAATATGTTGTTCAAAGTTATTACAATTATTGTTAAAACGATTTGTCTGAAAATATATTCCATTTTGTCTGTAAAATAAAGTTGTTTAAAATATTATCTGTTGAATATAACCTGGGCCAAATGATATGATTCTGAGCTCGCATACTATTTCTTCTTCTTCCTCTTATGGCCGATGGCCTGTTAGAAACTCATAAGAACGAGTTTTGTGAGCCCTCTTTGCGCGTATGCTGGCCAGGAGGCTAACCTAACCCATCGAGAGAGGTGAAGAATATACGAGGTGTGTTCAATTGAAACCCATCTTTAGTCTATAAAAAATTTATTCAGAAATATTACAAATAATTACCACCACAATTAAGGCACCTATCCCATTGTTTCACCAACCGATGTATACCCTACTCATAGAATCCTTGTGGCTGCGTAGCAACCTTTGTATTTCCGGTGTTTGTCCTGAACGTGGTTGTAAAATACCCACACTGCATTGTGTTGTATGTTTGTGAAGCTTTGTTTTCCATCGACAGCATCTGTGGAGTGTTGAAGCGTGGTGAATGGGCTGTGTTTGTACATAAATTTTATTTATAAAACATGGCAATGATAAACCCTACGAAGAACGCCTGGCTGCTCTTAACCTAACTACTCTAGAGACTATTATACATGTGATATCAACATCTTTATAGCCAACACAAATCGCCATTTACGAGGACATATGTAATCGGGTTGTGTCACAGTGGAATCAGCTGGGTGAAGATATCGTCACAGCATCAAATGTAGCTACCTTAAAAAAAAAAACTCGATAAATTTATAAATATGTCATAGTCATGAAGTTTATCGACTTTGCTGCCTACTGTTTTTAATAGTAAATAAATAAATAATCAAGATTGTTCAATGGAAAACAGTGAAGATTTTTCACAAGATGTGCAAGCAGATCAAAATCTCCAGCAATAGTGCGATATAAATGGTTAAAATGGAGGTGGTGATGCCGCCATGACTGATGGCGATAGTACCGACGCACCAAGTCGAGATAACGACAGGTAAGTGCTATATCTTATTTCGCCCTTTTTTTTGTAGCAAAAACGTACATTTTGCTGAATATCTTAGCAATTCAATTTGAATTAACTAAAGCAGTGGAATACATTTGAGAATTTATACTATTTTTTCGGTACTCAATTTTTTAAACCTAGGTTCAGCTGCAATAAAGGCGTTATATTAGTGAGGGAATGTAATTTCTTTATAGTTGTTGTTTAAAGTTTTCATGTTTTAGAATTTTTGGGTAAATTGCAGATTTTCACGTTTCTTAACTACTCAACTACTCTATAATAAAAAAACATAATTACTGTATTCAAATAATTTATATTTTATATGAATTTCACTACATCACGATTTAGTACATAATAAATGTTTCGCTATGTATACAAATACTTTTATTATATTATGGTTTACAGAAATACAGTTCTTACTGTATTTTGTTACACTATTCGTTACACTTCTTAAATCTATTATTTTAAAATACATAAACACGACCATTATGGTGCTCGAACACCATAAGTAGCTATTAATTAAAGTATGTTTAAATAATCAATGAAATAAAACAAATCCTGATTACAAATGAAGAACACAATAATGTTCAGATGTTAAACACACAACTGACAGTAATGGAATGATTTAAATAAACAATAGCCTTCTTTCTTGAACTGACGACGATGAGATGCAATATTAGGTACCTTAAACAAAAATTGGAATGTGTAATTAGTTATAGTAACAACCAAGTTTTTTTTACAGTACAAGAAGTCATGAAAATTAACTATCATTTGTAATTATATCAGTGAAGAATACATTTAAAAGTTAATTTCGACCCTTTCAATACACGCATCCGTAAAAAATAAAATAAAAAGTAGCGTTTTATGTTTTAGCAACTCTTACCTTAAGAACGAAATCACATTTACGAAGACTTAATAAGGTTGGTGTCTCTGGTTGCGACCGCCACCACCGCCGCCGCCACCACCACCTGCTCCGCCGCCGCCGCCACCTCCGCGTTGTTTACCGCCAGTGTATCCTCCGCCACCACCGCCACCTGAAAAGTCATTAAATAACAATTCATCTGGATTATTAAGTGTCGCAATTAATCACAATCTGAAAACTTGCAAATGTTTATTACTATATTCAACCTACTTCTAAAAATTTTTCTCGTTTTGTTAAAACTGAACTACTATCCGACCACACGAAATCTACTAACATTAAAGTGCATCCATGCTAACTAGAACGATTACGATTTAGTTACACCAGCATATTACCACCATTGAGGAACAAACAACTTTTAAATTTTGAGTACTGAGGTAATACAAAAGCAAGATAGTTGCATGATTGTAACCTTGTAAATTTAGAACAGATAAGTACTTCCGAGTATAAATTGGAAACAAACATTTACTATTTCTTAATTTCTCATTACTATTTTACAATTTTATTGCAAATATCATCATCTATTCCCATTAAGTTTTAACTGTTAATAATACTTCTCTGCAAACTATTTCTTGTTGCTAATAAGAGGTTACCAGTGTAACATTTGAGAGCTTTTGCTGTTGAAAACTAATATAAACCTAGTGTATTACAGGAATTCAAACTGTTTAGAGCACAACAGAAATTAATTCATAGGAAATCAAAAGCAAACTAGGAAGTAACTTTTTAAAAATTACAAATAAACATCAGTAGTGCTACACACTATTAAAAACGACATATGGGTACCTTTGCCACGTGAACCGCTGCGTCCACTGCCATATCCACCATCATAGTTACCGTATCCGTAATCTGCCGCCACATAAATAAATGTATCAGTTAAGTGGACAGCGTAATAAAAAAAATTCAAAAAATTTAGATAAGGGAAAATATACACAACAGATAACTGCAGAAGTAGCACTACTAAACTCAAACTTGTAATTATTTAAGACATGCATGGGATATTTTAAAGGATGATGATGAATGGTTATAATGAAATACTGTTATCGAAAAATGAGAAAATAAATCGTTTATTCCTAACGAAAACGTAACATTATATTTTCACATATCAGTTAAGAGATAAATTATTGCCAAAACATTTATAAATAAAATGGAGGTCTCACTTCAAAATAAAAATCAAGACGTCCGGCAAATTAACTTTTATAAAGTTCTATCACTGATATTTAAACATAGCAGGTGTCAAAAACTATTTACCGTAGTTGCCATAGCCGGTGTAGTCATAACCACCATATCCTCCATATCCACCTCCGTAATAATCATAACCACCGCCGTAACCATCATATCCACCTCCGTAACCTTGACCATAGCCACCATAACCGCCGTAGCCTTGATTTCCCCAGTTTTGGCCACTGCCGTATCCCCCTCGTCCTCGACCGCGACTCATTCCCCTGCCACCTCGTGCACCACGCATACCCATTCCCATTGGATCAGGTTTAGGCGTCGCCTTTTTGACATCGACCTAGGATTTCAAATACATAATTAACTACTGAAATATTAAAATAATACATAAAGCTTATGCATAAATTGCATCAGCTATAGTGGTCTCTTCAAAAAAAAATGTCAGTAGCAGAACTGACTATAATGAATCATCATTAAAAAATTAAAACAGTTTTATTAGATCGTCGATTAATAATCAATAACAACTTTTATTTCACACACCTCTTTGTCTTTTATCGTTTGTTTGGGCGTCTTCAGCAACTCGTTGACGACCTGTTCGGAATCGAAGGTGATAAAACAAAATCCTTTCCTTTGATTTTTTGTTTTATCGAACGGCATCTCGACTTCTACGATCTGCAATAAGAGAATACCAAATTATTCAGTTGCACAATTTTTCAATATTTCGACTTTGCAACCACAATTATTTTAAATAAAGGAATTTGATTTATAACTTAATAAAACTATTTCAACAGTAAGCAATAACCATCAGTGATACTTACATTACCAAACTGACCAAAATAATTTTTAATATCATCATCGGCTAATTCATTTGTTAATCCTCCAACAAATATTTTTCCATGTCTGGCCTTCGCCTTTTTAGGGTCTACTTTTTTGTTGTTAATTACATGGTCTCCTGCGGCAACTACTTTATCAATTGCTTCAGCTGTACTGAAAACAATAAATGCAAACCCCCTGGATCTTCCTGTATTTGGATCTGTTTTAACATTAATGCTTTCAATTTCTCCATAAGTACCAAAATGATCTCTAAGTTCCTCTGCAAAAATAAGAAATACCAGATCATTAGTTAACTAAATAACATGACCCATCACTTTTCCTATCATATCATATGACATTGCCCAATATCACAATGATGAAATAAAAGTGAAGATAAATTAATATATTATAAACAATTTTTTTAGGAAAGTCATCGTTCTTAAACCATTTTTTGTTTATAGTCGTAAATTTAACTATAGTCAAGATGGCATGTCAAGTTTATCTTAGCACGTTCGCTGCCAAACACGCGGAGCGGCAACCTAATGCTACATGCCAAAAACAGATTTGCTACTTATTTGTTATTGTTTGTCTGGTTTCTGCTTGTGTCAGCATTTGGCAAATTCAGGCCTTCACAATAATGCCGATACAAGCAGATAGCCTAGTTACCAATGGCAGACAAACGGTAATTAACAAATAAATAGCTAATGTGTGTATTACGCCTCAAAGCGTGGTCGCCATGTAACACTAGGTTGCCGAATACGCCGTGGCAGCAAACGTGTTAAATAAAGCTATTTGATATAGCAATGTATCAATACCAACAAGGCATCACTAACAATGAAGTTTCTGTGAGAGGCACCAGTATACCCTTTAAAAATGAGCGAAAAACAAAATACATGAAGCATCACAGGACTAGCAAACAATCATTACTGGTGCTGACATCCAGCCAGTGACAGACTAAACACAGTTTTCATTTCATGAAAATCAGAGTAAAAAGTTCAGAGGAAAATGGAAAACTTAAGTATTTGTTTATTTGAGTTTAATTGATGGTACCTGAAACATCAGTTCCTCTCATGTAGCAAAGAAAATTTTATGCAGTTTCATTTTTTACTGTTTATTTAATGTTTCAAAAATCTAAAGATACGGGCCTTCTCACTGGAATTCGAATTGAAATTAGCGGAGTAAATAAACTCCTTACAATTTTTAAAAATGCTGAATAATTAAATAGCCGATTATATTTAAAAGCTGCAAAAGTTCGCTAAATTGTCAACTATTTTCGTATTCGTCTTTGTTGTACACAAATAACAAATAAGTTAATGAGCCATAACTTATCAGCTTATCACTAATGGCATCTGGTTGTTCCCGCTCATAGCAATACTTGCAAATATGTTTGGGGCCACAAACCTAAGGTGAAAGTAAAGGTCTAATTTGCAACTTTCTTTTAATGACCAATATATGTTCTTATGAAGTTACTATACAATAGTAACCGATGTATGTACACAGTTAAGTCGTGGCTCTTTAACTGATTTTGTTGAATGAAATATCAAAAAAATACTTACTTTCCGTAGTTTCCCAACTTAATCCACCAACAAATAGTTTTCTGTGAACAAAAAATGAATTCTGTTAGGCACCCGAAGGAAAAAAAAATATTACCTAAATTAAAACTATTGACTTGTTTTAACAGTGACAGCAAATTAATTAATTTATAAATAGATGAATAAAAGTGAGCAGCAACTAACTGAACTGATCCTAGTTCAATCAAATGGAACTGCAAGTCAAAAATGTAATCTGTAAGTTTAAAATGAGAGTTACAAGTTTTTAAGTACTGTAAAATCTTAAATCTTTCAAGGATTTTAAAGTGCACATCAATAGCCAAATTATAAGTTAGGAAAGTAACGATTTGTTACTAAGTGACTGCTTGAAGAGGTGCCCAAGGATAAATACCATGGGTAAATCCCGAGTCGTCCCAACTCCAGGAGCCTGTCTTCGTATACGTCAATGGCTGATACCTGAAGATAAGGAAGCCTGGTTAATGTATAAGCATCGCTTGCTAATTCAGTCAGCCTATACCATCCAAGACTAGGAAGTACTTTTAAAATTATTGAAGTCAATCAATTACTTAGAACTAGTTTTTTTCTTTTATAGCTATACCTAAAGTTTAGCTGAAAATAAGAAACTTCTGATATATTTCTTATTTGAAGACATCGTGATTACCTCGAATGGCTTGAATCTTAATACTTAATTACAAGAAAAGTCAAATAAAATTCAAATAAATGCGTTAAGCCAAATCAGAACCCACGCTGTACAATTAACAAAATGCCGCTTCGTAACGCCATCACCGTCCTTTACATATATACCCAAAAATTCATTAAAAAAAATTCTAAAACATGAAAACTTTCAACAACAACTATAAAGAAATTACATTTCCTCACGCAGAATCGATAAATTTCACATAATAAAACGCCTCTATTGCGGATGAACCTAGATTTATAGAATTGAGTACCGAAAAAAATAGTATAAATTCTCAAATGTACTCCACTACTTTAGTTAATTCAAATTGAATCACTAAGATATTCAGCAAAATGTACGTTTTTGCTACAAAAAAAAGGGCGAAATAAGACATAGCACTTACCTGTCGTCATCTCGACCTGGTGCGTCGGCACTACCGCTATCAGCCATGGGAGCATCACCACCTCCATTTTGACCATTTACATCACATTGCTGGAAATTTTGATCTGCTTGCACATCTTGTGAAAAATCTTCACCGTTTTCCATTGAACAATCTTGATTATTTGCCATGTTTTTATGTTTTATAAATAAAATTTATATACAAACACAGCCCATTAACCACGCTTCAACACTCCACAGACGCTGTCGCTGGAAAACAGAGCTTCACAAGCGTACAACACAATGCAGTATGGGTATTTTTACAACCAATCACGTTAAGGACAAACACCGGAAATACGAAGGTTGCTACTCGGTTTTTGATTGGACGACTGCGCTGTGCATCACAGAAGTTAATTTATATGGAATGTAGACATGCAGGAATATAATGTACGGAATGTAACTTTCTCCTCAACAAATGCACAATTTGTAATTTTCCATATTTTGTAATTTATGGAAAAACCGAATAACTACATTTTCTAAATAACAAAACGTTTTGGCAAACCATGGCGAAAAACTAAGAAATATATGTCAAATTCGTCACAACAAACCTTTAGATTGTATTTTTTCTTGGTTTTCAAAGAGATACATTTTTTGTCAACCATTAAATTTTCCAATTACAATAATTTGCTGTTACGAAATAAAACTGAAACGTGTTAAAAGCAACAGAAAAACTATTTTAAAATGCTTTAAGTTAAACAAGATATTACCAAAACTCTTTTGTTGAGTATATAGTATAGGTACCTATTAATTATAATAGATACTGTTTGTTTAATTTATATTATATTATTAGTTACTTTCGCCAAGGAAAGAAAATAAAGAGCCAGCTTTATAATCGTTATGTTATAAATTCTTAAAACGGGGTACCTACCTTGAAGGAAATTATTTGTACCTAATATGTATATGAATTACCCTAAATGAGTTTATATTAAAGGTTTATAGGTACCTATCATTTTTTATCTTAAGAATTAAATAGATTTACATTTTCTATATGCATTTCATTTTCTGTGTGTGTTTTGGGGAATTAATTTTAAAACCTAAACTTATAAACACTTAAACACATAATAACCTTTACGTATTGCCTACAGATAAAGTCTATTAGACTTTGACAAACGATAATAGCGTAAGTAATTAAAATACTATTACAAAAGTAATTTTTAATATTTGCACAAAATTTCTAATATGCACTTAAATTAATTTTAAATTAAATATTAATATCAGCATGTATAATTAATAATTAATGGGTAAACATGTTGGTTTGCATTTTAGCAATACATACAGTACTGTGCAAAAGAAAGTAGCACATATGCAATAATTTTGTAAAAATAAGATCTGTAAACAAAAATAATTTTAAGAATTAAAAAAGCAAATATCTGTCTGTCTGAAAGGTTTTTAAGACTCATTTCAGTATTTTGTGTAAACAGGTAAAAAAATTTGAAAGATATAACAGAGATGTAACACCTGCTTTAAAGGGTTTACGAGAGATTTTCGGTCGTAGATCGATATTTGAATACTAAACAAAAACGAATTGAAATTAACATAATAATCAAGTGGGTAAATGCTAAGAATGCCAAATCAATTATAGTTATTTATTATACAAGACGATACGCTAGAGAAAATAATAAACAATTTTGTCCACGACACCACGACTAGTCAATAATCTGTCAATTATTCATGTGTTTGGCCAAACATAATGCTATCCATTATACACTGCCAGCAGTGAATAATCATTATTCACGGTGTCATGGTAACTTCATTGTCTATGGTGTATAATGAAGGAAATAGGTTATGTTTCTAATCCTACCACTTCGTTTAACACAGTCCTACCACATGTGTTCGTGGACAAAGTAGTATAGTATACGACTCTCTATAATGGCTACTATTACCTCGGATAATTGCAAAACTCGCTCGCTCGCTCGCTCGCTCGTGTTGCAAACATTATCCTCGGTAATAATAGCATTCATTATAGCGTCGTGTATAATATACTATTTCTATTCTTAAAATTATTTTCGTTTAGGTACATATCTTATTTTTTTTAAATTATTTCAAATGTGCTACTTTTCTTTGCACAGTAGGTACTGTAATTCAATAACTACGAATTTTACTTAAAACATAAAGTAGGTACCTGTTGTTCGGAAGTTTAGATTAAATACAAAAATATACATATTTATAGTTTATATAATCCATTCAGTTAACTTCCGTGACGTTAACGCTGTCAAATGAAAATTTTGGAGTGTACTTTATGTACAGAACCTATCAACTTTTTTAGTGAATGTACTTAACGTCAAACCGAAAGTAAGGTTATGATAAATCATTTGTCATTTTCGTAAAATTAAGTAGAACAAGGTAAAAATGGGTTTATTAATCTTTGATAATAAACTTCGTTGGTGCTTCTGTTCATCCATTTCTCTAAAGATTATGAATTATAAAACGTAACTTGAATAATAAATAATTTAAGTGTCAAAGTGAAAACAAAAAAACAAAAGCATTAAATTTAAATTTAAAGGTGCGCCAATCTCAAATCTAAAAATTTTTAATAGCCTAATAGGGATTTTCATATTAACCAACACATTGTGACTTTTATGTCACGGGAGTTAAGTGAATGGATTATAGGTACATACCTGTTGTTCGGAAGTTTAGATTAAATACACAAATATACATATTTATAGTTTATAGGTACCTATTCAAATTTGAAATTAGAATAAATAAGCAAAAGGATGAATTGCTATTTTGAGAGTAGAGATAGGGGTCTAGATACCGTTCGATCGTGTCCGAATTAAAATTTAAAGTCCGCCTTATTTAATCCGAAGTTTAAAAAATTTCAATAAACTCGTTAATATTAACAAGGTAGTTGCTGTATTTAATATTTCAACTAGAATTGTTAAATTATCCATAAAATTAAGTCATCTATACGCTGCATTACAATTACCCGCCAAATTTCTTGCAAAATTTAATCTCGACACAGCATTGATTTTGGGGTCGAGATTATAATGGCTGCAAATACAGCGCCACTAGAAATAGTGGCAATGAAAGAAACTACAACTACCGATATACGAAGTTTACACCCGTCGTTTACGTTAACTGCATTTATTGTGTTGGCATTTATTAACACATCTTTTCAACTATTTGCGATATTTCATAGTTTTAGTGATTTTAACACTGTCTACGTAAAATACCTTTGCAGGTAAGCGACATTAATAGTCAAAACTTGACATTTATTTTGCCATTCTCGGTGTGTAGTGAACGTGTGCGAATAATTTTGTAAATGTGTTATCGTAATATCGTTTCTTTGAACATTACTCATAAAACTTAGAAAAGATCATTTAGTAATAAAACTATAATATATATAATTCGGTTTAAGTTAAAATCGTTTCTGTTGGGTTTGTATTCTATTTGGTTTCCCATGTGCATGAAGTGGCTGAGTAGTTTTCTTTGTGCAATATGAATTTGTACCTAGTTCCTTCAATCATTTTTGATAAATTGGATTGTTGTAAAGTTATGTAATTCAATTTATTAAGGAAGAAGCACAGTACTTTCTTCTATCTCTAAAAGGTTTCTAGATACTAGTTTTATTATTTACTTTTACTTATTTCTGTTTAAACATTAGGAATGGTCATGGAGGCTCCCCCATCACCCCAGAGTGTTGGACGTGAGTTTGTTCGACAGTACTATACTCTTCTGAACAAGGCTCCGACTCATTTACACAGGTATGAAGTTTATCTTTCATTTAAGATATCACTAGTATATCTTCAGATTACAAGAGCATTAATGAATGTGTTAATGTAAGTTCCAAATTTGTTAAATAATTATCAGTGATGAATAATTGTGGTGACCATTCTTCAGTTTTATTTATTTTTTTAATTTGGACAGTTGTTTGTTGTTTATTTATGTTTTTCAGGTTTGACAATATATTTTAATATGAGAGATAAAATTAGCTAAATCACCAAAGAAATTGCTTAAAATCATGTAATATTTATAGTGTAAATAACAGTGCTGAAATTAGTGCAGGTTTAATAAAAAAACTATGAAGAATTATACCTTTGCTTATACATTGAAATGGCTGGATTTGTTTTGTTATTTGAACAGAAAGTGTATTATAAATTTAAAAATAAATTTATGATTAAAGAAGTAATTAAATCTTCCATGATTTTTTCATTATGTGTTTACACCCTGTATGTATAAAATGCCTTCATATTTATATGTAAAAATACAAGATGAACAAATACCAATTGGGAAGCATAACTTATCCAGTGCAGTGCCACTTTATTTTGCATCATAAACAACTTGCAAAACAAATCCCCCTTCATACATTTTTGAATCGATTAAATTAAATGCCATCATATAAAATTTATGCGTCAATCAAACTTTGCTCTGGCACTAGGCACATAAATAAAGATATATGAAATTTTTTACAATTGAATATGTAATAGTTTGTTAATGATTAATTTTTGGACAACTTTTTTACACTTACCTATTTTATCACCTTCAATTGCATTCATTCTAATAGTATTAGATAAACTAAAAATTTTGGGCCATATTCATAAATAGTATTTAAAGTTAGTAGGGATTTAGTAGCTACTAAACCAATATTTACTTCCACGTGGAAGTATGAAGAGTGAAGGTATCCTAAGTCGCTTTCGACAACCACCTACCTTTCCTACTACACCACTGTGCTTCGGTTCCCAATTATTTTTAGTGATTGGGTAGGCCACCTGCCGAGCATTCGAGACCATCTGCACTGTAGACAAATGCCATAACCATTCTGCCACTCCAGCTTGATTAATGTAAATAATAGAAATTATTTTACTTTACGGTTTATTGTTTAAAATTTCCCAAAATTTAATACCTTACCTTATTTGTTTATTCATTATAATACTTCTATGGAAGTGTATTCATATAAAATAAGGAAAAGTCCTTGTAACTGGTGTCATTGCAAACAGTGATATTCACTTGGAAGAAGTCTTTATAAGGCAATACCACAGTGTAAACCTTATGGAATCAGTAGTTTTACTTTGATGTTTGTGATAGGATTTTTTTTTGACCTTCATAAATTGACAATAGAAAGTATTTAGCCCAGCCGCATTATTTATTTATTCAAATGGGATGTAGTTTATAACCTACTGCACTTGAGCTCATCGGCTTATTGTGCCCCCTAGGATTTAATCCTACAGATTGGCTCCATTTGCGAAGTCTAGAATATGTATGTAGGATGCATTCCCTACTTCTTCGGGTACCATTAGATCCACCCCGAAGCAAACATCGAGCATTCACACAATATGTGCTCGGCAGTTTCATTTTCCTCCCTGCAAAATCTGCAGTTTGGATCATTAATTTATGATGCCTGTTAGTTGAAGGTGCCTTCTGAGCTGGTAGTGTCCTGTTAGCAGCCTAACTACCTTTCTTATTATTTTCCTGCTTAAAAGCAGTAGTTCTGCTCTGATTTTGGAGGGATTTATCAGAAACATGCATGATTGTCCTAGTCCCTAGTCCTCCGTTCTATATCTGCAATATTCTTCTCGTAAACACTCCTTTGCGGTCACATAATTCAACCCGCTCTGGTCCCATTAAGGGTTTTTCTGCTCCCAATTTTGCAACTGATCTGCTTTTTCATTCCCTTCCACATTTTGAAGTCCTGCCACCCATTTCAGAGTTATTTTGTTATGTCCTGCCAGTGCAACCAATGCTTCAAGGCATTTGAGAACTACTTTAGATTTTATCTCAACTGCTGCCACAGCTTTTAATGCAGCTTGGCTGTCTGACAATATGTATATTTGTCGATTTTCATAACTTTTCTGTAGCATAATGTTTGCACAGGTGGCAATAATAATTACTTCTACAGTATGACCTCTTTAATCCGAACTAATAATTGCAGTGGTTGATTCGGATTGTCGAAATGTTCTGATTATCGAAAAAAAAACAGAAAATATCCATTTTCCTAATTACATCTACGAATTTCAACATTCTCACAATAAAAAGTTCTTTATTTTCAAATCAAAAATTAACAACTGTACTACATATCGTATTTTGTTAGATACAACATGACTAATAAAATAAAGTAAATCGCAAAAAGGTAAAAAGTAAATCTAAGAAGCTGTAAAAAATTGAGTGATTATGCTCTGTTTAATGTTTGCTTCTGCCGCCTTGTGAGCTCGTTTTCTCATTTCGGATAGAATTAGAATGTGGTGTTCCGATTCAGCATTTTCCTCAGCCCATTTCAAACACGTTTCGAAACTTCTGACTGCCTCTGTGTGCTTTACACTTAGTGGTATCACTTCTACTTCTTCGTCGGAGCTTGATTCATTTTGAACATGTTCCAAAATATCCGCGTCGTTTATGGATTCCCATGATTCTTCTTGTCCGACGGCCCACTCAATAACTTCTTGTCTTGTTACATCTTCAGAAATGTGGTGTACCAGTGCAGTAACTTCCTTTATTTGTTTCTCTATACCCCCTAACTCCATTTTATCCCTCCACTGTGACAATGGAAGGTTATCATCTTCACTCCAACCATCATCAACTAGTGTTAGAAGTTTACTCCAAGACTTTTGAATAAGTTCTGGCCTCACATTTTCCCACGCTTTTGCTACTCCGATTACAACATCTTTCAGATTAACTTTCTTCAGTTCAGCAGAAATATCTGCATCTTCAGAAGCAACAATCCGTTTTAAGAGATCTTTTCGGTAATGCAACTTGACCGCTTGAATCACATTTTGGTCCATCGGTTGCACTAAGGGGGTTACATTTGGCGGCAAAAACATTACAACAATTTTCTTATCATCTGAACATAAGTCTTCAGGGTGTCCTGGGGCGTTGTCTAAAATTAAAAGTGCCTTAGCCTCTAAATTCAGCTGTTGCATTCTTTTTCGAACTGCCGGAACAAAATCCGTATAAAACCAGTCCTCACCGGCAGCGGTTCACTTCCAAATGCCCGTGGCTTTTGAGATTTGCTCAACACTAACAATCTCATTTTATGCGTCCCAGAAGCATTAGAGCAAGGCATAAATGTAATTCGTTCCTTGCTCATTTTTCTACCTGGAGCTGATGCTTCAGCTTGGTGAGCAAGTGTTCTTTGAGGAAGAAATTTCCAGAAAAGTCCGCTTTCGTCTGCATTGTAGATTTGATGAAGACACAACTGCATTTCCTCGATTTTATTTCGCAGCAAGTTTCTAAATGGCTCAACAGCTGCCTCATCACTTGATAATTTTTCTCCTGTAATTGACAGTTGTCGAATTCCGTACCTGTTTTTAAACTTATCGAGCCATCCGGAACTGGCTTTGAAATTACTATCATCGTTGTTCTGGCCATAAAAGAATTGTGCTTTTTCACGCAAAATTTCACCTGATATTGGCACACCTAGAATCATTTAATGTTGTGTTAAAAAATTACATACCTACGTATGTATGTACACAGTCAATCGTCTTTTTACCTCTAGATCTTTCCTGTCGAAACCAGGTATAAACCGCTTTATCAACTTCGGGATATGCACTTACTTTCAGCGTTTTTCGTTTATTGATTAGAGAACTGGATGTGGTAGCATAGGATAGAATCCTCTTCTTGTTCGTTTTGATGTTGCAAATTGTTGCTTTTCCCACGTTATATTTTTCTGATAAAGCGGTCACTGTAGAACCCGCCTCTAAACTCTTAATAAGCTCAATCTTTTCTTTTATCGATAAAGTAACGTGTTTCCTTTTAGAAGTCATCTCTGCTCTAAATTGTAATGCACACTGAACTCAGTAATGGTCAACGGCCTAATGAACAATGGACAGTAAACAGAGCAAATCTTAGAAAACATGAAAACAAGGGATTCCCCCATTTATGTAGCGGGAATTACGTCGCTGTTCGGATTAAGGAGGTTTTGTTCGGATTATGGCTTCGAATTCCCGCTGTTCGGATTACTGGAGGTTCGGATTAGGGCATGTTCGGATTAGAGAGGTCAAACTGTACTTAGAATATTGTAGCAAATCTACCCAGGTTGATGCTTAACCTCCGAAACTTCCCAAAGTTTTTGATCCATCCGTATACCAGATGGAGGCCAACTGATGTTTTATTTCCTACTCTCAAGTAGACTATAAGTATTAAAAAGAACTGTCAAAGAGTCTTAGCATTCATTTCTAGACGTCACCCTTCTTTGTCCACTCATATTTTTCAGAGGTTTTGGCTTTTTGAAGTAAGTCGTTTTCTCTTTTTACATAATTATAAAATTCAGTGCATGTCATTTTGTAATTATAAACGCACTGAATAATGCTCTCCACTGTACCTACACTGAGTGAATTTCGTTCTTTCATCCACTGCGAAGAGATCAATGAAAATACTTGTTCCACATGGGCATTGTGGCCTGGGATTGCAAACAGATATTGGCACATTCTGACCAGGTTATCCTTTCTTTCTCTCTCTTCTGTTTTATCAAACTATAGTCTGTTGTGAAACCGGGACAACTGACTTGCTGACCGGGACACAGCTCGTTAAACCGGGACATGTCCCGGTCTACCGGGATGTATGGCAGCCCTATGCTAGAAGTATTTGTGATTCCACTACTAGTGGTAGTGGAGGTAAGTTTAACAGTGTTTCCATGGCTGCAGTTGGGGTAGAGGTCATTGCCCCTGTTATTGCTAGACAAGCCAGCCTCTGTAATTTAAAGAGTGTATTAGTAGCGTATCTGGTTATGATTTTATGCCACCGTATCAAAGCCGCATAGGTTACTATTGGTACTATTTTAGTGTACACCCACAGCACCATTTTTGTTTTAAGCCCCTAAGTTACCCTGTAGTTCTTCTGCATGCCCATAGCTCCCTTGTAGCTTTTGTAAGTGTTTTATCTAAGTGTGAGTTGAAGGTAAGCTTGGTGTCAAAGGCGACTCCCAAATATTGAACTTCATTACTCATCTGCAATTTTTGTCTCCACATTGTTAGGCCCCTCCTACTCCGAAGGTTTCTTTTTCTTGCGAAAGTTATGACCGAGGTTTTATTTGAATTTGTCATTAATCCCTTTTTAATACTCCACCATCTTTCAACAGTTCTTATGGCCTGCTGCATCAAGTTTGATACAGCATCTCCATATTTCCTGCTTATGAAGATGGTTAAGTCATCTGCATACCCTTGCTCATAAAATCCTTTCTAGCGAAGTTTCCATAGGAGTTAATTAACCATCAGGTTTCACAGTAGAGGGGACAAAATCCCACCCTTGATAGCCGACACCCTCCTAGTCATCAAAGTCATATTGATTTTCCAGAATTTTAGGGTGGAGCATATCCATCTGGTAACCGTCTGTTTTACGTTTTACTCCACGCCTCGTTACAGCTCTTTCGATTGTTCCATAAGTGGTATTATTGTATGTGCACCCTCTATGTTCTAGGAAAACTCCTCCGCATAGAGTTTTGTACTCTCTGAGTTAGTTCATGTATAGCTATTACACAGGAGTTACTTGGCTGATATAATGGTTTTGATGCAAAGGATTTGTCCTGAGTATCTCGTCCCTAATGTATCTATCAGCTAATTTCACGGTTGCTTTCAAAGGAAACGATGTGAGATTTATTGGTCTAAAAGATGTAGCCTGAGCGTAAGTGTCTGGCACTGGTTTTGGTATAAAAATGACCTGGCCAGTGGCCAGGTTAGCCCTAAAAAATGCACAGAGGAGATACTTAATTCTCTGCTGAATTAAAGCAGGGAAGATTCCATCCAACCCAGCCCATACTAGCCTTGTTCTGTTTGCTTGTTTGCTGTCTTCCAGTTTTCCCTGTTAGCATTTCCATTTGCTTCTAGGTTTGGATCAATCAGCTCGTTTTCAGGTTCTATTATACTTCCCGGGAAATGCGTCTGGAGCATAAAATCCAGAGTTTCCCCCTCAGTAGTAGTATAATCCGCCTGAGGTTTTTTGAGGGTTCCTAACCCCTTACTTTCTTTCAGCAAGGCTTTCTGAAGTCTAGCACATTCTAGTGTTTCTTGAACACCTTTGTAGTGCTTCCTCCAAAGAACTTGCATTCTGCCTTCAGTATAGAGACTTCATGGTTCCACCAGGGGGGCCCCACTCTTACACCTTTTTACCAGTCGCATTAAATTCTGTAGTTCGTACTGCGATTTCTATGAGTACCGGCGCAGAATCTAATATTATACAGGACAGGAGGTTTTTTTTAACCTTTTTAACTAGCATCAAAAAGTAAATAGTTATAGAAAAACTATAGTATTCTGTATTACTTACGTTCTTGTTAAATAATAGCTATCATAACATGCTCGTTGAATAATGTACTATTATCTACAGTGCGAGTAAAAAGTAAGGAATATATTAATTAAAACCGAAACAACCCAGTTTTCAAACAAATCCTCGAACGACGTCGATTTTATTTGATGAAAATGCACATTTTTCCATTAAATTCGATTTTCCATTGTCATTTGTTTTCGAGTAGTGACGTAAGCGGCATTTTTTTTTTAAATAGAACCATCTTATTTTTTTTTCGTGATTTCCACAGATCTTTTAATTGTCAAAACGTTAACATAAAATTTTGATACCTTACGTAAAAAAATTTTGAGCACAAGACAATTGAAATGCATAGAATTGACCCACAAGTTGTCGGCAATGTATAAGAAAATTTGTAAGACGGCTCATTTATTGTCAAGAAACCGAGGGATGGCAGTTCCATCACTTAATTTGATGTTTTAATTTGCTTAGCAACAGGTTTTGTTTTTGTTTCCTTATGAATAAAATATGTTTTCTAATTTTCATTTGTCTTTTGTTCGAAAATTTTCTTATGTAGGGTGTCAAAATGTTATGTTACCATTTTCAGAATTAAAGGATCTGTCGAAATTACGAAAAAAAAATATGGCGGTTCCATTTAAAAAAAATGCCGCTTTCGTCATTACTCGAAAACAAATGACGGTCGAAAATCGAATTGAATGAAAAAATGTGCATTTTCATAAAATAAAATCGACGTGTTCGAGGATTTTTTCGAAAACTGGGTTGTTTCGGTTTTAATTAATGTATTCCTTACTTTTTACTCGCACTGTATATTAACAATGACAAATTAATATTAATTGCATAGTTTTCTTGTTTTCTCTGGATGCCTGAATACTTTGAGTTTGTTTGTTTTTTCGTTTTACTTAAAAATGTTAAACTTGCAAATTTCAGCAAAAAGCCAACAATAGTTGTTATTTTCATAACAAGTGCGGGAAGTTAGCGATTCCGAAACGAATGCAGGACGTTACAGAAACGAGCTCAGCTTAGGCTGTTTATTGTGGAACGCGAGCAGCAAAGTATCGAATTTAGCAATGAGTAAAGCAAAGCCTTAATTATTATCTGCACTATAAAATTTAAGCATAGACAGCGTAGAAGGAAAACATTTTCTACACTTAGGGGCGAATTCTAAAAGCTATAGTTGTGTACTTTCCACAATGATTATTATAAATATTCGTTCTAACATTAATGTTATTAAATTTTATAAACTAGACTTTTATTCTTAATTTAACGATGGGTCAGTATTAAAGGTAAGAAGTTAAAGAAAATAATATGAGTGACCTTACTCGGGTATGCAAAAGAAAAAGATGTTTTGTAACAAATAGTAAATTTGATGTAAGATTTTTTTCTTGTTAATACAATAATTATAGATTTTTTTTAATAGTGTTTTAGCAATAAATTGTTATTTCTTATGTGGTGATTTAAACATGATGATTTATAGTAATTCCGTGGTTATAAAGTTAGTAAATAAATTAAGATGAATAATGCAATGACGTTAAAATATTTATTAAATGTTCAAAGGTAATGTTAAAAATTAAGTTTATATCGCTACTTATTTTTATAGGTTTTATAATAATCAGTCTTCATTCGTGCATGGCGGGCTGGATCCACCAAATCGCGAAACAAGTCCCATGATTGGCCAGAAACAAATTCATCAGAAAATACAGCAGCTTAATTTTCGTGATTGCCATGCAAAGATTACTCAGGTGGATGCTCAAGCTACTCTGGGAAATGGTGTGGTGGTTCAGGTTACCGGGGAGTTGTCCAATGCTGGTCAACCTATGAGACGCTTTACCCAAACATTTGTCCTTGCTGCACAGAGTCCCAAAAAGTACTACGTTCATAATGATATTTTCCGATACCAGGTATTATTTTTAGCTTTACAATTAACTACATAGGTTTTCCTAATTAAAAATTGTGTACATCGGAATTTGGCTAAGCCAAACAAACAGTCAAAAACATCAGCAGACCATAATTATTATTATTTAGTTCTGACCACAAAACTATATGACAATAAATGTATCATTATTGTGATTTTTAAAAGATGCATTTCAATTTGCAGCTTTATATTTCTAGTTGTAGAAGCCTGATATTCATAATTAAAGTAACATATTTTTAGCATAGTGAATAACATAAAAACGCTGTGAAAAATGCCAAAAATAATATTTGTATGTAATTTGCAATTATAGGATGAAATTGTGTCAGACGATGAATGTGAACCGGAATCTCGTTCTGAAACGGAAGATGATTTAGTACAAGATCGGCCAGTTATGGGTGAAGTGTCGCAGATAGCCCAACAACCTATTCCATACTACAATCCAAGTACCGCTCCTTTGCAACCAAATTTGGGCCCTGTAACGCATCATCATGGACAACCACCAACAAGTTTGGCTCATGTATTGCCTCCACAACCTGTTGCTACTGTCAATGGAACTCTGCATCCTGATGATATGAGTGTTATTTCAGGTAATTTTTTTAGTAATACATAATACGACTGGAGAAAAAAAAATTTGTTTAACAAATATTAATTTTACAATTTTATATTGTTAGCCGGACCTCTTCCCCAACATGTTCCATCCGTTCAAGGCCAAGGATTGGGAGCACCTATAACGAATTTGCAATCTGGATTGACACCTACAAGTCCTTTGGCGACAACTGAAGAAATCCAACAAACTGCCGAGGAGACTACCATTGATGCTAATTTGGAAACTAACTATGCTGTCGGTCCAGATGTCTTAGATAACCAAGAATTGAATCAAGATGCAGGTTAGTTTTGATGACTTTGTATAGAAAAGTGTTTCGTTTGTGTAAAGGCATGGTTTTAAAAATACACCGGTATTCGGCATTTGATCATTCATTTTTAAGTTTTCGTTCAAAGCCAGCAGATTTATATAAAACCGTCCATTCAGACCAAACGCGAAGTCCCTTTGAAAATACCATTTTGGTGTGCAACATCAGCGAAAGTGAACGAAGGTGTTTGTTCACTTCACGAGACCTTCTACACACAGAATTTTCTCTTTCCCAGAGATTTGTTCCCTAAGTGTAAATCTGTAAATACACCTTTACAACTAGATACTATTTAGTAATATTGTTACAGTCATCTTAAAAATTCATCAAATTCATACTTCATTATTAATTAAACTTATGCAGTACTTTTCCAGCAGGCCCTGTTCTTTGTCTGTTGTCCTAGCTTCATTTGTTATCATTCTTTGCCATGTAGTTTTTGGGCGGCCTATTCTTTGTGAACCTTGGGGGTCCAATCCAGAGTTGTCTTGGTTATGTTGTTCTCTCTATGAAGTATGTGACCAATCCAATTCCATTTTATTTGTTTTTGCACTGGTTTTTCATCTGCAATTCGCCACGGTTTTTCATCTACAATTCGCCACAGATCTGCATTGGATATTATTTCAGGCCATCTAATACCGAGGATACGTCTTAAGGATCTGTTTATGAAGGTTTGTATTTTATTGTTGAGGGCTTTAGTGACTAGCCATGAATCACACCCATAGAGAAGGACCGATTTGACATTTGTGTTGAAAATTCTAAGTTGTTTTCCTGGAATACTGAGTAGAAATCCATACCGGTGTCATTGTATAAAAAGCGTTTTTAGTTTTATTTATTTGTGTACCTATCTATATCTATTTCGCATCTATCATCTGGTGTTATCATGGAGCTTAGGTAGCTGAATTTAATGTCTTATTATCAATTGTTATTCTTTCATTTGATGTTCTTCCGATTCTCATATCCATTGTTATATTTGTATTAATGTTAGTCCTGCTTTCTCTGTTTCCTATTTTAGTTTTACCAGACTTCTGACTGTTTCATTGTAAGCTTGATTAATTAAGGTTACATCACTGCATAATCTAAATAGCTTAGTTGTCTAATGAGACCCCACTGTATTCCAGATTGTGCAGCATTTGTGACTACTCATAACATCATCCAGTACTAAGATGAAAAGTAGGGGAGGTAGTAAGCATCCCTGCTTTACACCACATTTTACTTCTAGGGTATCCATTAGTTGTCTTTCATGTTTAACTCTGCAACTATAGGATTCATAAAAGGCACGTTCAATGTACGTAGCGATTTATGTGGATCGCTAGCAGCTACTTTTAGGAGCGATTTATGTCTACTGAACGGTCACACGCGAAATAATAGAAACAAACAAGAACAACGTAACCTTAAAATAATTTATTACAAAAATGGCTGGGTCTTGACTGGTAGCACCGCAGTTCAACTTGCACTAATTTTAGTTAATTCAATAACGATCAAAATAGCTAATGAATATATATGAAATAACCACGCCTTTTTGTGTCACAATTGAGGTTATGTTTTTAATTTTTAGTATCGCTCTAAAAAGTAGCGTAAAATTTTTACGCTCCAAACTTTCCCTATATCGATACCAACCGCTACTACGCATTGAACGCAAATGATACATAGCGCTTGCAATCGCTATAGTCATATAATTTGAATGGGATTCCTTTTTTTTTCTAGTGGGCACTTCCCAGCCCTTCTTTTTAGACGATCAAAGGCCTTATTGAAGTCTATAAATAGCAAATATGCATTTGTCCTCTACTCTAAGCTTTGTTCTATAATAATTCTCAATGTACTGCTGTGGTCAATGCACAACCTATTCGTACTGAAACCTGCTTGTTCGAACATTATGGTTTGGTCGATGGCATGTCGGATTAAGTTTATAAATATTCTTGTGAATACCTTTGACGCAACTGTTAGCAATGTTATTCCCCTCCAGTTATCACATTCACTGAGGTTGCCTTTCTTTGGTGCTTTGACTAGTATTCCTTGCTTCCATTAGTCTAGTATAATTTTGTTTCTCAATATTTTAACTAGCAGAGGATATAGTATTATGTCTGTTGATATTAGAGGTTCTATTTTGAATACTTTTGCTGGAATAAGTATTATCAATTCCTGGTAGTTTTCAGTTTTTCATTGCTTTTATGCTGTTTATTTCTATCTTTGTGGGAGGAGTTTATCTGTTCTAAGTATCCTATTTTGTCTTTCAGCTTCTTTGTTGTTTTCATTTTCTTCAGTGTTATCATTTTCTTCAAACTGTAGCTTCCGTCGTTGTTTCGGTTTTGACTTGCATTAAGTATTTGTTTGAAATGTCCATGCCATGCCATCTTGCAAGTTATTCGTCTGTAGATACTAGCAGTTTTTCTTCTTTATCCTTAACAGGTAGTTTCTTTTGTATAATTCGGTTAGCAAGCTGTCTAGTAATGTTATATAGTTCTCTTATATTATGATTTCTTGCTGTTGTTTCTGCCAGTTCAGTTAGTTGATTTACCGATCTTCTTTTGTCCCACCTTACACTTTGTTTTAGTTCTAATCTTTTTTCGGTATAGTTTTGTTTGAAAGTTATTAGTTTATTTGAATTTCTCTCAGCGTTTATTTTCTGTTTCAGTTCTTTTATTTTTTGCAAAGTTTCATCAGAGATCCACGGATTCCTTCCCCTTTCTCTATACCCTACAGTTTCGTCACATGTTTTGTTAAACACCACTTTAATATTTCTCCTTTTAGGCTAATTACAAAACTGTATCTTCCGTTTTCATCTTTTAGTTTTGACATGTCATAAATTCTTGGCACTTCTTTAATGTTCTTCCTAGGGCTGGCTATTTTTAGTTTAATTTCATGGACTAGTTAGTAGTCGGTGATCGCCGTCTATGTCCGCTCTTCTTTTATTTCGCACATCAAAAAGTGATTTTTGCCACTTTCTTCTTATAGTTATGTGTTATTATCCGGTGAGGTCTTATGTACATTTTTTTATGGCATTCCTTGTGAGGAAAAAGTATTCCTCCTATGACTAGATCATGTTAAGTGCAGAAATCTAAACATTTCCCCATTCTCTATCGTTAACTGTTTTTGGCATTTTTGCTTAATAGCAGGCCACCTCCTTCTTGGTGATTGTCATTTTTAATTTCCATTTCCGAATAGAGAAAGGTTACTTCGTCTAATGTTGTTTCTCCAAAAGTGTTCCGCAGTGTCTCGTTTAGCCCCAAAATTTCTATTTTATAAGCTTTCATTTCTTGTATCGTTTAATCCAGTCTGCCGGCCTCCATTAGGGTTCTCATGTTCCAGGTACCAATTATTATGCATTTTTCGCGCTGAAATTCGTCATCGTTTGTGTTATATCCCGTGTTATATCAGTGACATGCGGGTTTCTCAACAATCATAAGGCTATTTACAGTATTTACCCAACTGGTTGGATAATCTACTTTTTGTACAATGCCTTTTTGTTCTAAATTATCTAGAGTTTCCTTTAATTTATCACGCAGGGCTAAAGGTACTTTCCTTTGATATTGTATTACGGGTTTATAATTACTCGCAAGTTTTATGGAACACAACCCCGGAATTTTGCCTGTTCCTTTAAAAAATTTTTCGTACCTTTCATAGATAGTATTTTTGCATCTAGGTAAAATTTCTACAGAATTAACTCTTTGTAACAATTGAAAACCTAGACAATCTTGGAGTCCAAGCAATGGTTCACTTTTAAATTCTACCACTACAAACTTTACTTTGCGCTTTACATTCTTATATTTGCAAGTTAGAATAATCTCACCGAGTGGTTTGAATTTAAAGTTTCCATAAGATACTAGCGTACTTGAACAGTTACTTATACTAGGACTATTACTAAGTTTATCTAAAATGTACTTAGGTAAAATACTACAATTTGAGCCTGAATCCAACTTAAATTTAACTTTGAAATTTTCAACTTGAATGTGTTCATACCAAGAATCTTTACTTCCAATGTGACATTCATTTATGTACAGTTCATCTTCGCTCTCCTCTTGAATGATTTGTCTCACTTGAGTTTCTTTATAATTTTCAGTCTTCTTTTGCTCTGCCTTTGAAGTGGATGCTCTAGCTGTGACATTCTCTTCAACGATGTTGTTAGGATCTTCGGCTTGCTGAAACCTAAAACAAGCTTTTGCAAAATGACCCATGCGTTTGCATCGGGCACAGGTTTTTTTATAGGCTGGACATTTGTTTGCTTCATGTTCATATAAACATCTAGAACATTTTCTTTTCTTGAAAACAGCATTTACTTCTTCTTCTTTGTGCAAGGTCTTCAAATGTTCTTTGCTGAGCGTTACTGATTTGCAATAGTCTAAAATTTTTTCAACTGTGACATCAGCTTCCCGAATTAATCGCGCTTGAATGTCGGCATCGCTAATACCAACAATTAACCGATCTCGAATCATGCGGTCTTCATAACTGGTTCGACATCCTTCTTTATGACACACAAAGTCACATAATTTAGCCTGTTTACGGAGTTGTGTTAGGTATTGTTCAATTGTTTGACCTTCGGTTTGGGTTAGATTATTAAACTTAAATGTTTCCATCGGTATAACCTTCTTCGGGATGAAATAATCATCATATGTCTTCAACAGTTTCTGCAAGGTACCTTTCTTGTCAGTTTCAAATGTATTATAAATGTCAAGACCTTCATCGCCAATACAACTTAAAAGCATCGCAATTTTTATATCTTCGGTTACATCTTCTTTTTGTGCTGCTTTAAGGTATATATTGAATTTTTGTTTCCATAAAGTCCAATTTTTTATATCATGGTCCTCCAATGGACTAGGCGGTTTAAAGAACTCCATTATTATATCTTGTGCTCACGTTTTATAACCTTTAAAACACGTGTTAACTAACCTCCAATTTATTAGTAGGTCACCAGGATTTTTAACTTATTTTAGTGTGCTGCCACACCTGACACCATGTTATATCCCGTTGGATATAATTATGATAATTTAATAAAACAGTTATTAATAAAGTTTGTTTGATTTATTTACTATTTGATTCATGTTGCTCCACATGCTACAACCCGCATGTCACTGAAGTGACACTACCAACATACATGACAACATTACCAACATACATAACATAACAGTTTGATCCATTGAGCTTCTTACTGTTATGAATTCTTTAATCAGTTAACTTAAGGAATATGGGTGATTGGCCCATCAGCCGATTCTGGTGATGGAGTTGCTATCTGTAGCATCCAGACATGCCATTTGTTATGGTTATACCGCCAATACTCGGTCGCCAGAGCCTCGTTTGTTTTCTAGCAGGGGGTACCATATGCAGGTAAGGTTGGCATTTGGGTGACTAGGTTTTGGTGCCACCCCTTACTCCCTATTAATTAAACTTATTTAAAGGAAAGTTTTCTTTTGGGTAATGCCATATTAAAACATTCATGTACAGTTGATTCAACAAGAACTGAGTTAGCATGTAAACAAATACATGTGGTAGTGGTTGTTAACAATCTTGTGAACGGTGATGACGTTTTGTGATTGGTTGCTGTAGTAGTGCTATTTTACCCCTTTACTAGGCGAGTATCTTTATGGGTGTGATGCAATACCTACAGTGATTTGTTTCTTCTTCGCTACAACCCTAAGTGGGTCTTTGCTTGGTCAAGAATGTTTTTCTATCTCTACACTGTCCACTCTTTCACTTTCAATGGTGGGTTTCCAGTAAGTCACTTCTTGTACTGCTCTTTTTTCATCTAATTTACATATATGTCCAAACCATCTTAACCTTTGGGATTTTATGAACCATACTATGTTTTCCTATCTTAGTATACTTTCTATTTCGTGATTTAGTCTTCTTCAATGTAAGTCATCTTCTTTTATTTCGCCGAAATATGATCTTCCTTTCAAAATGCATTAGTAATATTCTTCTTACTCTTTTCTCATCACCAATGTTTTGGCAGCATCTTCTCTGTCTTGCGCTCTCTGTAACCATTTATACTGCCTGCTATTTGTTTCACGTTGTCAATGCATCTCCGCTGTGGCCTTCCCACATTTCTTTTTGTTTCTCGCGACCGCCATTGTGTAATTTTTAATGCCCATTAATTTTTTATTTGGCGTGCAACATGACCAACCCAGCGTCACTTCAATTCCGCTACACGTTGTATTATGTCCATCACTTTTGTTCTTCTCCTGATTCCTCGTTTCTAGTTCCGTCCTTCAATGAAACCCCGAGCATCGCCCTCTGAGACGATTTGCGGTGTTTGTTATAGCCATTGTCTCTAGTTCATATGTGGCTACTGGTATAACGCATGTGTTGTAGACAAATTCATGGGAATTTTTGGGTTTTTTAATATATACCCCAACTTTCCAAAAGCGATCCACGTGAGTCCTATCCTTCGTGTTATCTCCGCAGTTTGATTTTCTTTATTGTAATAATGTGACCCAGATATATACAAGGTGGTCCAGAATTGTGTACCGTAATTGCTAGAGCTGATAGTACGTTCAAAAATAAGGGTACCTTTTTATATACACTTTTCCAAAACTCAAAAAGAAGACGTAACGTAAAATTTCATGTATTTGGTCTTGTTTTCGTTTATTAAGAGGCCAATTTTTTTTAGCTTCTTTAATCAGGTTTCTTCTGAAGGTGTTCTCCCTGCGATGATTTAATTCCACTAAATGCAGTGCAATGTCTTTCAAATTCTTAAAATAATTATAATTTTTGTGTGTACCGTTTCTCTTTTTTCTTTTCAAAATTACTTTAATATTCGAAACTTCCAAAACGGTTGAAAACAAATTTATCTTTAATTATTTTTAAGTAAAGTTTATAACAGAATAGGAGTATTTAGTAAATAAAAATCTTTGCTTATTATTAGTTGCTCAAGAGCAAGTAATTTTTATTTAATATTTGATAAATTTATCTAGGTACATAACTTATTACGAAATTTGTTTGTCATGATTCTCCTGCCAAAAACATTTCAAAATCACTTTGATATTTTTTTTAAGTCAGTTTGTAAAATATCTATTATGTAAGTAGCGTCAGTGACTTGTCGAACTATTTGTATTGTATCAGCTGTAGGTAGTGCTGTATATTTAAAAGGCCTACTTTTAATAATAGATTAAGATAGAGTAATCTGTATTATCGGCAGACATAAGTAATGTCAAAGCACGTTTGTACCTAATTCAGAGTTCAATAAATACTTTAATCATAATTATCTTGTGTAATACATAATAATAAAATAAATAAGAATCAAGATAAAACATGGCGCAGTCTGAAGCCAACTAAAGGCGTCAAGAACATACGCAAAAAACAGCAATTTTGAAAAGTGAGGCTAAAAGCAGAAAAATGGAATTTAATAAACCAAGTGCACTCCAGTTAACTGGCAACTTGGATGCCAATTTCAAACAATATAAGCAAGAAGTAAAAATTTATTTCACAGCCACGGAGACAAATAAAAAGTCGGTCGAAATTCAGGTAGCACGGCTTAAAAACCTATTAGGAAGTGAAGCTCTGAAATTATACCAAACGTTAACAACCCTTAAAGAGTCAGAAGAAAATGTTGATGCTGTATTGGAGGTATTGGAAAAACACTGTACTCCAACAAAGAATTTGATAATGGAAGTGTACAAGTTTTTTGCAAGAAAGCAAGAGTCTCAGGAACCATTTGAAAAGTTCTACGCAGATCTCAAAACACTGGTTATCCCATGTGAATTTAAGGATCAAGAGGAGAAACTTTTAAAAGTACAGATTGTTTTAGGAGTTCATTCTAAAAGCATTCAAGAAAGGCTACTTAGAGAGGACACAACGCTAGAGAAAGTAGTGTCCTTCTGCAAATCTGTAGAATTGGCAGAGAAGAATATGCAAGTAATTGAACAGGAGAAGCGGCAGGAAGACAGCGAGGTGAAAAAACACATCCACAAACAACAAGCGTTAGGCAACAAGGGTAATAGTTATCCTAGTTATATTGAAGGTAACGCATATAGTAAAAACAAAAATGTATGTCAACGGTGTGGTAAATACCATCCTAATCAAACTTGTGTAGCAATAGGGAAAACATGTATAAAATGTCAAAAACTAAATCACTTTGCAAACATGTGCAAAACACCAGCTAACTATAAACAAAAACATCCTACAGCCCATGAAGTAGTTAACGAAAATGGAGTAGATGATTTTAATATAAACACGCTTCACTATGTAAATAGTGTTCAAGTAGTAGATAAGTTGGATTGGTTTAAAATGATAAAAATACAAAATAAGTTGGTTAACTTTAAGTTAGATAGTGGCGCACAGGTAAATATACTACCGTATCATTTAGTACAAAAATATAAATGGAATAAATTAATGCAAAAAGCAGATATGAAATTAGAAAGTTATGGTGGCTTTAAAATAGCACCAATTGGATTAATTGAAACAAATGTACAAGTAGGAAATGTAGAAACAAGTGTCATTTTCCTAATAGTTGATTTAAAAAACAGTACACCAATATTAGGACTTGGTACATGTGTTGAGTTAGGATTGCTGCAACGCATAGACACTTGTTAATGAAAATCATGAAAGAACAAAGTTTATTAACGAAAATATAGATGTTTTTACAGGATTAGGCTCATTTCCTGATATGTGCAAAATAAATGTAAAGGAAACGGCCATTCCAAAAGCTGTTCCTCCGAGAAGAATACCCTTTAAAATTAAGGATAGGGTAATTAAAACATTAAATATGTTAGTTGATAAGGAGATTATAGCCCCTGTAGAAGAACCAGCAGATTGGGTTCATAACATGGTAATTGTTGAAAAACCAGATAAATCCCTTAGGATTTGTATCGACCCAGTAGAATTAAATAAACATAGTTAGAGAATTTTATCCAATTCCAACATTAGAAGAAATTAGTACTAAACTAGCACATAAAAAACTTTTTTGTGTGTTAGATTTAAAAGATGGTTTTCATCAAATAAAATTAGATCATGAATCAAGCAAGCTTTGTGCTTTTGGCACACCCATAGGAATTTATAAATTCTTAAGAGCACCGTTTGGGTTAAGTTCTATTCCGGAAATTTTTCAAAGATTCACACAAAAATATTTTGGGGATATTCCGGGTGTTACAGTATACTTTGACGATATTTTATGTTGCGCAAGTAGTGAAACCGAACTAAAAGCAATTCTAGATAAAGTACTACAAAGAGCACGTCAGTATAATATCAAATTCAATGCAAATAAATTGCAGTACTTGGTAAAAGAAGTCAAGTATTTTGGGTTAATCTTTAATGAGCAAGGTATGAAACCCAATCAAGAAAGAATTGAGGCTATTAAAAATTTAAAACAACCATCAAATAAGAAACAATTACAACAAATTCTAGGTATGTTAAATTTTTTAAGAAATTTTCTACCAAATCTCTCTGAATTTATATCGCCATTAAGACAGTTATTGAAAGATAATACTGAGTGAGTTTGGACAACTATTCATGAAAAAGCTCTGCAAAGACTTAAAGACATGGTTTGTGAGATTTCAATCTTAACTCCATTTGACACATCCAAACAAGTAAATACAATGTGACGCATCTAAAGAAGCAGTCGGCTGCTGTCTCTTACAGGAAGGAAAAACTATATGTTTTGCTTCAAGGTCCTTGTCAGAAGCAGAATGTAATTATGCACAAATTGAGAAAGAGTTGTTGTCTGTAACTTTTGCTTGTAAAAAATTTCATAATTTAGTCTACGGCCATAAAATTAAAATATTCAATGATCACCAACCGCTAATATCGATAGTTAAAAAGGATCTAGACAAAATTAAAAATAATAGATTATGTAGACTTAGAATGTCATTATTAATATATGATTTTGACCTTCACTACTTACCAGGAACAAAAATGTACATAGCAGATTTATTAAGTCGAAATATAATACATAAAGAGGAAAAAGAAGAGGAGATAATGCAAGATGTTGTGCATGCACTTACACTAGGTATGTTTGGAATGAGTGAAACTAAAGTAAAACAATTTCAAGAAGCTGTAGAAAATGATGAAGCACTAAAACAAATAGTTAAGTGGTACAGCGAGGGTTGGCCTAACAAATGCCATAAAGAAGGAGCGACTAAACATTATTGGAAATTGCGAAATGATATTGTTGTTGAAAATGGACTAGTTTATTATTTGGATAAACTTGTTGTGCCAAAATCATTTAAAGCATATATGTTAAATTTATTGCATGAAACGCATTTAGGGATAGTGAAAACTAAAGGAGTTGCGAAAAATAATTTGTACTGGCCTGCCATGCTGTCGAACATAGAAAATTACATATCTAACTGCAATATTTGTTTAAAATATACTAGATCGAAAACAAAGGAACCTTTGCAAAGTCACGAAATACCATTTTACAAAATAGGTGTAGATATAGCAGAAAATGCTGGTACTAGTTATTTAATATTGTATGATTACTATTCAAGGTGGTTAGAGATAGCAAAAATAACAAGTAAAAACACAAGAGCAATCATCGATAAATTCAAAGATATTTTCAGTAGATATGGTATACCCGGTATAGTAGTAGCCGACAATATGCCGTTTGGGAGCTATGAAATGATCAAATTTGCTGAACAGTGGAACTTTGCAATACAGACTTCAAGCCCACATTATCCTAAAAGTAACGGTTTGGCCGAAAAAGGTGTGGGCATTGCGAAAAAGATGTTAAGAAAAGCAGCTGAAAGTAATCAAGACATAGAGCTATATTTATTAAATTATAGAAATGCTCCAGTTGCGGGTCTTGGTTGCTCCCCAGCTCAGTTATTAATTAGTAGAACTTTAAGATCAAAAATACCTGTAACCAACAAAGGGTTAGTGCCTAAATTAGTAGATAGCAATGTAAAAAATAAGATGTTAAATAATCAAGCGAAACAAAAAATGTGGTATGACAGAAATGCATCTAAAAGTGAACAGAATTTTACAAGTAGTCAAAAAGTGTTTTTGCAAAACATTAAAACTTTATTATGGGAACCAGCCATTATTGTAAAACCACTAAGTCAACCTTGATCATATTTAGTTAAAACACTTAATAAGAAATATTATAGACGAAACACAATACACATTAAAGAAAAATTAAATGATTCTATTCGCTTAGATATGCATTTGAATGATAATGTCGATACTGCAAATAATAAAGTATTAGGCACGTCTTCTGAACCTGTATCAGTTCCTCGCAGATCAGAACGACTAAGACGCCCTGTAAATCGTTTAAGTTTGTAACTCAAAGGGGGCATGTTGTATATTTAAAAGGGGCATGTTGTATATTTAAAAGGCCTACTTTTAATAATAGATTAAGATAGAGTAATCTGTATTATCGGCAGACATAAGTAATGTCAAAGCACGTTTGTACCTAATTCAGAGTTCAATAAATACTTTAATCATAATTATCTTGTGTAATACATAATAATAAAATAAATAAGAATCAAGATAAAACAGGTAGTACAATGTGATTTCTTAAAAACTCAATTGCTGCAGGCCGAATTCTGTCTTAATAACCTTAGAACTGTCTGCGTTAAGTCAGAATATGGCCTGCTGCAATTGAGTTTTTAAAAAATCACATTGTATATTGATTAAAAAAAAAAATGAAAATAAAGTATTTCTTTAATATGTAAGTTATTTTTTTCACTACTAGTATTAGAAGATGTCATTATTGACCTTATTTTCGAGCCCAGAAGATGAATTTCTCTCCTAGTGGTCAATAATTTTTTATTATTGACTACTGGTTAATAATAAAAACAATTGCTATGCATTCAGGTGCCTATTTTAAATATGTTTTACCCAAATGTCAATTGAAATTAACCTCTCCCCTTGTTTTCGAGCAAGGCTATTTGATTTTTGTGGATATTTAGAAATAAATATAGGCATCTGTCATTTTATTTTTTATTTATGTAAAAATGATTAATTAAAAGGAATAAAGGTGCTAGTAGTGAAAAAAATAGTATATAAACCACGGTAGAGAAGACTTTTCTCAGCCTCACAACTTATTTCCCTCCATGCTTCGCATGTCGGGAAATAATACTGCTCGGCTGAGAAAAATGTCTTCTCTACCTTGGTCTATAATATACTATTTTCACTACTAGTATTAGAAGATGTCATTATTGACCTTATTTTCGAGCCCAGAAGATGAATTTCTCTCCTAGTGGTCAATAATTTTTTATTATTGACTACTGGTTAATAATAAAAACAATTGCTATGCGCTCAGGTGCCTATTTTAAATATGTTTTACCCAAATGTCAATTGAAATTAACCTCTCCCCTTGTTTTCGAGCAAGGCTATTTGATTTTTGTGGATATTTAGAAATAAATATACGCATCTGTCATTTTATTTTTTATTTATGTAAAAATGATTAATTAAAAGGAATAAAGGTGCTAGTAGTGAAAAAAATAGTATATAAACCACGGTAGAGAAGACTTTTCTCAGCCTCACAACTTATTTCCCTCCATGCTTCGCATGTCGGGAAATAATACTGCTGGGCTGAGAAAAATGTCTTCTCTACCTTGGTCTATAATATACTATTTAGCTCTAGTATGAAATTGTCATTTAAAGATTTTTTCCATTTACAGTATTATCAAATGAACCAAAGACGTATGCAACCCTGTTGAAGTCTGGTGGCGGTACTGGTTACTCCCCTGTTGCTCCTGTAAACACAGTTTTTAATCCACCTCCAAAAGCAATGTCTCCAGTAAGTAACATTACATATATTTATTCTGTTGTTAAAGCGTTGGAATTATTTAAATTTGTTACATAAACATTTTAAATTCAATAACATTATTTATTTTTTGTGTATATTTTATGTAGCCCTTGGCACAAAACCGTTATGAGAATCGTGATGCACCATTAGCAACTTCACAAGTTGGAAATCAGGCTTCTGGACCTCTTGGACCACGTCCTCCAGTTAATCGTAATTCACGCAACAGTCAATCTCGTGTACCTAGGCAAGACTCTCGTAATACACCAAGTGGGAAAAATAATTTTTCCGATGAAGGAACTAATTATGGTAAGTTGTTAATATACTGTTTTGTTTTATGGTTTATAACTTGCATCACTAAAAATGACTTGAAGAAAGAGTTTGTTATGTATAACTTATGTTTTTGTGCCAAGCTCATTAGTTCTTTTCCTCTAGCGTTCCTAATTCCATAGCCAAATCGACCCATAATTGTTTCATCTCTTTCTCGATGCCCTACTTTACTATTCAAGTCTCCCATTATTTTTACGTCTCTTGTTTTCTTTCTTGCTTCTTCTAAAGCTATTTCCAAGTCAGTGTAGAACTTTTCTAGATCTTCATCTGGTGCAGACTGTTGGGGCATACACTTGTATAATTACAAATTTTTGATTTTCACTTACGTTTAACGTTATTGCAGCTACTCTCTCTGTGTATCCTTGTAATTCATCCACCTTACTTTGTAGTTTTTTGTTGATATAAAATCCTACTCCGCCTTGACCTTTTCTTTCTCCTTTGGTCCTTTTTGCACTAGCTTTTCTCCGTCTCTCCTGGTTTCAGCAATACCTAAGTTCGAGTTCCACTAGTTTTGCTTCTCCTTTAAGTGTTTTCACATTAATTGTACATACTTTCAGTTTTATTGTTTTTGTTTGTTCTTTTCTTTCTTCTGTTTTATTGTTTGAAGATGGGGGGCTTTGATCTCTTACCTCCTTGTTGATCAAACTTCTAGAAGGCGTTAAAGTAAAATTTGTTCGAGTTTTAATAACTATTTTGTTGTCCATGGTCATTGCATAGTTGTCAACGTTATTAGCTGTTTGAGTTGTGCGATTTAGTTTTTCGGTAGTGATGCTATGGGTTTTTCTTTGAAGATGGGTTTCAGTAACGCTTGAAACATTTCCTTCTTTCCTCCACCTGCATCTGCTCCTTTCCCTTTAACAACCAGGTTACCTTCTCTTATTTTCTTTGCCTCTTGATTTGTTTGATTTTGTGAGACTGGTGTTTTTTGTAAAGAATTTTGTTGCTACATAATTTTTCGAATGTTGGTTATCTTCATTTGTCAGCGTTTTTGGTGATACACTTTCTTCTGACCGTTGTCTTTTTTTGTTTTCTGTATTATCTTCTTGCATCTTTTCGGCTCCATTTTCAAATATTTTTTCATTTTCTTCTTGTATGTCTCCCCACCTACGATCAGTTCATTATATTTTAAGTATGCTCTCAGGCCCATTTCTCTTGCTTTTTTCAAATGTACCAACAGGTTCTTTCTTTGCTGCTGGACTTCCTTTGAGTAGTCTTCAGCTATCGATATCTTTTCTTTTTTGTTACCTTTACTATCTCATGTTCGTTATTTCTTATCTTTCCCAATCTTCTGATCTCTTGTATTTCTGTTTCCATATTTATATTAACTTCCATTTTTCTCAACATTAGTCTAATTTTTTCCTTCATTTCCAGCTCTCTTTCTTCGCTTGTAAACATCTTAAATATGTTGATTTATAATGGGCGATAACAATTCAAAGGTTCAAGTCTGCGTTCAATTTCTATACCAAGAAAAATGCTAGCATTCATCATCACAGTTACCACAAAAACACTTCCTTAAAATAAACATTCTACAAACCGGTATGCCGTCAACTAGTTTAAAAACAAAACATGTGACAAACGACAGCACTGCGTAGGTGCCGCACCAATCTCTAGCCGTCGACAACAACTTCGATGCCAAGTTTGATTTCCATCGACGCGGCTTGAGTAGTCACTTCTACAATCGAAAAGTGACGGAGTTAGGGAATACCAACTAACAACCACTTCTATTCAATTTGAATATTTTTGTATATTTGCTGATACTACTTTATTTAATTCTGGCTGTAGCTTATGTCTGTACTGCTAGATGATTTCCACATCGTCCTCGGTAACTCCTTTATACCTTCTAACCCTATTTCTTGGTTTTGACATCCTTATTTTAGCTCTTGCAAGGAAGCGATCTGAGTCTAATAAGTAATATTCTTTGTTTATTAAGAAGACCGCAGAAAGTCACAGGGTCATGGAAATTCATCATTTGGAGACAGTCATCAGCTATTTTTAGGTAACTTGCCCCACAGTGCTACAGAGGAAGAACTGCGTGAAATCTTCTCGGCTTTTGGACCTATTGTTGATTTGAGAATTCATAGTAAACCAGGCACCAAGGGAAATTCTGCCGGCCCTCGTGCACCACCTAATTATGGTTTTATTACATATGAAAATCAACAAGCAGTTCAAAATTGCCTTGCAGCGAAGGTATGTTATCATTAAAGAAACAAATTATACTTAAAAACTGTCAATATGAAACTGCAGGTACATATAAACAATTTTGCAATTTAATATGGTAAAATTCCATTTTTATTTTTTTGTATTGTAAATGTAAAAATTTGTTCAATGAACTAGTTGTTTATTGTTTTTCAAATGTGTAGGCAAATTATGCTAATAAAATGTTTTTTCAGCCTATTTACTACCCAAATAATGACAAAAGTGGCACAGTCTTAAATGTAGAAGAAAAGAAAACAAAAGACCGATTGTCTTATGGTGGTAATCGTGTCGGTTCAGATAACGTAGGGGGACCTAGGTCTCGAGATAATGGACCACGACGTGGTCCCGGTCCACCTCGAGGAGGTGGCGCTAGTGGTGGTGGCGGAGGAGGTCCTCCTGGTGGCCCCGGAGGTCGACCCAATAACTTCAACAGGCCACCTCCTAATCGTAGTTCCGGCAACACATATGGTAACCGTCGCTAGCTACTCATGTACACCAACAGTGATAACTATTTCACCCAGCCGCAGAATGATGGCACACACAGGCATAAATAAACTCTATTATTCTAGTTCGTGTGTGGTTGAAAATATATACATAAACGCATTATAGTGTTATCAATTATGACTGGAGATATTTGTTGCAACATTAGTGCCAACAGTGAACGTAATTTGTTGCAGTGTATTTGTACGCAAACCTTTTCTTTACTTTAATTGTTGCCATTTTTTTTATTCCATAAACAAAGTGTGATAAGTAGCAAATGTGTTAGTTGCTTTCATTATACGGGCTGTGTGTTAGTTTTAATAAACAAAATTTTTTTAGAAAAATTATAAAATAAATTGCTTTTAATATCTGGTACCATTATATGAATAAATATTTAAAGCTGCTGTTTTTAAAGGAACGGTTTGATTATAAATACAGCTGCTGGTTATGGCGAGGTCTCTTTATTTTACAGTACGAAATTTTATACTTTATAATAATTTATATATACCGTTGCTGCTTAGGGATATTTTTCATCGGTTTAGTACACTTTGTGATTGTTATTTTAGTTTGTTTTAATGTTACTGCTGATTTTAAATACCAAAAAGGAAATATACATAATATATTGTAGCATCTAACAGCACGTGTACTAATTGTGTGCATGTTCATTACGTAAGTAGTAGTAATAAATTTTTGGAAACATTTAATGCAGCTACTTTCATATTAGCGGTAACTACAGTGACACTTCAGTGTTGAAGGCCTTTTAAAATTACAAAGTGGTAAGACAGCTTGGAGTGATTTTGGACACAGAATACTAATTATTTTTCATTTGTGTGTTTAGTTTGTGTTAAGTTTAATCTTTATAATGTATATGATTTTTGTACTTGTAAAAACTGCGTCATTTTGATTTCAACGTAAGTGAATAATTAAGCATTAAGGCTGAATTATTTCTTAATAAATACTATTTGCTATTAACTGTGTATAAGTGATTTAATTTTGATTTTCTTTTTTTTTTCTAGAAAGGTTTATATGTTTGTCTTACATAAGTGGAATGTTTTTACAAGCTTAGTTTATAATACGGTTATATTAAACAGTATTTATCGTTTTCTTTGTGATAATCCTTTGCCATTAATTTTTTTTTCTTTCTTTTTAATATAAAAGAAAAATTATTCTTCCTTCCACTTACTAAGACTTGTGCAGGTTTCACTAGTCAGGATACAGAATATTTTTCACTTTAGTTTTCAGTTTTTGTTCCTGTAATATAAAATTGTTACTTGCATTAAAAAAAGATTGTTACCTTAACTTGTTATCTTTTTTTAACCTTACAACATTATTATTTAATACGAATATATCCGATTACTGAAATAATGTAATTTCAAAATTTATTCCGCAATAAAATGTGTATTCGGGATGTTTTTAAATAGACTGAATTAATAAAAAATTGTGTTGAGACTTTAAAACTAGCATGACTGAAATTCTTATGGTAGGTGCTTAATATAAAATGATTTGGTTAAAAGATACGGTACATCTGTTTTTATTTCTTTATATGTATCTAAGTAAAATAATGTAAAATTAAAACACTGAAGGACCGATAAAAAAAGTAGAAAATATAACTTCTAATAAAAGGTATTTATTAATGCTGGTTTTTTGTATCGCATGTGTGTTGATTTTTAATCTAAGCATTTGATACTGGTTCTTATAATATCGCGATGAACTATATCAGAGGTTGACAAACGGAAATAATATTGCCATATTTTGATTTGTACAAAAATTTATTCGCATAATTGAGTTGTGTAATAAAATACATTTTGTGCAACCTACATCAGGGCAGAACCAGTTAGACTCCAGCCGTGAAATCAGACGATGCACGTCATCGAGCTAATTTTAAATGACGCCATAAATGCCACGATTAGATTTACAAAACTGATGTTTATTTTCTTCTTTATAGCTTATTTTAAATTATACCTTTGGTTTAAGCTTAATCAATGATCATTTATAATCTTTAATTCTTTCGGGAAATTTTTAGGTGTAGGTACATTTCAACAATATATTAATCGGCCCGAGTGGAACGTGAGACCCGATTACGTTGTTGAAATGAGCTACTAAAAATTTCCCGGACATGAATTAATGCTCGAGTGCAGATTCGGTAAGAAAATCGTAACGACATCGCCACTAAAAACAATAATAATTCAGTACATATTTAAATTTTCATATATAAAGTGTGCGTGAAAACCGCAAATACGGCTCCGTATGCGCTGTAATGTTAAAGGTGATTTAGTTAGTGAAAAACAATATAAAACTGTAAGTGAGCTGCAGAAGTTGAGCATAAAAACAAGTGGCTACTTAGAAAGTGAAGTAATGAAGTAACCAAATTAATTAAGGAAAAGTGAGTCACAAATTGCTCGTGAAAACAGCTGAACAACGCTACTTGCGACGAGCGAGCGGTAACAAGCTGCGCGCTTATGCGTTTGCCACACAAATGTGAAGTTTACAGCACGAACGATAGTGAGTGCTGCAGTCACATTAGTGTGGCAAGAACAAGCTTTCAACACATGTATTACACGCTATTTTTTCTACAACCACATTTCCATAAAAAAATTAAATATTTCTGCAAAATCTGACATTTTTATTTGCGTGCGGAAAAACTACTTTCCGTACGCAAATCAAAATTTGAGTGCAAAAATAGTTATTTTCGTATCAAGTGTCGAAAGTAGCAAATATCATGCGAGTGTTTATAATAGATATTATACGAGTGCAGAGCGTAGCGGAGCACGAGTAGATGTATTATAAACACGAGCGGAGATATTTGCCTTTCGAACGAGTTACGAACACTATTTTTCCCACGACCAAAAATGTACATGTCAAAAAGTAACAATGACAGTTTAGATAAAACGACCGTCATTTTATGTTTTGAACCGGCCGCAGCTTCCTATTATTGCGCAAACTGTGCGATATATCCCTATACGTGTTCATATCGCACGGGTTCTTCATTTGTTTTGCGAAAGTAAATCGCACAGATGATATTGTCAACTTTCGCGCCTGCTTTTTTGTGCGTAAGGAGCGACTTTCTTATCACAAATTTCACTTGTTCGGCAAACACTTATTTTCAATACTCGTATCTATGGAGACGAAGTCTGAAAAGCCCACTTTCCATGGTGGGAGTAGAAAAAAACATTCAAATATTTCTGCAAAATCTGACATTTTTATCTGCGTGCGGAAAAACTACTTTTTTTATTTTGCGTTTAGAATAACTTCATTCTAGCACCCAAATGACGTCATTTGAGTGTTAGAATAAAAGTCGTTGGTGTGCTAGAATAGACTAGTAAAATGTACTGTATTGATGTTGGTAGCGTTGAACTGTCAACTGACATACGTCAAAAATTCTTTTTCATACTGGGATTTGGACTTGTCCGGCAATAAATTTTTTAACGTTTTTTGTGCAATTTGCCTAATTTTCGGCGGCGTTGGTGATAAACTTTTTTCTGCATTCATTTTCAAACATTAAACGCGAAAATAAAAAAAACTGACGTTTCAAATTAATTTTTTTCACAGCCGCCTAAAATTACGCCACATAAACGTTACCAACCACCGCAAAATTCCCTAGATTTAAAATTTTTATTTTTTAATTTATAAAATGGTATAAAGCGGCAAAATAGAAAAAATAGTATAAAACACTCGTTGCAGAAGGTCCTTCAAGCACTCATTTGTTCCTCAACTCGCCGCTATGCGGCTAGGGTTGCCACCTTTTAAATATAGCAAAACCGGTCATCAGCCTTAAGCCACAAAATTTCATTAATTTTATTTTTATTTTTTTTTTGTACAAATACAGACTATACAGGGTGTCAACGAAACCTGGGGCACCCCTATATACTTTTTATTTTTTAAGATATTAAAATGAAATTTCGTATATGTAATACACTCTTTAAATGGAAGTTTTTGACATAGAACACAAGTTCCTGTCACTTCCGGTTTAGCCGAAATTAACATCAACTTTGTTATTTTAAATGGAACGCCCTGTATATTTATACATTTTTGGAATCTCCATTTAATTTTACGTATGATAGTACCAACTTCGAAACATTTTGATGACAAAGTAAATTTTGGTAAAAATTAATCTAATTTTCGTTGCTGTATTAGAATGACCTAAAGTAGGATTAATATGAAAATTTAATTCGGAATAACACACACATAGAATTGAAACAAATGAAATGCACAAAATAAATTAATTAATTTCTTCTAAAACAATTTGTTTTTAGTGTCGCACCCTGATTTCCATTTTACGCGGATCATGGCATCCTAGATTAATAAATAAACTCTTCTGCACGTATTTACTTTGTCATCAAAATAAAATATTTCAAACTTGATACTAAGATACGTAGAATTAAATGGAGATTCCAAAAATGTATAAGTATGCAGGGTGTTCCATTTAAAATAACAAAATTGAGGGTATTTCCGGCGAAGCCGGAAGTGACAGAAACTTCTGTTCTACATCAAATAATACAGTTTAAAGAGTATATTATTACGTATACCAAATTTCATTTTGATATCTTAAAATATAATTTAAAAAATAGAGGTTTCATTGACACCTGGTATATGCATAAATATATACATACAAAAATATAATCCCAGGCTTTTCACAGAAATTTTCAAATTAAATTTAAAGGAATATTTTTGGTTTGCCTTTGCGGATGTAGTTAAATCCTTCGAACATATACTACTGGAATGAGTGTAGTACGTCCGCAGCGGTCCTAAGAAGATAGACAAGGACAGACAATAGTTGATCCAAGTATTTTGTGCGCATGATCGCTATTTGAACACAATGGAGGGAAATCGTTTTAGTACGCCAACAAACGTCAACTAACGCAACTGACGCCAAAACTGCGCAGCTGAAGCTTTGGGGGCGTCAAACAAATCGGAAATTAACGACTGCGTAATATTGACTAGTTCGACTCCTCGTCTGTCCTTCTCATACTTACCGATTATTCTAATTTTGTCTTTGTCAATCATCTTTGAACCACCACTTTTACACTGCGGTAATAGGAGTATGATCATTCCAGTAGTATATGTTCGAAGGTTAAATCCTTATTATTATGTATGAAGTATGGATCACGCGCATGCGCATGAGCTGGCGCTAGACATACGTTGAATATTCTATCTCTATCTTATGTACTATACAAAGATGTCGACAGTGTTGCCAAATGCGAGGAAATTTTCCTCAAACCAGGTAAATTTTTATATGTCAGCGAAAAGGCAAATTTTCTATAAAAACGCAAAAGCCGGGGAAATTTCCGCTACTCGTAATACTTTGCTTTAAAAACGTATGCATTCCGATTTTTATATTCTAAAATCATCAAAACAATTCTTATGTGCTCTTTATTTTTTAATCAATTAGCTTTTAATATTTTGTCTTTACCGCATTCAAATGCAGCTACTGAGCACATATTCTCCGTTGTCAATGACGTAAAGTCGAAAAAAATAAGAAACAAAATAGGAAACAGCATTTGTATTATTCGATATTCGAGCTAATATTGTGAAATTTGAAGTAACCCTATACCCCTATCGGTATATGTTATCTTTGCATAATTCGCAAAATTCGTATTCATTTGTAATAAAATTAATATTACTACGAATATAATATCGATTAATATGTTACGAAATATTTTGCATTTTACGTCACCAACCAAGCGAATTTTTACTTCAAGAAGGGAAATTTTTGTGTTGTTCAGGAGAAATAATGTTGTGTTGACCTGGCAACACTGGATGTCCATAACCAAATTATTTTGCGCGATTAGACTCAAATAGTACATGGTTTTCCGGTTCAAACGAAAATTAACCGGCTTTTTAGATACTTTGCCCGGCAACCGGCAGAAACCTTTTTAAACCGGTTACACCGGGTGAAAACCGGCCAGGTGGCAACCCTATATGCGGCTCGTTTCGGAATTTCAAATTCGTGCTTGAATAGATGCCTTCTGCAACTTGTATTTTAATATACTATTACATCATCCTATAACGTTAGCATGCTAATAACTCCTTAGCAACGAGTTATGTTAAGATACCTTTAACAGCACTAGTGCTGTAAAACTTATAATAACACAATATGGCAAATTTACGTTACACTTTATAAATTGTCATTGGAAATAATTTTTTATTTTTTGAAAAAAAATTATAGGATGATATAAACCGTGTTACGATACACGTAACGTTATTTGCTGGTTACATTACTCAAGAATTAAAAGAACTCGCTCCTTCGTCGCTCGTTCTTTCAAACTTTTCTCTCGTAATGTAAAATGCTTCATAACGTTACTACCATGAGATCAAAAAAAAGATGATTCTGAGCAGGCCTTGACTAGCATTCTAGAACCAGTGTAGCCAATCGTGTTGTACTAGTCAAGGCCTGCTCAGAATCATTTTTTTTTCGATCTCATGGTAGTATCGTAATAGTTATTTTCCCACGACCATATAAGAAAGTCGCTCCTAACGCACAACAAACTAGGCGCGAAAGTTGACAATATCACCCGTGCGATTGACTTTCGCAAAACAAATGAACAACCCGTGCGATATGAACACGTATAGGGATATATCGCACAGTTTGCGCAATAATAGGAAGCTGCGGCCGCTTCAAAACAAAAAATGACGGTCGTTTTACCTGAACTGTCAGTGTTACTTTTTGACATGTACATTTTTGGTCGTGGGAAAAATAGTGTTCGTAACTCGTTCGAAAGGCAAATATCTCCGCTCGTGTTTATAAATATTTCTACTCGTGCTCCGCTTCGCTCCGCACTCGTATATCTATTTATAAACACTCGCTTGATATTTGCTACTTTCGACACTTGATACGAAAATAACTATTGTACAACTAGTAATGAAAGCAATATTTTTTTCATGAGTTTGAAGTTTTATGCACGACGGCGAAGCCGGAGTGCATCAATCAAACGAGCGAAAAAAAGATGCTTTCATACGAGTTGTACACAATGGCCCGTATTCTGATCTCATATTTAAATTTAACGTCATGTTTAACTACCTACCATGGCAACATTGTGTATCTCTCTTATACACATATAAAATTATATAAAGCTATATCGTTTTATGTTTACGCTAAACACGACTTTAGTTAGAGACAACTTTAAACATAAGATCAGAATACGGCCCAATATTTTTTTCTACTCCTACTATTGAAAGTTGATCTTTCCACATGATTTTTAATGCTGAAAGCAATTGTTTGTCGAAACTGTGCGACAAAATCCAAAAGTGTGTTGCAAAGTACTTTGCAACACACTTTCAAAATGGCGCCGGTTAACTGTATGGTTTGTTTATATTTGTGATATGTTTATTTTCATAGCAACGGACTTATTTCCATAGTGACCATAGTTTTCATGAGCATACTTAATATTCCACAAAAATTATAAAATTTGTTTTAAAATATTAAATAGTGAATTAAATGTCTTTCTTCTGTAGGAGTAGAAAAAATAGTGTGTAATAACACTTGTTGAAAGTGTTTTGCAAAACTCAAATGAATGCAGCCTTCGACTTCGTCTCAGGCTGCAACCTTCATTTTCGTTCTGCAAAACTGTACTTTCAACACTTGTTATACAAATTACTATTTTGCATTTTGACATCTTAAATCCCTCAAAACAGGATAAAAAGGATTTGAGAATTTACAGTTGTCAAACTGACAATTTACAATATTTTATTTAAATAAAGCATACCTTACTTAATGCAAAATGTAAAATTAAATAGTTAAAAAAAGTGTTGCTTTCTTTATGATTTTTTAATAAAAAAAAGTCCACTTTTTTTGTCAAAATGCAAAAAATTACTATTCCTCACTCAAATTCCACTTGTTCGGCAAACACTTATTTTTAATACTCGTATCTATGGAGTCTGAAAAGCCCACTTTCCATGGTGGTTGTAGAAAAATAATCTTCTCATTTTGATAAATATTTCTCTTGCATATTCTATTCTGGTTTTGATTTCTGTCTCTGGATCTAACTCTTCTGTTATCCAGCATCCAAGATATTTGAACTTCTGAACTTGTTCAATTTGCTGACTATCTATGTGAATATCTGTTACTATGTTATTTTGGTTGCTGAATACCATTATTTTAGTTTTTTGTTTATTTATTTTCATTCCTAATGCCTTTCCTTCGGTATCCTATCTGCCTAGTAAATTCTGTAAATCCTCTTCACTCTCCGCTATGATTGCGGTGTCGTCGGCATTTCTCAGGTTATTAATAATTACTCCATTTATTCTTATTCCCTCGCTAACTTCTTCCAAGGCGTTCTGGAAGATATTCTCTGAATATAGATTGAATAATAGTGGTGATAGTACGCAACCTTGTCTTACACCTCGTTCTATTTTAACGCTATTAGTGATTCCGTTCTCGATTCTGACAGAGGCTGTTTGGTTCCAGTACAATTGTTTGATGACCATTATTTCATTTTTATCGAGTCCTCTTTTTTGTAATTGTTCTATTAATTCTGCGTGTAATACTCGGTCAAACGCCTTCTCGTAATCAATGAAGCAAACATATGCGTTTTCCGTTGATATTTGCATTTCTGCATAAGTTCTGTGAAGCTATGTAGAGCCTCTCTTGTACCAAAACGAGATCGAAAACCAAACTGTTGGTCGCTTATGGCTTCTTCGCACTTCCTAAAAATTCCATTATGTACAATTTTTAGAAATACCTTGAGGATGTGGCTCATTAAGCTTATTAGCCGGAAATCATTGCATCTTTTTGTATTTGACTTTTTTGGTATAGGGATGACAATAGATTTACTGGCATTTACATACAGTCAATTTCTATTTGACGTATCTAAAGTTGCATAACGTTGTACGTATTTATCGAAACCAAAAAGTCATAAGAAACAAATTTAAAGCGGGCGCGTTTAGCAGAACGTCAAAAAAGAGTTGAGGTTAGAGGCCAAGAATTGCGTAAGATTCATATTTGAAAATTTGCATATTTACATAGTTATTTGTGTTATTACTGCAAAAACAAAATTACGATTGTCTGTGTATTTAAATTGTAATCTCCTTGTCAAGTTTCCGTAAAGTTTGGATTTAAAGCCGATAAGTACTGTACTATATGTGTTGCCTACACGCTAAATTATAAATTGGAAATTTAAACCGATTTTTATAGAACTTTATTTCCAATTTTTCTGGAATAATTTGCATTTTGAAAAAATAATTTTTTCTGGTGTTTGGAAGAGAGTGGTTGTATCTATCTACTGATAGAGAGCTTTTTTCGGTATCGATATTTTTGTAAAAACTATTTGAAAATTTTGAAGTTAAATAGAGCTTTAGATTTTTTAATACTGTAAAGTTGGTTTTTAGAAATTAAAAAAAATCTTTCTATCAATAGACAGAAAAGACATGGATAATTACAAAAAAAATGCTCTGCCGTTCCTGCTTAAAAAATGAGTCTAAAAAAATGGAACAAAATGTGCTTAAAATGAGGTATATTTCATGGTGTAAATTCCAGCCTTAATGCTAGTTCCCATTTTCCACAAAATTTAATACAGTTTATAATTTTCTTTAAAATGTACCTATTTTTGGTCATCTGTTCATTGTGTTTTATAATATTTTGTCTATAAACTGAGTCCAACTGAGCTGTTATATTTACCAAGCATAAGATAGCCAACTCCGTACAATACTTCTTACCGGGTGGCCATAAATATCTGTTATCACATTACCTTTGGAATCTACACCGCTTTATAAAAGTGATTAATCCAACTACCCTAAATGTCAAATGTCATTAATGACATTTAGGCTAGTTGGATTAATCATTTTTATAAAGCGGTGTAGATTCCAAAGGTAATGTGATAACAGATATTTATGGCCACCCGGTATGATGTGCACTAATTCATGTTTTTTATTTTCTGATTTAAATGCTTTATATCTTTAGCGACCATGTTTTGTTCATTCCATCGAAATAAAATAAGACACACGGACAACAAAACAGAGCATTTACCTCATCACATCCCGAAATCGGTACTTTTAGTGATTAGTTACTAATCGTTTCTAGGTACTTTTACTCGCCTAATTGCTATCAAAATAAATAATTATCGAATACTTCATTCTCAGCCATAACATACTCCTTCGCCGTAATTTGAAACCATCGAAACCAAACGCCAAAGAATGTTTAGATTTTACTGAAGAGTAAATAAAAAGCTGTAATAATTTATTAAAATGATTAACTCTGGATACAAAAAGTTTTAAAACTGGCTTTGAAAAATTATATTAAGCATATCCTTCTTTACCAACTCTTAGATAGGCAATATAAATTTAGAGGGTAAAATACCAATTTATCTTTAGTTTTAGTTCAAGCAATATTTTATTATAGTAATGTTTGTTTGTGTGTTTTTTTTTAAATATATGTTTATAATTTTATGTTTTTATTTCAACTATTCTTGAACGCCGAATATTGTAATGATATACAAATTGAAACAAACAATTCCATTTGCACATTTGCACAAAATCATCTTTTGTTACAAATTTGAAGTTCTAAAAGTCCCGCTAGTTATTATTTATTTCTTGCGCTAATTGTGTTTATTATGACATAATTCTGTAACACGCTTCTCAATAAACAGGGTTCGAATAGCTACGAATACGAATCTTTCCGATGCTGTCGTACTGGGCTCTAAAATCGCGAACCTTCGGCTTCGGGTAACTTAAGAAAGCAATAGAGAATCCGCAATCGGCAATTTCCGTTCACGGTTCGTTCTTACATATACACACATCACAAAAGTCTAGGGATATATATTTTTTTATCGATATAAATCAATTTTGTTATTAAATATCTCTACCATTGATCAAATATGCTAGTGCTAGTCTTTGGGCTAGCGATAGCAATTGTTTCAATAATAAAAAAACAAATGCAAATGCTTAATTCTCAATTCAACTAAAAGTATAGCAATTTCAGTGTGGTTAGGGAATAATTTAATCATCATTTACAGTTAATTTACGTTTATATTGGGGTGATGTAAGTTTTATTGGTGCTGTTATTATGGAAGGTAATCAACAACGACAACATTTAAGTTTAGCTGAAATGAACAGAGCTGTAGGTATGCTAGAAGCTGGTCGAAGACAAGTTGACGTTGCAGCAGCTTTAAACACCTCTCAAAGTGTTATCAGCAGACTGTGGCGTAGATATAGGACATCCGGAGATCCTAGCGAACAACATCCAGGTCGTGGACGCATTACTACCGCAGTTCAAGATCGCTACTTAACATTGGAAGCTAGACGACGACCAATAATTACGGCTAAACAAATGCTTTCACAGCTTCAGACTACTCATAATGTAACTGTATGTTCTCAAACAATCAGAAATCGATTGCATGAAGCTAATCTCCACGCCCGACGTCCAATAAGAGCCCCACCAATTCGACATGGTAATCGAGCACGTAGAGTAGAATGGGCTGAAGAGCATATTCTGTGGACAGAAGAGCAATGGTCTAGGGTTTTGTTCACAGATGAATCTCGTTTTGGAATACACCCTGACAGCCGAAGAGTTAGAGTGTGGAGACGACCTGGTAACTTGGAAAGGCTCAGATGTGTTCAAGATGTCCATTCTTATAAAGGAGGTACCGTAATGATGTGGGGTGGTATCTGCATTGGCGGAAAAACAGATCTCTGTTTTCTTGAGAGGTTTTTAAATGCCGATGGGTATCTAAATAGGGTATTGCGGTCTATAGTGCTTCCATTCGCAGGTGCTGTTGGACCTGAGTTCATTCTAATGCATGATAATGCCACCCCACACGTTGCAGGTACTGTTACCGAGTGGCTTGAAGACGAAAACATTTCTGTTTTACCATGGCCTGTGCAGTCCCCAGACTTAAACGTTATTAAGCACGTGTGGGACATTTTGGGAAGAAGCATTGAAAGTGAATTGGATGAAATTCATACTCGGATTCAGCTTCGTGATACCCTTGTAAGACACTGGCAACAGTTACCGCAAGATGCAATAGATAATTTAATTTTATCAATGCCTAGAAGATGCAGAGCCGTTTTGAACCAAAGAGGAGGAAATACTCTCTACTAAATTTAATTAATGAATACTTTAAGTGCTGACACTTCAATTTCTTATGATTGTATAAAATCAACTTTTTGCTAATAAGTTTCATTAAAGCTTTTTCAACTTGTCTTCTTTTGTTTTAAATTAAATTTCTAATTTAGAATGTTGTAAAAGTATTGTGTTAATTTATTATATGCAGACCACCTAAAAAAAATCAAAATACTTAACAGTTTTGCATAAAAAAAATATATCCCTAGACTTTTGTGATGTGTGTATTTCTTATATGCGGACGAAGGCAGAGCCCTAACGATTTAAAATATAGGTAGTCGTCACGTCGCAGGCGGATAGTAATATGTGTTATACATTAGTAAAGCTTTATATATGTAGATATGCAAAATTTGTATTGTAATAATTAACAATCAATTGTATGTTATATGTACGAGTAATTAAATAAATAAATTACTTTTACTCTTTCCTAAGAATGGTTTTGGGAGGCTCGAGCCCTTGAGCCCCTATGGAGCAGCCGCCACTGCCTGACTGACAGAGTAAATCTCACTTAACTAGATTTCTGCTACTGCCTTTTAATTTTTGTTACATTTTTAAGATATCGAATATCTTAAAGAGTTTTGGTTCTTTAATATTTGCACCTAATTTGTAGAAACGAAAATATATTTGCAATATTTATACTAGTAGAGTTTAACTTTTTTATATTGCAATTTTATTGTTTAAACAGAGACCATTTTTTGCAGCTTTAAAATGACACTAATTTAAACCTATTTCCTTTAAATTTAAACCTATTTCCCTTATTACAAAATGAAATTTTATCAAATGTTATTTAAATGGTTTATCAATTATTTGTGGCCTATTACAAAACTTCTAGAATGAAATATAAATAGGTATTGATCAATATATAATTCAATCAATATCAAAAAATAACAAACTTACAAGTAGTAGCTGTATAGGTGGTTTTCCTACGCTTTGCGTGACTAGCACAGTCATCTAACTTGGAAGAATGTCGATAACCATTAAAGTTTAATGCATACTATTCATATACACTACATGGACACGTAATGACACAGTTTGTCTTTACCGAGGGATCTTTTTAAATAATAACTACAGTCGATCAAACATAAGGCATAAATGTAGAATAATAACAAATATATTGGCCGTTGATATTTTTGCTATTGATTTTCTTGAACTCAATTAGTTTTGTTGAACCGGTGAATTTAGTAAATGTTAGAAAACGTAATAAACAAGTATAGAATAAGTAATATAAGTATAGAATGTTTTTCTGTTTTTATTTTAAATATATTGGAAATACCGGGGCTCCCATGCTTCTAGAGGAACACAAATATAAAATATACTATTTTCTCTAAAAGAGGTTCAAAAGAAGTAGACAACTTGTTTATAAATGACAAAAAATTGTAAGCATTATACTGTATTATAAACATTTTTAAAAATATAAGCGAAGGATTCGAAGGGGTGATTAGTTTGTTAGAATTTTCTTATTTAAAAATGTTTATTTAAGCACATTAAATGCAATAAGTATACAAATTTAGAAAAATTTAAAAAAAAATTAAAAAGTAATAACATCTTGCTACAAAAAGATTACCACATTCCAAAAGTAAATTTGTTTGAAAATAGATATAAGATAAAAGGGCTCTTATCGTATTCAGTTTTACACATTTAACGATTTGTCTAATTCGGCAGTAGGCTGTGCATATTGACAAGTGAAATGTCGTAGTTATTTGTTTGTTACACTATTTTTTAGATTTGCTATTTTACTAATTTTTGTTTCTCAGTTTTCAAGCAGTTGCAGTTAGAATGCAATAATCTTAGTTTTACAAAATATGTGCAGGGTGAGGGTGGACGATTTTCGAAGTGATTGTAGTTTATTTCTTTAACTAAATATTACACCTACCCAAAAAGTAATAAAAGAGTCTCGGGCCAAATTTTCGAGACAAATGTAATGGTAAAATTTAAAATTAAAAATCGGCTATTGTTTTTGACCCACAAGCGGAAGTTTTCGAAGTTATACTCATTTATTTGTGTAGAATTTAATGGTGAAATTGGAATTTAAATTTGTTTATTAAGTTTTACATGAACTTGTGTTTTTTAAATAGCAACTGTAGTTGGCTTTAAAATCTTTAAATAGGTGACTTTTCGACGTTTTCAGAAATATGCGATTTAACGTATGTACTTATTTTAACTAACAAATTAAATATCAACAAATTTCCCAATATTTAAGGATAGCCCTGAATTACAATTATCGAATTATCAAGCAACCCATGAAAACAAACAAATGAATGAAAAACAAAATAAATGGCGGATCATCCAGTTACTTGTCAAATTCAACAATATTCGTTTAGTCATCTAATTTTACTTAATGTAAAAGTAAGTGCAAAGTGTAGCTGCCTAATTGCTTTATGGTTGTTTATATAATGTCTATCTATCAGAAATTCTATATGGCGATTTAAATATATGCTAAGAATTGTGTAATCAATTCTCATTACATTATAACAATCTGAATGTGTATCGGAAACATAAAAATTCTTTTGTATATTAGCCCTTCTTCTTGTTTTACGGGTTGTAGCAGAAGGCTCTGCTCGTCCGTATGCTTACTAAAGTTTATTATATTACCTACTATATTGTCGCTGTATTTTATATATATTTTAATCGCTGTACTTTAATTTGTTATAATCTACAAAATAATTAAGTGAAATAAAAAATTACAAAATTATTCTTATTATTTGTGTTGGCCACATAATACAAGGCCTGTAGAGCATTTAAATAAATAATAGTGCTAAGTTCCTTTATATACATAATAGGCAACAGAATTATTTTTTTTAAATGAATGTTTTTTAATGTTTATGCCGTATTAAAAAGACCCAAGACAAAAAAATTTTTTTTTAAATAATTAAGAAGCGTAAAAAAGGGTCGGAATTTCAAATGAAAAATTTTCCCGCCAAAACGAACACGTATTGCTGTGACGTATGTAGCCGAACGCGTCAGCTGCATAGATAACCAATAATAGTCAGCTGTCAGCTGTCAGCAAAACATACGCGAACGTTGTAGCGCGACGCGCGATATTTAACGTGTTTATTTACCTCCTTCGCCTGTGAAAATTAACAAGTACTACTTCTACACCAGGCAAAATATTTCTATCTATACCTAATGAATAGGTACATGATACTAACCTTAAATTTTTTCCAGTCACTTTGACACTGCAGAGTCTATTTTATGCATATTACCAGGCAACACCGATCCGTGCGGCGCGGTACGTCACATGCCGTTTTCGATTTTCCGGCGGTAATTCAAAATTGCTGAGATAATTTTCTATTTTTTTTCGGGGATAAAATTTTTTTTTATTATTTTAAATATTATGTAGCATATAAGTGACCCCTCAACTACATGTAAAAACGATTTCGCTTAATTTATAAAATTCAGTTCTTTAGCCCATTCTGTTAGTATTATGCTTAAGTTATGTGTTGTATTGAAAATTTTATAAGAATCTGTTGTACTAAGTCATTTTACCAATTTTAACACTTTTAAATAAATGTGTATTATGATCAATTTCTGAATTCAATCAATCGTTAAATTAAAAAAGATAAAAATTATTAAAATTATCTATTAGTATTTTTATTTTTACATATTTCAATTCAAGCAACTCGTGTGCTTTAAAAGTACACCCATATTAGTAATTTCAAAATTGGCGCCAAACACAAATATGTTGACAGTTGCAAATTTGACTAGGAATTTTAATCTTAACCCATATGCAGATGACAAAAGAATCGCGGGTCATCTCTGCTGAATCAAGGTATATACAGGGTGATTCGTGAGGAACCCCCCATATTTTGATAATGTGTTCAGGGAACTAAAAGAAACAAAAAAAGTATAATAAACATATGGTCAAATTTCAACCGTTACTGAGATATTGTGAAAATACTTTTTAATCAGGTGGATTTATTGTAATGCATTAAGAATGAAAAGTGTTTATTTCATAACATAAAATACAAATTAATTAATTGATTTCTCAAAAATATCACCATTCACCTCGATGCATGCGTCAGCTCGTTTGTGAATTGCAGAAGTAGCTCGTTGAAGCGCACGGTGATTATCTCTAATGAGTGCTGCGCAGTTAGTTATTCTATCGAGTAGTGCCTATCTTGTGTTCACTTTTATTTTATAAACTAATGATTTCAGCACTCCCCAAAGGCAATAATCTAGAAGAGTGAGTTCTGGTGACCTTGTTTTGTCTGCATGCAGGGCCACCTGATTAAAAACTATTTTCACAATATCTCAGTAACGGTTGAAATTTGGCCATATGTTTATTATACTTTTTTTGTTTCTTTTAGTTCCCTGAACACATTATCCAAATGTGGGGGGTTCCTCACAAATCACCCTGTATATGGTTTAATACACTTATTGTTATACGGTATTGTTGCGGTGATTTAAATTTATTTTGTATTAGTACAGAATATTCCTACATTATTCTCTATTTCTCTACTGAAACATTTGATTTGTTGTTAGGATATTCTAAAAAATTCGTAGTAATTTCGCTTTGCATTGATTTAATGTTTTGTTTATTTCGTGATTTGTTAAAACACAAACTTGATTAAATTATTCCCAAGTTCTTATACATCTTTATATTTGGTTGCAGACTTTCTGAATTGTTCTTCAGCACAATACCATTGTATTTAGAGATAGAGGTCTCTTTAAATACAATGGTAATACTGCAACATGTCATACTTTTCAAAATTTTCGTATACTGGTATTGTGCTCACAAAGCAGTCAAACTTCACAATTACTTTTACATAAAGTTAAAAATCAAACAAATACTGCTGAAATCAGGGTGCGAATCACCGCCGGGGATGCCAGGGATTTCCCTGGCTGTGCTTATATTTCCCCCCCCTGTAAAATAAAAATCGTACCCCTGCCGGGGATGAATATTTCTCCGTCTGTGTAAATGTATAACATTAAAATATGTATAAAAAAATTTCGGAATAGTATCCCCCCCTGTAAAAGTTGTATGATTCGCACCCTGGCTGAAATTGAGAGGTAACTAATTCGTCTGTCTTGTTCTACTTTCTTTTCATTTCTTTGTTTTCAATGGGTTGTTTGATAACTATAATTCAGGGCTAACATTCTTAAATATTCGAAAAATGGTTGATATTTAATTTATAATTTAAAGGAAGTATTGTTATTAAAATTATTAGCCCACACATCCCTACACAGGGCAGCAAATGCCTATTAAACCGTTAAACCGTATACAAATATATTAAAATTACTAAAAATATAACAAATCGATTGAAAATATTTTTAAAATTTTACACCTTCCGATTATACCGGAAGTAAACACTAACTTCGTTATTTCAAATAGAACATCCCCTGTAGATTTTTAGATATTCAGCATTTTCTTTCAACGACGAATTCAATGATGTGGCACCATAGGGGTCTATTGGTTTATTGCTAACAATTCAGTAGTTATTCAGTTGTTTTTGTAAAATCTAACCTCATTTTGGACGAACGCCACTGTGAAATTAATTCGAAGTAAGCATTGTTTCCCAGTATTTAATTTATGGTCTCTATCACCGATGGATTACCTAGGAGTATTCGACACTAGCATTTATCCGTATATAGCGTGATCGAAAAATGCCGACCTCAATTTTTTTAAATGGAATGACCCATATTCTGTATGTCAGTTCGAAAGCCACTATCAAAAGCTTTCATAAAATATCAACTTAATAAGTCTACAATTAATAAGTACGAAGTAACTGAATTTTAAAATGTTGATGAACATAGAACATCTTTTTGTACCTTTGAAAAACTATTGCGTAAAAACCCATCTTCAAAAAGATTATGAAATATGAGTTTCTATTTGAAAAATTGGATTGAAGAAAAAAGAAAAAACTAAAGTAGCTGGCAGAAGCACTAAAAACTTTAAATATTGAAATTATTTGAATTTTAATAACTTCGTTCTTATTAAATATAGACCTGTCAAGTTGGGTATTTTAGGAAAGCTTATTACAGTAGCTATCTAACTGACAAATAGAATATGGGGCATTTCATTAAAAAAATTTGAGAAAAACCGGGGTTGGCATTTTTCGATCAGCCCTTATACTGGTAAATGTTAGTGTTGAGTCATCTTAGCTATTCCATGGGGGATAGAGCGATAGAGACCTTAAACTAAATTCTGAAAAAGAACGTTTACTTCAAACTGATTTCGCAGTGGCGTTCGTCCAAAGTGAGGTTAGAGTTTTCAAAAACTACTGAGCTGTTATTAGCGATAGACCCCTATAGTGCCACATCATTGAACTTGTCGTTGAGAGACAAGTATGGATTTCTAAAAATATATATTTTAGAAATATTTTCAATCGATGTGTAATATTCCAAATCCCTACTTTGCAAATTTTCATTTGTGTACAAGAAACGTCTAATCGACGGACGAAATTAGTATTTTAGTGACAATTCATATCAAATAGATAATTATGTTAAAAATTTATTATCATTATTATTACAATTTTAAAGGCAGTTTATATTAGCAGCGGAACAAAGTTGTGCATGATTTACTGTAGTTAGGATGGTTGTAGACGCTTGCTATGCTCGTATTTCAATCTTCCATGTTCGACAGAGTAGGATTCATTTACCTACCTTTCTATGTAAATAACCTTCTTTCTCTTTATCCATTAACGTAACATTTAAACGCTTTCAACTGAAAATTATTTCTATTACTAGATTACTACTCAGTTCATTTACAATATTTATAACTTCTAATTTGTACTGACATTTCTTATACATATTTCAACATCGAGAAATTATTTTAATTTCTGCAACAGCTACTTTATTTAAAGTAAAATGCTGAATATTATTTTAGATTTTGTTTATAACAAAAAGAAGTGAAATTTTTCGAAAATATGCGAATTACATTTGAATTTTATGCGTCTCTAGTTTATTCTATAAATGTGCCAATTTTCTTGATTTCATAAAGTAAATTTTTGGAATAAGCAATACTCATTAGAGTCATTAGTCATCAGTAGGCTTAAGATAGTTATTCACTAAAAAATTGGAAAATATGCATGCAAATATGCACTAAAAATCTTCAAAATATGCCCTTAAATATGCATTTATTTTTGTACTTATTTCATACTTATCTTCTTATCTATCTAGTTATGTATATGTTAAAAAACATTACCCCTATTAAAACGTACCTATATTGTATTCATTTATTTATTTTTATTCAACAATTTGCCGTACAATGTTTTAAATGCTTAAGAGTAAAAATCTAAACTAGAGTATTACAATAAAAAATTGATATTTAATTAACAGATTAAAGACTATGGTTACATTTAATTACTACCTGTTGCATCAAATGCTCAAAAGTAAATTTTTCTGTATTATCGGCCAAAATATTTTTATATTCAGAAAGAAATCATTCTACGTCGCATGATGCGATTTAAAAAGTAATTTAGATAAGTCTTTAATTGATAAATGGTTAAGGCTACTATCAATTAAGCCTTTGTTTTGGAGCGCTTCATTAATACTTTTTAACTGTCCGTAACCTGTGTTTCTTCGATACTTTGTGCATCTTCAAGATCGAATTTATTGACAACTATCTTTATAATTTCAAAATTATCGGCATAATATATGTTGCAGCATCGATCCAAGAACCCCATCTGATAACTATAGGTAAAGGAGGAAGTGAAATATCGCCAGCAATTTCTCGAAATGTTTTCAAACGACGTGATGCTTCAAGAAAAAATTTTTTCACAGTCGCTATTAATAAATTCACATTTGGATAAAGTGCGCGCACTAACTCGGCTACTCGATATGTTTCATACGCTACACATTACACATGAAGTACAATAATATGTATCATTTTTGGATACAGTACTTTAAGCCCCGTCAATGCTTTACACATATAAGGAGCAGCATCCGTACATACCACTAACATTCGTTCATAAAAAATGCCCGATGGCCACAGAAGACTTAAAGAGTCGTTAAAAATGCCGCAATTGTTGAATGGTTGATCTTACCCAACACTTAAAGGCACCAAATACGACTTATCAATTTTTTCATCAACTCCTAATACACCAAACATGAAATTTACAACACTCCTTTAAGCCACGTCCGTTGTTTCGTCCAGTGATACCTAAATATTGTGGTCTTTCACCTTTCCCTTAATTTTTATAAGGTAGTATTGTATATTACAGGAACATAATTTTTCCGCAGTGTTGATTCATCGGGAATATTTTCTTTGGTGTATGTTTCCAAAAACTTAGAAAACTCCTCATTCTGCATCTTTTCCAGCGGTATGTTAGCAGAAATAAGCGCATTGCATAATTCTTCGTTAAATACTGAGCGTTGCAGTCCATGTTTTGGCAAAGCCGTTGTTGTTGTTTTCCTGTTTGTAGATGTTGGGTAACTTGAAATTTTTTTGTTGCCGTAATGGGAATTTGCAAAACAATATATTTCCATCTGCCGTGAAATCATTAAATTGCTTTACAATATCATTTAAAGTTGCACTTAAAGATTTTTTTTCTTTTGGCATTTTAAGGACTTAACACTTTTTAGCGAACACGAAGTTAACTCGAGTACGTACACCTACTACACTGACCCTAAAATAAATAGCATTTAAAAACGGGAATTTTTCTAATTTATGGTATTTCCTAATGAAAGACACTCTTCTAAGAAATATTAGGTGAAATACGCTAAAATATGCATTTATTATAAAATTGGCTTTAATATGCAGTTATTCCTTAAATAACACAACTATCCTAAGCCTAGTCATTAGTTATTACAGAAGGTGTATCAGATAACTGATAATTGCGAGTTGGTACATTAGAACACTTTATTCTGTTATCTAACTTTTCTTTCCTTTTAACATACCCTAGCATATATTTTCAACGCAGGGTTTATTTATAACACTTGCTCTCCTTAGTACCTTCTACCACTTCTAAAAATATGCCCTTCAAATTCTGATACATCATGTAAATTATTGATAACTTGACAATTAAAATAGAAAATTAAAAATGAGGCATTGTTGGAAATAACCTCAATAGTGAAATATCGCACTCGCAGTGGTATGCGTTCTTTCAGCCCAAAAAAGTTTAACTTTAATTGTTGCTTAGTAAAAGTAATGAATGTTATCTGTTTTAAATATTTACGCAGTCGTGTGATAAATCGACCGGAAAGAAATGAAAAATTCAAACTCATAATAAGCAAGACCTGTTAAAATATTTCCTTTCCATCAAAGTTCTGAATTTTAAATTTAATGTGTAATGTGTGTTGCCTATTCTAAAAATGTTCATTTTGAAAGCTGGTATTGTCGTATTATTTTCGTATTTAATTCAATTCGTTAATGCTTTTTAAAAAAGTCAACTTCAAAATTTTGTATCATTGTTTATTTCAAGCAATATTAATATTACTATTCTTTAGAAATTAATTGAAGATTTTGACCCAAAGTAAGATTCGGTTTCAAGAAATTAATGTTTATCGTTTCTGCAATTTATATTGTTTGGTTTTTGGAAAGACTGATTTGTTTTTCCCACAAGTGTTAATGAATTATGTTATCATTAATATATGAAAATATCCAACTTAAATTAAAAGTTAGATCTTTTTCCGTTGACAGGTACAATTATTTCTTTGTAATTTTATGATAATATTTGTACGATACTACATGGAAAAACTTCGTCGAGGTATTAAAATATTCCCTGTACGATTTGATTAATTATACAGTAGAAATACAGCTCTAATCTATAAAAATATCGGTTATTTTGATGTTAATGTTAACACACACTGCTGTTACATGGTTATATCTGTTTGGTCAAGTTCTACCCACGTAACTAGTAAATAAGAGCTAGGTACGTAACCGATGATTAAAAACAATTAGTTGAAGTAACTTTATTCTGTCAGCGTTTAACTGCCCTTAATTAGTGCAAAATACTAAAACGAAGCTTAAAGAAGCTCGTGGCGACTACCTCATGTAGTGTGTCATTCACGGGTCGCCGACCAACCAGTACGAATTAATTCTGTATGACCGGAAATACAGGACTTGTTTTGATATAATATGTACATATTGTGTGAATAAAAAAATATTGTAAAATGTTTGTTGTCGTGTGGAAAACTCTGCTTGCTATTTGATCATAAATTTAAAAAGAAATACACAGGGTGCTTCAAAAGTAACTGCTCTACGCCTAAAAACGGAATGACGTCATTTTAAATCGAAAATACAAACAATATTGTCTATTAGGTATTTCTTTTTTAAAGTAACATGTGTAATAACAGTTACTTATTTTTATTCTTCAATTTTGTGCAAAGAGCATGTTTTAAAATATTTATTAAACGCAGACATTGAGAACAACGACTTTTAAGGTTTAAGTTTTTCCAAAGAAATACACATTTCCTTTTTTAAATGCTTCAATGTAAAAATTAAAAAGAAAAGGAATAAATTATAAGGAAGGCTGGAAGGTTGCTAGTTTATTTTCATCGGTCATTTCTCTGCCAGTGAGGTAAATGAAAGGAAAATTTGTTGACCATATAAGGACAATCTTTAATTGATACAACAGGGAAAAACTTTATTAATATTCAATATTTTAAACGAGACTATACTGCATCCAGTGAGTTCTGACAGTAAAATATGGAACTAAATTACATACTTTCTAGGCAAGTAGATTCTTAATATTATTGTTAGAAGTTAGAAGATATAAATTAGGATGACCATTAGTTTCCTTTTTTATTTACCAATTTACCAATACTGAGTATGGACTGTCAAATATGAAAAAATACTTCTTCTTCTCATACTTAACCTATAAAAATGTTGCATAAAATCTGGTTCCTTAATTTAATTGTATTATAAGGTTGAATTAACGATCTAGTCACTGATGAAATATGCTGTATGGGTTGCAGATTTTAGTATCAGAACTCTTGCGAATCAAGTATAGAAAAAGTTTTTTATGATTAAGAACTTACAAGTAATAATAAACAAATGTCATGGTTATAGTAAGCAAATAAAAGCTTACTTTCGACTTTCTTCTTTACAGTTCTCCCTCCACACCCCGTCTTTCTTTCTCTTTTGTCTGTCGTTCGCCCTGTATCCCTACACTCTTTTGTGGTTAGAGGTGTTAATTGGGCTTTTTGCACACTCTGTTGCATTGATGGAATGCGACGTTTCGGGGACTGGATCTGTCCCCGTCTTCAGGCATGGATCGTCCTGGGAAAGGTGGTTTGGTTTTGGGAAAGACATATATTTTTATTTATATATGTATTTGTGAAAGCAATAAAAAATTTTTTGGGTGAATACTGGTTGTTAGAACGCGACACGTTGTCTCATATGACATTAATGCGGAGACTGTGGACAAATGCAAAAGATGACCTTAAAAATTATTTTAGAATGGATGAAGCAGGTTTTAGTAAACTTTTGATAACGTTATGAGGAAAGCCATTACAGCTGAGGAGCGACTAATAGTTACACTTCGGTATCTGGCAACTGGTCGAAGTTTTGAAGACTTAAAATTTTCTGCAATTATTCCACCTCAAGCTCTAGGAAAAATAATACCAAAAACTTGCAAATATATTTATAAAGCATTAAGGAAAGAGTATTTAAAAGTAATAGTAGTAACAAATAATTGCAATTCTATTTCTAATAAATTCAAATATGTTCATTTGTTTAATTACGGGTATTGAAATTAATAAATTCTGATAATTCATTCTGAGACTGGCGGGAAGCTTGCCCATTTACGTTCTGGGATGTTCTGACATCAGAAGGAGCTGGTGCTGAATATCTTTGATAGTGGTTATAATAATTTTCTTTTTTCGAGTTGAATGTCCATAATAATTACTTGCATACTTTAGTGTGATCATTCGGTCTATTTTGAATTCCATTATTCTCCACATTATGTTCTTTGATTTTCATCCACACGACGCAGTTTGCATGCAACATTACTTCCATCATGCGTAGGTGACATCAAACTTTTTCAAGCTCTTTCGATGAAATCTTCCCTTGACTTTTTTCTAGTCGATTGTCTAGTAGAAGCTGATGAAATTCTTCTAGGCGTAGGCGATGGTTGATCAAATGATTGAGAAGTTTCTGGTGTATGAAACCTCAATATTGGATTCAGTATTGTCGACATTGTTGTCTTCTTCATTATTTTCAACTTAAAACAGTGAATTTTTTAAAATTTATATAGAAAACTAGCTAACAGAAAATGTTTCATTTCAGTTTCCCAATAAACCTGAAGAATGGAGACAAATTGCTGAAATTATGAAAGTAGGTGGAATTTTCCTAATTGTGGGGGTGCCATTGATGGAAAACACATTAAAATAGTCAAACCTGTTAACAGTGAATCGTACTTCTTTAATTATAAAGAATATTTTATTGTTTTAATGGCCATTGTAAATGCAAATTATGAATTCCTCTATGTGGACGTTGGTTGTAATGGTAGAATTTCTGACGGGGGTGTTATAGAAAATACGAAGTTTTATGACAAACTGCTAGAGAAAAGACTCCATCTACCTTCTAATAATGATACAGTTAATAAAATGAATTTCGTTTCTGTAGCATGTTATATGAAAATATCTTGAAACCATTTTCTGAAAAAAGTCTGACTGAAGAACAACGAATATTTAACTATTGTCTCAGTCGAGCTCGTAGCACTGTTGAAAATGCTTTTGGCATTTTGGTTAACAGATTTAGAGTTTTTCATACAGCGATTCACATAAAGCCTGAGAAAGTTGATCAAATTGTATTAGCATCAGTCGTTTTACACAATTTTTTTGAAACGAAATACAAATAATTTGTATATCCCTAAAAACTACGTTAATTTTGAATTTATAGAAACAGGCGACATTGTGAAAAGTGACTGGCGTAATGGAAGGATGCTGGATGGCTTGCAACAAAATTATAATCGCAATTCATCTTGGTAGCTAAAAAAAACGAGAGATTTATAACAACTATTTTAATATAAAGATAACTCAAGGAAAAGTGACATGGCAAGAAAATTTTTTCATTAATAAAGGTTTTGCAAAAATAAATAATTATATTGATACTAATATTACGTTATTTTTCAAAATTATTTATTGAATCGTTTTTTTGCAATGCCTTCTCAAATTCTATCACATAGAGCTATTCAGTTCTAAAAATTTTAGGTAAGTTAGTTATGGATCCAATAATAATCTTAATATGGAATTCATTTCTAACTCAAAAATCATTAGCACAAAAATTTACTAATTCTAAATATTATACCTTCTTTAAAGTTGAAACCATTTACTCAAATATGTTCACGCTGTAGACATAACAATAATATTATTATGTCTAGGTCGGACTATTAAAAAAATACCTATCTCAAGGTGTATTTCCTCGTCGCTCTCAGTCCCATTTGACACTGATTATCGAGGTTCTTCTTGATCAACAGTAAACTCAAGCAGGCTAAAATAGCACAAGCACAACGTAAGTAGGTAGGTACGTAAACATCTTCAGCTTCTTCACCTGATCTCTTTGATTTTCGCACTTTTTTTAGTTCTTTCCGAAAAGCACTTTGTAAGTTATTTATCATCATTTTTTTTTCATTGTATTTTTGTTGCACTTTGGTCCGCAGTTTTATAAAAATTAACCAGTTTTTCGTATGCTTTACTCTTTTCCCGCCTATTCGAATAAGATTACAAATTATAACTTTAATACATTAACTTCGAGAATTGGAACTACAACGTAAAGCGCCAAAACCTCCATTTGTTGTCATTTCTATTAGTTAAATGATGTAAAGCTTTATTTTGTATTTCGCCAGACTACGATTACAATTTTTTCTTCCTCTGGTTGATCTTCTTTATCGTATCATCATCATCATCGTCATCTCTATAGCCCGTACTATTATGTACCTATATTCTATTCAATTTTCTCATACATCCCGTGTAATTTAATTTTCGTACTTAAATACACAAAATTTCTTTGAGTAATTGCCCCCTGCATAAAAAAGGGGACCAACTACTCTGCAGCAAATATAGGGGAATCACACCCCTCAATGTAATATATATAAAATCCTCTCCAACATCTTATACAACAGACTATTACCACCGAAGATAACGTCGGGCAGCACCAATGTGGCTTCCGCCCTAATAAGTCAACCACGGACCAGTTGTTCGTATTAGGACAGATACTAGAGAAACCGAATGAATGAAACATAGACACCTACCATACGTTCATCGATTTTAAGGCGGCTTGTAACAGAGTTAATAGAAGAAAATTAATCGAAGCAATGCAAGAATTCAAAATACCTAAATATTAGTGGAACTCACCAAAGTGTCGAGTGCGCAGTCAAAATACATGTAAAATACAGTATTCGAACAGTTTAGTACACACAGAGGATTGTCGCACTTACCTGCTTGCTGTTTTTCAGAGCAATAGAGAAAGTCCAAGGTACAAACCACTGGCATAATCTTTAATAAATTCGCTCAAGTATTAGCATACGCAGACGACATTGTTTAAATAGGAAGGTAGATTGCAACTGTTTATGAACATCGAGGAAGCCGGTAAATGGATAGGCTTGCAAGTCAACGAGAGCAAGACGAAGCATGTGATAGAAATATCAAAGTCAGAGTAAATTGGATTGGGTAAAACTTAACTAAGCTATCGAAGAGTATACTATCGAAGTGGTATATGAATTCATATACCTGGCCTCACTAGTTAACAGTCAAAACAACATAAGTGAAGAAATCAGAAGAAGACTAGTCTTAGCAAACAAATGTTACTACGCATTGAGACTACAATTTACAGCCAGGACATTCACTCGAACATCTAAAATAATCCTATATAGAATACTTATTATACAGGTTTTGAAATGCGGATCAGAAGCATGGGTACTAACAAAGAATCATGAAAAACAAATTTCCGCTTTTGAAAGAATAACCCTAAGATAAGAAGAATATGCGCACCTGTAAACAAAAACAAGCAGTGGCGAAGAAGATACAACGCAGAACTGTACGAACTACAGTCCCTGAACAAATTATTAGCCCCGCATTTAATGTTTTGTATTATACAAGTTTTTCTGTCGGGGTTAAATCGAGTACCGTAAGTGATGAACAAAGCTCGTTTTGTTCTAATGAAATTCTGTTTATTAAAATGTAAAGACAGAATACATGACAAGTCAAATTACAAAATAACAATATTACTAGTTGCTATGAAAACGATCAATCCTAACATGTGTCGTACAAAGCAAATATATATAATAGCCTGCTTGTGCTAGCAATGAAAGGAGCGCAATGCATTATTTCCAACACCCCTTCTCGCTGCTTTCATGCACATCTTCTTGGTGTTCGGTTTGAATTCCAAGTTTCGCTTTGTTATTGTTCGGAAGTTGCGGACTGTCTTCCGCATTCATTGCAGGAAATCCAGTTTCCATTGGTGTTGATGCTGGACGACAATCAACCATGCCATATTCTTTCAGCATCTGAATAACTTTCTGTCTTTGATGGATAAGGAAAGAACCATCACTTTCACGTTCCACATTGATACCCAAATAATGAGAAACTCCACCTAAATCTTTTGTGTTGAAGTAATAATCCAACTGAACACCAACACTTTCAGTAAGTTGCTCAGTGGTCGCTGCCACTAGTAGATCGTCGACATAGATCAGCACGTATGTTGCGTTCCCGTCATTCTCAATACGTGTAAACAAACACGGATCTGCTTTGCTGTACTTGAAGCCCAAAGTACGTAATACTTCAGTTGCCTTCTTATTCCATGTTCGAGCAGATTGTTTAAGTCCGTACAGACTACGTCGTAGACGTAGGACTTTGTTTTCTTGTCCGGGGATGACGAACCCATCAGGTTGTTCTAAATATAATTCTTCGTCAAGTTCACCATTCAAGTAGGCACATTTGACATCTAAATGGCGAACATGTAAGTTTCGGAGTGCTGCAACGGTCAACAGCGTCCGAACAGTCTCGTGGCGTACGACAGGCGCAAACGTCTCGTCGTAGTCAATGTTATTACGCTGGGAGAAACCACGGGCCACCAGTCTGGCCTTATAAGTGTGGATATGCCCTTGTCCATCCAACTTTGCTTTAAAAACCCACTTCGCTGTTATGGTCTTGAAACCGGGTGGCAAATCTACAACATCCCAAACATGGTACTCACGGAGAGATTTCATCTCTTCTTCAGCGGCAGCCACCCACAACTTTCGCTCTCGTTGTGACAATTTCATGACATCACTCCAAGTAACAGGTTCTTTGTTTCCCTTAGTCTCGGCCATGAAAATATCATCATATCGCTCAGGAGCTTTCCCGGCAGTAGAACGTGTCGACCAGCGAGATCTCGTAGAGGAGACGGCATGTGGCTCGCATGGTTTGTCTCTTACACGCTCTGACTGAGGTGGTGGCGTCTGCTGACCCAGATCATTTACCTCGTAAAAATTATCAGGCTCATTCGTCAGATCTTGTTGTTCTGACTCAATTATGTTATTATCATGCTCTGGTGGGATTAGTACATTCTGAACCTCTGCATCTGGTGTGGACTCGTAAAAGCAATCACAGTCAATGACATCCCCTTCTGGGAGTTGTATCTTCTGATTGTGTTGGACAGGAAAAAGGCCTGGTTCACTTTCTACGATTCTCACAGATCGTCTAACGGTTACTTTGTTAGTTTTAGGATCAAGAATCCTGTAGCCCTTGGTAGTAGTGCTGTATCCCACCAGGATACCAATCACGGCGCAGTCATCCCATTTCTTTCGTAGTTCGTGTGGAACTAGTCGATAAACCTTGCTACCGAAAATTCGCAGATGACTCGTATCTGGTTTTCTACCGTACCATTTCTCGTATGGCGTCGTGTCCACCGAACGACTCGGCAGACGATTAATGAGGTACGCGGCCGTCGAGATCGCTTCTCCCCAGAATTTCAACGCCAAACCAGCATCAAGAAGCATGCACCGTCCCATCTCTACAAGAGTACGGTTCTTTCGTTCAGCAACTCCATTTTGCTGCGGCGTATAGGGCACGGTCGTCTGATGCTCGATTCCTTGCGATTTAAAATAGTTTAGAAGTTCCCTGTTGACAAACTCTTTGCCATTATCTGAACGAAAGGTTGCTGGCGTTCGGTTGAACTTCGTCTTGACAGCATTAATAAACTCCTTCACCATACTGGGTACCTCGTCCTTTCCATGAATGAGTGCTACAACAGTAAAGCGAGAATAATCATCCGTGAAAGTCAGTACGTATCGGTTGCCAGATGGAGTCGTGTGTTGCATCGGGCCACAAAGATCACAATGGATAAGCATGCCCGGCATCGAAGCTCTCGTTTTGCTGTTCTTCGGAAACGGTGTAGCAGTAAGCTTTCCTCGTGCACAAGAGTCGCAATCTCTATTGCATTCTGATCCCAGCTTCACTGTTATGCCAGTAACCAGTTGTTCTGACACGAGTCTTTTGATAGCTGCAAGGTCGCGGTGTCCAAATCGTCGGTGCCACTGATAAAGAGTGGCGGCACCTACAACAAATGCAGTTTCTCCTACCTTGTCTTCCGATGAATTCACTGGTGCACCACCACGCAACCAGTATAGGTCATCATCGTGCTCGCTGAACGCTTCAGCGACCAGCTGACCATCAGCGGTGGTGATCATGCACCGATCACCTTCGAAAATCACACGCATGCCAGCACGTGTCATACGGCGAACAGATAGTAGATTCGTACTGAGGTTCGGCATGTACAGTACATCTAGCAGTTTGACTGATGACGTTTCCCCTTCTGAAAGTTTACAAGATAACTTTACCTCACCAATACCAGTTGACATTAACTTCGATGATTTATCAGCTAAAGAGATGTTAGTCTTGTACTCCGATAGGTTCTGGAAACGTTTCTTGTCATCTAGCATATGTGATGACGCTCCAGAGTCAATGCACCATTTTTCGCCGCTGTTGTTAGCAACCATCACTGACTGTTGCTCTTTTACTTGAATAGCTGTGCCATGGAAAACAAATTGCGACTTCACTTTTTCTCCACCATTGCGACTATCTCTACCCTGTCCTGCCTGATGTGCAGTAACATTGCTGCTGTTATTTGTAGGCTGACACTGTGGCGTTTCAGGGCAGTTACGTCTCAGATGACCTGGACGATTACAGTTGTAGCAGGTACGATCCTCAGCCGGCTGGCTGCCAGGACCTCCTACTCGGCCACAGCCTCGGCCGCGTCCACGTCCGCTTTGTCCTTGACGACCGGAAGTTGATTGCAACGCTGTTTCACTGTCTAACTTGGTGCTCTGCTGTCCAGTTTCCATGCGACGTCGGTACTGGTCTTCGAGTTTGCCTATTACATAGTCCAGAGTCAAATCGGCTTCATCTCGTCCCTCTAGAGCTGTGACAAGTCCAGAGTATGAGTCCGGAAGACTGGCAAACAAATATGCCACAATCTCTTCATCATCGACTTTGGCATTGGCTAATCGAAGCTGGTTAACTAGTGCCAGCACTCGAGTAATGTGTTCTGACATTGTGCCAGACTTGTATCTGACTTGGCTTAACTTCGTGCGTAGGTAAACGCGACTGCCATAAGTTGACCTTTGGTATAAGTGCTTGAGATGTTCCCAAACATCGTGCGCTGACTCACGACCGGCAAAATGTGTTAACTGAGTATCAGTGACATGTAGAGTCAGTGCAGCCCGTGCACGCTCATTTGATCTCTTCCATACATCATTTAAGTCGGATCCAGACTCCGGTTTTGGATTTGAAGTCACATTCCACAAGTCCTTTTCAATGAGCAACGCTTGCATCTTTTCTTTCCAAACTGCATAGTTCTTACCAGAAAGAAGTGGAACTAATCGTGTGGAATTACCTTCAGAATCAGCCATCTCAGGGAAATATTTGTCAACCTTAGATTATGCGTGTCTGGCGCCCATAACCTGATGAACAAAGCTCGTTTTGTTCTAATGAAATTCTGTTTATTAAAATGTAAAGACAGAATACATGACAAGTCAAATTACAAAATAACAATATTACTAGTTGCTATGAAAACGATCAATCCTAACATGTGTCGTACAAAGCAAATATATATAATAGCCTGCTTGTGCTAGCAATGAAAGGAGCGCAATGCATTATTTCCAACAGTAAGAAATAAAAAGCAAAAACAATATGTGCAACATATTGATGAACAGAAAATAGTGGTCAACAAATCGTAAGTCAATATTTGATCTGGCTTCCCTTATTTTTTTATTAAAGTTTACAATCTCCGCGATATACTACTAATACAAATGAATTCCATTTCTTTCAGACATTGGTTGTAATTCCAGTGGCAATCGACTCTTTTTATTAGTTGACCTTTATTTGCAAATTTTGCATTTGCTATTTCTTTTTTCAACAATTCCCATACATTTCCAATAGGGCTTCGATCGGGCGAAATGCCCGGCCAGTTTAGAATAGATATTCCACTATGTAACAGAAACGTTGTTACTGTTTTGGCAGTATGACAAGGAGCATAATCTTGTAGAAAAATTCACAGATTTCGCAATCCTTGCAACCATCGGATACATTGGAAATGATAATGCCTTATATAATACATAAAATATATAAATTACCTCAGTTACGACTTCGAAATTGTGGAACTATCACACCTCTGAGAGTAAATTAATATTTTTTCCAATTTCTACACATAAAGTGGCATTTTAATGTGTCAAATCTAGTTATCAAGGCAACATTTTAACGTGAAGGGTGAATGAAGTGTTGCTATAAACATTTTATCCACACTTTCCTTGACGTCACTGTTTCTATAAACATTTTATTCACACTTTCCTTGACGACGTGAATTTTAGAATGAAAATCATGGTGCTTTTAAATTAGGTTGCTAGCTATTGTTTCATAAAGAGATTTTATCCACTCAAGGACATTTTCCTTTTCCTTTCCTGGATAACATTTTTCTTTATTCACTCACGGAACGCCGAGTGAGCTATATTCTTAAATAGTGGCGGTGTGGCCTCTTTAATTCCTGTAGAAAGAAATATTCAAGACTCCCTCCGCCTCCCAAAGATAGGTACGCCACTGGTACCATAAATAGCTATTAAACTAAATAAATAAAAGACAATACATATTCAATCAGTTTGTACCTGTTTGTAATACGAATACGACTATGCGTATTTCCTTACACTTGTAGCAGTTGTCTATTCTTCTTACGCAGTTTTATTAGTTTATTACGAATAATTCAAATGTTTGGTATGAGATCATCGCGAACTTATTGAAAGGCTAATAAAAATTATTAACAACATTCCCGAGCTGGAGAATGATGTCATCGGCGTCTGACGTCGACACTTTTGGTGTCTCTGAAACTGTTGAAATCCTTGTAACTCTGTCCCATACACGAGCGCATAAACATTTTCAATGTTAGTTTTTTTGTTAAAATAATTTGATCAGGGACTGTATATGGAGATAGCGATATCATAACAAAACTGGACATGTTATAAGAGCAGATGAAGAAATGATCATTAAAAGAATTGGGAAATTTTGGAAAAGATTTTGAGCTGCCATCAATATCTCGTACACCAAGCGCTGCTCTATGTGTACCCACTCACTTAACAGTTTATTTGCAGACAATGGACAGTCTAAACTGAAGATTTTAACTGACTCAGATCACCCATTATTTAGTCCAAGTTACAGTCCTCATCGTCAAATTTACGACTGACACATCATCATCTGCAGGTCATCTGAAAGCTCCACGTAGACAATCAGTTTAAATCATCAGTTCAGAAAAATATTAGTGCTAGACTCATGCCTCCAAATAAACAAAAAGTTGAATTCGAAGAGTTCCACGGTCAGTGTCAGTATTAACAAAACGTCTTCCGGATTGGGACCGTGTCATTTTGAGACAAAAGACTCAACGTTTCGCCCACTTTTATAAGGGGCTTCTTCAGGAGGAAAGGGAGCACTAAAAGAGCACGGTAACTCAACGTGTCAACCACGTCAGAGGCGAAACTCTTTTAGCAAGAGGCAGAAGGATAACGGTAACTCAACTTGTCAACCAAGCCAGAGGCGAAACCCTTCTACAGAAAAGTGAAGAAGAAAAGTGGGCGAAACGTTGAGTCTTTTGTCTCAAAATGACACGGTCCCAATCCGGAAGACGTTTTGTTAAACAAAAAGTTGCTAAATTTATAATGCTACTTTCAGTAACATCTACGAAACGTATTTGGTAAAAGATTGTCAATTGTCACATACGTTTTTAATAAAGGAATTAAGAATTTCTGCTACTAATGATTTAAGCAAGTATGAACCATAACTACTCGTACTTCAAAAATTATTATCGAAGCTAGTTACACCTCAGATCCAAAGCTCCCATTTTCATCATTAATTTTTTGTTCCTTCAATTTCCTCCTGATCCGCTTTAAACAATAATAATAAATTATAACACCATAGAGATGGCAAATACACTTCTCTGGACCTTTTTAACTTCTTATAAAAAGTACATCGTAAATTGTTAATTTTTCTCTTAATAAGTACGTAGTGCTCATGGTAACATTTTCATTAACGGTTTTGTAATGTGTAACAGCTTTATATATCTATCTCCATCTTTTTTTAATTTTTATTTACGCTCTCTTGGATTTCATTTTCCACAGAGCAGAATCTTGTTGGTAGATATTTATGAATTCTGTCACAAAATCTGTCGGTTGGTTATCCATATTTGAATATATTTTATTACTGCTCGTACAAAAATCTTTCAACATTTTGAATAATTTATGTTAGGATAAGAATTGCGGATATTTGCATATTGACACACAGTTTACCGTCGGTGTAGCAGAACTACAAGTTTTGATTTGTTAGTAATCTCTGTGTCTGTTATCAAAATGGGCTGCAGTTATTTAATTTAATTGCATTCCGTTATCTACAGATAAACTGTAACGTGAGTGGGTACACTAAAAGCGGTATTATTATCGGCCTGTAAGGAAACAAATGTTGGAGGATTAGTTTTCTTAGCCTTATATGTACAACATCCGTGGATTTAGTTACTGAAAAAGTATTTGCAGCATATTTGTCTAATTTTAAAAATAAATTAACTGCGTCCAATAATAGTAATAGTGATTTTTTGGTTTTTCGATAATACCTTTTTAATTATAAAAGTTTAGGCAGAATGACGTATCCATTTTATATGCAATCGCATTCGTTAATTGTTAAATTTTAATTTGAAAGTCAAACAAAAGGCAATTTTATTTTTTGAATATTACATCAGTCAAATGACCTCCATCTCACTGCTGGCACTCTTGAAGTCTAGCACGAAAGTTTTGCGTTTTGCATTACCCGTTTCAACATTTCAATTGGGATTGCGTTAATCTCAGTCCGAATATTATGTTTCAGTTGTTTCAAAGTTTGCGGTCGATTAGCAAACACAAATCACAAGCTGACAGTTCCAGTGGCCTTGCCGGCCAGTTGAGATCCCCAAATTTCGAAATGGCACGACCAGGAAACATTCTTCGCAAAATTGCCATAGACTCCCTAGCAGTGTGGGAAGTGGCTCCGTCCTGCTGAAACCATATTCCACCATATTGTTGTTCAAAGTTTCGCAATAGCAATACCTATTGATAACGTTGTGATGTAACAGTAATAGTCAAACTGTTTTCTTCAAAAAAGAATGGGCCAAAAATTCCAGAGGCGGATACTGCACACCACACAGTTTCTCGGCATGAAGCGATACTTCGTGTAATTCCCGAGGAATTTCCGTCGCCCAGTAGCGAAAGTTCTGTTTGTTGACAAAACCTAATAGGTGAAAATGAGCTTCGTCTGACATCAGCAAGCAATCAGTGATATCCGGGTTTTCAGCAAATGTTGCAGCGGGTAATGCAAAACTTTCGTGCTAGACTTCAAGAGTGTCAGCAGCGAGGTGGAGGTCATTTGACTGATGTTATATTTAAAAAATAAAATTGCTGTGTTTCCCCACGAGCCTTTTGTTTGATTTTCAAATTGAAGTTTAACCATTAACGAATGTGCGACTGCACATAAAATGGATACGTTATGCTGCCTAACCTTGTATTCTATCTCTCTCTCGCTCTCTCTAATAACCTAATTTGTACCATCATTTATTTATTTATTTGAGGAAGCTGTTTCCAATGTTCTTATTTTTTCTAATGTTTTGATTTCTAATCAATAATAATAATATGGTGTCCAAGGAACCAAAGCTTGTCTAAGCAATCCGATATACAAAATAAAAATGAATAATCAATGCCAAAGGGAATTTAAACGCGTACACTGCCTAGATTTAATTTTCTAAAACAATTCAAACTAAATTAATTTAAAAAAAACTATGTATTATTAAAACGGAACAAAGGGTATTGTGACCCTGACGTCCATATATTATATTTAAACTCACGCCCACTGAGCTAGTTGGAAATATGTTGCCACCTGCTTATCTCCAAATTGATAGCACAAATTACCAACAATAATTTCTTGGAAAAATAACAAAACTGGAGATTATTTTGATGCCAAAAAGATTGGTATTTTTCAAAATTAATTTACATTTTGCCAAAATATTTTAGTTAACTTTATGCTCTATAGTCTATATAAAAGACAGAATATAGTGTTATAACGTTATAACTGCTTTGCGTTTTATTAACTCCTTGAGGACTTCACATTACAGAATTTCTAGAAATTGTTCCATAAAGAAATTAGAACTGTAACTAATATCATATCTGTTCCGGTATATCCGGAAGTAGCACCAACTGAGCTTAGTTAAATGGTAATTTGCATTTTTTTAAAAATTGTGAAATAAACAACTTGTTTGATAAGTATCAGATTTAATTTGTAAAAGTGTGGATGTAGTACTTTTGCTGCTGTTTAACTGTTAGGACTGTTTGGACATCTTTATACATTGTGTAATAACTAAATTAATAACTTAATATCGGCCTTGAAAACGTCCAGGTTGAGGTATTTTCTTTGTAAACCAGAGATTCTAACGAATTATGGAATGTATTGATATGCTCTTACTTCTTTAAAAGTATTGCATACAATTTTGAAAATTTTAGCTAGCTCAATCAGTATTAAATGTTTAATCAATTTTTAGAAAATATCAATATAGAAAAATATCACCTCCCCATGATTGGAACCACAGACCCCGCACCCCGCCAATACTCTACCAATTCAGCTACGAGAACTCTGGAAAATATTGTTCAAGAGTTTCTTTGAGTGCTTCGTCAGATGCAAAACGTTTTCCCCTGAGATACGTTTTAAGTTTTTGAATAGAAAGAAGCCTAACGGAGCTGGGTCTGGATTATAAGGTGATTGCCTTAACTCTACACAGTCATTCATTATTTGCTGGACTTTGTTTGCCTTATGAACCCTACAATTGTCGTGTAGCAACAAGTTTTTTTGGGAATAAGAATGTGGGCGTTTTTCCTCCAGAGCAGTTTGTAAATTTTGAATTGTGTTTCTACAGGCCTCTGCATTTATGGTAGACCCCCTCAGCATATATTCAATAAGAAAGACTCCTTCAGCATTCCAGAAAACTGTTGCCATCAGTTTTCTCCAGAAAATTGTGTTTTAGCCTTTTTTTTGGTGGTGGAGAGCCATTATGAACCGACTGCATGGTGCATGTGCATTTTCCCCTTACACAGCAACCATTCTTTCATGATCAATTTTTGGGCCAGTTATTATTTTTATCAAGAAGTGAAGAAGTAAACCTTCCCAAATTTTTGTAAACTACACAAATTAAACACAACTTACCACATGTACTTCTAAATATCAGATCTATTTTTTAATAACTGGTTTGATATCGTCGCTTTTTTGTTTCATGGTTAGGTAGATAACATAAAAATACGCCCTCGTAGCTACTGAGGCAAACTAAAGATATGATATTCGTGTATATATAGTAATTTGAAACAGTGAAATCTAAAATTCATCGCCGGAGTGGCCGAGTGGTTAAGGCTTTCGACTACAGCGCGGACTCACTCGGGGTCAAACCCGAGTCGGATGCTCGGCGGATGGCCTACCCAGTCACTGAAAATAATTGGGAACCGAAACACAAGGGTGGAGTAGAGAAGATAGGCGGTTGTCGCTTACCACATCATCCCCGTACGCTTCCCCGTACGCAAAGCGTACGAGACAACCGAGTATGAAAACGACTTAGGAGGCATTAACCCTCCATGTTGCCGGCGATACTCCCTCGCGGAGTGTAAGTGCTGATTGATAGTATTGATACCTTTACGCTACAAGTTCCGGGACACGTAAAACATATTTGTACTTCTCTACAAATACTCAGTTTTTTAATAGCATTGCTTAAAGGAGAAAAGCTCGCTCTATTAGAAAAAATAACCAAAACTGCACCTTTCTATAAAAAAAGTTGTTACTTTCGCTTTTACCGAGGACGAAAGTAGAAGGGGGGCAGCTGATACCGCCATTTTGTTTTTAATTAGGTCAATCAATTTAATCGATTGCGCAATCAAGGTCGAATTAATGGGATTAGCGGTTTAATTAGATCAATTCGCTGTTTATTTAGGCCAATTTAGATCAATCCGCGGTTTATTTAGGTCGATTTAATGGGATTAGCGGTTTAATTAGATCAATCCGCGGATTATTTAGGACAATTTAATGAGATTACGTCATAATTAGATCAATCCGCGGTTTAATTAGATCAATCCGCGGTTTAATTAGGTCAATCAAAAAGTTTAATTAAATTCTCGATCAAAAGCGGCGGCCATCTTGGAATTAATAGCTCGATCAATCAGATTTAATTAGGTCGATTAAATTCTCGATTAAAATCGGCGGCCATCTTGGAATTAAATCAAGTATTATAGCTAGTTCAATCAGTTTAACTGTTTAATTAGATCAATCTATCTCTCTCACCCTCTATATTGTACAAATGGGCAGGGAATCGGCGGGTGCATAATTAATTATTCAGAGTGACATATTGAATTAATCTTTAATCAAAGTTATCAAATTCAATCAGGTTAACTGTTTAATTAGATCAATCTACCTCTCTCACCCTAAGTGACATATTGAATTAATCTTTAATCAAAGTTATCAAAATTCGGAGTTATCGCGATATCAATTCAGCCGATAAAATTAACTAGACTGAGTACAGTCATTTTTTTTGTCAAACAAGGTACGTCTTCGACAAGTTGGGACCTGTATGTTTACAATTCAAAGCTTATGACGTCAATAGGGATTAATTTTTCTTAACAATAGAAACCTCGAGGGTCCAGCTGTGACATAACGGAAAAACACATGAGTCATCAAAACGTCAATCACCCACTCGGGTGTAAACAATAATAAAAGTAACTTATTTCAAATTCCCGGAATACAGGAAATGACTAATGTGACAGCCATTGTGTGATGATCGCAAACAATAACCATTGTTCAAAGGATCTTTCTAGATTATTATACAAGTTGCGTCATGAAAAGGCATGTTTCGACTTGTATGTGAGACAGCTCCCCTTCCATCCTACACTACGGTATAAATAAGCGAACAGAGTGCCTACTCGGCCATTCAGAGTTCCTATCTGTGCTTTCTACCTAGTGACCTATTGAGTAAGTTATGAATAACCAGCAAGAAAATTCAACCGTTGAGGCCAGGAAGCGTTGGGCTCCATATGATAAATCGCGTCGAGGCGGCGTCCAGAAGTCTACATCAGTAACCAAAGAGCGACCCCGAAGTTTTTCGCCACAACGCCATATCACCGAAGAAGACGTGCGTGTGTTTCAAGAAGAAGTCCGGCCTGCATACGGTGTTAAACCCTCTGAAGATGACGCGCAGCAGAGAAACCTGGTACGAAACGAGAAGAAGCGTCTACTTTGCGGGTCTTACATCCCGTTAAATAATTCTGCAAGTAAGTTGATACATATTGGAATGGATCCGTATAAAGATTTTGCCCCGGTTGTCCGCATCGTTAAAAGCGGTATTGAAGCTGGGGTAGAATTCGAAGAAGAAGCGTTCAAGGAGTTCGTTAACGTTCTACCCGAGATATTAGTGTCCTTGCGTGAAGGTAGTTTAAACTTCGATTTGCAGCGTTACAAAATGCTCTGTACGGGGTGGCAAACGTGTAAATTTGTACCAAAAACTGGTACAGAAACATTTGAACTTTATGCAATGAATTCTACGCTAGCGAAAATTGTGGACATGAAAGATTTTCTCTTTGTGCGTCTAGAGACATTGAAAAGGAGTGCTATGAAGATGTCTGTGTTATTTACTGAGTTTTATACAAATGTAGCATGTATTGTTGAAAATTCTGGAAATTTTGACGTATTAGACGTTTTACTTTCAGACACCTATAAAATAGATTATAGGGGTGAAGATGTTTTAGGTGAATTGATTTATAATTTTAAAAATTTTGTTATTACTGTAATTCAAGGTAGTGTAGGGTCTGATGATCGATTGTACATTGCTGGTGGTGTTAATAGATAAATAAATAAATATTGGTTCCACGTATACCTGTATTATTATTTATATAAATTTCTAATTCTTTATCCTACAGCCAGTTTAACTCTGACGTTGATGCAATAAACATGGAGTGCCAGTTTCAACATCCGTTTTCTGCAATTGTTGCGGGACCGTCAGGGTGTGGAAAGTCGTTTTTTGTAGTTGATTTTTTAAAAAATATGAACAGCGATAATATATGCAATGTGAAATTTGAAAAAGTAATTTGGTTTTATGATGAGTGGCAACCTTTATATAAAGACTTAAGCTCCATAGCTGAATTTCAACAAGGACTACCAAATATGGACCAGTTTGACGGGGTTCAACCAAATTTAATAATTATTGACGATTTAATGCGCGAGACAAACGGCAGTATTGTAGATATATTTACTAAGGGGTGTCATCATAGAAATTTAAGCGTGTTTTTCATAACACAAAATATATTTCATCAGGGCAAAGGGCAGAGGGATATTTCCCTTAATGCACACTACATCATATATTTTAAAAATCCGCGAGATGGAACTCAAATACGTCATTTAGCGTGTCAAATAGTCCCTTCAAACATTAAATTTCTACAAGAAGCGTACCAAGACGCAACTTCCAAGCCTCACGGCTATTTACTCTTCGACTTAAAACAATCAACACCTGAGGAGTTTAGATTCAGAACATCTATATTTCGAGAGGATGGTTCATGTTATGTGTATGTGCCGAAGAAGGAGTATAAATACAACAACACCTATAAATCTAGCGTCATTAGTGCATGATGCCTCACGCTGTGATTAAAAACTCTGAATTGCTCCGTGCCCTAGCAAAACTCGGACCTAAGGAGCGAGCGGCTCTCTTAAAGGCCGTGGGTGATAAAGAAATTCATTGTATTTGTGAATGTATTTATAACACTTTAAAAGGAAAAGTTCCATTAAGTATTCATCAGAAAAGGCGACTCTCTCAACACAAACACATCCTAAGGCGATTGGTGAAACCCGGGGAACCTATATTCAAGAAGAGAAAATTGTTAATACAAAAAGGTGGTGCATTACTACCGTTAATTCTTGCTCCACTAATTAGCGGAATTCTGGGAAGTTTGCTAAAATAAACTAAAAAATGGAGCATGCTAAGAAAATGATGATTGTGCCTCCCGAGTTGCTACAACGGTTAACTGTTTCTGAAAATACACAACCAAAAATATTATCTCAATTAGACGAAGACATGCAAAAAGTTCTTGGCTCCAAATTATCGGATCATGACAAATGGGCCCAGTACAATCAGGTGTTGCAAAGATATTTACACTTTACGGACCAGTCTCGTCAGCCAGTCAACGTGCCTGTGGAAGTCAAACAAGAATCTTTACAGCATTCAGACATACTAGCCACACTACCCGATACGTATAAGAGAAAGGCGAAGAATCTTATTAATATTTTATCTTCAACTGGCTCAATTGATTGGGATGATAAGGGAACCGTCTCCATAAAAGGTGAAATTCTACCGTCATCAAATATTATCGATCTAATAAATGATACACTAAGACCTCGCAAAAGTTCAAATCCTGCAGGCTGGGAGCAGTTTGCATCCTTTATGAATGAGAAAAATATACCTCATGAGTTAATAGGTAACCCTAAACGACGTAATGTTTCATCTTATAATCAATCGCCAAAATTTTTAAAATCAGAAGTGAAGCCCGAAGACTACGATGCCGATTCAGAAGGGCGTATAAAAGAAGTTTCTGGAGCTGCCTCAACCAGTCAACAAACACCTGCTAGCACACGCTCTAAAAAGCGTAAAACTTTAGGCAATACGACACGCTCGGCTAAATCTCTGGGCTGGGCAAGACTTAAACTTTAAAAATGGTTGATTTGAATACCATCTACTACGACCCTTCAAACCCTGTTGGATATTCTGGTGCCGATTCATTAATAAACTCTGTAAAGAATCAAGTTCCAAAAGCAGACGTAGAAGAGTGGTTAAAGAAACAGGATGCTTACACTGTTCATAAACCTCTTAGAAAACATTTTCCAAGAAACAAGTACGTTGTTAGCAACATGTTTGAATTATGGCAGGCTGATCTTTGCGACATGAGGACTTTGACTAAATACAACGATGGAAACAATTATATTTTAACAGTAATAGATGTCTTTAGCAAAATGGCTTGGGTAAGACCTTTAAAATCTAAGACTGCAGCATCAGTAATAGAAGCTTTTAAAGAAATATTTAACGAATGTGAAACGACTCCTTTAAAAATTCAAACTGACAAAGGCAAAGAGTTTGTGGCAGCGCCCGTGCAGAAACTGTTTAAAGAACATGACATTAATTTCTTTGTTACCAATAATCCCGATGTAAAAGCGGCCGTAGTTGAAAGATTCAACCGAACACTTAAAACAAGAATGTGGCGTTACTTTACCTATTCAAACTCGTACAGATACATCGATGTACTGCAAGATTTAGTTTCATCATATAACAATAGATATCACTCGAGTATCAAAATGCCCCCGAGTAACGTAAACGAACAAAATGTATTGGAAGTATGGAACAACCTTTATCGTGGAGGAGTGGGGGTACAAAGAAAACCTAAATTTAAAGTGAATCAGCATGTTAGAATCAGTAGAACAAAACATACATTCGAGAAAGGTTACGATACAAATTGGAGTGAAGAGGTCTTTAAAATCTGCGCGACTATACAGCGGAAACCGCCTGTATACAGAATAGTTGACTTAAACGACGAAATTATTGAAGGAACTTTCTACGAGGAAGAGCTACAACCTGTAACGTTAGAAAAAGACACAGTATTTAAAATCGATAAAGTGTTAGCTGAAAAAGGTCGTGGCAAATCAAAATATTATTTAGTGAAGTGGAGGGGGTACAGCGACAAGTTTAATAGTTGGGTAGCAGCTTCAGAACTTAAACGTTTGTGAAAATGGAGAACGAATTTTATCTAACTCTCTTAAGCAACAGTTCAATGGAATATTTTCCCAAAAACACTACAACAAAGTTTATTACACAGTTACATAAACGTGTAAGGTTAACTAGTAACTGGGTTGTTGGAATTGCTGAAATTCAATATCCGTGTTCCTTTTTAGCTGTGACAGACACGGATAACTTAATTTATTATCGTCTAACGCCACCTGACGCTGAAGACAAGGAGACGGTGCTAAAAAATGCTAGCAGCCATTTCAAAGACAGCTCAGAAGTTTTATACGAAAATGACGGATGGTTTGTTTTTCACATACCAGCCGGGAATTACGAGAATATTGAAGATGTTATTACGACGATTAACAGTCATCAATTACTAAGTAGGCTGTTGGAATTTAAGTACAATAAAGTTACTAAACGGGTGTCGTTAAACTTAAAAGAGCAGCTAGCCGTACTGGGATTATCACAAAGATTGGCTCTTCAACTTGGATATAAACCGGGGACAAACATTGCACTCAACCAAGCCCCGTCCCACCCCTCAAATATCTGGGTAGGCCTGCCATCTCAAATGTTTGTATATTGCGATATTGTAGAACCTCAACTTGTTGGCGATGTTTTATCACCACTTGTTCGTATTATCAATATAACCTCAGTCAATTATAATTACGGATGTCATAAGGATGTAATATTCTCGCCCACTCACTACATCCCTGTGATGAGAAAAGAATTTGAAAATCTCGAGATAGATATAAGGACCGAGACCGGAGCCTCGATGCCATTCGAGTTTGGAACTCTGAGCTTGAAACTACACTTCAAGAAAATTAATTAATGATGGATTGTCCCTATCAACAATATTACGTACAACAGGCAGGGAGTGGTATTGGGGCTATTTACAGAGGAGCTCCTTATCAACGTGGACATGGAATTGGATCATTTCTGGGCGGTATATTTCGCAGCATCCTTCCTCTTTTTAAGACTGGTGCTCGAGTGGTGGGGGAAGAAGCCTTGAGAAGTGGGAGTAATTTTTTAAACGATCTAGCCGACAAGCGCACCGTTAAAGAAGCCTTTCACAATAGATTAGAAGAAGCTGGAAAAAATTTAAAACGTAAAGCCGATGCAAAAATCAGCACTTTAATGGACGGATCCGGGTATAAAAGACCACGCACATTAAACATTACTCAGTCTATATCAAGATCTCCTGGAAGGGTCGTCAAGCGTAAAAATACTACGAAAACAGAACATAGTGATATATTTACTAAAATTTAAAAATGTCTTTTCTACATGCTCATTCTTGTGAATGCATTAAATCCGAGCTGGACTTGTTTGCGTTACCTTCGACTCAAACTAGTATCGAAAATGGACAATGGATATTTTATAAACCGCTTTCTTCGCTTACTGATGACGCACCTATCGAATTTATTGTACCCGGAAATGGAAATGATTACCTGGACCTGAGTCAAACTATGCTACATGTAACCGCAAAAATAGTGAAACAAGACGATACACCTCTAGGCGATGAGGACAAACCAGCCCCCGTAAATAACTGGCTACATTCTCTTTTTAGTCAAGTGGAGATATATTTAAGTCAAAAATTGGTATCACCTCCAAACAATACTTACGCCTACCGTTCATACATAGAGACTCTTTTGAATTATGGGCCTGAAGCTAAGAGTTCTCACTTGACCTGTTCGCTATGGTATAATGATACAGCTGGAAAAATGGACGCCACAGGCGATGAAAACAGTGGACTAGATAAAAGGCGGTCGTTCACGAGTAAGAGTAAACAAGTTGAATTAATGGGCCATGTTCATGCGGATTTGTTTAATCAAGAGAAATTTCTTATTAACGGTGTTGAAATGAAGATAAAGTTTGTTCGGTCACGTGACACGTTTAGTTTAATGGCTATCGCGGGTTCGACGTATAAAGTGAAAATTACTGACGCTAGTTTATTAATAAGAAGAATGAAGATAAACCCCAGCATTTTGATAGCTCACACTAAAGCTCTGGCAACGGCTACATCTAAATATCCAATAACTAGAACTGATGTCAAGGTTTTAACAATTCCATCAGGTGTACAAAGAAAATCCTTAGACAATGTGTTTCTCGGACAATTACCGAAACGCTGCATTGTCGGATTTGTGACAAATAAAGCATTCAACGGCGATTATGCATCCAATCCCTTTAATTTCGATCACTTTAAAATGAATTATTTTTCATTGTATATTGACGGACAACAGATTCCTACTAAACCTTTACAACCAGATTTTACAAAGGACGGAATGTACGTTCGGGCCTACCACACCTTATTTTCGGGGACAGGAATTCATTTTCTGAACGAGGGTAACGATATTTCACGCGAAAATTACTCTAAAGGATATTGTTTTTTCGTTTTTGACCTAACACCAGATTTATCGGCAAATGCCAGCACTCATTGGAATCTTGTGAAAAATGGGTCACTTCGTGTAGAAGTTGGATTTGAAGAAGCTTTGAAAGAAACAGTGAATTGTCTGCTATACGCAGAATTTGACAACGTAATCGAAATTGATAAACACCGAAACGTGGTGGTGGATTTTAGCAGTTAAAGCAAGTTTTGTTGCAAGTGGGGATTTAGTCAGCTGCTTGTAGTTGCATAGTATGGACGTGTTCGTTGACTTGCAAGGGTTCCGTGGAGTTGACAAAAAGTTCATTCCAAAAGAAGTTGTTATTATTTCCGGCGACGGAAACAAAATTGAAATCCTTCACTTCGAACCCCCTCAAATTTATTCATCGCTACCTGCTTCTGTAAAAAAGGACGTGACATATCTAGAAAATTATTTTCACGGACTGTCTTGGGATTCAGGCTTCGTAAATTTTGAAGAGTTTGAACTAGAACTCAAACGTGTGGTGCAGTGCTTCGATACAGTCTTTGTTAAAGGCGAGGAGAAGAAGAAAGTTTTAAGCTTTCTCAAACAAGCTGTTATAAATTTGGAGGAATTTGGGTGTCCGTCTTTAAATAAATTGAAGAAAAAGAAAACTGCAGTACGTTGTATGAGTCATACAATTGAAAATCCTGTTTGCGCCGTTGAAAACGTACTACTTTTATCTGATTGGTACAATGAACACGTTCGAAATAAAGAGCGCTCTCCGGACAATACCGAGTCAGTCGAATGTGAATCGACATGTTTATGCTTCTGATGAATTGCCTACGCGTATAATTAGACCATGTGCGATTGTGGCAAACACAGATCCATTTTATAAACCCGGAGAACACTGGGCAGCCTTCTACATCGATGAAAATGGTCATGGCGAGTACTTTGATTCATTCGGACGCCACCCCGAAGGACATCATTATAATTTTATTCAGAAGAATTGTAAATCTTGGAAAAGCAATACTAGAATGATCCAGAGTATGACTTCAAATTTCTGCGGCCATTACTGTTTAGTGTATTTATATTTAAAAATGAATAATGTATCAACTTTAGATTTTCTAAGTATGTTCGATAATAATTTAAAAAGCAACGATCGGCTCATCAAGCTGATATACGACCGTTATTTCCCTAAGATAAACTTGTCAACTCGGCGTATGATATACTGAATGTAATACAATCTAATGTATAAATTGTAAGTGCACTTTTTTATATAAATAAAACTTTTTTTAAACGACTTCTTGTTTCCTTATTCTCTACGAAGTAAAACAAAGAAAAATTTCGATTTGTATAAGAGTTTATTATTATTTCCATATATGTTGGTGGGTATAAAAAGTGAATTATGTATATAATAATAATCGTATAACGAAAGTGTAAGTGATAAGTACAGCAGTAACATTAATAGTTAAAATTGATTAAAACTTGGTTACATAAAATCGATTAACTAGAGTTAAACTTGGATTATTATTATTTCCATATATGTTGGTGGGTATAAAGAGTGAATTATGTATATAATAATAATCGTATAACGAAAGTGTAAGTGATAAGTACAGCAGTAACATTAATAGTTAAAATTGATTAAAACTTGGTTACAAAAAATTGATTAACTAGAGTTAAACTTGGTAGCATAAAATTATCTACAGAGTAAAAAATGCTGATACTTGGAAGTTAAAAAACTATTATAATAGAGTACTGATAAATGATTAAAAATGAATAACTAAAGCTAAATTTGGTTATACAACGTTATATACATTTTAAAATACTAATATTTGAACTTAAAACTAATGTGATATGAAAAAGTATATACAAGCTAAACTAAGAATAATATATAAAAACTAAGATTAATTATGCTAACGTACAAAAATAAAACTAAAATTAATTACTGGGAGATGACGAGCAGTTTCAGCTATATCGGTGGAAATCTACCATGTTATTACTAACTTACGTTCTATAACCGAAAGGAAGCGTGTCAAAACTATCCTCTACACGACGCCGCTTCGTATACTGAACTCTGAACACCTTCCGTTCAGGCTTGGAAACGACCTCGTGCACAGGTGTTCTGACAATCTTTCTATCGGTTTGAACGTACGTGGCCTCGGCGTCGTTAAGAACCATGTCTTTAAGGGTCTCGAAATTTACACTTTCGGAATTTTTAAAATTCAGGGTTATCCCTTTAACTTTGCAAATAAATATAAAGCCATTCTTATTGGTGGAAAACACCTTAAAGGCATAATTCTTAGGTCCGCCACTAACGAACTCGACAATGTAACTACCGGGCCCGTAACACTCGATCTCGTCGGTCATGTCACCGAGGAAATCTCCTGTTTCGGGTACCCACTCACCCGGCCGCTGTGTAAAAATCACACTGTCGGTGTCGAAGTACAGCACACGTCTACCCAGCTTTTCCAAATACTTATACAGCTCGAGGCGTGCATTAGCTGTCGTATATGCAGCTAGCGCGACATTGACGGTATTCAATGGCTGAATACACTCGTCCGGCCTGTCCCAATTTAGAATGATCGTATCATCGTCCACAGGAGTTAATGTATGGACTTCAACCGAAGGATCGGTAAGCTTCTTGAATAACTCATTCGAGTCCGTGATGATAGAGGACTGCATTAGATTTTCTCTCTGGGCAAACTTACCCCAGAAGCTGTTTAAACACAATTTCGCAATGTACCGCATACCCGGATTTGACGCGATTTTACCTTTATCTAATGCAACCCCCTCTCGATCAGCGTATTCGGAAACATACCGATCCTTGGCCTGGTCATCCGTACACCAAGAAGGCCATCCACTACACTCCTGCTTTATCTTCACGAAATTGTTTACGTAATCCGAAAAAAGTCCCCCTGTTTTCGTTGCCTTGTTGTACTGAGCGACCTTATATTCCCAAACCTCTAAAATTTCTATCACCCTGTAGCCCAGCGAAATAGCTTTCCGGAGTTCATCCGCCACGTAAGTACCGGTAAATTGACGCTCATCCTGCGTATGAGCACACTCGCCCATAAACTTGTCCTCAGCACAAGTTCTACACAGAACAAACATCAATTTACCGTGCATTCTAAGAGGTAGAACAGGATGATATAGATCGGTTGGTGGTACAATCGTACACTTGACAATGCCCTCTACAGAATTAAGATCAATCTGTTCACATTTATCCCTGCCCACATGAATTTTAGGATGCCCTATGGGGTATTTCCCATACTTATTAACAAAGGGATACAGTGAACAGACGTCTAAATACCTGATCTTCTCATCCTTTTCTACCTTGTGATGCAACTTAATCGCATTGGTACGCCCACCGAAGAAACTATCTCGTGGGTTTAAGGGTTCGTGTCTAATAACGTTGTGATTTGCCAAAAATTCTGCGGCCTGAATATTAGTTTTTAGAAAATTTTTAAAACGACATTCTTTCATTTCAACGAGGTTATACCCGTAGGATCGGATGCGAACTGATGTGGCCTCTGTCTTCTCACGACGCATAAACATCGTTTCATTTTTGTCACCACCAAGTTGCGCCGTTTGATCAGGGAAACAAGCTTCGCAACCGTGGTAGTAACAACCCTGGAACTGATATACAGTGTTCGTAGCCTCGCAGAAGCCATCGACCAAGCAGCCCTCCCTAAGTCTAACCTCGCGACTATTACCCGCGTGTTTAATTTGAATATCCAAAGAGTGTTCAAGATATAACAACCATTTGATGGCGATAGCTGATTGCTTGTCGGCCATTCTATAACCGTTTGGGGGTATAAGGCCTATTGTATCAGCTGTAAGAAACTTACGTCTGAAGACTGCATTGCAGGAACCAGCAATCGTGCATGCTTCACGGAAGGGATCAACACCGTTTGACGTGCAATAACTACGCCAAAACTCCAAGCAAGCCTTCCTCAGTATATCGACGTCAGAAATGCAGTATCTAACAAGCTCTTCTTGCAGGTTGAATACCGCATCTCGCTCGACCTCGCCTCTATACCAAGCAAGAAACTCGCTTCTAGTCGACGTAGCCATCTCGTCAGCCCCGTAATAGTGTGTAGCTGGCATAGGCCCAACATAATTTTGATTACCCAGAGTATTAAAGAAGTGCGGGAAGAACCCTTTGGAACCCTGGAAGCCAAACGTCTTGGGTAACTTGCTAAGCGGCATCGGCATGTAGTTCAGAGAATCTAAAAATTTGATATCTTCGCCGCAGGAAATGGACATCAGCTTGGTGCCATTGGATATAATTTTAGGGTTCCACCGTTCCTTCTGACTAATAATCCGGCGTAATACAAATTGTGAATCATAGCCTTTAGCGTTGTGCGCCAGAGCAACTACGGATCCTACCGATTTCTTGAAATTTAAAATGAAATTTAACAGTTCATCGACAGGATTCTCTCTAAAAATGTGCTGGCGCTTTCCGCACTTGCTGCAATCTTTATTGATGTCGGCGTCGTCAATACACGACTTACACACGTTCTGTACAACGCACAAGTTTGGCTGATGCAGATAAACATTATCTGTACCATCCACGAGAGAGTCCTGTCGACATTCAAAATCATAAAAGACAAAACCAAAATGCTTGTCTAACTTTTTCTTATTCGCGACATTCTTTGACATATGACAAAGATGACGTACGGGTTGCTCGGACCTACATCTACTGCAGTACTTGAATCCACATTTATGATTGGACTTTTTGTCAGTCCACACACTATACAGACAGGTTGGGCACCTCCGCAAAGCCTTACACAGATTTTTGGTATGCTCAGTAAAACAGGCTTGACCGCGAAAATCTCTGTGGCACTCGTTGCACTTAACGAGGTCCACATTCAAATTACAGGGGGGTGAGGTGTGACAGGACGGACAAATGTATTTGCAACCTTTATGGCGTATCTTGTTATTAGTACGAATACGGCACATCTCGCAAAAGTAGGTAGTTGAAAAAGCTGAGCATAAATTAGTAATAACATTGTAGTGCGCGTTTTCAAGGATTAAATTCAGGACTGGCTTGTCGTGATGCCGGGGTCCTTCATAATATACCGTCTTACCCAGTCGGCTATTGTACACGACTATTGTGTGATTTACCAGATATTGCTGAAACTGCTCTATATGGTCCCTGGTCCCGCCCTGGCTGAGGTCCACTCGGGCTCTAGTGCATAGCTCGTGAGTGCGTCGGTCCATCTCGGGATACCCCTTCTCTAAAGCTACGATCTGGGGATCGTTGTCCCTCCAAGCCATCGCTAGCACTAGAGCCCTGGCCAAGCACTGATTGTCGTCATTGTTGACCACCATGATGCCCTTCTTGCGCCGACAAAACTCCTCGTAGCTAACGCCAGTTAGCTTTTCTCTTGCGGGTCCATATCCCACAGGGAGCGAGACCCTGTCTAGCTGGATTCTGAGAGCGTCCTGGGAGAAAAAACTGGCGTTGCTTTGCAGGATCTTGTCTAGCACCGCCATCACGACCTCCACGGATAACTGGTCAACACGGCGAAATGATATGCCTATAGGTTTCTCAGGAAACTTGTCGCTGTGTATGACCAGCCCCACACGGTCAGATGGCGATGCGTCGGCTACCATGTGGTCAATAATCTCAGTGAATGCATTCTAAAAATAATATTTCTTAATTAATAAACACTCTTAAAAATATAATTGGTTTTTCAAAAGACTATAAGTTTAAAATAAGTTATTTACCTTAAGCCATAAAGCAGGCCCACTCGCTTCATTGCCAACGTCGGCAAGCTTCAAGGTGACTGTCTTGGCCATGAGGTTAAACTTTTTAACCAGCTTCGTGCCTTGACTAATCACCTTGAAGTATTTAAAGGCCTCAACTGCTGGCTGCTGCTGGCGGATACCTACGTTGTAGGTCGGCTCACGCCTCCGGGTCAAATTGGTAACCTAAAACAAAAATTAAATTGAATACTTTCATTCACCTTACTCCAGTTAAAAATTTGTAATTTATCGTATAAATTTTATAACATTTACCTGGTTGCTAGCAGCCTCAGGTCTAGGCGCCTTAATGGGTGTAGACGCTGTCTGCCTCGGTACTTGCCGTGACGTCGACGGTACACCGGCACCGAATGCCTGAAAATTGAGTTAAAAGATTAGAAATTTGCCTTACTTCAGACATGGAAACTTAAATTTCTTAAACTGATTTTATAAGAACTGTACTCACATTGACAGCGTCTCTCGGCTCGTCCCTGGGATGATGAACGGACGTGGGCGGTGCCTGCATAGGCCGTGAAGTCGAAGGCTGACTTTCCCCTAATGCCTGCAAGTTGAATTAAAAATTAGAATTTGCATTACTTCAGACATGGAAAACTTCAATTTCTTAAACTGATTTTACGAGAAGTGTACTTACATTGATAACATTATCGCCCGGCTCGTGCTGCTGCTTTTTAGTCTCCCCAACAGCCCCGGGTGATTCAACAGTTACCTATAAAAAAATAAATAATGAATAAGACTCGCACTGTATAAACGGTTGTTAATAGATAATTAAATTCCCTAGCGGCAAGTTTATAAAACTGAATTATTTTAAAAATCCATTTTCAGTATTTACAATTTTACTTACCCTTCGATTCTCTTGCAGCTTCAGTATGTAGCCTTGCAACTCTTTAAGGCAGCTGGCCTCAACAGCCGTTAAAGAGTAGTCTTCGTATACCATCTTACGACAGATTAGATCGTAGATGGTACACAAGCCTTCCTCGGTACGGATAAGGCCAGAGGCTACAATCTGCAGGAGTTCGTTGACGGTAGACATGGTTCTTGACGTAGTTGATGCTGGAGTCGGAGCAGTGAAGTGGAATCAGTACAGCGATGCAGCTGGTTTTATACGTTTTTTCAATCCCTACTTTCACGATTTTTTTCTCACGGTACACACACAAAGAAGTTTAACAAAGCTGATGAGACAGTAAAAATTTCAAGAAGATTGAATCACGCATTGTTCTTGGATTTACGCTTAAAGATTTATTTAACTTCCCTCCCGGTACAGTCACAGAAATAACATAAATGCACAAAATTACTTTTGTTAGAAAAACACTGTTTACTGACAAGTTTTATTTAACATATTTCCATTTTACAAAACTAGAAAGAATAGAACGTTGGTCTTTCAAGTCTTGTTTTTTCAGCTTAGATTAAAAATCCGTAGAACAATCCTTTTGTTATCGGATATTAGTCATTTCGTTGCAAGAAATTTCCCATCATTGTGAAAGTCAAATATAAATTCTATTTCAAACTGTAGCCGAAAAGTTTGAATCACGTATTGTTCGTGGATTTACGCATAAAGATTTATTTAACTGCCCTTCCGGTACAGTCACAGAAATAACATAATGCACGTTTTTAAAATTGCTTCGTTAGAACACACTGTTTACTGTCAAGTTTTATTTATCATATTTCCATTTTTACAAAACTATAAAGAATAGGACGTTGGTTTTTTCAATACTTGTTTTTTCAACCCAGATTGTTTAAAGCATATTAGTCATCTCGCATTTCACATCATTGTGAAATCGTTTTTAAGTTTAACAAAAGTTGCGGCGTTAGAAATGCAATGAGTTTTAAAATGCTTCATTATTTAAAAACGCTAATTTTGGGATTTATTGTAACAATTAAAATTGAGTTATTTCCATCTGTAGATCAGCTGACAATTAAAAATAGAATTAACGGCGATAGATTGTTATTTAATAAAATGCATTCCGAAGATTTAAGAATACTAAGTCACATGTTAGTTTTCGGGTTTTGTTTACGCTTTTTTTAAAAAATGCGACGAACCAGATGAGTAACGTTTGCTAGAAAGGTTTCTATTGTTAAGAAAAATTATTCCCTATTGACGACATAAGCTTTGAATTGTAAACATACAGGTCCCAACTTGTCGAAGACGTACCTTGTTTGACAAAAAAATGACTGTACTCAGTCTAGTTAATTTTATCGGCTGAATTGATACCGCGATAACGCCGAATTTTGATAACTTTGATTAAAGATTAATTCAATATGTCACTTAGGGTGAGAGAGATAGATTGATCTAATTAAACAGTTAATCTGATTGAATTTGACAACTTTGATTAAAGAATAATTCAATATGTCACTTAGGGTGAGAGAAATAGATTGATAACCGCTAACCTGATTGGTCTAGTCTTGATTTAATTCCAAGATGGCCATCGCTTTTAATCGAAATTTTGATGGATTAAATTGATCGAGCTATTAATTCCAAGATGGCCGCCGCTTTTAATCGAGAAATTTTAATCGAAATTTTAATTGACCTAATTAAATCTGATTGATCGAGCTATTAATTCCAAGATGGCCGCCGCTTTTGATCGAGAATTTAATTAAACTTTTTGATTGACCTAATTAAACCGCGGATTGATCTAATTAAACCGCGGATTGATCTAATTATGACGTAATCTCATTAAATTGTCCTAAATAATCCGCGGATTGATCTAATTAAACCGCTAATCCCATTAAATCGACCTAAATAAACCGCGGATTGATCTAAATTGGCCTAAATAAACAGCGAATTGATCTAATTAAACCGCTAATCCCATTAATTCGACCTTGATTGCGCAATCGATTAAATTGATTGACCTAATTAAAAACAAAATGGCGGTATCAGCTGCCCCCCTTCTACTGACGAATAATTTTTTTTATATACAGTTTGAATTTTGCTGTTTAAATTTTGTTTGAAACATTTTTATAGCTTGCATAACAATAGTTTCATTATGGTAAACCCTATTGCTCAGTTTAAAAATTCCGAATTTCCGTTTTACTACCTATTTTCGTACAGAAAGCATATTTAAAATTAAATTTGAAACAATTTCCCTTAATGAGGTTTTTCAAAGTTAAAAACAACTCTATTTTCATAGATTTCCTGCCGAGGAGCGTACATTTCTGCTACATCAGAAAACATTTAAAATAATTAAGTGGCAGTATTTCCAGTTTTAGGCATACACGATCCTCCTTGTTAGTTTTGCATTATTTCGAATATTTTCGAAAGTTCTATATAATAAAAGTTTTAGCGTTTAGTTCGTTATTATAAACGCTTCAGAATTATTTCAGAATATGACTTTTTCTGTTAATTCGTAATCGTAAGGTAACATTGATTGCATGACCGATAACTGGGTGTTTTCTTTCAGCTTGTTCGAGGAGTTTTAAAAAATTACACCTTTTAAATTATTCGGTGCTACTTTACAGTGTAATTTAAATTATTCAGTGCAAACCGTATTAGGATATCGATCAAGGGGCGATTGGAACATGGCGTCTCAATATAGGTACCTAGTTATGCGTAGTTCGACAAATTCTGAAGTTGATAATTTTGTTAAAGTAACATTTTGCTACTACACTTTGAAAACGTATAGCTACAGCCATACATCAACCGGTATTGTTTATTGTCACTTGCTTAAGGTTTTGATGTATTTATCTTCGATTTATATACCAAAAAAGACCAAGAAAAACCGGAAAAACAATTATACTTCCTTGAAAAAACTTTACAGAGAAATTGCTAGAATTTGGCAAGGTAGTTTTAAAAAGACAATAGTCGTCCCGTGAAGGGAAGATTGGTTTGTAGGTCTACTGGGAAATCGTAAACCAACTTCAGAATTTATCTAGGTCTCCATTCTGTACCCCATTTAAAACGACTTGAGAAGGAGCGTTCCTAGCTGGCAAGGAAATAAAGTTTACAAATCAGTCATGAATAATCAATTTCTTCTGACCGTTGTAACTATCAAAATTTTCCTGCACCGAATAGTATGCGAAACATAAAAAGTAATGGATTTTAAATAATTAAACATTAATACGCTTCAAAAATATCTGCAATCGATCTGTTTTTGTAAATTAGTTAAGCGATACGTTTTTATTTTTAATAACAATTCTTTGCTAATATTGAAACCACGAAAGATGAACCCTGCCTCATCAATGCTATCCGTATGATATAAGATTTTACTTGCTAGTCAAATTAGCATCAGTTGTATTCTCAAGGAATTATGATTGGCGCTTTAACCGGAAAACAAACAGCTGTCAAGTACTTTCATTACGAATTTTAACCTTAAACTATTAATAATCTAACCAATAAATGTACAACTGTATTTCTTCTGCAACGCAATAAACCAAATAAAATGTTCATTTATCTAAACCTCACAACACAAATAGGTACTACAAAAACGAATTCCAATTAAAATAGGAATTTAGATACCTAATAAAATAAAATAATGTAAATGTATTAATAATTTGACAGTTTGACGTTTTAGTGACAACCCGCGCATTTGACTTAAACTACTCTAGTCAAATAAGCACTTTAATCATAACACAGGTTTATTGTAATGCTATCCTTGTCGTGTGCATGGGGTTTGTGAACAAATGTACACGCGTGTTTGTCGTTACTAAATTCAGCGTGTGATGAGGCAGGGGTCATCTCTCGTGATTCGGATAATATGTATATATTCACAACCTGTTTTATATTCAGGTACGAAAATGTGTGTCCCAATTTTATAAAATTTACTATGTGTAGAACAGCATAATATTTTAAATTTAAAACTTAGATAAAATTTATACTTCTATAAATCTGTTTGAAGCGATTACAACACTGAACATAGGTGTGGCAGCGATGTTATTATGTCACTATGTGCTCTTTTATTTTCAAGACATTTAACATCTTATATTTTTGAAGTCGTATAACGGCCGGTTGCAATTTCAAGGAACACTTTTAAAGTTATTTATATAACATAAGAAAAATTCTACGTAAACCTTTAATCATTTTCCCAGAAATACATGTTTGCTATTTTGAGTATTTTGTGCGAATAATTTAAATTTTAGTTGATAATTGAGAAGAAAACAATTCAAAAACGATGACAATTGAAAATTTAATCATCAGGATGATGATTTTGTAAAAACAATTACTGGTATTCTAAATAGACGATTTAATCTGTAAAAAAAGTATTTGCATTATAAATTGTTATCTATTACAGACAAATATGTCCAATTATTAAGACAACTTTATTTTAACAAAACTTAAAAGTTCCTTGAGACGGTGGATTAAAAGTCCATGTTGCAATAATTGGTGTATATAGGGTTCTAATTTCGTTAGCAAAATAGATTTTTTACCAATCATTGAGACTGAGACGAGAATTAAATTAATTAAGGTTAAATGAGGGTAGTAGGGTAGTACAATCCAGTACAATTAATTTAAAAGAAAGAAAATTACTGCAGCGAGTTTAATATATTCTTCATATTCTGTATTAATATTTAAACGTTATAGGTACGCTGTTTTTTTTTGTGTGAACCCTTTAAAATGATCAGATATATTACACCTTCTTGAAGAATGAAATAGGAACAACCTTTAGAAATATTTAAAATGAGTGATACAAGAATTATTGTAACCTTACTTTTCGATCGGAAAGTGTAAACAGTAACCTTAATAATTATTTTATGACGAACAAGGATATGTTTGAATGTAAATTTCGCCAAGTGGTGCCAGTGGTCTTTATTTTAGGACTCGGTTAACTATTGTTCTGCAGAAGTTTTAGTTTTAGTGTGATATAATGTGTCACCGTATAAGATATGGACACACAAGACTGAATTATGGGCTAAGTTGTTGGTTTTTTAATCTAATAATTAATTGTTTTTAAAGTTAAATTATATTTAAATGTTGTAAAACCCAGGCAGTTATATGTGAATTTAATAATAATAATTTTAAAGTAAGATTTTTGTTAGTCTATTGGAGTAAACGTTTTACGCATAAATGGAGAGAACACAAAAATCCGAGGCATGGCCAAATTTTTAAATTTAAAGAAACCAAGGCTTAAGTTTTGCGGGTCATAGTAAATGGACGTGCGGTGTGTTAATGGTGATAATCAACTTCGTAAATCGAGAATTATCACGCGATTTACGTACACCGCGGTGAGTTTAACACCAGTAAACGTAAGGTAGCAAAGTGAAATCAAAGTGAATTACTGTGAGAATAACCACGAAAAAGTGCAAAGAATAGTGCAAATAAATAACCAACAAGCCTAATATGCAGAGCGAATAATTTAAGCAGGAAATTGAAAATGGAGGAAATGCTGAGGGAACTTATGATGGAAATCAAAAAGATGAGGAGTGGACAAAGGGAATATCACGGTTATATGAAAGAAATTAAGCAAGAAAATTGGATTTTGAAGATAAAAGAGAAATATGTATTAGAAGTAAACAAGGAAGTGCAAGAATTATTGAAGAATGAACGTAATGTAAATGCGGAAAATAAATGTGTAAGTAATGTGGGAAAGGATAAATGTATCCTAGAAATGGAAACATTAAAAGGAAAAATAGAGGCACTTAGGAATATAAAAAAACGAGATAAAAGAAGTAAAAAGTAATCAATATGAAATACAAAAAAAAAATAATAATAAACTAGCAGTAAGCAAAGATCGGATTCTACGAAGACGACAAAGCCAAAGGAAATGGATATGGATACAGATAAAACTAAACAAGAAGAAAGTAAAACGAGAAAGAAATATTAAATGTAAAATAACAAGAACAAAGAATTAGAACATATTCCAAAGAAAGTAAATAAAGAAAGGATTATCGCCAGTAAAATGGAGGCATAAAGAGTACTACTAGAAAAGAAGAAGAATGAATAGAAGAGGTGCAAAATAGATCTGGATCACTCGGCATAACCAAAACATAAAAGAAAGGAAAAGGAAGTATGGAGATGATAAACCGGTATTGGATGATATGGTCAGCAGTCGGCAAGAAGCAAGAATGAATTTGCAAGTGCTGGCGTAGCATTAATGGTGAAAAAAGAAAAACTGAAATACGTAAAAAACGAAGAATTTGTGAGTGAAAGAATATTAATTGTAAATATACGAAAACGGAAGAGTAATAACAGAGGAAGAAGCGATTATGGAGAGATAGAAGCAGTACTACTTTAAAAAGCTCCTGCAGGAACGGAAATAATATCAGCAGAAAGAAACAAAGAAAAAACAAAAAAGAAAAGGTATGTACCAGAATAAGGAAAGAACAATTAAAAACTGAGGCCATACCTATGGAAGAGATTCAAAAGGCTATCAGGAAAATAAGGGAAAATAGGCAAAGCACCAAGGTACAATGTGATTTTTTAAAAACTCAATTGCAGCAGGCCGAATTCTGTCTTAATAACCTTTTTCTACACCTATTTAATTATATTGCAATTATTAGCATTTTTTTTGTGAAAAATAGTACCTATAATTCACTGCAGTGAATTATGGATTCATAATTCACTGCAGTGAATTATGATTTCGGCCAATCACAAATACAAATCCAAAAATCAATATTTCGCTAATCCAATCATATTTTAAATCGCCCGCGATCAACTCCTTCTGCGGCTGACAATCGACACGCCCAAGTGTGTTGTCATATTGCTTGTTTACAAAGTTATCAAATTTGACTAATTTGAGTATAATATATTTGTTTAATAGGTGTAGAAAAAGTATCGTATTACATTCGCGATTATGGCCATTATTCGCTCAGATGATTTGTGCCACTCGCCTGACGGCTCGTGGGCTCAAACGTCATCTTCGTGAATAATGGCTGTCATAATCGCTCATATAATAATATACTATAGAACTGTCTGTATTAAGTCAGAACACGGCCTGCTGCAATTGAGTTTTTAAAAAATCACATTGTATGTCCTAATAACGATAACGGCGGACATGATAAAAACAGGAAACGAAAAAATCATAGAATTACTAAGAATAAATAAGAATAAACTAGTAACATCGGTTATAGTACCAGAAGACTGGCAAATAGGGATAATTATTCCTATACATAAAAAAGGAGACACAAGAAATTGCAATAATTATAGGGCAACAATACAATTACAAAAAAATAAGATACAAAGTGCGAAAATAAATGAGATTCCTTAGAAATGTAGAAGGAAAATCTAGAATTGACAAAATAAGAAACAAAGAAGCAATACAAACCACTATAGAGGAAGGTCAGCTAAGATGACTGGGTCATGTGTCGAGAATGAGACGAGACAAAACGGTAAAAAAATATACGAGGCGAGAATTAAATAGAAGAAACAGTGGAAGAGGCCAAGAAAAGCACAGGTAGATGAAGCCGAAAAGTTAGACATCAAATAAAAAGAAATAGAACAGAGAACGTAGGAGAGGAAGATGTGGAAAGAAACATGGAAAAAAAAGCCAGTCCAGTGACTCAACTCTCCTCACCTTACACCCGAAAGTGTAAAAGAACTTTAGGATTAGATAAATAGATAGAAACTGAGATACGAAGAATGGATTCGGTATTCAACACTAAACAAATTTTCTTTATAATGTATTATTTGTCGTGGTCATGGTTCAGTTGGATTAGCGTGCGTCTGACCATTGAGATTAAGACTGGCAACAATGGCAAACCACCGAGGTATTCTGCCTAGTAAGTCTTCTCTGGAGTGTAAGCACTTCCGTGGTTCGGAGCCCACGTAAAGTTGTAGATCCCTTATATCTGCAGGCTACTTGACACGTACACCATAGACATATGGAGAGAGAACACGGCAACATCCTGTAAAGGGCACGCCACCTCAAGAAGAAGAATGTTTTATTAACGTATTTGTTAAAACTAGGTTTATGTTATTTTGCTTTCTTTCTTTCTTTCTCTTTTACCCTCTTATACATTTACAGTGTTAAGGGGGCAGGACAAACCGAGCCGCAGAGCGGTCACTCATCCAAGTTGTGGCCAAGCAGACCCTTGCTTAACTCTCAATATTTCAGTTTACGTGCACTGTCATTTTACAAACAATTAAATACTTATTAGACCAGGGCTGAAGCCTTTGAAAATGGTGAAAAGTGAAAAAAAATAATAGTAGGATGAAACCCATTGGAAAAGGAAGAGAATATAACAAAAATGAAAGGAAAAATAATTTACGGGCGATCTGAGGTCGGGAAGTGGAAGGGGGTGAGTTTTTAAGGGTAGAAAACTGTTTATCTCGATTTCCGGCAAAACTACAAGTCCTAGTGAAAACAGTTAAATAGCAAAGTTGTAGGTAATAAAAAGATCTACAACTTTTATATTTACACTTTTTTCACATAACCTCAAAATTTATGTGAAAAATTCAAATAACCAAGTTTTTGGTTTTTTATTTTTATCTTTTACAAAAAAATTTTTTTTTTCACGAAATTTGGTGAAAACTTACCTTTTCATGTCCCAAACACACTGTAATTTTTTTGATTTAAAATATTTATTTTTTCACCTTATTTTGACTTAATATCGAAAAAACACCCTAATTTTCAATCGAAAATTCTCGCGTCAAAATATCTGCTTTTTTAAAAAACTCGGTGGGCTTTTTGTTCGTTGAAATCTCTACTTTTTGATGGTGTAAAAAAAATATACATTACTATGGTAAATGTTCTCAAAAAATGCAAAGAAACGAAAAAAACTCGAATCCGAAATTTATTTTTTTTAAATCATCATGTACAATTTTGAGCTATTTATTAAAATTTATACTTTAATTACTCGAAAAACGTAAGATTCCATGTTACATTGATAAACAAAAAATTGCAAGTCGAAATATACTACTATAATTAACAACCAAATAAGTTAATAAAGTTAATATTTAATTCGGATTCGAGTTTTTTTTCGTTTCTTTGCATTTTTTGAGAACATTTACCATAGTAATGTATATTTTTTTTACACCATCAAAAAGTAGAGATTTCAACGAACAAAAAGCCCACCGATTTTTTTAAAAAAGCAGATATTTTGACGCGAGAATTTTCGATTGAAAATTAGGGTGCTTTTTCGATATTAAGTCAAAATAAGGTGAAAAAATAAATATTTTAAATCAAAAAAATTACAGTGTGTTTGGGACATAAAAAGGCAAGTTTTCACCAAATTTCGTGAAAAAAAAATTTTTTTTGTAAAAGATAAAAATAAAAAACCAAAAACTTGGTTATTTGAATTTTTCACATAAATTTTGAGGTTATGTGAAAAAAGTGTAAATATAAAAGTTGTAGATCTTTTTATTACCTACAACTTTGCCATTTAACTGTTTTCCATAGGACTTGTAGTTTTGCCGGAAATCGAGATAAACGGTTTTCTACCCTTAAAAACTCACCCCCTTCCACTTCCCGACCTCTGATCGCCCGTAAATTATTTTTCCTTTCATTTTCGTTATATTATCTTCCTTTTCCAATGGGTTTAATCCTACTATTATTTTTTTTGGTTTAAAAAATTATCGACCCTGGTCTATATCAATTTAAGTAGAAAAATTCTCCAAGGAAGAAAATTATATTAATTTTAGAGTTATACGTATTTAGGCGGAAGGGCAAATAAATTTTAGGGCATGGTATATGTAAATAATAAAAGAAAGTCATTGTTAAAACGTCCTTTATCATTTTTATTTTTTAAACGATTTGTTTATATTTAACAATGGAGAAGAATAGATATTTTGTGAGTTCTGAATTATTTGTGTAAAATGCAAGTAGGGATTTACTCCTCTTAGGAATCACTTTTAACAAGTTTCTACTATAACATGGCACGTAGGGCCAAAAGGCAGTGGTTCAAATTCTTGTGGAGGTGATATTTTTTTACATACAATTGTTCGTCAACGTATTTGATTAAATCAGTTTATTTAATAATAATAATAATAATAAAGAAATTTATTATCCCAAAATATACACAATATTACATGCAGTAATTAAAACATAACATAGCTAATTATACTTATAGGATAATTGGAGAAAGTTCAGTAACTTACAATGCTACTGATCTTCCACTTTCCCCGATTTGCCAAAAAAACAAAACATAAATAAACATCGTGGATACCTACAAAATAAACATGTGACACCTTTTTATCAAGCATACACTAAATATACCACATATTAAGTATTAAGTAATAAGTAATAAGTAGCCCATCTAGACAGCCTGCTCCATTAACCAGTTTTTAAAATTTATTTTAAATTTACTAACCGAAAGTTTTTTAAATTGCGAGGGTAATTTGTTAAAAAATTTGCAAATACTGTATGAAAAGCTTCTCCGAAACATTGAAGTACTATGAGGGGGTATAGATATAATCCCTCTATGTCTAAGATTGAGATTATGAATATCTGTGCGATACGTTATTTTGCGACTGAGATATGGTGGAACTTTGGTAAGAAGTATTTTGTAATATAAAACAGAACAATGAATTTCTCTACGTTGCCTCATATTAAGCCAATGGGTTTCCTTTAATTTATAAGTGATCCTGTCAAATTTTTTTATACCATAAATTAATCTTAAACAATTATTTTGAACGAGCTGTATCCTCCTACAATCCTCTGCGTCAATGCATTGAGAGTACAAGGTGTCAGCATAATTAAATTGAGAAAGTACTAGCAAATCACATAGCATTGCTTTAAGCTTTACGTTTAGCATACCTCTGCTGGCATAAATAAGTTTTAAACTGCAGTAAGCTTTACCTATGCAATTTCGTACATGCCTTTTAAATCTAAGAGCATGATCGATAGTAACTCCGAGGCTAATTGCCTCATCCTTCAAGAGCAGGAGGGTGTTATTCAAATACAATTTTACATTATCGTACACAAGAGCCTTATCCTTCCTCCTACCAAATAACATAACATTGGTTTTAATTGGATTTAACGATAAAGAATGTAATTTAGATTGATCTGAAAGGTTTTGCAGATCTTCATTTATTTTAATGATTGCTAAATCTGTACTTTCTGGTGGAAAAGACAAGTACACTTGTGTATCATCGGCATATAAATGATACTGGCAATATTTTAGAGCATTTTCCATCAAATGGCATGTATATATAGTAAATAAAATTGGTCCTAATATTGATCCCTGCGGAACACCAGTCGAAACCAATGCGGGTTCAGACACACTCCCATCAAGGCAAACTCTCTGTATCCTTTCCGATAAGTATGCATTAAAGATGTTTATGGCCGACAACTCAAACTCGATGTAATGCAAAATCGATTTCAATATATCATGATCAAGTGTATCGAATGCTTTGCTGAAATCTAATAGTATTAACACAGTTAGTCTACCCTGATCGATTGCGCCAATTATGTCATCGATTATGCTGATTAGAGCTGAGGAACAGCTGTAGCCAGGCCTAAAGCCAGATTGGCACTCAGGTAATATTCTGTATTTGTCAATGTGTTCACGTAACTGAAGTACCATTGCTTTTTCTATAATTTTGGACATTACAGGTAAAATACTAATAGGCCTTAAATCTTTATATTCAGTTGGATGACTTTTTTTAGGCAACGGGATTATTTTCGACTGCTTCCATATTTTTGGAAATACATCATTATTGAAACAAAAATTTATTAAATGTGTGATAATAGGAATTATATACGGACAGCAAAGTTTTATCATATCAATTGAAATGTTATCTACACCATAAGCCTTTGTTGTAATACTGTTAATTATTTTATATGCCGGCGTATCATAATGACAACTTTATGTCATTGTATTTGAGTGACGTAAGGCAGTTCATTATAGTCCAAGGACCATAATGAATCCATTATGGGCCAAGGACCATAATGAATCCATTATGGTACTCAATTTAAAAACTACTAAATTCAAAAAGTACTCTTACACGACATTTTCTGCAATTTTCTTCAAATTCGAAGGTAAACTTTCATTAGAATCACTCATTTTCTTAAATTTTACTACAAATTCAATTTGCAAATTGTGAAATTGCAAATTAATTTTAACAGCGCTTTCTACTTGACAGCAGTGTTTGACAGTAAATAAATCGCGGCTTGCTTACTATTTTTTATAATAATAACTGAATGCATCTGTCGTTTCAAAAATACTATTTTAAATCTTTAAAAATATACATACTGATGCCAGCATATAAAATTTTGTATGTAATTCGGATCATAAACGATCATTATGGTACACGCCGTGTTATCGGGCTCGGCTAACGCCTCGCCCGATAATATTCACGGCTAGTACCATAATGATCGTCATTATGATCCTTATTACATAAATAACAATTAGAAGTGGTGTCGTCATTTATATCATAAAATCTGAATTTTTCAGTAAAATTAGTTTTACTGTTGCTATTATAAAAACGTATTAAGTCATCCTTGGAACTACCGCAATCCCAATGTGCAGCTTGTTTAGTTCTTTTAAATTTTGCAGCAGCCTTATCTCGTATTTGTTTTTTATTTATTTTATTTTTGTCTTCCTTTAATTTCAATTTTTATTTTTGTAATATAAGTTATTTACTTGGGTGTGATTTTGTCTTTCTTTTGTCCTTCTCAATATTTGAATTTGTTTTAAGAGAAAATAGTGAAAAGTATTTTTTTGGGTTTTTCGTTTTCGTTCTTTTGATACTGATACTAATACTTATTTTATTTATCAAGAGTACAATGAATGTTTTTATTTAATTTTTGAGATAGTGCAATTCTTAGTTTAATTCTTGTTTTACGTTGAGGGTGTCAACCTGAATCACAGAGCATTGCCTGAATGTATTCAGGTAGGTATGTACTTGTTGTGTTTTATTTATATGAGAAGTTTGATTCTTTAGTTAGATTATTCTTAGTCGGGCTGAATTGATTCATTTCTTTTATATAATTGTACTAATTTTATTTTTTACTTAACATTCTTATATTTTTTGTTCATTTATGATTACCTAAGATTCATGTGGAGGCCCCAGTCTCTGGGTCAATAGTGTTAGCTGGTATTATGCTTAAATTAAGCGAGTATGGCATGCGGTTAATATCTGTTTTTACATTTGTGTAGTTAAAGGTTAATTATTTTGAATTCAAAGACTATTTTTTTTTTGTTATTAGATTATTTGGTGGGTTTGTTATTTCTTTGATTTGTTTACGACAGTCATATACTCGTATTAAGTTTTTGATTACTTATTCTTCTGTTTCTCAGACATAGGAAACTCGGCTAATCTCGTGATATTAAGAACTATTTTCATTGTAACATTCTTAAATTAAAAGGAACAAAAGGAAGCTTGTGTTCTGAAAAAGGTACAACTTTCATCTGACAAACTATGAATTGTAACTCCAAAATTTTTAGTTTTATTGTAGTGCCAAGCCTACTTTGATGCTAATGTGAAGCTCGTATAATTTCGTGATAACCAGGATAATTCCTTTTTTATAGTGTATTTCAAAGTGAGAATGTTTAGAACAGATAAACAAGCAGTAGCTCTACTCGAGTGTATCAAATACTTACTATTTTTGTTAAGAAATAATTATTATTCTACATGCTTACCGTTGCATAGCAACATAGAAACTAACGAATTACGACTGCACACTTCGTTATACAGCGTGGAAGCTATCACGAAATTAGACCAGTGTAACTTTGAGAACATGTTAGCACACAAAATTCTCAAAAACTGCCTTGAATAAACCCGTAAAACTACTTCTTTCATGTTATCACGGTATTCCCCGTATCACGGAATTAGCCGAGTTTCCCCTATATTTATAGTGAAGTTTAGTGTAGGAATGAAATGAAATTTTGTTGATAATTTAAAACGTTTCTTACAGCAATGTTACTATCACTGAGTTGTAATTTAGTTTTCCGTCGACCTCTGTAAAAAATGAAATTTTACGTACTTATTTCCATACGAAAAGTGTCACATTTTAAACGTCATATTATTTTACGTCCGCAAATACTTCACGGACTCATTTACTTCACGTCCGCTTTTACTTCACAGCCGCAAATTCATTATATCCGATTTTAGCCATTAATTTCAGTTTAAATTCCACTTTCTTATATATAGATATTACTTTTAACTTTAAAATGTGTTTTTGGATATTATCAAATCTAACTATTGCTATTTTAATTCCGAATTTTTACACGAATTTTAATAAAATTGTCATCACACATCACATTCTCATAAAAATCGTAGTTGCCATGAACAAATGAAAGTTAGATGTCAAACAAACACAAAGTTCAGAACGCCATTAACACGCGCGATAATTTACATTGAATTTAAACTAAAAGTAAATTTTTTATAAAATTATGCAGGAAGAAAATATTGACAGTGATTTCAGTAATACCCCGCCGGAACTTCAGAACATTGCTACTACTGTAACGCTTGAATTACTTCCACAAAAATCACGGTTTCTGTACGAAAAGCAATATGCAATTTTCATGGAATGGTGTAAAAAAAATAAGGTCAGGAATTTAACAGAAAATGTACTTTTGGCATACTTTTCATCAAAAGCAAAAAACTGTAAATCTTCAACATTATGGTCTACCTTTTCAATGTTAAAATCTACATTATCTGTAAAAAATAACATTGACATCAGTAAGTACATTAAACTTATTGCATACCTGAAGAAACAAAATGTGGGATATAAAGCTAAAAAATCTAAGATATTTAATCGAAACGAGATAAATCACTTTCTCCGTGACGCTCCTAATAAGTCATATCTTATGTGGAAGGTAAATTTGATTATAATTTATTTACGTATATGTAACATTACATTGAATACGTTAAGATTTGTCTACTAATAGGAATTGCCGGAGCTTGTCGTAGGAATGAACTCCGTAAAATGAGAGTTCAGGATATTGCTGATAAGGATGACATATTAATTATAACCATTCCAGATTCAAAGAATGGCAAAAAACGAACTTTTACACTCACAAATGACATTTTTGCTGAAATAGATCCTTTGGAACTATTTAGAAAATATGCCTCATTGAGACCTAGTCATTGTAGTCACAACACGTTTTTCATTAATTACAGATTAGGAAAATGTTGCAGGTTGTTGGCGTTCATACTTTTGCAAAAATTCCTAGTCTTATTGCCAAATATTTAGATTTACCTAATCCAGCAGATTATACTGGTCACTGCTATCGTCGAACTTCCGCTTCCCTTTTGGCCGATTCTGGGGCGGACATTTTAACTCTAAAAAGGCACGGAGGATGGAAGTCTTCCACGGTAGCCGAAGGTTACGTGGAAGACTCCATTGCCAACAAAATTAATATAGGTAGACGCATATTAACTGGTACGTTGACACAAAGTTTCGATACCAACACCAATTTTGGTGTTAACAACAACCCTCAGTACATAACCGAAGCAATTTCCAACCCAATTGCAGCTGTAAATTCGACAGTTTGTAAGAAAAATGTCGAAAATAGTTCACCTTCTGCATCCACATCAGGCGTTAATATTTACAACTGCTCAAATTGTACAATAAATATAAATAAATAATACTTTATTGTTGATTTTCCCCTATAAATAATATGTTAAATATTATTTGAAATTTAAATAAAGTTCTTTCTCAGTTTACTGCATTTTTATAAATATAGAGAGATTGCTTGCTAAAACGAAACCAAATTATTAAGGTCGACGGAAAAATTTAATATGCACCTCGACAAAAAAGTGCTTTTTAGAGCCTCGCCTGTTTACTTGCCTCGGCTAACGCCTCGGCAAGTAAACGCAGTCTCGGATATAAATGTGCACTTTTTTGTCCTTGGTACATAAATAACTATTACTTTAATTTTTGTTTGCACTTATACAGGGTATACCGTGACTTGACAGCTATAGTTTGAGGGTATATTGTTGAAGTCGAAAATGCCTTTATGAACGTGTATCCGCAACTCATTCGTACTAGCATCATGTTGATTATGAATTGTTTTTCTTTTCTTTTTCTATTTTAATACTATAATTCTTACAGATATAGTTTTGGGTAACTCAATACAGGTTTGGAACTTCAATGTTTGCATTTTTCAACTTACCTAAAACTACTGCTGAACGTTCAACACGACAAGAACTTATTGAAGAAGAAACAATACTTGATATGATTTATACTAATCCGTCTACTGATGTATGAAGTATATTGAATCGACTTGGTGTGAACCGCATAGTGGAGAACCTTCTACCGGTTATTTACTGGCTACTAACACCCGGAATTCACATTCTTGGGCACTTGATATTACGATGACTAACACAGAAGAAATTGGATCAGAATTTTTAAAAGAGGAACTGTTACATACTATTCAGTTAACAAAGTGAGGCAAACCACAGGTCCTGGCGAAATTCCAATATAACTCTTTAAGCTAATAAAGGAAGACACGATTTATTTATCGGGAATAATACCTAAGAAGAAAAATGTTGGAGAATGTTTAGATTACAGAACAATAGCATTAATGCGGCTCATTAATGCTATTGTTCTGTAATCTAAACATTCTCCAACATTTCTATTGGAAGTGATTTATTACAGAATATTTAGGAAACTAGATACTGAAATTAATGACAGCCAAGAAGGTTTTAGAAGGCGAATGGGTCTTCGAGAGGCTTTGTTTAATGTTATGATGCAGAGATGCTTAGACGTGAATCAAGACGTACATGGTTTTATTGATTTTAAAAAAGCATTTGACAAAGTGTGTCACAAGGGGCTAATTAGCATATTAAGGGCTAAACATATCGAGACATAGGAATAATACTGCATCTAAAAGCTAAAACCAGATTAGAAGTTGAACCAACTAAAGAAATGATAATAATGCGAGGCATACGCCAAGGACGTGTACTGTTTCCTCTTTTATTTAATGTGTATAGTAAAGAAATCTTCCAAGAGTGCGAAGTGGGTATTACCATAAACGAAGAAATAGTTAATAATATATCCTATGCGGACAATATTCTCTTAATGACGATAACCTTCGAGACCTACAGAATCTATTCAAATGCCTAAATGACATCTGTGAGATGTATGACTTGAAAATTAAGATCAAATGTATGGTAATCTCCAAAAATCCTAACGTAAACATAAAACTAAAAATCGTCATCCAAATCCAAAGAAATAAGATTGCGTATTGAAATAGCCAGATCAACATTTACTAAGGTGAAAAACTCTTATGCAATAAGCAATAAAAATATAGCCCGAGATCTTAGCATCAGAATGCTTCGATGTTATACACATATTTTCAAATTTACTGTATAATGCGAAAGCCAAAAACTACATAAGGTAAAAGCATTTGGATGATACTGTTATCAAAGAATGTTCTGCATCTAATGGGTTGACCGGGGAATAAATGCGAAAGTAATGCGCAAAATGAACAAACAAAAGAAAATAATAAATACAGCCAAAAAGAAGAAACTAATTTGGAGCCCTCATAACATGAGGCTATTAAGACTAATAATAAAGGGCAAAATAAAAGGCAAAAGGGCTGTAGGAAGAAGAACATCCTGGCCACGGAACCTGTAGTGGTGATTTCAGGTGTTCCCTCGCACTCAGCCGTTGCTGAAGATCATCACTACATTAGCCATAAGACTTTGTTTGAAAATTTCTCCCCAGTTTTCGAGTAGGAAAATCCGCAAGGTTATTGAAATAATCAATACCCCTAACAGCTTGGATCGTGACGCTGGTTATCATTTGTTGGACATATGAAAGTCTGTCATCGCCAATAGTTCTGTCCCCTTCAGTCATGATCAATCGACATGTTCGTTTGATAAGCTTGACCGGTTACAGCCGGTATAAAGTTGTTGCTTTCTGTTTCTTCCTTTGACTTGGTTGATAAGTTGTGTGATCGTACCATTCTTCCTCTTGAGAAGAGTTTCGCCTTGAGTTACTGTGCTCTTTTTCTTTCTCAACAATGGTACGGTCCCAACCCGGAATCGTTCTTCTTTTAACTCGAACTAGCTATTCAGATATGCTATAATAATTTTCAACCTCCGCTAGAAGGTGGAATCCTAAGAAGGAGAAGGGCACTTGAAAATCCCTAGGAAACTACGGAAACTCATTTCTAAGATCGATTTTTTAGTGAATCTTTGGTATGGTGCCATTGATAACTCAATGTAGCATTTATTGTAGAAGAACGGTTGACATTCGCTAATTCTTAGCATTTCTAAAAATTACCCAAACTAGAGAAGGGCTTATGGCTAAGATTATGGATGTTGCAGTAACTATTCGTGCTGATTGCGACACTTATCTTCGAAGAACCACTTCTTCAATTGTAAAAAGAGTCCAAATGTGTATATAAGAATTGGATGGACGTTTTTAATAATTACTGCAATAATACAATTTTCAAATTATAAAATTAAATTATAAAAAATTTTAAAAATTGGTTTTTTATCTGATCTTTTAATTAACCTTAAAATTACCGTAGCTCCATTAGGATGGAGTTTAAATCATACGTTTATTTCTACATTTTAACTTAAACTTTCTTCTGCAATAGCCCTTAAATTATGATCGTCAAACACCCTGTATTCAATTGAAAATTGTGAAAGTAAACTAGAAAGTAAGATTATCTGTCTGCTTTGTTTATCCTGCATGATATTTGATATTCTAAGTGCACTTTTTATAAAATTGTAAACATCAGACAGGATTAATAGGAGACATATTTATTTAAGTATTGCTTGTAACCGGAAATTATGCTTATCTAATTTACATCCGTTGTTTTGCTATGCGAAAGCGACCGTATTGTGTGGGTGGGGATTTTATTAACGTATTTTTTTTAATGCTTTTATTTATAATTAATTTATCTACGGGAAGATATCAGACATTAACGATCCAGGATGGTGTATATTTAATGTAGATTCTTCGTTTGGTAGTGTAATTGTTATACGAAGTAGGGTAGGTTTACTGCAGTTGGTGTTAACGAAAAGACAAGGCCTTTTTAAAAAAATGTCGTCTTGTTTTTGAATTACATTACATAACACTGATTCAAAGTGCTAAATCGTTTTCACGGCTTTTACCTCTGTATTTTATGAAAAATGTTTTACTTCCAGTTTCCAGTAGAGTCTTTTTACTGAAGGAAATATCCAAACCATCTAGAGTGAGGATGTAAATGAAAATATGTATTACTTTTTTTCTTAAAATCTCCTTTTTCTAAACCTAAACTACCCATAAGAACACAAAATAACATTTTGATACTCCATAGACAGAATAGACAAATTTAAGATAGAAAGGAGTTTTGTTTAATTAACGAATGATCAAAGTGATAAGAGAAAATAATTGCTATATAACACTATCATCTACACCTACACAGTAAAAATATTTTGATAAACTTGCGTTAATTTAACAAGATTATTAAAGTAATTGAATTACGATTAAGACTCACTTCTTTTTTGGGCAACTTTTCCAAATTCCGCAATGTAAAATCTGCAACGAGCTAACAAAACGTAATGCAAAGTTAAGTAATAATATATCCTATTTGTCTAGAACTTGAAGTTAACTAAAACATTTTGTCAAAATATAAATTAAAAGGCTTGAAGAACACTATTTTTGGGATATTAAAATAACTTCCAATTATGTTATATTTCCAAGAAATTACTGTTCTTAATTTGTGCTATTCATTTTGTTATGTTAAATAGTCAAAATGCGCATTTAACAAGAATAGCAACAAACGAATTCTTTTGCTTTATGTTGCAGTTTCAACTCTGGCAGTTAATAAAATAGCAATATAATTTGTACTAATATTTGCACTTCAAACACATATTTTATAGAGGCAAAAAACAAGACGTTCCATAAATGCATTCTCTTTATTAACGCATCGGTTTGTATATGCCGTTGGTTATTGTTTTTGTTTGAATTTTTGATATTTGTGTAATGGAAAGCAACACTTATTTTATTTACAAGCCTTAAAAACTGATCATTACAACGATAGTTGTCAAGTAGTTGCTATACTACGAAATTGAGTGAGACAATTCTGAATTAGTAGGTAATGAGAATGAAGTTTTCAATTTTGTATTTAGGAAGGTATATTGAATTTTTCTCATTACCTGTGAGAGACCCTACAATTATATTTGAGTAATTTTAGGTGTTTTGATATAGTGCTATGATGTAATCCTCTAAATGCCTTTTCAGGTAAAATAATCACAGCTATACTTAGGAATCAAATACTCATTGTAGTGAGTTGCAAATAAATCGTTTGTTCAACAGATGTGATAGGTATAAGTAATATAATTTAGACTACTTATAGCAGCTAGTTTGATAATGGACATATTCTTTAAAATATTGACTTAACTACTATATTTGACAGCTACTGGTATTAGATCCATATTACCATATGACCAATAGATGCGGTTATGAGGGCTTGTTTAAATAATTATTTAATGCTGTATCGAATCATATTAAATTATATGATTTACAAATTCTAACATGAAAAATTGCTAACCAAAGATTAATTTTGTTTAGAGAATGCCATGTAGAGTACAAAACCATTGAACAGCTTCTATTGGAATGCCCTGCTTTTAGCTATGAGATTTAAAGACTACTGACCGCTTTGCAAAGATGGCATTCACAACTTTTTGACAAAATTTCAAAATTACAATCCAAAAAAATGCATTCGTAGTTTGCAGATCATCAGCTTGGTATCTATTTACCTACTGCAGCCCTTTGACTTTACTTACTCTGTACTGCTAATGGTATTTAAAAATTGTGGCTAATATCTATTGGGCAGTGCGGAATTTTGGAATGAAATTTAATTTACCATACTAAATGAATTTGAAAAATATCTAGTTGCACAAAAATTTATTTTAGTATAAGTATTTAGTTTTCGGCGATTGTTCTAGATTTTTTGAAATTTTAACAGTTTGTTTACAAATACTTTTCGCAGCGTCTAATTTACATTAAATTGCGTTTCTAACACCTGTTACATTTTCATAAAAATTTGTTTCAAAAATATTTTTCCTTTGGTTTATAACAGAAAATATACACACCATAGATTTCTATCACTATACCTAGATTTACTGAGGCCAGGAAGGCCTACCGGGCAAAGTCTTTGGGTCTCATATATTACCACGAATTATTACTTTTTAGGTAACTTAAGAATCCTCAGCCTGAAAAAGCTCAGCCTATGTTTGAGGAAACTCTCAAAAAGCTTTGAGCTTTCTACTAATTGTTCAAACTCGTTTGTTAATAACAATTTTCATCAAATAATCACGAATTAAATCGTTGTACTCTCGAAAAATTGACTTCCCTATTTTTTCAGGAAACCTAAAAACATTTACGTTATGTCTAAGGATACTCTTGAAATATTCAAAACTTCTTTAAATTAGGTTTTTAAATTGAAATATTAATAATTTGTCTCAACCAAGAAACTCCAAGTTCGCCCGAATTTTTTTAATTTTTCAGGTAAACACGGAACATTCGATCTGAAAAACTCAACCTATATTTGAGAAAACTCGTAAAGATTTTGAAACGTCCAAAAATCGTTTAAACGCGTTAATAAATAAAAATACCAACAATTTTTATTAACAAAGAGGGTTATCGGTTTACTCCTAAGAATCATCTGAAAAATTCAGATTATTTTGGAAAATAATTTAAACACATTTTTAAATAAAAATCTGAATAATTCTTCTAATAAAAAAGTTAATTGTTTTACTCCTGAAAAAGCGGCTCAATTTATTTGTATTTTAAGGAAACCTAAAAATATCAAACCTGTAAAAGGATAGATTTTGTTAAGAAAATTCCTGAGGAGCTTTAAAATTTTCTAAAATTGTAATATTTTAACCAGAAAAATTAGCTTGCTTTTCAACTAATTTGAAGATATGCACCCTGAAAATCGTAGAATTTTAAAGTTAAACTTTCTGAAAAATTCTAAAATTAGAAGGTTAAATCTTCAACCTCACTTTTGAATCGACAAAAAAGAAAACCTTGTAAAAGCCAAGCGTCCTTCCTAAAAACTCCATTACAGAAATTTTCTTCGATTTTTAGTTATTTTAAATTTTATAGCTGCAGTTCCTGCCGGTCGTTGAAATTACGTTCACAGTATATAAAACAAATAATCCTGAAAGATGCAAAGTTTCCTTCCCGAAATTTCTATCTGCGGCAGAACACCCCGATTTTCTGTAGGGCATTTTCTCCGAATATTTTTCTGTTAATTTTGACAATTTTAGAATGCTGAAGCTTCATTTTGCAACTTAAAAGAACGAGTTTGCGTTCTTCTGAAAATATTCACCTGAAAACAACGAGCAATCATTCAGTTAACAACTTACACTGCGTTTCAAACATCAGATTCAGTACGGGCTCTTATGGAAGGCGATGTAGCCATATTTCAGCACAAAACTATTTGTAAATAAATATGCACCTGTCAATCATAAATAAATCCTGCTTTTGTATTTCAAGGCACCTAACAACTGCTAATCCCTTTCTAATAGCTTAAACCGCTGGCCTCTGCCGAGAAGTGGCAACATTGACCACAAAACTCCCATAAGAATAAAATTGTCCTATCTTTACCGTACTAAATCTGATGTTTGAAACGCAGTGTAGATACCGTAGGTAGCTATCTATTCACACTATTGTACGGAGTAAGGTAGGCCGGCCGCCATCTTTAAAGTGAAAAATATTGTAAAACGTGCAATTTAAATATAAAAGAGTTTTAATTTTGTTTAATATCACATAAAAAACTATCGCTTGAAGTGAAACAGACAGCACAAGATTTAACAAAAACAATAAAATGTTTTTGCAAGACGTGATTTTTTGGTTAAAATGGCTTCAAGTAAAACACATTTGTTAACTGCTGAAAATCTGTTATCTCAACTAAAATAAAATTTTATAGTCCTAACAAGCATGTTTCCTACAGTAAAACAGCAAATTTATCACATTAACTTCATTTAAATCTTTTAATACGAAGCCAGATTTGTTAATATATGATATATGAATTATAATTAGGTAGGTCAGCATAACAATATATCGTTTTGCTGATTTAACTAATTTCTTTATTTCGACATTTATACAGTGTATCAACTCACTTTCTTCAATTCCCGCTTAATTAAAATCTAATTTGAGATGATCCACTAACATCAATTAAAATACCGTTTATCTCGTCAGTTCAAATATTCTTCGTTCATAATATAACAAAGTGTTCTTAGGAAAATTTGTTCAGGATTCAAAATTAAATTTCTCTCCAAATTTTCAAATAATAATAGACTGATGTTGAGTTAACAAATTTTAGCTTATTTTATCTGAAAATGTAAATGGTTCGTCTGCCGCTTGTATGATTATCTTGATTTTAGGAAATCTTGTCAAATAAAATAATTTTACAATCAAACGGGGTTTAATGGAAAAAAATCGTGATAATATTTCGAATGTTTTCATACTTCGTATAACATCAATTCTGTGTCATACCTATATTCAAATATCGAAAAATAGAATACGCTGTGATTGAAAATTGGTGGGAAAATAAGTACCTATTAACTTTTTAATGTATCAACAAAGAAAAGCATAATTAATTATTATTGAACTGCCAAAGATGATCTTAGAAACAGTTATGTTTATGTTACAATGTCATAATAAGTAAAGAATAAGCAAACTCTATTTGTTTTTGAAATAGATAATCGGTGTATCTCAAAAATTGTTTTAACTCCATGTAACATACCTATAAAGTGACGATGATTTGAATTTGTTTTTATTAATTTTTCTGAAATGTTTTAGATTTTTTCCAACACTATATTCATCCGCATATACAACATGGTGATAGGATGGTACTTCATTCTCCATTACAGCATAGTAAAAAAACATAATAAACATATTTCCTATGAAGCACTGTTCTGAAGATACAAGCAGAGAGTCTTATTTTTAGCATCCTTTTGCTTACACAGTTTTACAGTAAATTTTAATTAAAGAAATAAAAGTAGGCATCACTATATTAACAAAACAAAAAGTACTTAACTATATACCTTTTCCATTAGTTTATTAAATATTATTATCTTCTTAGGTACATATTAGTAAAACTATTATGACGTAAAAATAGACTGACCACTTGAAAACTGTTTAACATGTTGTCAACCACAGAATAAATCGACCAAGTATTTTTTACATTTACCGAATTCTTCAAATTATTTTAGTGTACCTTAAGGACGTGTTTAGTTTAACAAACCAAGAATATGTTTATCTTACAAACATTTAAGTACTAGCTAGAACGTCCTGAACTAAATCTTTTCGAACAGAAAAAGACTGCTGCCATAAACAACAATATTTGCAGTTTAAAATTACGTTTTACAAATAAATTTGTTGCTGTCAAAATTATTTCGCCGTGAAACTAAAACTGATTCAACAAATAAAATTTTGTTACAAAGATGCTTTTGGTGTGTCTGCTGCCAGCGCCGGATTAAGAGAAGTTGCTGCAAGACACAGGGCAATTTTTGACCGCCCTATTTTTTTTTTTTTTTATAAATATGGGTGATGGGAGAGTCGGAAAAAAACGGGTATCAGGCCAAAAACGGACTGTATTGAGTGCCACTTTATAGTAGCAAAAGTTTCTTTTATTTTGAAATATTCCAAAATTACTTAAGTTTGATCTACTAGTATCAATTTTTATTAATATTCCTATAATTAGTCAAAACAATATTTTGGTCAAAAAATTGCAAAGTACCCGATTTTGTCCAACCGGTATGATAAAACTGGGCAGTAACATAAATAAATAAGCAAATAATGAAAAAAGCCTCTATTTATTCAAAACATGCAAACAAAAAATCAAAATGTTCATAAAAGTTATTAACAGAAGTCGCAAATAAATACTTCATCTGTGTATTCACAGCCACTGCAGGCTTCATGAGTCCATTTGTTGCACGACACACATTTTATCCAGCCTTCGTTGGAGTTTGAAAATAGTTCGTCTGCAATAAAGACACGCATCGTTATTATCGTCTTCTTCCTCCGAACTGTCAGAATCTGCAATCCGTAATTTCGGGAACCCGGATTTGTAGCCACCTGCACTACCCGATTTTGTACGAGAAATTAAATATTATGTCAAATTTTTACGTTATGAGATAACATTCAAAAGTGTTGACCAAATTAGAGATAATATATTAGGTTATATGTAATACGTTTCAAAATTGACATTCATTAATCAGTAGATGAAAAAAAAGCCTGTAAACTTACCTTAAAAGTCGAGTTTAGTGCACCTAAAATATTCAAGTTCTTACTGCTCCGGCACATGTGACTCAAATGATGTAGAAACCAATACATGCGACCGTTGGCTGTTTAAGGACTTTAATTTGAAAAAAAGAAACAGTGCAAATCGATTTTCTCTTAATTGCAAAAAAATAAAGGTGACTGTTTTTAATGGACCTTCTGGTAAATTGTTAATAGAGTGTATGTCCTCCTCGAGCCTGAATTACGTCATTCAACCGTGATTTACGGTAACATGTTAATGCTGTTGAGAAGAGAATCTCGCCTGTTAACATTAAAACTAGGAGTATTTTGGAATGGAATAAGCATCTTAAAACATTGATAACTAAGAAAAATCGGCTTAGCTCCTTATTTAGTTATAAAATATGCGGTTAAGGGGACCCTTTATAAAATATTTCAGGGTGGCCGAATTTTTTTGAAGGTCAGTGTATATATTCCTGAGCAAAAAAAGAAACTTACGATTTCGTCACAGCCGCCTAGAGCCGTCGACATCATTTTTCCGAATGGATTCTTGTATTTTTGTATCTACATAGTATAAATCTGTAAACACCACTCTACACAAGAAACCTAAATACTTATATTACTCAAAAATGTAATATAATTACTATAATTAGTGTTTTATAAATTTTAACTCTCAACTCTTATAGATTTTCGAACTACCCACAAGCTATAAACATGATTTTTGTGGTAATTGTTGAGTTTTACTTTATACTCTTTGGTTTTACCTAAAATTTGCTGCCGCGCTAGAAGCAATCGCTTCTTCTGTGTTGTTAGCAGTAGGGCCCTGCGTGCTGCTAGCGCTCCGTAGTAGGTAGGTACCTAGTAGGTAGTATGCAAAGTCAAAGATGTGCCGTATTTTACTAAGTACGAAACATGTATTGTTTGCCAGCAGCAAACATCAATGTAATTGTTCGAATAATGGCAATATGTTTGAATGTAAATAAACATTCAGCCAGTTGCATTACTTTGAATAATTGTTGTTTTATACACGAATATGAGCAGTGAAAATGCTGAGGTTATGCATCTCTTATTATTAAAAAATAAAACAACATGGCAGGTGATAAAAGTAAGGTGCCAGAAAAGTCTGAAAATCAATGTAAACATTGCAAGAAAAAGGCAATAGCTGCTGTGGGTTGTGTAATATGTGGTGGGCCCAGGGCCACCGAGAGGGAGTAACAGCTAAGATTTTTCTCACGTGCCCGGCATCGAAAAGGGCCCGACCGTCGGGCCCCTTATGACTTTTTTTTATTAAACAAAAGTGATGTACTTTTTTAAGTGGGGCCCGGATCACAGACTTGTCACCGGCCCGAAGATTTCTCTCGGCGGCCCTGTGTGGTGCACATTTTCATAGAAGCTGTGCATTACATGCAGGAGGCAGGTGTAGTAAATTCTGATGAAAAAGTAAATTGTTGTGAAACAGCTGTAAAGAGTGAGGTTAGCCCAAATTATTCCATTAAAGGAAATAATGATCTAACAGTGGGTGAAGAAAAATTGAAGATTATTATAAAGAGTTTGTTGGCTGATCATTATAAGCAGTTGGAGATTACATTTAATAAAGAAATAAGCGAAATGAAAACATCGATGGTATTTAGGTATGTCGAAATACTTCGAAGATCAAAAGGAAAAGTACGACGAATTGTTAAGCTCCGTAAGTAAAATACAAAATGAGAACAATTTATTTAAAAGAAAGATTGGATAGTTAGAAGGCTTAATATGGAAGAACAGACGGAAAAAAATAACAATGTCATATGTAATCTCAGGTGTTTCTGATAAAAATACCTACAGATGTGGTGATGTGAAGGATGCTATACAAAACATTTTTAATGCTATGAAATTGCAAGTAATTAGGGAAGACATTCAGGAATGTAAAAGATTGGGAAATAAAAATAATGGTCCAATATTAATTACTAAGATTTGATAAAAAGCAAAACAAACTTAATTTGTTGAAACGAGTCAAGGAGATAAGATGAATCAAAGAAAACAAGTGTGAATTACAGGGTAATGGACGAATATATTTTAATGATGATTTAACTAGAAATAATCAAGACATCTTTAGAAGAACACGTGAAATAAAGAAAGAAAAACGTACAAAGCAGCTTATTGCATTGCAGGAAGAATTTATATAATCAAAAAAGATGGTGATTCATCAATTAGGACATGATTTAAACTATGTAAACTCTGAAAAACAATCAGAAATTTCACAATTCTTTGTAAAACTATAATTTTGCATATGAATGTGAATCTTATTTTGTTTAAATACAGTAATACAGTGTTAAATTCTTTTACATCATAACCTTTCTCCATAAATATGTATGTATGAATTTACTTATTGAAAGAATTGCCATTTCAGACGTTCAGTGGACCTAAAATGAAATCAAAAAGATGTAACTTTCCTAATTCGAATTTTAAAATGATCCCTTCAGCTTCGAATTAACCAAGTTCCACTGTAATAGGTTACCTACGATCCTACGAAACAATCAAACAAAATTTACATATATGTATTTTATAAAAAAATCAAACTTTGTTATCTACCTAATGTCTTAACATAACTTATCCATTTTTCTGTATTAAGTGAATCACTTTGTTTTTGTGTTATGGCACCATGAAACCAATTTATTTTATTTTGTATTGTCATTGTTATTACTTCTTTGTTAAATTTGTAAAGTTGCTATGTTATCGAAAATGTGTAAGGCACATGCACCAGTTGCTAAACTGGTTTTGTTGCCGTAAATAAATGAATAAATAAATAAAAATAAAAAAAAAAATAATAGTATCGAAAAAAAAATAACCGACTGTACTGCGATTACCAGTGACTCAGTAAAATTCGGCTAAAGTACTTTATTGAGTTGTACATACTCATCATTAATACTAATAACGAGCTAGAATAGAAGGAAAGATGGAACGAGCTTTACGATAGGTATAGAATAGGTAAGGTAAGGGCGCAGGGCATACAAATTCACAAATGAAATTGTAACGATTGAGAAAAATTAAGTTCTGCTTTGTGTTCTTTGTTACACGAATTCAAAAAATTTATTCAGAACTCGGTCGAACAAGGGAAAGTTTTTCCTTTTAACTACAGCTTGATGATTTTCAGACACTTATTCACTGTAGTATAGATGGATTTGATAACCACATGTCGAATACCTACAGCATTACAGATCAACCCTTCACTCGGCTGCAAGCATTTTAAAACGTTTCTTTTGCAGAATTCCTTTCTTGTTCAGAAACTTTATTAGAGTAGCTTAAGCAACAAGAAGACACTAATTATAGTGAAATAATTAATTCGGATGTCAATTAAACAAAAATTTTGTAACTGACTGACATTTTCACAAAATAATAAGGAAATACATATTTCCTAAATACATTCACGTATCGCGTATTCGATTATCCGGCTGCGCCACCCCGTGCGATTAACACGGATAATCGAGGTTCTACTGTATATGAAGAGTTTATCTTCTTGAAATATATTAAAACCGTCGAGTATTCTCTGTGGATATCCGTCAGTTAATGTCCCAAACGAATTGAAACACGTGCATGTGCCATTAAAGCACGCACCCTATTTTCCGAGTTGTTTTTAGGGCAAGGTGTGTAAAAGGTAGTGGTTAATATTTTAGAGCGCGGGTTTGCCACAGCTCAGGTATAGGAATGTATATGAGGACGCATGACCGAAGAGGGTGTGCGCGCGGTGATCTACCTGTCGGGTGTGTGCGGGTGGCAGTCTGAGGCAAGCACTGGCTGCGGTACAACCCTTGGCGCCGCAGTTGCTATTACAGCACTGCAACACCCACTCACCTGAGCGCCCCACCCCCACGTGTCCCCCAGGCCGGCAAGCCACGCAGCGCCACAGTCGAGCTGCGTTCGTCAACGAGTTCGGACACCTGTTAGTATACCATTCCTGCCACCGATAATCGCGATCGACATACGACTTCCTGCTGCCACTGTGCCAGGGTGACACTTAGCCAGCCAGCGCGCGCCTGATACCACGTGTTTTCAACGAGAAACTTGTTCACTTGTGTTTGTGAATGTGTTATTACTAGTAGTTAACAAAACGAGATCTTCTGTCGTAAATCGTGGAGACCACCTTCAACACCACGAAGAGAGGCCGGCATCCTCTGGGAGGCAACGCGTCCCCACCGTCTGCCGCTACCCCACCGTCACTGAAGAGGGCGCGACACGACTCCGAGTCGGCCGGCACTGATCTTGTTACGGCCGACCAGGATATGGAAGCACCCCTTTCTGTCACACTGAGCCAAAGCATGGATTCAGTTAATACTGGCACGCCAGAGGAAGAGGTGAGTCTTTCTTCGCTTCGGTACCATTCAATTTGATCGTGCTAGATTGGAGTTCGATAGAAAACTTAACCGGAAATTGCCGTGTTTAGTAACTGGAACGGAAAATAATCGATGTCAATGGCCTAGCAATTCCTACCGTTACTTCGGCTCAGACTCATAAATTTCCTTCTTATTATCAATTTATGAAATGAAATAGGGCACCCTAATTATCCCCGAAGTTGGCAGTTCAAACATTTCTGTTCCGCGCCGTAGAAACAGAAAGCAAAATTAAATAAGAGGCGAATAAAAATGTTCCCGAAGTCGAACACCCTTACACGGGTTAATTTATAACTCCCGACACTTTCTCAAACACAGTCCTGTAGGAGCAGAGATCAACTTCTAGCCTTAATTTTTATAAATATATTTTCAGCAATTTCGTATATTACAAATTAGTCAATGAAATACATCGATTGAAAACCATAAGAAACGTAATTCAGTCTTAGATATACATACTTTCCATTGTTGCAGTAATAATTTCTTAGGATGTTCTCTATTCTTTGCAACATCCGCCACCGTTCATTGTTTCCAATGATTATGTCAGATATTTGACTGAAGCAATCAAAAGATAGGAATCGCAGTAAAGTTTTGAAAGTACTTTTTCCGAACCGCTCCAAGTTACTAAACTTAGAAACCACCCCTGATAAAAGATATGCTCTTTGAATACATATTTTCAGAGACTTTCAGTACGTATATCATTAAGGAGATATTTATAGCTTATTTTTATAAAATATCTGCTGCAAATGGAAAATTCAAGAAGAATCTATATCGAATATTTTCATACTTACAGCACTGCACGGTATTTATTTATAGTCCATTTTTAGAATATTTTATTGGATACGAATCCTATAAAATACACGTAAGAAAAAAGCCTACATGGTACACTTGAAAATCAATTGTTAATATCAGAGACCTAATATTAATACAGGGCAGCAGAACAAGCATAATTACTTACAAAGGGATTCAGGAGACCCTAAATATTAATTCATTGGACACCTTGAAAATTAATGAAAGACCATCTCTCCGGAATTACAAGCCTCTATGCGAATAAAGGATAATAGTGGCTTATGAAAATACAAAGCGCTACAGGGTAGATACTTGAAAATATGCTTTTCCCCAAGTTAGTTTCAATTGTCATTAGTTTATATTTATTGTTTTCAACATGAAAAACATTACTGAAAAATTCTTCCGGACTAGAATATGGTGTAATACTTAAGCGCATTTAATATGACAGTTGAAAGTTTAGTAAGAGAATAAGGAATCTTGAAACGTCCATTAATTTTAGTGATTCCTTGGAAGTAGTCACAGTTGTTATCGCTTTTTTATATAAGTGAATAACTCGAATCATGTATAATCAAATTGTTATTATTCCGACTCTTAATTACAAAGTCAGAACGCATAATTGCGATAGGTACTACTCAACATTTTACTGATATTTTTTGCTCGTGAGAAGTACAATATTCACGGTATGACTATGCCCTATCGATAAGCATTTAGTCAGAGTATACTTATTGAGAAGCTGATGTTAAAGCTTTTAAGATATTAGATATTTTTAAAACATTTTTGTAAAGATGTTGAGAAAATGTCATTTGCCTAAAAGTAATTTGTAATTACTTAATTTGGAAGGGTTCACCAGTGATGCAGTCTTTTGTTTATTGATGACATTCCAAGGGATGGTTTAGGGCAGTCTTGGACGTCTTGGGCATTTTGAGGCTGAGGTTGTTCCAGGTGGTTGAGTCCGTTTGACGTATTCCAAGGCAGTTCGGGGCAGTTTATGAAAATATGGAAATAGCCCACTCAATATTTTGGTTTATATTTCCGAAAAGGCTTTCTTCGGATCGGTTTTTCTACACAGCTTTAAGCTAAACCTCAGAGGTTGGGACACTTTAAGGTTAAGGCAACGGAAGAGAAAGGTAGTTTTTTGTCCTAAACTTCAATTCTGACGAATCCCTTCCTCGTCTAATTCCATACACGCAAACTTTTCTGAAAATAATAAATACACAGAAAGTACTAAAATACTAGAAGCATTGAATAAAATTTTGATAAGGGTAGCTAGGGTTCGTGTAGCTACTAAACCTGCAAATAGGAAATATAGGACCATTAACATTTGGTACAAAATCTTGAGCGTTGATTATTGGCTTACTAGTTCAATTTTGGTATCAAATTGAAGAAGTATAGAATGAATGTTTTTTATATGGAAATTAATTTAAAAATGCGTTAAAAAAGACGATTTTTATGAACGGAATTTTTTTTATAGTGCCCACGAATATCCGTAAGATTACTTCGATTTCCTCAAGAGTGCCTTTGCAAAACTACTTATACCGCGATCTTTAGGACCCCCGCACACGGGCGATTTTAATCGCTGGCGACAATCGCGTCGCTGGAAAAATGGAACAGGTTGCAATTATTTAATTGCTGCTACAAAATTATCGCCTGTGTGCGGTAGATCATAAGAAATAGTGAGTTCCATTTCGAGCGACGCGATAGTCGCCAGTAAAAATCGCTCGTGTGCGGGGGCCCTTACAATCAGCCAGATAACCCCAAATAAGATGGAAGACTGTCCCAGACCGTCTCGAATTGCCTTAGAATGCCTCAAATTGTCGAAACTTCAAAATGTCATGTACTGAGGTCCCGCATTGTTTCAATTTACCTTAGGCATGCCTTTATATTACCCCAAAGGAACGAAAGATTGCTTCGCAGTACAGTCCTTATAGTTTGCAATTATGAGTAACTCCTTATAAATTCTGTGAGCTTAGGCCTTTCCGTTATCTCATAATTATTAACAACTTCTTCATTTAACTTTGAGCAAATGGTATTAAAACAGGTTACTGAAGGGACTTGCCAACCCCACATTTGAGAATTGTGAATGCAATATATGCAGTTGAGAATTGACCACTGGGGCTAGTGACAAGGTTTGTCAATGCTTCTTACTTACCTATTTTAGAGATTTCCAAATTCTTTTTTGTTGAAAAGTGTCTATGCTAAAAGTTAAAAGTAGTAAAATAGTATCTGATTCAGTGTTTTATGTTTAATGTAACACCTTTTATTCTCATTTCTTCAAAGCTTCTAAACTTGTTCGTAAAAGAAAAACATTTACGTGTTAAAATTAATACAGTTCATGTTGCTATGGTTGTACGGTACGTAGAAACACCTGATGGTTGGCAACCTTTATAATTATAGTAAAAGGTGATTGTTTTCAGCTTATTTCCTTAACAACAATGTTCAATCTTCAAAATAAGTAGAACTCGCTCCTGAATTGAGGTCGTTTTTTAAGTTACGCCGTGCCGAAATAAATTCTTATTCGCATTGTTTTCTCCTGTCGTGCTGAAGGCCAGGCTACTCCTACTTCTACGGAAGACTGTACATTTTACTTCCTATAGCCGTGCGTGGCCTGCAGACAGCACGTCTCACGCGAATGCAGTAAACGAGGGTCCGGCGCTGCCCCCCTTCTTACTAGATGTTGCGTAACTTAAAACTGAGTCGTATTATGTTCAAGGTTTACCATCAAATAGATACAAATTTATACCTATTGTATAGAATGAAACCGAAATCTAGGTGCCTATTATATCATATTCTTAGTAGCGTAAGTTCAACACGGAACAAGTTATGCCTATGTTAATCAAGTAAATATAATAGGTATGATTCTTTTGATTGTAAGCAATACCAAAATGGTTTAGAATTTTTCAGATGCAAATTTTATATTACGAATTCACAGGTGTTTGCTATGGCCATTTGCTAAATTGAACGTTTTATTAAAATTTTATTTTAACGCTTGTCGCACACCAAATGGAAGAAATCAAGGCTTTTATGAATTTCTAGAGCACCTCCTGCTTCCTGAAAATATTGTCCCTTGATGATGCACTGAGTTTTTCGACTTACAGCCCTTTTGCTATACAAATAACGTGTCAAATTCAAACGCAATGTTAATTTATACTTCAGCAAAGCTAACTTTCCTTGTGCAGTAAATCAGCATATAATGGTACAAAGGTTAAATTAAACACATTTTGTAAAATTTCATCACAAATTGTGTAGGTTTAGTGTCATCGTGTTAAAACTGTTTTTATGTTCTACGTGTTCCACTAAAGCTATGCATATGTATATTGTTTCTAATACTTAGCTTTCCCTTTTTTCCTATCTTCAAAATGCGTCGATGTTAATGTGTATAGCTTTTAAATGAACTGATATGGTTCTATTCTTCTTCATCATGCTGTCATGAGTTTTACTTTCATGTTGTTTAATTTCTTCAACGAAATCTTTTGCATATTTTTTTACTCTGTAGTAGTTTTCTTTGTTTGTTGTTTTCATTATATTTTATCTTTTAGTGTTGTTTGAAGCAGGTTGATAGATGTCGAAAAGTTATGAATATAAATTAATCTGGTTTATAATCGTTGCTCAATCGACACATCTTTCAGAAGCGTTTTCCTTCTTTTGCCACAGACTTTAATATGAGGTATTAATCAGCACAAAGAACAGGTTAGTTTCTAATATTGCTAATATTTGTACCTATAGGTTGGATTAGTTTCAAATTTTTCGTTCTAAACAAAGATGGATTGCTTGTGACAATTATTTAAAAAAAATTAATTCAGAAATAAAAGATAAAAGTGAAAATCAACTGCTAACAGCAAACAAAGAAATGTAAAACTGAACTGCGTTTAATACTTTAATTTAAGACTTGCAACACGTGTTTATAATTTATCAGAGTAATGTTTATTAAGTCATAAAATTGTTTGTTATAACTGAGACACGATTTTATTAAAGGTTTAATCGGGTTTAATATTCAGTTAAAATATTTTGGTACCTTATTTAATTTAAGTTTTAATTTTCACTTCGTTCATAAAAAATGTAATTTAGAAAAAAATCGTTTCATAAAAGCTAAATTTTTATTAATCCCAGAAGCCAATTTTAACATTTTCATTAGCATACCGAAACGAATTAACTTAAAAGCGAGTATGTTATTACGATGTTATAATTATTAAAGTTTTTAATAACTAATTTTAAAGACCGTGTAATTGATTTAATAAATTAATCGATCACTTGTCCGCCTTGTTACTAACAACTGTGTAAACTTTAGTTTTGGCAAGACACTGACCAAATTTTGTACGTAATTTGAATTTCATGCAACTGCCATCGCAAGTGGCAGCTGCGAATGAAATCAACGTAGTAAGTGATTTGCCAGCTACATGCTCTTCGGATTGTAATCTGTCCATGGAAAAACTTCAAATCGTTTGGGTAATAATTAATTACAAGCTGAATAATTTACATTTCTTTTATTATACAGGGTGTAAATAAAATAGCAAAAAAAACGTAGATGGGGTGAATAGTTGGGGCTTGTAGAAGAAGACTTGTGTTTGCACCCTGAATAAATTAATATTTTTTCGTGTAAACACCAATAATTATATTGAAAATAACGTAGTTTAGCTAATCTTCATTCAAAATCAGAAAACATAGCCGTGAATATAGCAGCATATTTTTTGTCGTACACAAACTGATATTTGGTTTGTCAGATAAGCATAACCTTTTAAACGTTTTCAAACAAACTTAATAGTTAAATGGCGATGATCATTTTGACAGTCTGTCAACTTAAGCTGAACAAACATTTCTACAATTTTACTAATTTTCTGCAAGTTTACTAAATATACTTTTTTGTACCTATTTAAGTTTTTGAAATAACATTTTACGAAACTAATTTGCTTGTTTTTTTTTTCTTTTTTTTTGTGGAAAGCTAAGTATGTTTTGTTATTAATTTTGAGCTTAAAAGCTTCTTAATGACTGATTTAATAAGGCAATGCAAAAATAATCCCTTGTATGTATTTACATCAAATGAATTTAATTATAATATTGCTAAACTAGTGGGATTCAGTGGTTTGGAACAGCAATTTAATGTCATTTTTGCCAATTTTAGTATGTTTCAAACTAGCAGTAGGATGATGGCGCTATTTGTCTCGCTAGATTTATGTAATACGGACTTCCTGAACATGATTGATTAATTTTGTGCTCAATAAGAAGGAAAAGATGTTACGTAGGAGCGTTAAAGGTTGGCATGAAATAATTTTTGGATTTTTCCGGAGGAGGATAGAATTATTAATTGCTTTTAATAATTCTGGTATATGTATATTAGACTATATTTTGTTCGCGTATATAGTCAAATTAAAAACTGGCTTACAGAGTGTGTGCCCTGATGTTCCTAAGTATTAAATTTCCTAAGGAGCTCTTTTATAATAATATTCATACATATTTGCAAAAATTACAGGGTAGATCAACTTACCCAACAAGGGATTGTTCGAGAAAATATTTTCTGGAGATTACTGAACAGCAGTTACTTGCTGCATTGTCAGTGTTGTTTAATTTTCTATTCATGCTTTTGTGAAAAATTACCCAAGCTGGGGAAGTATTACTTTTATAACTTTCTTAATCAGAACTGTGCAGTTTTAAAATCCTACACATTTTGGGAGTTGATTGTAATTTTTTTTATTACGTAGTAATTCGTCAAGAGTTCTTTCTATTAAGATAGTACGAGAAGTAGAGCAAGTATTTCAAAATTATAACACCAATCGCAAGGTCAACCGGTCAACGCTCATTCGCGTGAAGAGTTCCACTTGCAAATGTATTTTCATTATCTGTAGTAGTACTACTGCAATATTCTGAGTTTAGTGTCAAGAAACGCTTTTGATGGTTCTAATTTAGGAAGGATAAAAATTATTCAAGAAACTGAGTATGTTTGTGAGCCATGTGAAAGTTTTATAATTGTCTGCTTTTAAGATTGTGCAACATGCTTTGTAGTTTAGCTTGAAAAATGGTGTTGATTTGAGTTGTAAGCATGGGAAGACAAAGAAACATTGCTCAACTTTTCTAAGCGTTCGCAATTAAGTACCTTGTTTTTGTGTTTCGGCTTGTCACAAGAATTCATTCGCATAACCTCTTTTACTTCACGTCAGATAAACCTTGATAAAATCCGACTTTTAAAGTCTTTTTTTCTGTGTTTAGATTATATTATGCCCCTTCTCATAACCTGAATTTAGATTTAATTTTGTTAACAACGACTGGGTTAGTTCGTGAAGATGGTTATCAAAATATGACGTTCAAGATAAATATGAAATTTATACTTCCTTTTAATGCTAAGAGATATTTCCGCCTTATTAAGGTAGGCGAACTGAAAATCCGCACTATTTTGAAACATTATTTATTTACACGTGGTAAATACAAACTAAGAATATTTTAAAGTTTTTAAGTAAAGTACATTAAGTACGAGCTAAACAAGGGATTTTCAGACTTTCAGGAATAATATTTCAATTACCAGAAAATGTTAATGCCCAAAGAAAAGGGCTTTAAAATTGATATAATTTTGAATCCTTTGTTATAATTTTCTAAAACATTTCAAAAGAAAACAACCAAACAAATATGTAAATCACAATGGGTGCGATATTCATCGTACTACTTATGATATTTGGTAACGGTGAAATTACTCACATAAATTTAGATTATGTTTTATATACAATATTGCAAAATTCTGCAATTTTTGTGTAACCTGAAAGATGAACCGGAGAGATAAACAGATTTATTATTTATTTCACAAGGTATTATTAACGGTAAAAATTATTTCGTGTGTATTTTCCTGCCCAATTTTGTAAACAAAATGAAAGTTTTATATTTTTATTCGTCACGAATTTTACTGCAAAATATAACATTGACTAGATCAATTATTATTTATTTGTTATGTATTAGGGTATTTGTTATTTTGCCAAATTATTGCATTTGCTTTTGGTTGTGGCCTCAAACGTTATTAATTTCAAATAGCTAAAATAATGGAAATAAAAATGTGATTATACGTCAGTAGCAACACTATCTAAAACGTGTATGAACGCTAAGTCACTCCAAGGTTGAAATTGATTGCAAATACATTTAGTTGCAGTGTACTACATGTACGATTACTTAATTAGAAAATAAAATTGCACCAGCCGTTAGATTACAGTTTATTGTTTTCACTAACCAGTAAAACTTTTATTTTTTTTTCTTGAAAACGCTGCAAAATAGGTTAGTAAATTTTTCTTTTAATTACGTGTTACAACTTTACTCTTATCAAGGTTTTGTTTGAAAATTAAAAAACAGGAAATTATCGGGTAGCCTCACTTTTTGTAGTATTAATTATTGAAAGTATGAACTGTTGCGTAGTAGGTAAACGTTGAACTTGCGTTTAACTCAATGGAAAGTATAATAAGATAAATAAATGCTAAAACGTATGAATAAATAAATTTTACGAATAATATTCTGTTGGAGTAATTAATTTATTTTACGTTTTCAAAATAGGGCGCCCACAAATGTCTGTGATCGCGGTTGCCATGAAATATGATGAATGCAGTACTATGCCATTACCTATTTCAATTATTCTACTGAATACATTCATACGTCATCAACCACAATTCTTAAAGATGATTTCAATTATAAAGATATATGCAAAACATTTTCAATCAAATTTGTAACTGTAATTGTCAATTCTCTAGATATTAGATAAACGTAGTTAATTTCAAAGGTAAACCCATCACAAATAAATACCCTCTACTTATAAATGTAAGACTGCTAGCAAATTTGCTGGTTATCTTTTATAGTTTGAAGTTTTTAGTTGTTTCAAATATTACTATAATGTTTTCAACTAGCACTAGAATTCATATTATGGACATGGACTTATCAACAAAAATTGCTTGTTTTGGTGTCCTTTATAACCACCCAAAGTTTGTCGGTCTAATTTTGAGAGACCCTGTATATCATCAAAGATATATGTAAAACAAAGTTATTAGGGAAATTAGAAATAGGTTCCTACAATTCATTGAAAAGATGATGGGGGTACAAAACTATACATTACAATTCAATTAACCTATGCAAGACCAACCCTGAACAGGTCGTTATTTCAACCACAAGACTAAAGGGATCTATGATCCCAAAACTATTTCATTCCTATAGAAACTGCCAAATGGGAACAGTCTCACGCGAATACCTAAGATAACAAACCTGCTTCTTCCATCACACCTTTTTATTTTCAGGACAATTTGAGTGTAGATAGATTAACTATAATTCAAGTTAAGTTAATTTTCATTGTTATTATTATTGTTGTTAAATTCTTTTACTGGTATCTAAAGTCGAATTTATTTGTAGAAAATATCTCGTTTTATCCAAGAAAATTTCTAACAATGTGGAACCTCGTTTAAAAACAGTGGTTTTGTAAGGATTGGGAACGAGAATGTCTTTATAAATACTGAGGACGTGATAGAATTGAAGATATTGTTAGGAGTGGGTGAATACACGTCGGGAAAGTTGGAAATAGACGTTCAAGGATGAAATTGGAAGAATTTGAGTACGTCAACTTATAAAAATCCGATTTTGATTCTATGGTCTACCTAGTTAAGTTAAAAATTAATACGAATTCTTACCCCTTGATTCCATACATTTCTATTTAATTCGCGCTAAGCGAGTGCGCCCTTGTTATTGTTTTTCTCGGTCTCATTCTAGAATTCTAATAGGCTTACTCGCGCTCGTAATAGAGACCATTTACAAGAGCAAGGAGCTCGGCTTCCTAATGTTGAGAACTCTGATGACTGTAGCAGCTGTTCCCGTTTTCGTTCTCGTTCAGGCTCCCATTCCTGTTCGTTACATTTTCGCATCGGGAAAACCTCATCGCTCGCGTGTTAGTTGTCATTTATTCTTTTCCCTTTTATACAGTCTCACACTGAATTCTCTAAACATTATGTAAGACCCATTGATTCCTTTATTGTTATTGAATGAATTGCTTTTGTCTTTTTATTCTTAGCTCTTCTTCAGAGGAAATTTATTGGAGGGGAAGCATTCTTTAACACTTCACATCCCTTTTTATGCATGTTACGTACGATTGTAGCAGCATTTGTCAGAATTTACAGTTGCTTGAAAATCACCCACTCAGCTTATAATTGCATTTCTGTTATTTCAGCGTTGTTTTTTCTTTTAATCTACCAGGGTCTTATTGAAACTTCTCCTTATTGTACTTAATATCTTAAATAACCGAACTGTTTCGAGATGTTTTTTTGTTAAAAAGCGAAATCAAAATTGTCAAAATATTAAGCAGTTTGGAAAAACTTTAAAAGAACCAAGTTTTGTAGATTCGTTTCAAAACCATACGTTATTTTCCGTTATTTCATAAAGCCACCCTTGATTGAAACCGTGCTATATTAAGCCACAACAATAGGTAATAACAAATAACAACTACGATTGCTTACTACATTCCCTAAAGTTAATTGTTCAGCATAAAATAATATCCTAGTAATGTTTATTACAGACGTTTTATAGCTTTGGCATCTTTACAAATTATAATATATGAACTGTCACGTATGAGGTAATAATATAAAAGAACATAAAGCTGCAGTTTTAAAAGTCTGTGAAAAATTTTGTAAATGCGTAATGGCAACTGTTGATGACCGTTTTGGTACTTAAGTTAAGAGTAATATTGTATTACCTCAAAATAAATTCTTTTATGTGGCCACATAGCGGGTTAAACTGTAAACAGTAGGCCTGAAAGAGTATTCAAATCGTAACTGTTCACTTGTCATGTTTTATTAGTCTGTTTTGGCGACTACTACATATGTATTAGTAAACATGCTGTCAGTGTAGTGTAGTCATACTGTCTCCTTTTATTTACTGATTTACACCGAACACAGTATGTAATAACGCTGTTGTTTGTGTTTTTAATTTGCCTAAAAAGGCAGTTTTTGTCAGTAGCTTAAATTTGATTTTTTAAGCTCATGAAAATTGAAAACAATTATGGCCGTACCTTAAAACGAATAAAAAATTCCAGTAAGCTTATCCGAGGGTCAAATTGTTTTATAAATGTTTAAAATGAGTATAATTATATTAGGCTCAAATAAAGGCAACAGCAGATTTGGAAATTTAGAAAACTATTTTTCTGAGTATCTGGATACTTTTTGGAATGGCTGCTGGTATTACGTGAAGTTCCAAATGTGTTTGTTATTGTTGTATAATATTAAATTCTATAGCGGATGGGACTCCTTTTTATTGTTTTTATTTACTTTCTGATGTTCGAATATGGAGCAATTGGATTTTAGGCGAGCAATAAAACGCAAGAACGCCTTTTGATGCGCTTATTTGTAAACTTGTCGCACACATCATGCAGACTTGAATAGTTATAGTTAATTGAAGAATCTGTTAGGTAGGTAATAGATACGAGAAGATATTTAGAGGATTCTGCCACCTGAGGAAATTTTGCATCTTCTGCCGATTGTGAGGCCACGAGACTTTAGTGATTGTACATACAAGTTATAGATTTGATGGTTTCTGACATGTTAACGTTGCTGTGTAGCTTAACACCTGAAAACTTGGATATATGTGTGCTATTAACAGAAACTTTGGCGAGTAAACTACCCAACTACCGCAACCTGCAAAAGTCAAACATCACTTTTCCTTAAATAATCTGTCGATCCAAAGATGTTGCCAGTTTTCTCAGTTCTCTGAAGAAGGTTTTGGTCCAACACCCTCTCATATTGTTATAGTACAGTCCAACTTCCTTAAGTCGAAGTTGTAAGGACCACTTTCAATTCGACTTACTGCGTTTTCCTTTTATTTGAGATCAAGAAATAATAACTGAAACTTGTTGAAAGCTTCTATTGATTTTTTTGACAAGAACGAAACTAAGCATATACATCGAAAATATTAAATACCTACGATGATTATTATCTACAGAATTTTAACAAAATTTTTTGATATTGCTTTTTGTCTCTTCTTTTTGTGCTGAAGAGTTTCGCGGTATCTTCATTTAAATCCCTGAAGATCCAGTTAATTTATTGAGTACATTTTCTGGAGCCCACAAGAATGTTGATAACGTATTAATGCGTTGACTGGCTTTATTTGTAGTTGGAATTACCACATGTTTAGAGTTACAAAGTTACAATTATTGTCTTCAGTGAAGGCTCTTCATTATCACTTCCTTTATTTGTATTTACTACAACCATTCTTTAAATATCGTCTTGGCTCAGACGTTCAGCTATCAGTGTATATGCCGATATAATCTTGAAAGTTGATGTATTCGGTTCCTTAATTGATTTTTGTAGCATATTCAAAAATTTAAGAGGAAAGTCATCTTCTGCATCTCATGTTTCTTGTTCAGCAACTTTAGTTTCATTATAGTTGAACCGCGGTTTCCTAAAGCAGTTTGTTATAATAGTCGAATTGACTAATCACTAAGCCTTATGAATATTCATTATACGAGTACATTCTAATAATCTTACATTGGGAATGTCCTTGTTGTTGTTGTTGGATGCGTTAATAAGTTTTAAGAATATGCGTTGGCGGCACCTTTGCTTTAAATTTTGTATCCTTGATCCATCATAGCAAGGCATACACACAGAGATTTATCTGCATTTTGAAGTGACAGATAAATCTTTGCAGTTTTATCTGTCGCGGTGCAAAACTGTCAGTCAACATTAATACTCATTTTAACTGTAAAGATAAACCCATGATTCTTGGAACCAAAGATAAAAATATGTGTTATATTAGTGTAACAAACTGAAAGTTTTTTCCGTATGTTTAATAAAACTGTGATCTTTCGTCAAGTCGAAAGTTTTTAACAAATTTTTAAGGTACTTAGTGCATTTTATTTTAATTATAAGAAATTCTACAGTATTATTTTATTAGCATTAGTTAATGCAAATTATGAATTCATCTACGTCGATGTTGGAAAACAAGGACGTATGTCTGATATGGGGGCATTGGAATGGACTTCTTTTTATAATAGGCTTAAGCAAGATAGGTTAAACTTTCCCACTAACGAAGAAACTGACAAAAATTTGAATTTTATTATATTAGGGGGCGAAGGATTTGCTTTGCACAAAAATATTTTAAAACTATATGCACAAAGGGAGATCACAGAAGACAAACGTGCATTCAACTATCGATTATCTAGAGCCACAAATGTATCCGAAAACGGATTTGGTATTTTGGCATCAAGATTTAGAATTTTTCACACTAGATTAGAAAATCTTTAGTTGCATTTTGATATCCATTTAATTTACAATAATTTACCAACTTTTCATGTGCTTTTGACTTTAAATTTTTGTTAGTGTAATCTTTGCATTTTATTTTCCACAAACAGGGATTTTCCCTGTATATTTCAATAAAAGCCTCCACAAATTCTCTAGACATCATAAATTAATTATAAAATATAACACAAGATAGAAAACTCTGCGATTTAACTTCTGTCTAACGCAAATAAAAATTATTTGATCTGACGGTTAAAGCCGTTAAGTAATCTGCGAGTTTCGGCAGGCATATGACTTCCCCACTAACTTACAGTTTATCTCGCAGTTTTAACCGTGCCGGTCCAAACTATGCAGATAAATCTCTGTGTCTATGCCTTGCTATTGGCTGCAATTTAGACGTCAAATTCGGCAGTAAGGTCAATTTTCGGATAAATTCTTTAGAATGTGCCAAACCGTTGTCAACAAAAAGAAAAAAAAATTTCGTTTTACTGTCCCAACTTATTAGCCACTCTTCAAATGAAACCCATCCGCGATTGTTTATTAAATCCAAGTTACCAATACTTTTTATTCCGGTAAAACGTTTTGGTTTTTTTTGTGATATAATCTGTGACACTTTCACCCTGAAAATGTTAGTGTTTCATTGGTCAAACGCTTGAAAAATATAGTTCTTAAATTCTAAGCTTACTACGGAACCACTCGTTTTCAACGAAACCACTCGTTTTCAACGAAACCCTGCAATCAGGCAAAACCAATAGCTCCACCGGAATGTCTTCTATTCTGTTCTTTCGCATTATACTAATGGTAGTTTATCACTTTATCACTATTGGTTTTGCCTGATCGCAGGGTTTCGTTGAAAATTAGTGGTTCCGTAGTAAGCTTAGAATTTAAGAACTATAATTCCGGTTCTTCGGCTCTGAAAATATCATTACGACTATATCGTTCTGAGTTTTCGTTCATCTATTCTTTGCAATAATTTTCACGCACTTGGATACGGGCTGGCTCATTACTTTTTGCGCAGTAGCATTGCTATTTTTTGAATGTTTCTAATTATCTTTTTTCCCTTCTTAGTGCCATATCCTTTCCAGGCCGTTGGCCAGGGGGAATCAAAACCACATTTTTAAACGACTTGGCGTCGTGAACTTTGTTATGTCCCCCTTATAGTTACTAGGAAAATGCCTTTCGTGTATTAAAAGTGAATAGTATATGTGCCTTGTTACTATCTGAAGTCGAACACTCCGCAGGCAGAATCGTTAATTGTAACCAAACGATTAAATGGCCTCACTCGCCCAGGTATCAATCTCGAACAGTGGGGAATTGTTTGTAAAAATCTTTACCACTGCGTGAGATCAGAACCCAAGATTCCTAGCTAGGAGCTCAACGCTCTTACCACTGCATCCCTATAAGCTTTGTAACCATCTTTTACTAACCTTAAAACGTTTAATTTAATATTTTTTGTAAATTATTGCGTATTTTGCAAAATATCGATCGAAAGCTGGCGAATTTTGATCATCTGCAGCATGAAATCACTAGCATAGCCATTTCCAAATTTGAATTGCTGAATTCTTTCAGTCGTTTTTTTTTTTGGTACAATTTAAATTTTGTGTCGAAGCACGAATAACAGAATACTTAATTTTTTTATGATTGTGGAAGAGGTATTAGCTGGTTGCTGGTACAGCAAGTTCCTCCACGATGCCGTTTATCTTCGTTATAACTTTTCAGTTTCTTCAATTAAATGTATTTTTCACCCAGTATAAAAGTTACAATTTTATATAATAGATAACTTAACTTTCATGAAGCTCATGTAATGTACGTATATATCGCCCAATTGAACTAATACATTGGGTGAGTTGTGAACCAATTAATATTCGACGAAAAACTTTGCTGATTTTATTAGTGTATATTATCAACAACTTTACCGATAAGGCAGAACTGGATGAAAGTAAAAATCGAGTAATAGAGAGAAAATGATACTAAACGAAGTCATCGAACCCTTCGGCACATCATGAACTTCGGCTAATAAAAATTACTTACCGAAGTCATTTTCTATTCATGGTATAACAAATTGTGTGAAGATATATAAGAACTGAATTCTTAAAGTTGAAAAAATCAAGGTTTGAAAAGCTTCTTTGTGCAATGGTAATTATGCTGGGTACTTGGCTTGACATTTGTTACAATTAACGATTATATCTGTGGAATGGCCTACTGCTGACAATAACAAGATACAATATATTATACATATAATCTCACGCTCTAGAAGGGAACGGAAAACCTTTGCAGGAAACAAATTTTCCTAGTATGGAGTATAAGGGAGGGGGCAACAAAGTTTATAACATCTTCAACGGATATCTCTCTCTCTCTCTTGAAGTGGCAGGGCGTTGCCGGGCTTCTTTCCAAATGTCTTTAGTGTGCGTATCAAGTAGTCTACAGACATAGGCGATCTACAACTTTACGTGGACTCTGAACCACGGAAGTGCTTGCACTTCTACTCCAAAGAAAACTTACTAGGCAGAAATACCTCGGTGGTTTGCCATTGCCTTCCGAGGGAAGCGGTTGGGTATAGCATACGAAAATTATTCAATTACATGACGTTTACAAAAATATAATGAAAGGTTGGACGTGATAGAATGTTTACGCTTTCTTTTGTAGTAGGAATGCCTTTAAGGTTGGTGAGACTTCTGCAATAAAATATACGACGATTATTATAAAATGTTTGGTCTCATACAGATGGGAAAAGGCTATAGACTGCCTTTCTCTTTCTAAAATTGGTATGAAATGTCTTAGAAAGTCTGGAATTGTTTCGGAGTACTTCAAACCGTTTGAGCTTCAGAATTTCAGAATACCACTGGCTACCTTAAGCTATCCCAAGAATACTTGAAGGCTGTAGCACATAGAAATAAAATATTGCTTCAGTTGTAACCCTCTCCCGTTACTATTATCTCTTCTTTGAGTGGCGTGCCCTTTACAGGGCGTTACCGTCTTCTCCATGTACCTGTGGGGTGCGTGTCAATATATAATAATATGACTAGCGTTCTTTTGACCACAGATGAAGGATATGTAATGATACTTCAAGAATGGATTAAAATAGAACTGTAGAAACAGCACGAGATGTAACCCCTACACCTACAGGCAAAGCAAGTATTGGCAGACCCTCCAGAAACGGTGGAGAGGTAGCGTCTAAAATCTATCAACCGTTTATAAAACCGGCTCAATTGTCTATCAAGAAGAAGAGGAAGAACAGATACTTTTTACCCAAAATGTTTAAAATTACCAAGTTATCATGCTTTGGTTACCGATTCTCTGAGACATGGAAATATTTACTCGTAAACAGATGTTAGCATGATCTGGAAAAAGAGTGAAGTTACAAATGAATACTCACTCGAGTGAAACCTGTTACACCATGTTAATGATTCTAGAAAATTGTTACTTATTGAGTAGTTAAAGAAAATTCAGCAATTTTAATAAAAAAGATCGTTTATGTTATATTATAAAAAGAAGCTTTAACAACATTAGCTGATTTATAGAGAACGATTAAACACTTTCAGAGAAATTATTTCATTTTTAAAAATTCACTAGCGATTTTAAGTTTTGAAAAATGCGTTACATACTTGGTTTTAACTGCAGAGTCATGCCAACATCGAAAGTCGTCTAAATGCTTGCCTCTGATTTATATCATGTATGGACAAAACACTATAAAAATTAATTACCTATTGCAGTATAATGCTCTTGAACAATGGGAAAATTTATTTTATCATCATGATGTATGTGGGAATATAAATGTATTTCAAGTAAATACTGTTGCGTAGTTAGCATGAAAGTATGTGTGGATAAGTTGTTTAAGATGACTGAAAACTCATTTTGATATACTTATACCTAACATTAATTTGAGTTCCAAACAATTATTTTTAAAAGTAAAACTAAAAAGGAAAGCTCTTCCACATCTAACGGAAAAATGGATCAACTTATGGATTTCAAATTATTTTTTAATATTGGTACCTTCTCCATATGTGAAGCAAACTGATATATGCCAGTAGTATATAATAATAATGTGGCGTTTTTGTAAATTTTACAAATTCGTATTGCTCTTTGAATTGGGGTGTAAGTTTGAATATTTTAATTTTAGTATCCGTAAGACTGATATCTTCAATATTTTCGTCTTAAAGAACCGTTAAATAAGTAAAGGGTTAGAAACAGAAGAGATACAGGTAAAATTATAGACTGTCTGCATTTTTAATAGGGTTCTCGAACATTGCGTTTCCTTGTTTTTCACAAGGGAACTAAAATAGAAGGAAACCTGTAACTTACAAGAATATATGTTGTAAGGACGAAAGGTAGAATACATTCTTTTAATTTTTTACTTCTGCTAAGCCAACTAAACCACTGTTTTTCATGTATTTACTTATTATTTTATTTTATGGCGGTCTTAGTTGTGTTAAAAATTTGGAACTACTAATATTAATAAACATTAAAAAATGCTTTCTATTTTCGTATAAATATGCTGTACAAAATGTTTCGCGTTTGATTTCTGCATTTGTTCGTCTAAAGTGTGTTAGAAAATCACTAATTCACTAATTTTTCCTTTTGTTTCAGGTGAGTGTTTCAAGGTTTTAACTTCTTGCTATAGCCTTTAAAGTAAGGTAAGATTTTTTTATGAAGCTTTGAACCTGGTTATATTTCGGACACTTTTTTGGCAAGCGCTTCTGATTTTGTTGGAAAAATTATCGGGATAATGTAATACTCTGCAATATAAACGAAATTTATAAACTAATTGAGAGCAGTTTTATTCTCATGAACTCAGTAAACCTTGTTTTCCAGATTTTATTTAAATTTAAACTTCATGCTGAACATACATTAATGTAAAATAAAGTGCGCTAGAAATTAGTTTCTATGCAAAGTAGCATTCGTTCTTTCATGAAGGTTTTCTCATTCGTGCGAATTATGTATTATCAAAAGCGAATTTCTCTTTGTTCACTTTGTTTCTGTTTATTATGCGTTTCGATGTTATAAATAAAAATGGAAATCTGGGTTAGAGTTGTTCTAATTTAGCAAAAATACTTAGTTGCAATAGGCTACTGGTAATCTATTGATGGGCGTTGATGCATAAAAATAAAGCCCCATTATATTGTTAAACTTTAGTGAAATTAAAGTTACACTACCACAAACGGGATATTAGGTAACAGCCGGATATCCGTTGAATTCAGAGTATGTAGCTATAGATTTCAGGTTTCATTGTTGTTTTGCGAATTGTTCTCAAAATCAATATATAACTCGTGGAATTTATAACTTAGGTACTGGGATGGGATATCGTAGCGTTCCCATTCTAATTTAAATGAAGTACGCCGTTCCTGCTTGACAATTAATAATATTTTTCTTTTTTGCTTATTGTTATTTTTAAATTTTTAATTTCTTATTAATCCTTATTGATTACCGTTTTCAAGTTACTTATAAGCAATATCTTAAAATAGTATTGTTATCTTTGTTGTTGTTTTATTTTATATTATTTGTAACACAAAAGATTGTTTGTTAAAATATATTATTTCTAATAATTTAAAATAATAGTTCAGCTAGGCATTTTTTTATAAAAGTGTAATTTGAGAAGATTTGCTATATCTAATTTGACATTTCGCTTCGCTAATGTATTACGAAAGAGTTAATGTATTTTGGCATTTATACTAAATAGGTTATAAATGTATTTCAGACCAAATTTGGAGAACTAACTTTCCCAGACAACAAACTGTGATTTTTAATTTCTATAAAGTACTTCGTTCCTTAAGTTAATTGTTATTAATGAGAATAACCTAAACTCTCTTCTAAAGCAGACTAAGAACAAATTTAATTGGTTAACATTTAAATGCCGAAGATTGAAAACATAACCTGCTGAAAGACTTTATTTGTTTTTAATAGCAGTATGTGATGTAATAAAAGAAACCTTCCAGAATTATTAGCTTACTACAACCCCAAGGTAAATAAACAAAATTAAGTATGAGGTAATTAATAGGTCGTTCTTTGTACTAAGTATAGGTTTCTGTTAATGTTATTTGATGAAAATGAATCATTAAGAGCTCTAAGATAGATGATTGCGGTGCTTTTCTTTAAAGAAAACATGGGTGGCACATTAAACGACTGTTAAAAATGCTGTAAAGAAGCCAATATTATTGTAGAAAGCAAGAGACGGTGGTTTTGTTTTGAAATTTTTATAAAATGTGATATAGTTTTGTCAGGTTTATTCGACAGTGATTCAAAAGTTATCCTAAATTCTAAATTTAACACACTTAAATTAGTTTTGAAATGTTTTATTACCAAAATAACATTTAAAAAAACGTGTAGACAGAACATTTTATAAATTACCTTGGCAGATAGAATAACTCTGGTAATTTGTACGGTCATTTATGCAACTGGCAAATTCACATTGTTTTAATCATTCTATTTATTTAGAAAATAGCTGTAAAAATAAAACTGTTCGCCTCTTTTATACAATAGTAATGTAAACAATTATTTAAAATTAGTTCTTGGAATTCTCATCTTTTCAATTATGGGTATTGTGGTTTGTAGTTATAACAAAAATAATTTGTGGACAAAGACAAACATGAGAAAAGTCACTGAATCTGGTCGCAAAATTGATAAAATACGATGTTCCTGAAATCTGTAATTCATAAAACTGTAATAAGAACATTTTTTCCTTTAACGGCCTTTTTGTTGTTGACTGATTTATTGGAAATTGATTGATAGGCTGCACATTCATTTAACTGCCTTTATTTCTGTGGATATTACCAACCCTCTTTAATATCATGAATTTTATTTCGTTATTATGGAATGTTTTCGTGAAAGCTAACATTTTTTATTATTAGTAACTAGTAACTAAAAATCTAAAGTTTATAACATGCAACAACCAAATTCGACACACAGCCTTCTTTCTATATGTAATTCTTAAATAGCATCTGTCAGGGTTTTGTAGTCGCAACCTGTCGTTTCACCTGGCTTCATACAGCTGCCTTTGCACACATGGCTTCCCCTATATCCGTACTATCTACTAGTTATTAACAACTGGTATACAGCACATGTTAATAACTAGTATTAGTTTCTCCTATTTTATTTAAAATGGGCTACAGAACATTACTGGGTATACGAAATCCTAGTAAAATAACTAGACGAAATTTCTATTCATATAAATGTGTGGGTGTCGTAGTATATTTAGTAAAGCCACCCACATTAATTCATGCACGGAACAAGTGCATCCATGAAATATTTCAAGCGAGTAAATTTTATTAAAATAATTTCAGTTTGTTTTTCGGGTATAGTAAATAACATTTAAAAAGCTTCCGGAAATTAGAAGTGTTTTAAAGATTAATAAGTACTAGGTACTTCAAACTATCTTCTTAATTGGGAGTAAAACTTTCAGTTAAATGATGTGTTATGTGATTCCATCAAAACATTCAATTTTTCATGGCCAGGTACGAGAAAAAATCAGCTGTGTAGATAACCAAATTTTGTACTTAAAAATAACCGATTGTGCTGAGTTATATTTGTCATTTTATATTTGAACGTTTCTATCATTGTTTTTTAACAGTTCTGTTAAATTTTGTGCTTAATTTTAGATTTTTAAGGTTTTTAAATAAAATATGGGGCAATTTTATTAAATTATAAAAAGCAAGAACAGTGGAAATTTATGAGTTAAATGAGTTGCAGCAGCTATCGTTTTAATAACCAAATCTCGATATCACCTTATCACTATTGCCCTGAATATTAATGACTGATATTAAAGTCACGAGTTCAGTTTTAATGTGCTATTGTTATGAGTATGAGCAAACATTACTTTAGGAATCGTTTTTGATGAATTGGAACTTTAGTTTACGTGTTCTTTTTAGAATTTTGAATTTATTTGTGTTTTAACTTAATGTCAGATTTTGTAGGTAATTTTGGGAATATTTTGAATTATTATAATTACCTACTGAGTACCAATTAATGAATTTGCTAGAACCACTCCAGTTCATCCTGCTAGCAGTAAATAAATCCGAGCGCTCATAATATTTGAGGTGAATAATTGATTTGTGTTGGAAAGTTAAGGCCTGTAGGAACTGCAACAATTATTGTATTACAGGAAATGATGATTTTTCAAAATCGCAGGTTTCATTAATACAGATCCCAATAATTGTTTTTGTTAATGGACAAGACAAACTGATTTAATTGCTTGCAAAGGTTTTACCTTGAGATATTTGAATTTTTAGTTTATTATAAACCTTGCACTTCCTTATATTGCTGCAGCGCTGCCTTTGTTATTTAAATACTGACAACATGGAAAACAAGTAGAAATTTATTGAAATTAATCTGAATTGTTGCAGCTTTAAAACGATTAACAATTCTAATATCTTTCAATATTCTAAATTTTAATGGATTTCGAACACCTCCAAAATTATTTCTATTAATTTTGAAAGATCAACATGTGGCAAGTAGTTTAATTTGAATTGTAAATAGAATTTTTATTTGCATTCCTTAACAAATTCCTTGGAAATTTATGTATTATTAGATCCTGGAGTCATTTGTTAGAATCGGCTATGTGTAACATGCTACAGGAATCCTTAAAAGCAAAATAACATAAACTTCTGCAAATAAAATTCCAGTATTTCAGCAAGTTTTGTTAAATAAATGTTAGAAAATTTAAAAATGATCTACTGTATTATAAATGTCGGCGTGCCCTTTGTGATTCCATTAATCTACAAAATGTAGCAGCTGTGCACGTAAATTGTTACTTCCTACAGTGTAACTACAAAAAACATCAAACAAGAAACTTACATAAGATGTGATGTGTGTGACCCTATCAAGTTTAATTAAAATAAGCAATGGGGTTTTTGCCCATTCAACCATGCTACGAAATGCAGGTGGTAAAGCATAACTTATTAAGATTTCAAATAATTCTATCATTCGGTGTTAGTTATATTGCCAAATTCATGTTGAATTTGTTTAATTTTAAAACACCTTCGGACAGATTTATTCATTAAGGTAAATTTATTATAGAGTTACTGTTATACAATTTGTAAGAGGACGATTGTTTTGATTTTTCTTTTTTCCCTATAATTTATAGTAGTTCGTAAAACAAGTTAGATATACGACAACTTAAATTTAACCGAATATAAATTATTTCTTTCATTTCACTCGAACGATTTCAGCATAATTAATGAGATTTTTTTAACCACTTATTTTCATGCAGTTTACTACTTGCAAGTAGCTTGCGCGTGTTGACTATTTCGGTCAGGTACGTTCGTTATATTTAGCAAAATCTCGTGGATATGGATACTGAAAAGTGTGATAAAAACCGTGACGTTCGTCAATCTTTACAGAATTAACAGTAGATCCGGCCTGTTTAACATGTTCGCGATACGCTTCTTCTGCTTGTTTGATTTATGAGCTATTTTAGAAAAGTAAAAGAAAATCCTATTTTATAAATTACTGTAAAGTAATTTGGTTAAGTTTTTTTTATGAAATTGGCTTTTAAATTAAAATAATTGAAATCGATCGTTTGGTTAAAAGAAACTGTTATCGAATTGAATTAATTTTTTTACTGAAAAATTTCCAAAAATTGCGAAGACGCATTTAAACCAGTTTAGGTATTTTAAGCAATTGAAAAACATTGGTAACTTTGAATAATGACTTACTTTGGTTCAGAAAACTGTAGATTAGTTAGGGTAGATAAAGAACTTTCAGGATGTATTTACCACACTATTGTTCATTGTTAGCTTTTCATTGATGTTTTCTATCTTTTGGTTCGCGTTCAATGTCATTAGACTCATTAGTAAGGATAATTTACTTAATTTCGGAATAACATCAGTGTCATCCTAAAATTCAATATACCAATAATAATTCTAATTTTCTAATTTCTCAAAACATTGCTTTGTGAATTATTAATAATAATCTACCAGGATTAGAATTACTCCATTTCATCAAAATTTGTGCCAGTCACTAACACTCTTAACAGTTTTTATATCACTTCCAAAAGTAACCGAAAAAAATTATACGAAAATAAATGTTTGGTGAACTCAGATGAAATCATATAAATGTGTTTTTATCCGATTCAGTTGATAAGCTGCCAAAAGTGTTAATTTTCTCAAGTCACAATGCATTCACGATTCTCTTAGATCACAGCGAGCCAAGTTAATAAAGCAGTTTCGTATAGGTGTAAATCTGTCTTGTCAGTAAATTCACATAAAACTAAAATTATGGTTCACGACAAGACCAGCGTTGCCAGTTGTACAGATTTCGCCAAGAAAACCTGTGAGAACTTGCTTTTTTTTAATTAAATGACTTTAGCTAAACAACAGTAATTCGCAGTAAAACACCGTCTACATAACTAAAAATGAGGCAAATGACTTAGTTGTAGACTGTGGTATTTTCATTACCAAACTATTGTCCAAATAAAAGTGAACGGTGTATATGTAAATTTTTTTTAATTGTTAATTTGTTAACTGTTTCAACTAATCGTGAAAGTGAACTGTAATTTAAATTGAGATTTAATAACTCGCTAAAATTTGAAGGTTGCACAATCCTCTTTATGCATTCGTAACGAGTTGTTAAAACCACCTACACGTTGACATACTGTCTTTGTGAGATTCCGCGGAGGTGGACGGAAAGAAATAGTAAGTGTCTTCAGTCCGTTTTTGTTTGAAGGTAACGCGTGTTTTAAAAGGTTCCACTTGTATACCTAAAATTTAAAACGCTCAAAATAAATTGTTAAAGTATCCCGTTGTTATTTCTTTTAACAATAATAATTAATAGAAATTCAAAAGGACAGCTTTCAGGTTTGTTTCACATGAACTAAATATCGTTTTTCCGGCATAATTTTTGGATGACAGCCAAAGTGGCGGATGCTAACGGGCTATTAGTTTTACTCGAAAGCCGAAATACATACCTTTGCCATGTTTTACCTGGTGCTTATTATAACAACCAACGTGTTTTAATTCTAGGAATTACATTAGAAATGGATATGTCCTTAAACTAAAAGTTAAATTAGAGACTTCCGTTGTGCTTAGGTATACACCTTTATATTGAAACTATCAATCAATCAATCATTGAAGTAACAAAACCTGAAAATTTGTCGATAGTAAAATTCTGACTAACCGTTTTTGGGCTTGGGAAGCAGAGGCATGAGAATACTCGAGAGAAGAGACAAAAAGATTATGAGCATCAATTGCGGTTTGTATTCGAAATCCGCGTTATCCTGGAGATATCCTTTGTGCTGAGGGCACGAACTTCCTGATGAGACTTATTACAAGTCACGAGCTTACGGAGAAAAGGAACGTTTCTTTTTTAAGTTTCAAAAAAATGGTTGTGAAAAATTCGACTTCCTCATTGTTTTACATCACATGAACACCTTCAAGTACGTTACTATAGTAAGACCGTATTACAGGTAATTACATTTAAAAAAAAATGTTAAATCTGACTAACGATTTTTATGTATTTTGGTTTATAATGTTTTGGAATATACATATTTTGAATATGTTACTTGGTTGTCCAAATAGGATTTGTGACATTCGATAAATGATTTTACTTGTTCTCTTGTTCAGGACGTTATATTTTAATAATAGCCAGTGGCGTAGCTACCATACCGCCAACCCCAGCGGCCGCGGGGGGCCCTGACATCAAGGGGGCCCTGGTGTCAAGCCCAAAAAAAAATACCAAGCAACTTCAACAAGACCTCAAAAGCCAACTGGCACTGGCCACCTGCCGCCATTAGCCTGATCAGAAAGAATGTTTGGGATTGACACTAGAAAATATTAAAAATTATCGAAATAATTACGAAAATTTGAAAACTGACGCTACTAATACTGCTAAAAGATGGAATATTTATCCATTATTTAGAGAAGAAAGGCAGCATAAGCTAAAAAAGCAATATGATGAATGTGATACAAATTATCTATTTTATAACCAAGAGCATTATTTTAAAGTAAATATTTATTACAAAGTTTTTGACATTGTTATTAATCAATTAAACAACCGTTTTGAAGGGATGAAGAAGACTGTTGACAAATTTAGTTTCTTAAGTCCACCCATTCTTGTATCAGTTACGGAAGAAGAGTTATTTAAATCGGCTGAAGCTTTGCAACAATATTACCCTCGCGATATTTCCTCAGCGTTTCCTTTGAAAATTGTTGCCTTATCTCAGCCATTGAAAGACAAAAAGGCATTAGAGAATTTGCACATTTTTTTATTTGTAGAAAATGATACCCTAGAATCAAATTTTGCAGAGGTATATACTGCTTTAATATTATTTTTGACGCTTCCTGTAATCGTTGCGTCTTCAGAACGCTCATTTTCTAAATTAAAGGTAATCAAAAACTATTTGAGAAATTGCTGCCCCCAAAATTGACTAAGTAATTTAGCATTGTTTAGTATAGAGGCCGTGGAAACTGCAGCAATGGACAAAACTGAATTAGATAAAGTTTTTGCGGAAACTAAGTCCAGAAGTAAGCAATTTCTTGAATAATGTTTGTTCTTTGATTTTCTCATTATTTTTAATCTTACCACCGAGTGTTTTATTTTACAGAATAGATTTATTTTGTGTTGTAGTTTGTTTTTATTACATTATCTAGGATACAAACTTTTCTTTTTGCTTTTAAATGTCGGTGGCTTTTTATTTACTTTGTGACTATTACCTAAGTATGTCATGTAGTTGTACTTATTAGATATTTTAACTTGTTATAAATAAATATGTTTTAAGGCGGTTTTAAGTATCCTCCTACATTATTTTCTATCCTTGTCCGAATGTAAGTGGGAGATTAGATTTTGCACGTTACATTAGGTACTAACTTGAACTGTGATTTTGTGCTGATATAAATTTTGAGGGGGGGACAAAAGTCACATTTGGCGGGGGGGCCCAAAATCTGAAGCTACGCCACTGATAATAGCGTTTAGTTTCTACAATTGATAACTGTGAAATTAACTACTAAGATGATGTACGTAGTAAATGAGGAAACTTATCTTAAAAGACCCGATTACATTAATTACTAATCAGCGACGTATCCCCATTCAAAAATTAAAGTTATGTTTTTCTAAAACTGCATATCGTACTGTTATCGTCTATTAATCAGTTAGACATTCAGATAATCAGCAGCATTTCTATAATTTGGGCCAGATTAAGAAAGTATTAAAGGTTTTGCTGTTTTGTACCTTTTTGTTATTAAAAATAAAGGTTTATTATCACATTTGACATATACTGGGTGTTGTTGAAATATCCCGTTTTTTGGATTGTTAATATAAACAATTTGTTTTGTGTGTTGGAGCACCCTGACTTTCATTTTACGCAGATCATGGCACTCTAAATTAATAAATAAATTTTTCTGCAAAAATTTACTTTGTCGTCAAAATGTTTCAAATGGATACTAGTATAGTATTATTACAGGGGTGCCCGGGTTTCATTGGCACCCTGTATATTAGACTGTGTGTGTAGAAACTTTTATTCATTCATGGCTCTATAGATACATCTAAGGCCATCATTAACTATATATTTTTTTTAATGTGATCAAGTAATTGTTTTAAAGAAATTGCAGTGCTTACATATGTAAGGCTTAAGGCTTATCATTATTAACTTAAATAGTTCGTAGTGCTAAGAGTTGACAAGGATAGGCCTCAGCTGAGTTTAGTTTTGATCTAACCCTATAAAATATTTTATTTAATAATTAATAGATTTTTGTACCCCGTATTGATAAAATTTTTAGATTTTTATTGTAGTATTTTGTATATTCATGGCTTTGTACTGTCCCAAATATTGTAACAGTTATAGGTAGAGTAGGACGAAATTGTTGTTATATATGTATTTGTATTCTGTTATTATCAGTAACAATTTTCTAAAACAAAATTCAAATCCACATTGATTATCGAACAATTCAATTAGTTTGTAAACTAGAAACTAATCAACTATATTATAGTTTCGATATCAATATCAAAATCATATTTAATTATATTATGCAACCCCAGCCTTGACACTGAAAGGTAAAAGAGGTTGCAGAAAACAGATACAGAGATGTGTTATGCAAGTTGCATAATTAATCAGAAGGTAGCGTCTTTACGTAGTTCCATCCCGTAATTTTGTAGATGCAGTTTCGTAGCTGTTTTTGGAATAAAAAGGGAACTCGTTTGTAGATTATTTCGATGTTAAGTATAAAAATTTTAACAAAAATAATAATGAATTCGAAGACTTCCACGGTCAGTGTCAGTATTAACAGAACGTCTTCCGGGTTGGAAGAAAATAACACTTATTTTTCGTTTCTCTTTATAAAAAAAAAAAACCACCTTAAATTATATCAAACCTTCCCCTTCCCCCTTCACCGCTGCCATTCTTCATATGTTGGGCATTTTAAAGCAACAAAACAAATTATAACAATTTTGCTTGATAAAATATAGTGTGATCGTAACAATTCTTGGAGGTGGGTATGGAGAACAAAACAACTGTTTTATAAATATCCTCTATAAGTCTTTGTAGATGGGTGAATGTTATTTTCTCTTCTTTCTTGGACTTCCTCGATCTTACTTATTATAATAAAACACTTAATAAATGATCTAGGTTTTTATTTACAAAAGCTTTCGATTACTATTCTGCAATCGTCATCAGTTGTTAATTACGAATGCAGAATATTAATCGAAAGCTTTTGTTATTAAAAACCTTGAGCATTTATTAAGGGTTTTATTATAAATAAGATGGAGGAAGTCCAAGAAAGAAGAGAGAACAACTGTCTTAGTTTAGTCTACAATTAATTCATTAGTCCATTTGAATGTTGTAAGATCATAGTAGGCAACTGTATGTAGCTAAGCATGTTGTCAAAACGTCATAGCAGCTCATATCTAAGAGTTTTATATCCAAACTGTTATTGCTTTTGTTGTCTGTTTTCGTCAATTACTCAATTTCGCAGTTTTGTTTTTCAGTTAAGGTGACGATTCAAATTCTGTTGTAAACCATATCAATACTATATTCGCTTGTTAAATATTCCTACCAGGCGTGAAACCCTTTGAATTCACAAAATTATGGCTAAGTAGTGGGGGTTAACTGCACATCGATTAGTAAATGGAAATCTAAGTTTTGCCTTCAGTCTCTGTGTAATTTTATTTGTATTTTTTTGGCACTCCTAATCACTTAAAAAAATTAATAAGTTTACTTTTTATTAATCTTGGCCTTGCCTTTTAATAAAATAATTTCAGAAAGTAATTCTATTGTATGAGTACAATCAGTTCCCTAGTCGGCCTAGTCTACTAGTATTGGTGTTAGAGTCAGAAAGTAATACAAACTTTAATTCTATGGAATCTTTTATTGACGTTTCCATGGGCATTAGCAGATCATCTTCAGAATAATTGCTATTATCACAGTCCATGTGACAGTTTTAATGAGCCTTTTGTAATGTTTAATTTTAATTATCGCTGATATTTTTTATGACGTAACATAACTGTCATAAATGTATTACTATTTTTTAAATAACAATTACTCTGAAGATGGTCAGCGAATGCTGATGGAAACGTCAATAAGAGGTTTTATAGAATTAAGGTAGTTTTCATTATCTATGTGGGCCTCTAAACCAACACTCTGCAATTATTTTGTTCTTTGTACAACATTTTAAAATAGTTGTACCTATTTATTGTCTTTGTTACAATTGCTATTTAAATCATTTAAATCTCGATGAATGTGAGGGCAAGCTGGGATATAACCAGTACTTTTTTAAAAATATTTCTGAGTAGTTTATAAAGTTTTTAAATAAAATAATGTTGCTGTCGTTTTTTATCTGAATATCTGGATATTTAATGATGCAATTATGCCAAAATACAGTAATGTTTTTTTATTATTTGTCGGATATGACCCGTTTTTGTACTTCCTATGTGTTCGTATTTATAGAATAGTGCACAAAAAATTTAATTAAACCAGATAGAACTATTCGTACTGTCACAAGTCATAAGGAAACCTTTTCAATTTCGCCTATGGTTTATTTAATATGAGATATTCAATAAGAGAAAATGTTTGGAAACAGCTCTGGATGTTATTGTGGTGCCGCACCTGTGGTATTTTAATGTAATGGAAAATGTAACTACATCCGTTTCCGATTGAATGCTTGATATAACCGGAAATTGTTTTTTGTCTGACATTATGCCCTCGGTTTTTGTATGGAATTATCCACCAGAACGTTACCTTCTGTCCGAAGGAGGATCTATTATAATATATTATATCTATTGCTCTGCATGTAAATCTAATTAAATGACACGTCATCGCGGAATAGTTTCGTATCGCATTGCAGTTCTACATATTTGTTTGCTATGCTTAATTATAAATTACTAAAGCGCCTCCTTTATAAATATAATTCCATCGGTATGCTCACAGGATAAATCGATGAATTATTTCAGATAATTAAATTATGCTTTCATTGGTTTTCTAGGAAGGCAGAGCTCTTATGTATTTTTGTATACCGTATACAGTACGGTAGTGTTATTACGTTATTAGTGAACCTAGCTATTATATTTGTGTATAAATAGATATGTGCGGATTTTTTTTTGTTTACAAAACGATTGTTGACGGTTTTATGGATTTTTAATGAGATGTTGTATCTTATTGTGGCATTGTTCCAAAAAAATTGCTACTCAAGCCAGAAGTACCTATACTTAATTCTTTAATGCGAAACACGAACTTCTTGCAAAATTTTTCTTTTGTTGATATGTATTTCTAAGGTAAATTGTATAAACTGAGATGTGTGTACGTACGGGCTATTCCCCGTATTAAATTATTTAAGTTTTTTGAGTTGTAAATTATAAGGACGTACTAATCTCTTACATAAGATTCCTAATAATTTTTTGTGGCATCGTAGTTGGTCTCCATGTCGAGGTAATAATTTCACAAGTAAGCTAATGGGCTAATTTTATATGAAACGTGATATTATGTAGTTTCAATCAAGAAAACCTTTTATTAATTGTCAAGAACTGGCCATAAAATTCGTGCAAAATGTTTAACCAATAAATCATTCAAGAAATGTCAAATTACAAGCGTAAACATTAGGTAGGTTTTGAAAGTGTAGGTAGGCTGGCTTTGTATTGTTTAAATTGGGAGAAAATGTTTTAAATTCCACGGAGTACGATTATTCGGACTTTATTACGCATATGCTTATTATTATTATTAAAGTATCACCCTTCCTAATTATTGGCATTACGCGGTTAGTGTTGATTTACTTTATTTCTAACAACCCCGCATTATTCATTCACTAAGTGAAGTAAAAGGACTCCATTAAGCAGTTGTGTGTTAACACTTGTTAGATGCCTAGGTCAGGGTAAAGGCCCATGTCAAGCCATGCGAAGTAAACTAGCTCATTTATCTACACGATCTGTCTGAGTTGGGATATGTTTAGGGATCGTGGAATTAGGTCAATTAAAAATTACCAGAATTATAATTAATCAAAACAATTAAACAGCGTATTTGTTCTTCATTGAATATGAAATGAATATGAATATGCAAATAATATAATATTTAAGATAGCATTTTAAGAATGGTTTTACTCCTAAATTTGGTAATATCCACTTATCACCTCACATTTGTCTTATTGCAACCGTTGATAGGTTGTAATGAGTAATGACATTAGGAATAAGCGTGAATTTAGATCCTAATAAGGCAAATAACAACCCAAGCATAGCTAACTATTAATTTAAAATAACCTCATTTAGTGAGAATTAATGTTGAAGTATTATGTCGAAAATCATTGAAATTTTTATAGCTTATGTCGGCGATGAAATAAATATTGTGCATATTGGGGGAGAAAATAGCCTTGCTATGTAAATAACTGCTTTAAGACTTGCTTTAGAAAAATATGTATCTTTTTTTCCGAAAAAAAATCTTCAAAACAGCAGCGACTTTTATTACAGTTATTGTAATTTTTTAAGAGTAAAAATAAACGAAACTCTTCAATGGTCAATTCTCAACTGAGACATGAACGAGTTTTAATTCAAAAAAGGTTTCTGTAGAAATGGTGATATAGGTAACAGTATACGATAAAACGTATCTGTTCCTTCTATTTGTGTGCTTCTTTCCTGTTTATTTCCTATGTTTACAGTAGCACATTGAAAGATTTGTCGAGATCTCTACAAATCAATAAATTTGAAAAATTGGGTCTATTGTTGCCTCTTGATGTAGGATAAAACATATTGAAAGTAAATTTATATGTTTACATAACGCAAAAGCTGGAAGTCTTTAACTGGTTTTAATTTTAATAAATCTGAATTTTGTTAAATTATCGAAATTTTTATAAGTGATGAGAATACATATATTTTTTCGTACGCATAAACAGTAACCACGTAAATATCAGATGGTTAGTAGCGTTTTTTTTTTCTATTTGTTTAAAGAAAGTATGTTTTATGTATGGCGAATAATCAGTTATTCAGTTCCAAGCACTTTATATGTAATTTTGAAGGATGCAGGTAATTTATCTTCACTACTGTAAAACAGTTTTACTGTTATAGCATTCAGTTATTATCCAATAATAGTAAAACTACACGAGTACAGAGAAACCACCTTAATTGACTTTTATTTACCATTATAGGTTACTTTCGATAAACTTCACTTATTTAATTATAGGCATTTTACACCACTCAACCTAAATTTGTAAACATTTCTAGCTCTTAGCAAGGTTTCAACTTTATCGTAGAAAAATAAATTTGACGAGTTCAGGTTAACGAAAATATTTATTCAGTTTTAGATATTAAAAATAATTACTTACTTTAACTAAGTCTGTAGAACAGTTTTCTCACATCGTGCTTCATTGGTGTGAAGATTATGATTCTAAAATAAATTGTTTATTTTAGGAATTAAGTTAGGTAGATAGATATTTTCGAAAACGACTAGTCATGCGTTTATGATTTATACATTAATATAAGTATTTTCTGAGAGTTTGTAATATATTGCCGCCAAGTGTTCTAAGGTCAACTTTAAGTGTTTAACCGTATAAAAAAATTACTAAAAAATGTGGTGGCCTCTATTCTAGATAAAAAGGGTTTTTAAGTGTAATTATTCGTTTAAAAGCTAGAAAACAGCCCGTTTAGGGGAAATGTTCTCCTTTCTAATTCAACATATAATGCAATAACGATCGTTTTAGGCCGAGGGAACCACGATTTAAATTCATTTTGTTGCTTTTAAATTTATATAAAATAAGAACAGTCCATTATTTTAGCAGATTCTGAATGCTATGGGGTGCGCCCTATTATTAAGTATAGTTCGAAAAATAAAATCAGGTTTATAGAACTGATAATGTTGGTTGGCGAACCATAAGATTAGAATAGCATTAGTTAGTGTGATTATTACTCGCACAATAGATTTATACCAGAAAAAGTTTTGTTTACTCCAACGAAACTTTTCCCTTAAACATACCCTGCTGTTGCCTAAAATGAACATGAATGCAATGTGGATTTCACATAAAAACTATTTTATATTTTTTAGTGTAGCTATGCCAAAAAATTCATACCGTATAGGACAGTGTTTAAACATTTGATTTAGTGACGAATAGATAACGGTAATCGTCCGCGCTTGTCTAAAGACCAAAAGGACATTATTTTGATTTCGTCGTAAATTGGATATTTTTATCAAAGAAACATATGAAAAAGCTATTAAGGAAAATTAAATTTTGAATTAGTTTCGATCTTTGAAAAAAGAATCAATTTTTTGTGCAAAAATATTTTTTCTTCACGAGCCAACGCATCTGTGGTCTTCGTTTGCTTCTTTTTGAAGTTCTTGGTCTCCAGAATATTAGTCTCTTTCTCCATCGCATCGCTCATTACTTTGCCTGGCAATGTGGCCAACCCAGCTCCAGTTGGATTTCGCTATGTGATCTATTATGCCTGTGATGCCTATCCTTCTAATTTCCTCATTTCGCACGTGAGGCTTATTCCCAGCATTTCCATGGACCTCTGCATTACTTTTAACCTTCTGGCAGTGAGTGCCGTAGTTTCCAGGCCCTAGGCCAAAAATATGGGATGCATTATAGCCAGCGATTCTCAACCTTTTGGGTTCCGCGTACCACCCAAAGAATATCAAATATTCTCCGTACCACCATCCTTTAAAAAATGTTAGTGTTGGCAACCAAAACATAATTAATAATAATAAAGCTCTACAGGCCTTAAAGGCCCATGCCTTCAATTTTATTAACCATTTCCTTCCATTTTCTTCAGTCCTTTGCACTTTCCTTCCAGTTTTGAATTGCTACTTCTCTCAAGTCTGTCTTTACTGCCTCCATCCATTTCTTTCTCGGGCGTCCTCTTCTTTTTTCCTCCTTCAGCTTGCTGTAACACTTGTTTTGGTACTCTGTCCTGAGTCATTCTAACCACATGTCCCAGCATCTTGCTCGTTGGGGCCTTATCACTTGTGTTGTGGGTGGCTTATGATACACTTGCCTGATTTCTCTATTTGTTCTTCTTCTACAATTTCCGTCTTTATCCTTTTTACCTTCAAATACCTTTCTCAATTTTCTTCCTGCTGTCATGTTCTTTATCCAGGTCTCTGCTCCATACAATACGTTGGTTTGATGGCTGTTTCATACACTCCTAGTTTGGCCTTTCTCGACACATGTTTTGATTGTATGATTGTAAAAGATATTTAAGGGCACTAGCTGCTTTACTACACTTTCTTATTCTCTTGTACATTTCTGATTCTACTTTACCGCAATTTGTTATGGTTATTCCCAAATATTCAAATTCTCCAAGCTCTCTCTTTTTCCTCTAAGTTGTACTCTTCTCCATCAGTGCCCTTTACTCTTATATTATTTCTTTCCACGTCTTCTCTTCTCACCAGCACCATATATTTTGTTTTATTCTGATTTATACACAGGCCATATTTTCTTGCTTGAGATTCTAACAGTTTTCCTAAATTCACCAGTTCGTGTTTTGTTCTCGTTATCAAGATTAAATCGTCAGCATATGCAATACATTGATGTTTATATTGATAAAAGACTCCACTTCGTTCTATTTCACTTTTCCTCAATATTACTTCCAATACTAAATTAGAGATAGTTGTGGACGGGGGATTCCCTTGTCTTAAACCTCTTTCCACCGTAAAACTATCTGCCAAACTACCTTGTCAAACTACTCGGTTTCTTGTATTTTGCAGGATCATCAACATAAAGATAATTATCATAATACAAGTTTCCAAAATTGTTAACATAAAAAGCAATCAAAATATTAAAAACTTTCGCGTACCACCTGTAAGTCCTTTATGTACCACCAGTGGTACGCGTACCATAGGTTGAGAATCACTGCATTATACCATAGTTATCAGGTTATCAGTTATCAATATTACATAATTACTAATTCTTACGTAAAAACACGCCAAAATATCATAATATAGTATCATTGTTTTTATCTAAAAATCTCCTAATTGGTATTTTTTTGTTTCTTTCAAAAACTTTTACTTTTACATGAAACTAATTTTTGTGAAAAAATAGTATTAAATCCGTTAAAAATTCAAAATGAAAAACTAGAACACTGATTATATTTTCTTTTAAGTAGAAGATCTGTAGATGTCATCTTTGCGTTGAAAGTTCTTATAATAGTTTGTAATTTCTCAATGTTAATCGTGAAGAAAACAAAGTGATTTTGTGCTATTATGAGATTCTGAAATATTTTTATTTAGTATTTAGTAACAATGCCATATTAAACTGTAAGTTAATATTATAATCAATGTTTATCTTAAGTTTCATAGAAATTGTGAAAAACAAAAAGAATCTCGATTCGGATACTTTCTTGTTGTACACGTCAAATTTGTAGTACCTATACCGGAAGTAGCACAGCAAAATTCAAATAGTGTCTTTTAGTCTTCAGAAAATATAAACAAGTAACTCAATCATTTTTTAAATAAAAAAATAAGAAAATTTGTCATATGGTGCAGGCTTTTGGCACACACTTTATTTTAGAAATAATAAAAAATCAATATATGTATGTATTTGTATATTTTTGAGAATTCAGCCTGTGTTGCTATTCTATTTAATTAATGACGTTTAACCTGCTTCTATTTTTTTTGCATAAAGTTATATACATTCTTCAAGAGACATGGCCAGGAACCTTATAGAAAACCAAGTTAATATTGTTTGTATTACATGTATTCGAGGAAAGTCTTGCATTATTTTTGTTCTTATTTTACTCTTGCATGAAATGCACAGCAGTAAGATCTTCTTTATTTATAAGTCTGTTTCTACTCTTTGTGTATTAAGCCTCCCTTAAACCTTTCCAGGTTTCTCTATTCTGGGATATTTGTATCCAGTTGAGCCCAGCCATTGTTTTAAAGTCGTCACCCCATCTCATCTGAGGCCGATCTACACCTCTCTTATTCCCTCAGGATCGCTTGTTGATAGCTTGCTGACCAGTTTTCTACATTTTGGGCTACATGTCCGGCTCAGTTCCACTTGAGTTGGGCAGCTCTCTTGCATTTTCGTTCTTGACCTGATCCATTCATTTGTTCTTCGATCTTGGATTTGGTGAATACCCAGCTCCATATAATGTCACTGGGAGGATACACTGATGGTACAACTGAACTTTCAAGGGAAGAGGTATATTCATCTCCATAAGGTCTTTTAGTTTTCCGTATGCATCCCAAGTTAGTCTTATTCGTTCGTCGATCTCTAATTCCTGATTTCCTTTTCCCAGCATTGCTACCAGCACTCCATCTCCACCCGCCGCTTTTCCATTTTTATCTGTCATAAGTTTTCATAGATTTCTTCAATATCTATTGGTAGGATATCTTCTGAATTTACTTTAACCACTTTTCTTTTAGTTTCTTCCTAAGTCACATTGGAGCTCCTCTCGGTAAAGTTCTGTATAAAATTCTTCGACTGTTTTTAGTATTTATTCTTTATTGTTTGTGTTATCCCTTGTCTCGCGAGGAAAAAATAACACGTCAATAATAAAACTAAAATTAAAAAGATCGCCACGGATAACTTTATATTTCACTTAACTAGAATGATTTGTTGATAAAAACTTCATTAAGTTTTTTGTTTTATAATTGGAGCTAAAGATCTAGTTTAGATTTGTTGAAGTAATTGTAGCAGTTAAAACGCATGCATATCTGCGTGCTAAAGCTGTAATAATTTTATCTAAAAACCGTAACCAATTCTAAAAGTTGCGGTCTATAGTCTGTAAAGTAATAATTTTAACTTACATTTCTAGGTCGCTTTTATGTTCATTAATTAGTGTCGCTGTATAATTCACTCGTATCTGTGGCATTTGTATATGCAGGTTAAACCGTTTTTAACAGGCAGGATTTTTTTGTTCAGCATATATTTATATTTTTATTTCGTGGAAATGTTTTTCTATTTTGATTTATCTATAGCACTTGACAATATTTTGCTAATATGTTATTTGCACTTATTAATGTGTTTACATAAACCTGAAATGGTAGGTAGAATTTATGCTTGTATTGAAGACTGCTTCTGTAATTTACCGTTTATTAGAGTTTAGGCAAATGGTTAGACGAACAATTACATTTAAATCTGTAGGTTTTCATCTTCACTTTCATTCCACACTAACGTTTTAATTAAGAGGTGATCCATAGAATTTTAATTAGAATGCGTTCGTGTTCGACATTGCCGCATTAAACAGAAAATGTGTCAAAAACGTTTCGTTGTTAAAAGACTAGTTCATTAGTACTTCATTATTGTTTCCACAATTCGTGACCTTATCTAAAGTAATTTAATTGCAAAGAACAATGCTAATCGTTTCCTTAATATTTAATTAAGAAGCAGATTAGATATTGTACGAAGTTTATAATGGCATATAGATTTTAATGCAAGTTAAAACTGACAGTAACAGGCAACCCAGAAATATTACCTAAATACCAATAAAGTTTGTCACGCTAAGGCCGGTTTATAATTGACTTAAATTCATGTCATTATCTAGAATGTAGTTATATAATAGCAAACACGAAGCACATTCCACATCCAATACTTGCGGCTGTATATTTTAGACCTCTTCTTTGTGTTGTAATACTGGTTTGCCTATATCAAAGAAAGGCTTTCTTTTGGTGCTTGTTTAAATTGGAGCATTTTAAAAATAGGAAAAAATACAATTTTGGGTTCAAATGTTTTAAAGGTTTAATTGTATCTGAATTTGTAGGTAGTTTTCTTTGTTGTTGGTTACAAGATATTTATTTCCGTTTCGTTTGTTTTAAATCTGTTGAAGTTTTAGACCTACAATTCTTCATGAAAAGAAGAGAATCAACGTAGGTATCAAGATGTTAAGTGTGGATGAAGCTTAAATGTAGCTTTCCTTGGAAAACAATTAGTTACCAATTTCGTATATAATATTATTATGAAATCGTCGTTTCAAAAGGAAGTTCTATTAAAAGTTAATTACATTTAAAAACTCTTAAACGTCGTGTATAGATTAAAGATTTACTCCTCCGTTATTCTTTTATATTTAATGAGATGACTCATCCACCTACAGGTCTTACATATGTGGCGTTTTAAGTTGCCGTAATTACGGTTCACCGATTATGCTCCGTTGTTGGTATTTATGCACATTAAATTTTTTAACTGTACTAGCATTGTTAATAGTTTAAATACTATTTTTATTTCAAAGTTCGAGCATAGAAAACCAAACTGAATACTAACGGTAATTTGGGAGAATTCGATATGATTAATGTAATTTATGAAGCTAGTTCGAATACCTAATTATTGTACTGTGTTGATGTTAGATGAATTCATAGTCTACGGAGTTAAGTTCGCTGTAAATTTTGAAAGCCTAAAGAAAACGCTTTAAAAGAACTAGCGATGAAAGTCAGTGAAATCAAGTTATATTATAGTACAACTCGGAAACCCACAGTAAACTTTAGAAACCAAGTACGTATTTCGGCAGGTGAGGTAAAAACTGTCTTAACAAAATTACCGTAATACGTATTTGAATTTGAACGTTTATTGTGGTTTTCAGAGTTTGACAGTACTGGCTCTTACCACAGGCTACATTTCAAGTTTAATTTAGAATGATTATAATCATTAATCATAATATTTAAACCAAATATTTTGATTGTTTTCTTTGTTTCCTTATTTTATGTCATATTTAATCCTGCACCTCCTAAGAAGATAACGTTCTAGGCTTTCTTGTAAAACAGAACAAATAAACAAAAAGTCAAGAGTTTGGTATATTAAAACAGTCATGAACTTAACATAAATCTAAGCCGAAGCCTGCTAACGATATTTATATGAAAATCAAATGGAATCTCACTTTATAAAGAAGTTGGCCGATTTAACTGTTATGCAAAATACATTTTTAATGTGAGTTGAATTGTACTTTAGACAATTCTTCAGAATAAATGAATAAGTTATTTCTATTAACTTTTTTCCTAATTGTTTGATTTGGGAACACCAGCGTTTGGGAATTCTCGAGGGGAGTGCCAAACGAATGATGAATAATTCTCTCGTTTCTACTTCGATAAGACACAAGACTAAAACGATCACAAATCTTCAGATGTTACCGTTCAGTATTGATTCGTCTTTAAAAATAGGTGAGATTAATCTTGCTGTTTTTTTTTGCCTTTACTAGAAAATCTATATTTTTAATAATTTTTGTTTTCTATTACAAGTACAGGGTAATTAATTTGTATTAAATCCATTAGATTGCAAGGTGAATTTCAGTTCGGTAATAAACGACCGTCTGGTTGATATGTTTTAAGAAGCAAGTCTCCATTTTAAAGGAAGCAAGGATCACCTAAAACTAATAGGGTTTTTATTTATTGCGGAAAAATAAAGCGTATTTTGCCTCTGCATGTAATATCTAGCATACAACCGTAATATCTTATATGAGAACATTTAATTCCATAGAAAGGGGAATGCAAGATATTGTAGTTACAATTTTCAAGATGAGAAAGGTATTCTAGGGTCAAAATATGAGCATTTCTGGAGCAGCACGTAGACTCTTCTCACGTGTACTGCATTAGGCAGTATTAATCTTGAAAGTTTGAGCGAGCTACCGCTACTGTGAGACCATGTCAACTAATGGCTACAAAAGTACCTAAAAGTATTGCCGCCTTATGATATGAATTATTCCCATTTTTTAATGTTAATACTCTTCTCTTTAATTTGGTTTCACTGAAAAATTTAAGAGGGTCGATGAATGATTCTCATCCTTCGTGAATGTGAATTTTAAGCTTTTCATTTATTAATATTGTTAATTGTATTAAGAAAACAATGTTTGTCGTTTCAACAAAAGGTCGGTACTGTTAAGTTTAGCTTTGTTAAAACTATTGAAATTGCAGTACGTGTTCTTTTTCCCATTTCAATTTGTAAATATAGAATGTAAAGTTAGCTACACAATAGCTGTTTTTAATGCATTTTATATTCTGATAAAAACATAACGTCAGTTTTAAAAATCGCCATTGTGAAACATGTTTCATTGATTGCGGAATTACAATTGCTTTGGTCACGTCTCCCATTGTAACTCTTTATTTTATAGCAATAAAAGTTTGCAATTTATTTATTGGAAGCTTTTTCTATTTGACCTGTTGGTAATCCTCCTAGTAAAATATTAATATTCATGCTTTTCGTAAAGTTTATTGGGGAAGTAGCATTTTCAGCACCAACAAGGTTTGTCGAGTTATCTTTGTATTTTATGTACTGGTCAATCGATTTTTTAAATACACAGTATAATAAATAAAACAGATTCGTACATATTCGTATAATATAAGGAAATGACTGAGAGTTGAAGTTTGGGTAGTTGTAAAACTTCTTTTGATTCGATAACCAATTCTTGTGTTGCATAAAAAATTGTTAATCCTCGCTTAACATTGTTGACTTTTTCTTATTCTCTGTTAATGGCATATTAAGCGAGATATGTATATTAATTTGGCGACTCGATACAATCAATTTTCTTTGCATCCAGAACACTCCATTCCAGTTTCATTCGAAATTACAGTTTCAATTCCTATGAATATTGGTGATTTCAGAATTTATTGCGTAGCTTTATATTGCTTTTTCAGTACCTATTATTGAGGTGTAATTAAATTCTTTGCATTATAAAAGTTATAAGTACAAACTGCTAAGAATATTAATTCAGATTAAGTTTCGATTGGTTTTCGAACGTACAAAGAAATTTTAATTTCACGCGTGAAACATAAATGTCGTCCTATTTAATTTCGTTCCTATCACAATAAATATTCTGGCTCCTGGAATTCAGTTGAAATATCGGACTTCCTTAATAAAACTTTATTGAAAGCAATTTTGCAGTTAACATCTGGCGTCTTTTCTAGTTATAATTTTGTGCTACTTTTAAGGCGTTTGGTACTTTTAATCCCGTTTGTCACAGCTAAAATAGATAAATTCTTATATTCCGTTCATGTGCTTTAATTGACACTTCCTTAAGTTTCTTGATTTTACCAATTATGGCAGTAGCTTTAATGGAGACAGAAGGATTTTACAACCGATGAATGTAAATAGTCATGTCAAATTCAGTGAAAAATTATTGAAATGCTGAATTATTAGATTGATTTCAGTTCCAATCACCGTATTTTTAATGATACTATTTAATTAGAAATCCATTTACTTGCAGATGGTCAAAAGTAACTGGGAAATTAAGTCATTAATTATTAACATTGGAAATGTTTATGCGCCCGTATATTGGACAAGAATTTCAGTAGTTTGTCGCGACAGCAAAAGTGTCAGTAAATTCCACCAAAGTGTCAGTAAATCAATAATTTCCGTAGCGCGTTCTTTCGTCTATTGTTTCAAATAGTAGGTAGGTGTTGGATAAAATTAACTTTTGAGACAAGTGTAAGAATTTATGTAACAATTTAATGTGTTTTGAATAACCAAATATGTAATAATTGAGTTTCTAAGAAAAGCACGTTTTGTTGAGTCTAAATACGCAGCGCCTTGTTGATGACGAATTCACGAGTAATTAAAATAGGCAGATACCGTACTAGACGACTACAATTGAGAAGCTTAAGTCGCTTAGTTGTGAGAAAAAAACAATTGGCGTAGTAGCAAAGTATCTCGGTTCTAAATGCAACTCGACTTCGTCTCGTTGCATAGCAACAACTTGGAACTTTAAGCGTGTGTTTTCGCACTTGTATTATTAATAGCTATACTGACATTTCCATACTACAAGAATTTAAGGAAAATTGTTGTTTACATAGGAACCCAAACCTTCTTTCTATGAATTATTGTATTTCGTGATAATTACCTGGCAGCAGTGGGAAATTAGAATAAATTTCAACAGAACCGTGAATAGAAAAAGTTATGAAAATATTTCTAGTCTTGCATTATCATTGCATTTCGTAAAGTAGGCAAAGGGGCAATTTAAGTTGACCTTCTATTCTTTCCAGAATTTCGTTATTTATGTAACTGGGTTTCACTACATTGTTGTCTTATTATTGCTAGAAGATATTTATCTTTGCCGCTTAATAAACGTAATATGCTTGAAAATGTTTGTGGATCCTGGAGTTTTATTTCTTCATATTCTAGAAGCGGAAACGAGACGTGTGTTATTTAATTAGTATTAATATTACATGACATTTTAAATCTCATTTTGCTGAGTTTGTTTTGCAGGATACTATTAAGTTAAAAACCGTCTTCCTATATAACAGGAAAAATTAATAGGTCTCGAGTTAATTCTTAGTTGTGATAGAAGTAATCATTGTGATTAATTTCATTTGTATACCTATGTTTATTTTAATTAATGTTTTGTAATTTTCAATAAGTAATCTACAATGTGTCTACGGATAGGTGATACAAGAGGAAAAACTTTTTTATTATTGATTTCTCAGAAAATTTTATTCTTGATAATAATTTTTGCTGTGTTTAATAGTCTTATTTCTCATGTTACTTTTCCTGCAGGTAATCATTTAAGACTTAAATTCACAATTTTCCTCAGTTTTGGAATTGTGAATTTAAGTCTTAAATGATTACCTGCAGGAAAAGTAACACGAGAAATAAGACTATTAAACACAGCAAAAATTATTATCAAGAATAAACTTTTCTGAGAAATCAATAATAAAAAATTTCAGAAATTTTTTCAAGGTCCAAAACTGAGGAAAATTGTGAATTTAAGTCTTATTAAATGATTACCTGCAGGAAAAGTAACATGAGAAATAAGACTATTAAGCACAGCAGAAATTATTATCAAGAATATAATTTTCTGAGAAATCAATAATAAAAAAGTTTTTCCTCTTGTATCACCTATCCGTAGACACATTGTATATGCCAATCTTAACTATAGGAATATGATTAAATAAAACATTTGTTTTAATTATTTACTATTTCGTGTTGTCCCAAAACATGCCTCTATCACAACCTAAGAAATAATAAAATACGAAACAATCCTGTATTTTCTCATTTTATTCTTTATCTATTGCACTACACTGAGGTGACTAATTATAAAATTCAGCTGACCTTACATGCAACCATTGTATTTAATTACTTCTAAATACAATGATGCAACTATATACTTTAATATCAATTTTTAAAATTATTTGCAACACAAAATATTTGATGTAAATTAGAACTTAGAAGTCTTAGAACATAAAGTGTTCGATCGTTATGTAAGGTAGAATGGTTAAATGGGCCTTCGCGTCTATCAGTTTTTCTGAGATGAATGAAAATAGGAAGTTTCAGTTTTTCTTGTAGTTTTTTTTTTTATGAAACGATAGAAAGAACGACATAGGAAGAAACTTGAACATACTTGAAAGTTACATTAATCTTATGTTAGAGTTTAGGAAGATAACTATTTTTGATTTTTCTTTTTGGCAGTTTGTAAAGTTATAAATCAGACCAAATGCCAAGTGTCTGTAAAATAATTTACTGGAAATGAAGCCGAAATTACCTGATGGACTAGTTCCAATTACTTACTTCGAGTCGAAGCTTTTAACTTAATTAATAAGTTTCGTTATTGTTATTGTCGTCGTTTTTATTTCAAGGAATGTGGTATTTGCCAGCAAAAGTTTTTAAGTCATAGGTGTCTTCGATATGATTATAGGCTAAGGTTATTGAACACTTTCCGAACAAGATGCTAACACCTTCCGTATATGATTACTAATTAACATCGGTGATAAAATCGATAGATTTGCTTCAGTTTGGGTAAGGCAGGCCATTTTAGCTGTAGCAAGCAACTCGTATCTTTGCAGAAACTTAAAATGCTACGTGCTTTTCTCTGCGTAATTTATAACATCTTTCTGAGACACTTTTGTGTTTTTCCTTCGTGCTGGTGGTAGACTTCGTTGTTTTATAATTGAGAGTTCAATTATCGACTAAATTAAATAGTCTTCGTTAAAGATCAATATTCATAAAAGCTAATAAATGTTAGTTTGACGGGCAATTAATCACTTTAGCTCCGATGTTTTATTTTATAAGGTAATTTTTCTTTTTTTCTGTAATTTCTATGTTATGGAATAATCCGAGTAATTCAGAAGATTGCATTATTTTCTGGAAAGAACAGCACGTTGAATAACTAATTAAGATTCTCTAGTTTATTGCTTCCATAACTAGAAATGCTAGATACTCAATAAACTTGCATCTAAAATAACTAAATATTTTCTGAAATTGATCTACCAAGTTTTATTTTTTAAATGAGTTTTGACTCAAGTATAAGTGGTAGTAACCACGGTTATGGCTTACAATAACTGACTCCCTCCATTAATAAACCGAGTGAATGCCGAATAAATTATTTAAAATGCAACATAACTGGAAGTGATGGTGAGAATATGCATATACGGATTAAAACTTTGTGCCAACCTCAATCAAGTAGTACAGTGTTTTTGTATGCACGATTTGCTTCCCGTTATTCCAATTTATTAACCAAGCGCAAAGTAGTTTGTAGCTTCTGTAGTAGCTGTAAGAAGTTATGAGGCGTACTAGTTTGCACTTCCAAATTAATAAGTGTCAAGTAGAGTGTAACGAAACTGTCGGCTTTTTTTTTGTAAAAAGAAAATAATTAAAAGTAAGTCGAGTACTTACAGACGGTTTTGGTGTTACATTTATAGTAAATAATTTGAATTTTTGACATTCTAAGTGACCTTTTATATTAAAAGCGAAGTAAGAGTCAATCTGTAAAAATTTATTTTTATTATTTGAAGAGAGTTTATTGACGTAAAAATGATCCCAAAGCCTTTCGTGTTCATCTGAATTGTTCGCATAGTTAGAGTTTATGAATATAACTTTTGGATATAGGGTTGTTTACATCTACTAATAAACTTATCTTCTAATTATTTTTCTTGGAAATCTTTGTTAATACAATTTTCCAAATAGCTTATTGGGAAGTTTATTCGGTAGTGAAAAGCCCGTCCTAAATAATTTTGTTAACATTTTAAACAAAAGGAATCTGACAGACAGCTACACAACTTCCCTAAAGTCTCATTTTTTTCAGGAAGCATCAATAAATTTGGAACGAAAAGTATTTACATAAAAATTGAGGAAGTGTGTTTTAATTGTAACTTCTAGGTTAGTCAGAAAAACTTCTTCTTCTTCTTCTTAGTGCCATATCCTTTTCAGGACGTTGGCGAGGGGGGCCAAAACCACATTTTTAAACGACTTGGCGTCGCAAACTTTGTTGTATTCCCATATACTAGCGAAATGTGTAAACTTTGAAATTAATGTACTGAAACCATTTGTTTAAATGACTTCTAACGTATACTGCACATTTAGAGTGGTTAATTTTGCTAAGAGATTTTTGAAACTTTTATGTCGTGACATATTACTTGAACTTTGAATGAAAAATAAATGAACATTTAGCGTTCGACTTATGTGAGAAGTTCTGCCAAATTGGTATGGAAGCTTTAAGTATCGTTACGAAACTATTTTATTTTAGTTTAGATTCTGGATAATTTCATCATTTGTAAAATAAATTTATTTGAGTAGTGGTTGCTGCATACAAATAAATACCAAATTTGTTAAAAGACTCATGTGCTCGGTGCTCCTGAAACTCCAAAGGCTTTAGTAATTTGATTTCAATTTAGTATTTTTTTTTGTCACAATTTCTACTTATATTTTAAAGGAAAAAGCTGAACTGTAAAATAACGTAATAAATTAGGCGACATTTTTTTGCAATCAAGAGGATGTAGGTTCGAATGACACTCGTGGCCGAATTTTTTAAAAGATGCAAATTTTGTTAACTAAGTTAGTTAATATAAATATCTCAGATGGCTTATGAACTCAGCAACTTAAGTTTAAAAAAACAGCAATGTTTTCAGTTTTTCTAGTTTAAAATAAAGTTCTACTTTCTGGAGAAACCTTACAATTTTTATCGATAGCTTAACAGAAACGTCAAGAGTGAAGCTAAAATTGGCGTTCCACCAACAAATTGGGATTTATTGTTAGATTTGTCATAATATCTGAAAGATATTTTGTGATACAAGCTGCCCAAAGAATGTTTAAGTTTCTGAAAATGTTTATGTACTATTTTACACAAATGTAAAAAAGGTAGTGATTTTTTTGTGCTTTAGTTAAATCGTTTCAGATTGAACAAAATTCGTTCATAAGTATATTCCATTTTATCTACGCCGGTAAAGTTAGAAAATATTAAAGGTATCTCATACATACGTACATAATCAATTCTTCTATTATCATAAGATGTCGAGAATTCATTCGCATTTACTGAACTTTAATGATGAGCACTGGGGCGACACAATGTCTTTTCCCGATGGACCGCTATGTATTTGGCCAAGAGAGCTGTTTCAAATCGTGTTATAATCAAACAAAATTTTATATGAGTGAAGTTACTCTGTTCCTCTTAAAGACTATTTGGTTGTTTGACAGACTCAGGACACTCTGACTGGGTTTCCTTTGGATTTGCACCATGTTCGTCCAGCTATTGAAATTGAAAATATTTGCATCTTTAATTATACTTAATTATTTAGAACAACGTTTCTCTAAAGTAATTTCAAACAATAGGTTAATTAGGCCCTTCTTGTAATTACAAAAATTGCAAATAAGCGCTAATTGAAAGTGACCGTCCCACCTTGAATAGTTTTTTTGTTCCGATTTAGGAAGAAATGTAAATAAAATAACGTAATTCACAAAGTGCATTCCTCGAGTTCGTTATTTTAAAAGCAAGCTTGATACGGTGAAATTCCGGAGTTTCTCTTCGATATAAAATCTAAAAATCGAATAGCAGTCTACCTTCTTATGAAGAGATTTATCCAATACGACGATATATTTGGAGCACTAAGCTCATCGAAAAGCGATATTGGCTAATCTCCTCAGTTTAATATGTTCAGGCTTGTCACACAGTACGGGCTTAAATTGTCTGATGGGTTGTCAAGGTAACGGCACATGAATGAGCGATCGGAAGTTGGCGAATTGTATGCTTGGGTACCCATGTGTGCCTCCATTGTTTGCTTAGGCAGAATGGAAATTTTATTATGGTTCCTCCCACTTAATGACTAGTAAAAACATTATTTTTTATTGTAACTAGGTTGCATCCAACTAAAAACATGTTTAGGAGTATCTAACTCAAATCTTCTTTGCGAAAACAGGGTGTTAACCTCGTAAGTAATTAACTTAGCAAAGATTTAGGAGAACGTGGATTTAAGATAACAATTTGATATAATATTGGAGACTTTGATAGTTGTACATTCGAATGTCTTTGTTAGAAGGTTTTTCTTATGTAATATAAAAGAATTATAAAGAATATAAGTGGTACGTGGGTGTTTCGAAAGCGTACTTGCTTAGTGAAACTTCTTCATATGACGAATTTATCCACAGTAGTAATAGTAATGCGGAGGTGTAGCTTTTGCTACAAATAAAACTGTATACTAAAGATGTGCAAGTCCTTTCCTTATTATTACCTATCGTTGATTGAATAGGATTGTATACCTTGCAATTATTGCAGCTTATTTACTACCTTTTGTTCTATAGTTTGTTTACTGAAGATACTAAAATTTATGGAATCATACTTCAAAGTATTGTTTGTTTAACTGTAATCATGTGCCAGAAGTGCTGTTGATAAACAAAAGTTAAAACCTAAATTAAAAACACAAAATGATAAATGGGAGGGAAATCTTCAAATAAAAATGTAGAAAAATTTAACCAAAACAGAGACTATATTCATAATCACAGTACACCTCTGTTTCTGTAAATACTAATATTTTTAAATTGCTTGTAAGTAATTCGTCTAGAAAGTTCTGTCAAATTTTTGGGATTTTTTTTCAAAATGCATGCTTTTATTTTGATGATGTTCCAGTTTAATAATTTTATTCCTTTATTTTAAATTTGAATTAGAAATTAAAGCTAAGCAGTGTGATGATAAATTCCCTTTGGTAATAAATATTCATTCTTTTATTGTGCTTTTATTACAAATCAACTTTTGTTTTTTTGGCAATGCTTTTTTAACAACTAACAAAAACAGTTTGAAAACTGAAAGCATCAGAGCTTTTGAAATCCAGTGTTTACTAGTGAAAGAAAAAAGCCTATTTGAATAGTCATTCGATTAAACCGATGAAGTTTTTTAGCAACCTTTGTTTGGTTTTCCTTATTAAAACGTGTTTTATTACTTTTCTAGTGCATTTAAAATTTAGGTCGTTTCATTTTATAATTCTTTTATAAAGTTCTCCTAATCGGATACTTTTCCAACCATTGTAATTCTATTGCTATTTATACTGACTGTTTCATTATTTTTATCCACGTAGTTTTATAGAGCTCTGAGTCCTGGCACATGCTTCGTTAACGTCTTTAACTTAATTTACTTGCTAGATACTGACACTTTTGTAATAAAAGTCATGTTAATAAAAACGTTTTGAGTATGTGCTTTATTTTATGTGGATTTGATTTTTTATTTATTATTAAACTTTATTTCATATAAAAAAATTACGTTGAAATTTCTTTTTTTTAACAAAATTTGAAAATTAAATGTCAGTTATTTTGATAATTTATAAGCCAAGCCTATCCTTTTCATCCTTTTGTTCTTTCATTTAATTAGGTATAAAAGAGGTGGCCACACCTTACAACATAAAAAAAATTAGGGCGAATTTTTAATTCGAACACATTAATTCGGAAAATGGAATAAAATATTTGTTTATTACATTAAATTTTACTAATTACTAACTGACAAAGATAGGCTAGCACAGGGTGTGTACAAATGTCTATCACTGTGGTTGGCATACAAACGGTGGTCACTGCTGCATCACATCTACTTCAATTAAGTGTCCCATTATGAACAATTTAAGAATGCATTGGTAATGAAAATGTCAGTTAAAAAGCAGTAGGTAGAAGTATTTATTTATTAAGCAAAAAAAAAACACACAAACTGGATAATTTTAAAGCAAGTGCTGAAGATGATGCACTTTTTCTTCAATACACACGCTTTCAAACATTGATCAGTGTTGTTTCTAACAGCTATAATTTTTTACCTGAGTTCGTTAGAATATTGTATGGGTTCTTTGGAAGTATCGTCCTTAAAACGTAACCAAAATTAAAAAAAGTGTGAGGTCCGGTGAACGTGTGGGGAAAGCATGATTTGTATTGTAAATACGAGTATATTGATAATTTTGTTACCAAATGTTTGCATCAATATTCTAAATTTTCTGTGTGTTGCATTGTATCATCCTGATAGAAGTAGCCATTTTTTTGTCATTGTTCAAGTTTCACAATATCTTCTCTGTAACGTTTATCATTGAAATAAAATAGCCAACCACACTTCTATCCTTTCAGTAGGGTTATCAATAGATAAATTTGAATTTTCAGCACTTCAGCGAAAAAATTAAGATTTAGCATGTCCAGATAAAAAACTAACAATCTACTTATTATCAATAATGTTTTGTTGAATTAGTGATTTAATCGTGCTTCAAAATCAAGAATCCGTAGTTGATAGCAAACTGAAATGTTGTAAGATCGAAGATGTAATTTTGATTTCAGAATTGGCTTCAGGGTATGTTTGCTTCGACTCATAATTTTCCAATGGCGACGTTGTTGTGAACTAACTGGCGGCTTAAAGCTTTTCTTTTTGACAAGTCTTTTGAAAACACGCATCTATTCTATTAATCCTCTGCCGCAAAATATGATCATCAGATTAATATCTTTGAAACCCATTTCTAAATTGGATACACTTCTTTACTCGGTAACATCATCTACAGGATGGTTAAAAAGTTATATATCTAAATGGCTGTGAATATCTCTGATAAAGTGAAATGTACTACTCCCGTGCAATGCTGTTGTTTATATTCGACATAGGCATATTGCCAATCCCTATTTATAAACTACCCCGATCGGAAATATACCTCAATAACGAAGATGTTTCCTTGTAAGTGTAGAATTTGTTTATTTTGATTAATTAAAGTTATTATTCGAAGATCTACTTGTCAAACACTGACGTGTAATTACGTAATTAGTGATAACAGAAAGTGCTTCTTTAATTACCCTGCACAAAGATCCAATTTTAAAGAAGTCTGTGTTTCCACATAATTATGTTTTAAATCCCAACTTTCTCGATTTTAATGAAAAACGTCGTTATCCGACCCATTGAAGTAAACAAACTATTACTTCAGTAATCTGGCGTGATCAGATTAACGTTTCAGGCGTGCTTCGCATGGCGCCATTTACTGTAGGGAATAATCATTGTCAACTGGTGAAATAGAAATCGTGCTAATTAAAAACTAGCAATGATCTATGATAACTAGTTTCAAACTATGGCCAGTAACTAGAACCGTCTAGAACACAATGATTTAATGGTATTTTAAAAAAGAAATCGGGTTGGGAAAGACGTTTAACATCAAGGGGAAGAAGGTCGTACTTCACTATAGTAACATAGCTAATTTCAGAAGTGCAGATTTTTGTCTACAGTCTACACCCTTATGAATGATCGTGGTTTTTCTGTTTATAGTGTAAAGTCAGTTGCAGGCGTTTTGTTACATTTCTAATTATGTAACATTATTATGGGACATAATATAGAATATTTACATTCTTTGTGTAAACTTGTCCCTTAATAGCATAAGCCTTCCCTTCAGCAACCTCTATTATTTTAACGGCTAACTCTACATATGTAGATATTGCATAATCGAATGACAAAACATTTGCACCTGACTGTGTACGATATTCATATTATAAATTAGTTTCGCTAAAATAGTTTTGAGTTATAGAACTGACTTTTTGGTATCTGTTAAAAAAGGCATAAATATTTACGTGTATGTTGGTTTATTTATTAGATATACTTCTTAGTATACGTAATGTAAGTCCAGGGGCAGCTGTAGGCCGAGTAGTTAAAACAATATTTTTAGCTCGTGACCTGCGTTCACTTCCGTTGATAATTGCACATAACATTTAAATGTTGTTAATGACTGTGAGATAAATGTGTATGTTAATATGGAGAACGGTTTTTGCATATCTGGTTGCTCAACGTTTGTATGTGTAATAGTGTAATAACAGTTGTAGTCATAACACTGCTTGGTGTTGTTCGTACACCACCGGACTCTTAAACAAAGTTTTATTAGTATTTTATGCTGTATTGTATTTTGTACTTAACTTGAACGAAGAGGAAATTCTTTAACTGTTGTTACTCAAAACGTCTAATACACATTAATGTTATATTTAAGAAACTGAAATTGGAGTAACTCATATTGCAATAGAATGCTCGAAAAGGAAATTACGTATAGGTTACCGGTGTTTTGTAATATGTTAGGAAGAAGTAGTAATTTAACAAATCTTAGATAAATTATTATAAATACCTATAGCCGGAGAGAAATTAATTTTAGCATTCCGAAATAAATTACAACCGGAAACGTGCAAACTAAATATTGCGGACCATTGCGTTGACCTATTTTTGAAATACATATAATTTCTAATTTGATGCATTGGACAGGTTCTGGAAATACAATTATTTTAATTGTGGTGCACGAAATTCAAAAATTTTAATATCAAAACACAAAAAGTATTTTTTAATAAATGCCAACGCCAATGCTCAATTTTTTTAATATAAAGGTTTTCCAAAATTCAATCATATTTATTAAAAATATGTTTCGAACGAAATGAGTGTTTCATAATTTGATATTTGCTAACAAAGGAGTATCTAATATGAAGAAAAACCTTTCGACCACTATTTAAAGGATTAAATATTGGAAATGGTCAGTATGTTTCAGTAGTGTGTTTACTTCAAAATCTTTTGTCATGAAAAGAAACGAATTATTTAAAATGCTACAAATTCTCGTTAAAAAATTGAAATGGATTAAGTTGTGATATTTGTAGTGTTGGTATTAAGTAATTTGGTTTTTTAGTAAATAAACCCAAATAAAATTTTGAAAACTTATATACAGAATTTGAGGAGTAAAAGAATTATATTTTTGAAGGATTGTTGTAGCGAACTTTTTGACGTTTTTATATTTTTTAATTAGTAAAAGTACAAAATCCCAAGAAGAATTTTAAGGGAGGGTAATTCTAAAAAGAATATTACTAGCACTATACTGGGGGGAAAATGTTTCTTGAAACTATTAAGATTTAGCCAAAGAGTTATTGTTAAAATTGTATAAAATTTTAATTCCCTCAAAATATCTTTTGATGTCTTCCACTATTTTGAACTACCACATTATTTTTCTTATAATTATTGTGGGAATTATAGCAGATGACCGATGTTCCGGTGGGGTCCGGCGTGCATCGGGTGAGTGAGGGTGGTAAGTTGGGTGCGCAAGAAGTACGACAACGACGATAGACGTGCGAGACAGTTGGAAAAATACTAAAGTATGAAATGAAATTTAATTAAAATAAAGAAGTTGTGCAAAGGCTCTGTTTAGCATTCCTACAATCCCACATTATTGGTTTCGTTTTATGCTTGATAAAAATAATAATATTGCTTTAGATGTTTCTTCTATTATACATAGTAAATGAACATTTTTTAAATTAAAACAATTTGATTTTCTGAAATGTTCGAAATGATATCATATTCAAATATCGTTTTATGTCAGCCTTTTCAAAGGACAAATTCGAAAATGTGGCGTATATTACAATAAGAATTTTTTTAATGCAAATCATTTTTAAAATTTCCAAAGTAATGCCTATTTATTGAATTTATAATTTTTTTGTTAATTTATGATAATCTTAATTATTTTTGACTTTCTGTTTGTATAACATTGGAGGACTCCTTCCTAATCTGAAAATTATTTTTGCGAGAACCACCTTTGCTTGACATTTTCCAAAAGTTGATAAAGTTTTTAAGGGTTACATTTTATGCTTTGTTAAAAGTCGATACCTTGATATGAATTTATAGAACTTCATTAGCACATTTCAACAAATTCGATTTTAAAGTTTATTATAATGAAAGTTAGTAAGCAAGATAAATAAAAGGTGGTAGTTACGATGGTAGGTTGTTATTGCAAGGAAGTTTTGCAAATAATTGATAAATCTCTCAGTAACTCAATTACCTCAACAAACCTCCGGGTATAAAGGACTTATAAATAAAATGCATTTCCTTTAAATTGTTAACTATCTTTCAAAACCCAGATGGCATTTAGTACAAGATGCACTTTTCTCATGTTATTCAAGAAACTGTTAAAGCAGTATAGAAGAATTTTGAGTTTTTCTGTTCGTTTGTTAACTGCATTGCTTAATGTTTTGATATTTAAAAGTTAACAAAGTCTGAAATAGTTGTAATGTAATGGACTTGTTTGTTGCTACAGCATCCGTATATGTGGCAGCTGAAATGATATATCTTCGAAACTTTGTTGAAATAAATGAGCTGTAACTGAAACTGTAAATAATATTTATTGGGGAGGATGTATCCGATTTTTAAAAGTCTGAAATGTTTTAGTGTTTATTATTGCTAATGTTAATAATCGTTATTACATTATTCTTATTTATAATAATCACCTATATGCAGTATAAATATTTTAGTTTTTAGCTCAAAAAGAAATTTCGTAGTTCTTTCCTGTAGTTTAAATACATATATTGCAGAAGATCACCAAAGTAATATACCATGATTTAATACAAAATGAAATTAACCATTAAAATACCTTTAGCAGACCAATGTTACACATAATTAGACTTATTAAGTTTATTTGTTAAAATACACATAAGATTCACAATTTTAGAAGTTTCTGTAGGTTGACGTACCTTCTTTTTGTACGTACAGGAACGCAATACCATTCGTAAATCTTGTGGGATATGATATTTGCTTATTACCTTTTATTATGTTAGTTTTATCAAGATTTATATATAATTTCTCAGAGTTAAAAGGTAGAATAATTATTACCGGCATACATAATTACCTGCCAAGCTATTTATAAACATTTGAAATAGTAACGGCCCCTTATTAATTCCTGCTACATGCCACTCCATGCACAACGAATATCAGACATCTTTTATATTGTTATATTGTGACATTATTTGCCTTCCATTCTATTTTTACTAATTACATAGTTGCATTTTTAAAAATTGCAAAAATTAATAAATTCGTGTTAAACTCGTTTTACCTAGCAAGATAGGCTGTTTATAGTCTAAAAAGCACTTTTAGAAGTTTGTATCTCGGATTAATTAATTAATATTTCTTTACTTTCGTTGTACTATCATGTGCATCATTATAACTCAATATTGAGAAAAAACGAACAGGATGAACTGTGGTAAACTGGAAAAAATAAAGTATTTGTAATTTCACATTATAATAACAAAACCTCTCGTAAATATTTTCACAAAACAATCATTACGAATATTGCATAAAACTTAGGGGTCAGATATCTGCAGTTCCAGTCTGAATATTATTACATCTATAATGTTACTGTAATACTGTACGGAAAAGAAAGTTTTATAATAGGATAAAACTCTTTCAGTTTTAGATCAAACTTTAATGCCACTCGTCCTGTAGTTTTCTTAGTATTACTTGGATTTTTTTTAAATATTAAGATCCTTTGAAAGCTTCTTATATTTTTGTATGAAAAAAAATTAATTTATGCTTGAGTACTAAATACCTTCGGGATAAAATTTTAAGTTTATTACCCCAAATTTAGGCCACGTAGCTTTTCTTGCTAAATAAAGCTTACTGTGCTTTTGTCATGTGCCTCATCAGGTATTTCCAATCTTGCATTAAACAAATCCTCTTGACTTTCTGAATTTGTGCAATTTATACAAACATATAAAATCGTTAAAATTGTAAATAATGTTTGTTTTGATTTGGTTGGAAGATGCTCAATGCAATCATTTTCTGCATTAACTTGTAATCATGGCTGGTTTAAATTTGGTCGTTTTGTTTCTACTAAAGCGGTAGAAACCAATGGAGCGGATGCACCGCTTCGATCTGACCGGAAGTTGTCTACAGAACGGAAACCGTGTTGATATATTGACTTTAGTGCGACCTTAGAATTAAACCTACATTTTATGGGCCAGTAAAGTGCAATCGTCGTAAAGTAATGCCGAAAATTTCTAATAAAAACATCAATATTATAACATGAGAGGTGTCTCTAATTCTAATAAAATCTGCAGTTTTTATCTTGTAATCTGAGTTATAAGTTTGATAATGATACATGTTGAGTTTAGCTACAATTTAGGAAATTCGAAAATAGCTTGTTTTCCGAATTGATTGCATATGTTAGCATTAATTGACATAATTTTCGCGATGCTTTGTTTTCACATAAATTATTTGTTGATACATATTTATAATTTAGCCTCATTAAGAGTTAAATGTTTGAACAGAGGTGTAGTTATTGTATATCGAGCAAATATTCCTGTAGTAAACATTATACAGATAATCTAAACAATGCATCGCATTCTCCTAACAATGATTTCTAATTAAATCCATTGTATATCAAAACCATCAAAAGTGAGGAATTCGTTAACCTCTATGTTTGATACCGTTTAGGGATAACATAATTAAATTAAATTTGATTTTAATTTGTTATCATTTGCAAAAGTTATAAATACATTTCGAATAGGTTTATATAAACTGCAAGCATGAGTTTGGTACATTAAATTACTGTGTACATAGGTTTTTGTACAGCATGGCTTCAGAAAATGTTTGAATACAAAATTCGGTGTGGAAGATACCGTAATTATACAATCAACCCTAAGTTGTCAACCCAAATTGATCACAAGCCAAAGTTATAAGCTTTCAAAGTTAAACTTGTTTAACATCCGCTTGTGCTTATATTATCACTTGTAAGGGTAAATGAAGCAGCAAATAATGAAACTCCCCCTCCTGATTAATGAATCGGCGTTGTATCAACTCTTAGTGATCGCGTTCCAAATTATTCTATAGTTTTTACTGTTCAAACTTTAATTTATACTTATACATGCTTAGTAGAAAGATTTATTTTATGCTTAAGTAATAATTTTTCGTGCTGTAGAGAATTGTTAATTGCTTTTAAAGGTTAAGGTCATAGAATTTAGCTTCATGCGTTTATTTATTATTATTGGAACCTACTGCATGGCACCTTAATTTATCTGACTTTCCTTTGTCTTGTTTGTAAAATATATAAACTGATACTGAATTCAACCCGATACGATAATTAAAAACGACTTAATTACTTACTTACAATTAACTGTTTCTCTAATTTTCATACTAATTAATTAAAAGAAATAGATTGTGGTTCAACGTTGTTAATAACAGGAAAAGTGTTGGGAACATAATTTTATGTTTTTGGAGCGAAGTTTTCTAAACTATAATTTATCCTTTTTATAGAAAACCACCTTTAAATAATCGGCAGTTACGATGTGTTGATTATAATTTGCTCGCTTGCCATGTAGAAGTAAACCTGTCATGATTTCTTCATTAATTAAGCAAGTACTAACCTGTGGATTTACTTGTTCCCTTTTTATCTTTACACTTTTAGTTTTACATCTGCAACATACATACATAATAATTACTGACGGACAATATGTTAATGTGCAAATCCTTTACGAGTTACGCCAGGGTCTGCCTATAAATTAAATTTAAATTATTTTAGATGTTTCGGGGGCGTTATTTTAATGATCGCGAAAGGTCAGAATTCTCAAATTTAAACGTTTTAAAAATTGTTCGAAACCACCAGGATACTCCCATCTTAATTCTAAATATACGTAAATCTGCCTTGCAAATAACTAATTAGTACCGGAAATTTATGCTCGATGGTGCAGTGAGTTATGGATATTTCGAAGATGTGCAGGTTTTAATTGGATTGGCAATCAAGCGAAACAGCATATTACCTACCAATTTATTTGGCTCCATTAATATGGATATAAGTTGTAGAACGTCGCGCGTAGGTTGTGTATGGTTTTATTTTAATTATGTAAATATGTCATAGCAAATTAGTTTTGTCCAACATCAAAGTTTTAATTGTATTTTTTTTTATTTTTACGATGTTTTATCGTTTAATTAACACTTCTAGAATTCAGTTTGAACGTATTTCCTATATTTTCAGTTATTTACCAAAACCCAATTTCGAACCAATTTTCTTGTCATCTATAATAATAACGAAAAGTTTGCATGTTTAAATTAAATTTCTTGTATATAGAAAATTCAATAGTAAAAAGCAAAACTGCTAGATTTATGTGTACTTTTACCTCAACGCTGAAAACTTCGATAAACCCGTAAATTGAAACAAATTATTTATGCCACACTGTGTCTTGCAACATCACAGCGGAACTAAAGTAAACAAACGTGAATAGTTTACCTTTGCTAGTCACAGGGAGTTAGAAACTCTATTTACTTTTAAGGTATGGATAATTTGCTAAAACCAAGACTAATTTCCACTACGTACACTTTTACGGCTTTCTTTTACGGCTTTCGTATTTTTCTGATGTTAAATTGTGACAGTTTATATTTATTAAAATTGTTTTAATTAATCCTTATTATTTTTAAAATCATTTTTCAATTGTCTTAATTTACTTTAAAATCCTCTCCAAAGCTGTTCTTTAATATTATTTTCTTTGTTTTAGGTAAGTTCCTGTTCTTAATTAGATGATAAAACAAGGGTGAATATTGTATGCTGAAACCGTGTAAGTAGTACTCTGTTATTTTTGTTTGTTAAATAAATGTGTAAATAACTTATGACACATGATTTAGTCAAATGTGGTTAAGCATCAGAAATAAGATCATTGAAAGAAATCTGACAATATGAATCATATGTGTAGGACCTTTGCTCGTACTAATAAAAGAAAACGAGCTTTTACAACTAATTTACGTTTTAAATTTTTTAATTTTAACAGAGGCATAAAATACAATCTCTTTTTTCTTTTATATGAGCATTAAAAGTTTACATGGAAACCGCAAAATCTGAAAAAGCAGTTTTTTATTATTCACTAAAATAGAAGTTTAACCTTTTTTCGCTTGGAAAGGTTTTGTGTAATTAAACCCTTGGAAAATCATTGCTTTCCGTTAATATTGAAACGAGATTACATTAACTTATACACTCATTCATTTGTAGGGTAAAGGAAAAAAAAAATATAAATGGGCGAATTGGTACTTTTACGTATTCTTTTGTAAACAGTGATAATTAAAATTCGGGTTAGCTTAAAAAGTATCTGTTCACGGACAGATGCACAGAAGTCATAAAAATGTTCGTTGAAAAACTGAGTAAAATCGCACTGTTACCAAAAGCTTTTTTTTTAATTTTTACTAAATGGTAATGACTTATCCATTTATTTAGTGGTGGAACACATATAAATTGTAGCTTAATATGTGGCTGACACTATCTTTAAGTCGATTAATTACCTGGATAGATGGTCACGTTACTTCCGTACATTTCTAGGTTAGAAAAATGTCACACTGAATTAAATATATTTAAGCGTATTCAGATTCAAATTATTGCAGTATTAATGTCTTTAAGAAATGCATAAATTGGTCATTAGTACTAACAACTGATTTAATGATGTTTTGAATATTTATATTTCCTTCCACAAAAAATGCTGATTAGAAACTGGGTTAAATGGGACAGTTCGGGTTGGCTTTTTACTTATTTCAAAAACAATTTTGAAACATGGCCTGTGGAAATTTTGCTAATGTAATTTCATGATTCCCAAAAGCTATTATATTTAGTGTTCCTTTGCTTTAAAGTTCCATTTACTGAAACTAAGTTCAAAACAATTATACCCAATATTAGTTCAAAATACCCTCAGGTTCCTGTCAAACACTGTGGTTTTATTGTTAGCAGTTTACGCCATTGTGTTATAACGGTTTCTTTAGCGGTTAATTTCCTTATTATTTTGTATCAATTTTGAGGATCAGCTTTTTTGCTAGATTAAAATGTATCTGCCTACTTTTTGCGTGTGTTTGTGTCTTTTAAAGATTTATCTTTCCAAGTCATTTCCTGAGTTCTTGTTCTGTCGATAATTAGATCAAATTCTAATTAATATTTGTAATTGTTCTCTTTTTCTTTGTTAAACTATTTATTAGTGACTACAAAAGGCATACGGAAAAACTTTTATCGAAACGATTTTTAAACAAAAATCAAATTGCCTTCAAAGGATGTTCAAAGCTCTTCTCAAAGCTTCCATAGGCCCGCGCCGTACTTTTAAAATTCTTTGTAGTTTTTAATAGGCACTTTATCATTTTGTTAATAAAACCATTTAATTGTCTTAAATAGTCACATCCTCTGGAAACAGTTAATCAGCTTTTAGGTTTTCAAATGTTGAAAAATGCCTGTGAAAGTTCGAAAAAAACAGAAAATTGTTTCCTTTGTCATTTTTATTATCGCATATGGTTTTGACGTTGTAAAAAAAAATACGTAGACTTTTGCTACCTAAAAATTAGAATATCAAATGTAAAAGCTATGCTAATTTCCTATCGATATACAATTTTATACGTAGCTGCCTAAGCTAAAAATATAAATGTAGTGCATTCGTTACGAATTTCACGCATACATTAATCGTACCAGTACCAAGTTGTCCCGACTCATACCCTTTTAGAACCAAAAAAGATGTCGTCGAACTGGAGGTTGCCCCAGTACGGTTTTACCTGTCACAGGTTGAAACCAATAAAATAACATAATGGTAGTTATTTTTTATATGCATTGTATTTTCCCATTTTCGTACACAAGTCGTGCTTTCTAACCATTTACCTGTTAGGTTTTTTATGCGTTTCACGAATAAATTTTCTGAAAACCCCTCTTGATTTACAACCAATCGAGAACTTTTTGATTTTTTCTATTACGTAATAAGAAATAATTTAACTTAGGAGAATATAGAGCATTCTTTAACCCAAATTATCTTTTGTAATTATGATAAATATTTGTTAACAGAGTATTCACTGTAGTACACCGCAAACGTAAAAAATGTGTTTTAAGGTTGATATGAGACATAAATAAATTGACACGACGAAGCTGTGCACGGGGTCATATCAATTAAATTCTTAAAAGTGGTCATTACTACTAACCTTGATGTTAGTATTTTAACAATTTCTTGTAAAACTGTGACTTGTACGCTGATTGCAATTACGGGAATTTAAGAAACAATTAAACAAGTTGAACTGGGCGTAAAGCATAAAATGGTTTATTTAAGCAGAACGAAATAAACTTGTTCATAATACAGGTAACATAACGTCACATTTAAAAAACGGAAGTATTAACAACAGTGGAAGGTTCATTTTTGCATAAAAATATTTGGTTCCGATTATTTGTTTTGTAGAATATTTATAATCTAAATCTAATGGATTTTGTGACTAGAACGACGAGATCTCCATCAGTAAAATTGCAATGAGGCGACTCTTTTCCTGTTTTGAACTAACTGGAACTGATCATTAGCTACGTTAATTTTAGATATAATGTTAGTTCACGTTTTAGTAATAAAACAGCGTAATTTCATATTCTAAGGTTTAACTCTATACTGTATATATTTACCTAGCAAGGTTATGAAATAAAATCATTAAAATATAATAATTACACAATTTTATAATTACTGCAAAGTTTATAAACTAAACAAAATTCAAGAGATTTGAGGATTAAACCCTGAAGTGAGTGGTTTAAAAATTTCTAAGTAGCTTAAAGAGAACTAAAAGGATAAAAGTCACGATAGAACGTTCGGAAAATTCGGATGAGTATTCACTACAAAAATTGTTCTCATCTCATCTTCTAGCCGACATAGACCTGACCTTAGGGTCAATCTTGGTTAGTAAATTAAATGAAAAAACTTCATTACTTAAGAGATTACAACATCGTGTATTAAAGGGTTTTATTTTTATTTATGTATTCATTTAGTAATTTAATAATAACTAATTACGTAATTACATTATCATGACATCATCATCATCATCATCATCATCAATTGACATGGAGCAGATCCTCGTGGATCAAGAAATTTAGCACTGCAAATGAAATTTGGTCATTTTAATAAACGAGGCCAGTGAAAAGTATTGTAGTATGTTCTTATAATATACTGATGGCTCCAGGAGTTTTACACAGGAGATTAAAATACGACTCCATTTCCGCTCTTATCAGGGGGCTTAAACAAATTAAAACTTTTGATGATGTTTGTATGAAATACGCAGTGGCAACTTTGTTAAACATTAGCATACGTATGTGTATAATCAACAGAAATTAATTAATTTACATATTTTCCTACTTATCCACTTTGCCTTGTCTAATGAACTACTTAATTAATTACTTACTTGTATTTTGTATTAGTTTATGTGCTGATTCGGTACATTATTAATTAATAATGACAATTAATAGAAAACGACCATTCATCAAAAAAGCTTTTTAATTAGTTTTCCTTAGAGTTTTGAGCATTACCGTTAGGCACTTTTCACTAATCTAGGTTGTTCTAAGTTAAATTCTTATTTTGGGCTAATATTTATGAATATTCTGGTAATAGAATACCATTAACGATAATGAAAATATACGTATATAATTAGTACAAATAAACAATTCAGTTTAATTTGTTGCTAAATATAAGCAAACAAATTCATCTAAAATATTTTACTCAGGAAATAAAATAAGTTAATTCTTTTCAGTTATATTCGGTAACGACCGTAACTAAGTAAAGCTCCAACTTTCATAAAGAAGTGATTCTTATTTTCTGATAACTGAAGATCTTGTTACGTATTCGTCTTACTATATTCAGCATCGTCGTAGTTGTAGTATTGCATTATTAATTCGTACTTGTGTAACTACTTTAAAGTATTCATGAAGATGCTCTGACTTGCAATAGCAGGACAAGCGGAAACCCTTTAAATTCTAGGACGTGCCCACTTTAGCGACCCTTCGTCTATACATACTAAAGCGAAAAGCAGCCAGCCCTGTACGACGAGTATGCAATTCAGTTCAGAAATTGATTGTATTTCTTGCTTACACTTTCTCCCTTTTTATATACGCATGCGCACTCTTCAGACAAATTCTGAAAATTTTGTTATATTTTAGTTTCAGCGTTTTTCTTATGGAATTAACGTGTGGCTAAATTTCATTAAAGGGTTTAGCTTGGATATCCAAAGTATCTTTAAGAAAACTTAATTTGATTATCTATCAAGGAAGTTATCGTAATAAACCTCTGTTATAAAAAAAATCTTTACATAATATGTTCTCTTTAATAACTGTCACAATTTCAGATTTTCTATTTAAAGTCAAGCTCGGTAAAAAATAAACGCTCATATACTTAGAAAAAGTACATATTTTATGATATAACACTCCTAAGTTCTGTACAACTGGCTGCTATTAAAAAACAAATATTAAATATTTATTCTCTGTTCAGTTTACAAGTTTTCAATTCTCTTCAAGCTTGGATTTTATAAATCATAACGTTTTATTTCTCTTCGTTCCTTCTGTTTGTCCTCTCTCCCTTTTTGTTTCTCTTTTCATCTCTTTGCTTATCCGACCCTTTTGCCTTCGCTCTCCTGAGTAAACATAAATATTTACGTGTACATAAATCTTGTTATGGAACCACTGTGCTAGTCGCGCATCGCCCAGTACATAATATAATGTGTTTAATGAGCTTTAGTCCTAAAGGTATTAAATATGAAGTGACAATGAAACAAACGCACCGGAGAAACCCTTTTAAAAATATTGTTATTTTTATTTAGGGAAGTCATAAAATTACCTTTAAAGAAAAACGATTTAAAATGAGCATAAATTATAAGTATTCCGCTTTTTGTGCTGTAACAATGTAAAAATAATGTTTTTTTAACGTTTCCTTGATCATTTAATTTTGTTAAATTAATTTGTTTTGTAATTAAAACACATAAGTCAAGTAAAAGACTGTGCTTTTCAGTAGGCCACAATTTTCTTAAATATTATTTACCTAATTCTAAAGAAACTTGAACAAAGATTAGTCAAAAACATTTGCTGACTGAACGTTTTCAAAAGTTACACGTTTGAGTTCTTGGTAAGTATGTGATGTTGAATTTAATTTATACATTTTATTCTGTAAATGTGTTCTTCATGTTGGTAATGCGTCGTAATTATATCAAGCTGCAGCTGTTTATATGTATTCCACTCACGTATAACAACTTAAGCGGGTATATTGTTTTTAAACGTTTAGCGGCTTCATTAAAAAAAAGCATTCATACATAAGTATTGATATTATTGCAGATCTTTTGAACTCAACAGTTTTACGTCAAATATGAGAAATTCATCATATTCAAAACAGTTCTACTACTGTTATGGCAAAATTATTCGTATATATTGGAAATTAGTCTTGGCTTGCAATAAAAAGGGTGGTTTTCAAATAATTATATAAAGCACACGGTAATTAAAAAGTAATATGTAACAACTTAAAAAAACGTGACAACGAAGCATACGAGTTGTCCCAACGGTTACTAGAAACTAGTGGCTTTTAATCGGAGGAAAGCAAGGAAGATTGATCAACTCTTGTAGTTCAGGCTGTGAGACCATTATGAATTTTTTCGTTGGCTTTGATACTATCTAGTATGGGATCGATCAGTTTCAAGTAAGAATTTTTGATTACTTGTTTCCGCAGACCACCAAGTTGGAATTGCAGCTGAGGCTTGCTTTTGGTTTTGTGTTTTGGGGTTTGTCTTTGCCAACTTTAATATCACCTTCTTCCATAGATTATAACTGAGCTGTAGGCTGTCCGTTGAAAAGTTCCTCGTTTTTGGTTTCAAACCATTCATTTCTGTCAAGCCGTCTCGTTTTGTTAAAAAATGATACTGAAAAGATGCATAACATTTGAAAGCATAGATTCTTTCATTGTTTAGATGTACTGACTGACCGATCCTCCATCATCTTCAGCTATCTTGGTCCTTCGTTCAGATGGTACGCATTACCACAGCGTTATTGCATCTCTGCCTTGCTTATACAGCGGAAGCTGTCCGCATTTATGTACAATTTTAACTTCTTCACGATAGCCTTGTCTTCCTGGGCGATGTCTTTCTTGACGGTTCCGAACGACACATCTGAATCACAGAATCATTGTTTCAGTGCTTTTTAATTACTTTCATTTATTCAGCCTCTTCGTGCTTTCAACGTTGGACATGGGCCTCATCTAGACGTTTCCACATCTCTTTATTTTGTGCTGTTGCAACCCAGTTAGATCTGATGGGTGATCTTCCCTATTTCTCGTGTCAACTCTCGGTCTCCATTCGATCACTTTCTTAGTTCATCTTTCATCTCCCAACCTTGCAATGTGTCCTGCCTATCTCCATTTAAGTTTTTCAATGCGTTCTATGATATCATCTACGCTTGTTCTACGCAGTTCTTCATTTCTTACCCTGACTCTCAAAGTTATAGCAAGCATTGAACGCTCCATCTTTCTCCGTGCTATTTTTATCTTTTTTGCTGAAGTTTTTATGAGAGTAAGAGTTGCAGCATCATATGTCAGGAGAGACAAGACACACTGGTTTAACGGTTTTCTCTTGAGGCTTATCCACTTGTTTGATTTGAACATATCTCTCATCTTGCTATACTATTCTTCTTTGCAGTTCGCAAGTCTGGTTGGCTTTGTGTGTCCTCATTGAATAAATTCAATTTCTTGTTCTCCTATTTTTATCGTTTTGCTGGGGACGAAGCTCTTCCAGCATGTCCTTGGCCTTCTTTAGGTTGTCCGTTACTAACACTACGTTGTCCGCAAAACGAAGATTATTAAGGTTTTCGTCATCTATACTGGGGACGAAGCTCTTCCAGCATGTCCTTGGCCTTCTTTGGGTTGTCCGTTCCTAACACTACGTTGTCCGCAAAACGAAGATTATTAAGGTTTTCGTCATCTATACTAATACCGTTGTTTTCCCAATTTAACTGTTTGAACGCATATTCTAGAACAGTTATAAATAATTTCGGTGATATAGTGTCTCCTTGGCGGACCCCCCCCCCCCGTCTGGTGTTGGTCTTTTGGGTGGTCGTATGGAGATTTGCAGTAGCTGTTGCGTTTTTATAGATAATTTTGATGATGTTTGAATATCGATAATCTACTCTACATTCGTTTAGAACCTCCAATATAGCCTCAGTATGCACAGTGTTGAAATCCTGAACGGAAATCTGTCTGCTCTTTGGGCTGGTAGAAATGCTATTTTCTTTCCAGCCTATTTGTGAGTATCTTCTTCTTCCCTCTTCTTCAGCCTTTCTCCATCCACTCCTGGATGTAGGCCTCTCCTAATTTCCTCTGTTTTGCGCTCTCTGTAGCCATTTACTGCCTGCTATTTGTTTCACGTCGTCGATCCATCTCTGCTGTGGCCTTCCCACACCTTCTTCTTTTTTTTTGGTAAGTATACATGTATATAACTTGCAGATATGGTTGAGTAGACTAATTGGCCTGTAGTTTTCAAGGTTTGTTGTGTCTCCTTTTTTATACAGGTTGATTATCACGGCATTATTCCATTCTTTGGGCATTTCGTGGCAATGGAGCCATAAGTTGAATAATTGCTGTAATTTGTTCATTAATGTTTCACCTCCTTGTTTTATGGCTTCTACCACTACTCCATCCTCTCCGGGAGCTTTGTGATTCTTCATGTTTCTAGGAGCATGATACATCTCATTTTTTGATAGATCTGGAATGTCTTCCAACCCTTGGTTTATTACCCGATCAGAGACGTTCATAGTTTGTTGTGTTTCTAAGGGTTGATTTTTGTATAGTTCTTCATAAAATTGTGCATTGATTTCTCTCTGTTCACCGCAATTCTCCCGTTTTCATCTTTTAATTTAATAACTTGTTTCCTTCAGTTTGTTAGTTTTCTTCTTAATATCTTCATGCTTTTGCTATTTTCAACGGTTTGTGTGACTTGTTCTCGTTTTTATTTCTGAAAATCTTTCATTATGGCTTTCGTTATCTCCTTGTTAAGGTTATCTAGTTCTGTATGATTTATGTTTTCACGTTTTTCTTTAGTTTCCTTAGAAGAAAGGAGGAAATTTAAAAAAATGAAGACATTTTAATTACTTGTACATATATTTGGGAGTTAAAAGATGTATAGGCAATATTAATGTAAGATTTGGTATTCTTTGAAAGTAAATTATTTAGCACTTAACTTCCAAACTTGCTCGTTTTTGATCTTCCAGAAACAACACGTGCAAATTGGTAACCTCTCAGACAATGAGATTGTGGCACTTATGAAGCCTCTACAATGCTGAATATGCTGATAAAAAAATACCAAGCTAATATGGTTGGCATCATTGAAGCAGATAAGACATTAGGTTAATTGATTCCTAGCAGAATTTTTCCTAAAGCCAAAAACACCTGATCTCCTCAGCAATTAAAAAAAAACAACGTATTACCACAAGAGCTTTTAACTGCCACTAATATGACACCCCCCAACATAACTAATTTACTAAAAAAATTGTTATAAAAATAGTGTTTCATTAATAGAGAGTATTTTATAAAATAAGAATCAAACGATAAAAGTTTGCCATTTTCACAGAAAACCCTTTACTGGTCTGTGACAATTAATGTACAAGTTAGGTACGAATTTGAAAACCTCCTTAAACTTTGCAAGCTATCATTAATTTATTATTTTGTTTTATAACCTATAAAACTATCTTCTTCTTCTTATTTCCCAGTCTAAATATCAACTGTTGGACATACATATGTAGTGATATCCCCAGCATTGATCGTTCCATTGTTGTTTGCGCTAGGCGGATTTTCTTTATGGTCTTTTTAGTTCTCGTAAGTGGTTCGGCGCCATACGTTAGAACATGTAGTATGCATTGGTTAAATATTCTTTAACTTTCCGTAGGCCGCCCATGTTCTGCATTTTAGTTCATGTCCTAAGTATTTATACAAATAAGCTTGTAATATTATTTTGCTTTTTAATAAGTGATAGCCAACTTCATTTGAGGCTATATTAAACTCCTGTAACATTGTATTTGCTTCATCCATTTTATCTGTAATCTGTAATCTACATAAAACTATACTTAAACTTAAACTACAGTCATATGTCAATGTGAAGAGTAAATATTATAATATAAAAGTTATTCCGGTCCTTGATCTTACCCATGAAATAAAGAATAAACACACCAGTAAATCATCGATGTCGAATATTGTAAAATTTCTTTTATCTTACGGTGTTAGAACACACTTCTTCAAAATTACATCGCCAACTGTTATGAATTTCATTTTTGATCGTACTATAGATTTGGTATACGTATTCCAACTGTGAATTTATATTATATATTTTTTCTAACTGGAAACTAATATATTGTTTTTGTAGAAATATTTTTATACGAAGTATGCTTGCAATATCAGAGATTGTTGTTGGTTTTCGGTGGCACTACTTTTTGTGGTCAAAGGTTGTATCAAAAATAAAGATTTTTATAATTATATATTTTTATTGAGTAGTAAGTTGTTTGAATGGTTTATTATTTTCATCGCCATCGTTGTAGATATGTACTTAGATAGAATTTTTGGGTTTTAGATTATTTATGTTACGGACCAAGTGATTAATATGTCATTATTTATAATGACCGGTCAATGTGATAAATCCGGACCAAGTGATTAATAGTCATTATTTATAATGCCTGGTCAATGTGATCAATCCGGTCATTATTAATAATGACCAGTAGAGGAAGAGCAGTTTAAAAAAAAGTACATTATTCACATTGACCGGCCATTATTAATAATAACCTATTAATCACTTTGTCCATAACATATACACATTCATTTACAAAGGCGGTGGTAGTAAATCTGTGCCTTGAAGCATAGCAAAAACTGATATTTATTAAATTTGTAGTAGTCAGGTAAAATTACACAGGTGCTTTGACTTCCTAATGCTGTAGAAATTCTTCTGCAGACATAGAATTAAGTTCTTCTCCGGAAACTGAAGGTAGAAGCACTGCTTTTATGTTAATGTAAAAAAGATTTGCCATTTCCTCTTCAGTTACCCTTTCCGTTACAGATAATGTTATTTTGTAAAGGTGGTGTTGAGATTGACTAATTACTATATAGTTGCCTGCTTAGTGCCTTAATCGAATTCTAATTTCAGTAAGAGCATAGCAGTAAATTGCGCCCCTTTGCCTTTGATGGTATTTGTGCTAATTTCCGACTCTCTCGTGAGATAATCTCATTTCCTCATAACTTATTCATTTCCGTCTGTCCAAGTCCTAATTATTACGCATCTTTTCTTTTATTCTTAATTCACTTCACTAATTAGGCGTTAATTTTACCGTATAAGGTTTGAGTGTCCATTTTTTATAATTAACCCCCTCATCTCCTAAAAGGCACGCTTTATTCCACCGCTTTAGATCTTTTGTATTCAACGTGTATCGTATCTTAGGTTCTCTTTATTGAGAAATAATTGTAGGTACACTTGGCGGGCGTTCTCGAGTAGTTTTGCAAAGACGAAGGAGCTTTTATCTTTTATGTTGAGTGCTTCACGTACTAAATATTATTTTATATTTCTACATAAGCATAAAGTTCTTGTAAAGCAAAGTTAATGTAGTCTAGTTTGGCTACATCTCCAAATACAAAGGATGTAAGTTCAAGTTTGGTTACTAAAGCAAATAATTTTCTTATAAATTAAGGTACTTTAGTTACAGATTGTTCATCTCCAACATACGAATTTTGAACATTTAGAACTTCTGTTTTAAAACTGAGTTTTCGGTTTTGTATGTATGAATATTCCTGGCTGGACATAAATGCACATTTTTTTCGAGCATTTTAGTTTATCTAAGCTTTTTGAAATTAAAGTACTAATTAATTTTAGAGGTTGAAAATTTTAAAATAAATTGTAAAACGAAACGTATTTTCTTTTTGCTAAAATTGGAAGAAGAACTTGAATTGTGTCCATTATTCGTTAAGAACTTAATGTAATTTATAAGTTTAAAATTTGCGAATTTGAAACAAAATTTCAAATTCAAAAGGGTTTCCCATTAAAAAAAAGTGTAACTGTAGATCGCAATTTAACGCTCGTGCCCGTGATAGAAAATAGATTAACAACATAATCATTAACACAAGGTAAAATATAATAAACAAGATAATTTGTTAAAAGCATTCTTGTGTAGAGTATTCTTTAAAATAAGTTAAAATTTTTAATAAAAACAAATAGTGGAAGAGTCTTCATATAATTTAAATCTTGACTGTTTTCCAGAGAAAAGCAGAAAAAGGACTGTAATATATATAATTTGCCAATTTCGCCTTTAATGAAACGGCAATTAGACTAAAATGGAAAGGGAAGTAAATTTTCATTAAGAAATTAAACGAGAAAACATTAATTTTCACATTTAACTGATACCATCGCGACTAAGGAGTTGGCAAATTGAAAATAATACTTCCGGGTTTTGTTTTTAGTTTTGTATTAAAAGTTGGCCAGCTTAAATCTATTAGCAACAGTTATTATCTGAAGATTTTTAATTAACTAATTTTTATTGCCTCAAAATATACATCGTTAAGCATTATTAATAATTGTTCATTTAGATTTAGAACAAATCCTGATGATTGCATTATTGAATAATTAAATCAGAAATATAATTAAAAGTATTTAGTTACAAATAAATCTGTTATGTGTAGAATTTAATACGCTAACAACATAACTAATAAAGAAAATGGAAGTTCTTCGGTTTATTAATTTTATCCTACAAACTAGTTTTCATTCAGTTATGCTACTTTAATCAATTGTTTGTTTAAACCATGAAAACAGGAAAAAATTAAAACTTTGGTATATTTAATTCGCTAATTTTTTTGATTACGGCAAAATTCAGCTTTTTTATCCCGTGGCTTTCTGATTTCAAACTTTATTTACAATTCATATGAGAAATTATGAAATTTACATAAAGCATATCAACGATTTTAAAGGACATTTCTTGCTGGAGTATTTAAAAGTAATATTTTGACCTTTTATTTCAGCATTCGTTTTTCATTATTCGTTTTTCATTTAAAAATTTTACGGACGTATTTATTCTATTATTATTTCGTTTTTTCTATTATGTAAATAATACGGATATTAAAACAATTAGTTAAGGTAATACGCCAACTCCTATAAACAAGATTATAAAATTTATGGTATTGCAAAACTGGATTTTAAATCAATATTATTGCTTGTAAATTGGAGTAACCGACTTATTAGTTATTAGTCGAGTTGGTATAACCAGAAATGCTTCCCGTTCAGGGTTTTTATGTTACTTATCAGATTATTTTAAACCGAGTGCTTTTAAAAAAAAATCTATAATGTTTGTAAACAAAATCAAATTAAGTAAGGGCTTTGTTCAACTTTTTTAGAAGTTAATCCAGCACGGTTTTAATTTTCTTTCTGTTTTTGTATAATAAAAAATTTAATCATCAAATTATATTTTCTTAACGCTGTTACAGCAGGTTTAGATTCTTTTTCATATACATATAATATTTTTCCGTGTAAGTAATTTTCACCCATAAAAATTCGTTCGCATTTAAGTTATTGTATAATACTAATATTTTCCATAGCTTTAGATACTTAATAATAATAAAAATGAACGATTACAAATACATCAGGTTATTTTTATTCTTTAACCTTTGCTAAATATGTTAATTTTATTTAATAAAGTTCGTGCAAATTATTGTTATACATAAGCTGACCTAGAAGTAAAGTTGTATATAAAATTAAACATGGATTGAATAAATTTATGTACATATTTCTTATTAGTTTCATGATGAATTGTGGCAGTTAAAGTCGTCCTAGTACGAGTAATATGGCTGTTTTGATAGTTGTAATCTAGAACTATTGCGGTTTTCCATTGACATTAGAGTTGTTAATTTTTAATTGGAGTTTATTTTAGAGCAGCAATTTACTTGATGGTATTTTAATGCAATTGCATATATTATTAGTAATTACATTAAAATATTTTATTATGTATAACCGCATGACCTCAGTAAAAGTAATAAGGTAATAAACCTTTGTAAACCTGTTATCCTAAGTTGAATAATAGAGGTACTGATAAACAGCGCCTGTATGTTTTCGTCATATAATGGATAGCCCATACTTCATTTAAATTAATTAGCGATAACGAACATGCGTACCATGCCGTGAAAATTCAAAATTATTTATTCAGTTGTGATATTACTTTGACAAATTCCCCCGAGTAACTCAGGTTTTCCCCTATATTAAAACAGCAGCGGCGCAGTAACGAACGGCAATTTTACGGCTTTCACAAAAAAAATATGGCAATCATTCATCACTAATAAACAATTCTTTGTTGTAGTCGCAATCAATCGATTAATCTTAAATGTTTATTTTAGTCAAAGTCAAAGGAGCTATATGGTTACAATCCGGATATTATTTAAAATATCTTAATGTTCACGAATGCAGTTTGTGATAAAGTGATAATTTTATATCTTCTTAATATACCTATGCACTAAAAAAGGAGTTAACAAAACACTGCATAACATTTGATATTGACAGTTTACAAATTGTATTACTAGAATTCGCTTTTACTTTAAGAAGAAAATGAATAAAAAACATTTTCCGTGTAGGAGTATTGTGATTCTGTAAGCTTTGTGAAGTACTATAAAGTTAATTTATGCCAGATAAAGTTATATTTAACATCTTAAATCTGTTGGCGGCTTAGCAGATTGGACACTGTTTTGATGTGCACCAAGTTCAGTAAACCTATTAACAACGGTAGATTACAAAGACATGTTCCAAATGACCTGCTTACCCAATTTTGAACATAATTATCTTAGTGTAGTTTTCGTTTTAAGATTTAGTTCGTGAGTTTAGCCCAGAAGTCACAAAACGCCTAGTAGCCTATTTATTGTAGGATTACTCTACTGACCACCCACCAACATGCCAATGTTATAATTGCAACACAATTTGCTGAATATACTTTGTAGTTTTAGATATAGGCATGTAGGCAATTCTATTAGACAGATAGAATTTTCGCTAGTCTTCCATACTTGGTAATTGCTTATTTGTTTCATTTTTTAAATGAAATATAAAAAATCGTTTTGCTGCCATAGACTGGAGCACCAGTTAAAGTAAACTAAAATAAGTAGATTTGTATCGGTAGATCATACAAAAGTAATTTATTTTCCATTGGTTTCGGTTTTAAATTTTTTTGCAAATTTTAATTTTTATTAAATATCGTATAGAAATGGAATCATACTAACAGTAGGTACAGTTGCTAGCAATAAAGTCAGAACCTATGACCATTGGAAGAGATTAACGACAAAAATTGAAACTAATCCGTTAGAGCTTTTTTCGAAAAAAAAAAAAATAGTAAAAAAATGCAATTTAAAAAAATCTAAAAAATCGAGTCGTCATAAAAGGAGTTAGATTAAAAATTTAGGATAGATATTTTAATGGACATCTAAACAAAATTTGAAATTTTGAAAGCCTTTGAAACTGCCTTGTTTTTTGTGTTTGAACTTTCTTCAGGTAGTCTGAGATACAAATTTGAAGTTAAAAATTTTGGAAAAGGTAAAAAATTTTCTTAGTTGTATTCTATAGACTGCTCAAAACAGCATAAGAATCCAGAGAAATTACGTTGAATGTAAATTGATTTATGAAACTCTTTAATCTTGTACGTATACGTTGGAAGAAGTTGTTGTATAGACTTGTTAAAGGGAACTACAATATTCAAGATAGATTCAATAGTGTCTGGTTATGATCTCAGAGTTTAGCAGTAAAACATACCGCTTTCAGTAAAGACTGATTTGTGAGGCAGCAGGGACAAATTGTATGCCCAGACTGATAATTCGAAACATTAGTTACTTATTCCGATTGTGTAAATAAAAATTGTAATTTTTAAAATACGGTAAAAATCGTTTATAATGACGACGGAGGGACCTCTGAAAATACGTCGTTATAAATACCAAAAAGTCGCTATATACGAGTAAAGGCAAAAATTCAAAGCCAACAAACGAGGTGTATGTATTTATTTAAGACATACGTCTTTTTTGACAAATATATTGATATGCTCTTACTTCTTTAAGATAAGATAATTGCATACAATTTTTAAAATTACAACTAGCTCAATTTGATATTAATTTTTGATATTCTCAAAGATCTCTCAATCTAGGGTCCTTCAAGGGATCGCTTTTATGAACTTTAAAATTTATAAAATTCATAAATTAAAATTTTAAGCACCTTCAAAATTATGCAAACCTTTACAAACAACAACAACAAATTCTAATAACTAAATAAACACTTTCTAAAAATTAATAAATTTACAAACTACCTTTTTATAACAACCCGAACGAACACACTTCCTACTTCAACTCCAAATTATCAAGTCCTGCCCTAATTTCTTCCAATAATACACCTCCTGACCTCCTCCCTCGACTCCAAATTATCCAAAATCTGCCTTATCTTCTAACCAAACACACACTTTTCCTCTTTATCAATTCAACATCCCACCTTTAGCCAAATTTACAACTGTTTTCTTCAAAATAAAATTTTAATTATATAATTCCAAATTATATATTTTATACAGCAACAACAATTTTGATACAGCTTCAAAGTAATTATAGTTATAATTTGCTTTAAAATTATTTTTAATAGCATTGAATTAAGTTTTGGTTTTATAATAATTTCAAAACCAAACTTTCGTGTACCAATAATTATAATGTTCAACTATTTATTTATTTCACATTTCCTTGGTTATCTTCAATTTCTTACAAACTAACGCTCTATACATTTTTATTACGACATATTTTTTAAAATTAACTATCTAGATATCCTAATCTACTTATATACAACTCTAAATCTAAAATTAACAACTATTTACATTTTTAACATTAAATTTTTTATTTTAAAGGTGTATCTTTATTAACAACTCACTTTCTTAAATGATCACTTAAAACGTCATCTCAATATATTTATTAAAATACCACAAGTTTGAACATAAACATAATGCAAAAAGATATAAAATTGGACACAAGAAGTTATGTTAGTCTTGTAAGTAAAGCTTACATATCAGAAAAAAATCATATCAATTTATTATGATCGCTTCTACAGCTGGTCCGTCGAGCCGGATTAAAAGCCAGATAAATAAATTGAAGATTTATTTGGAGAGAAACAGCACTGCAGATTTTTGGAGAGAGAGTGAGTCAATTTCTGGTAGTCAAACAATTCTACCATCGAAATAATGAAACAGCACTGCAGATTCTTGGAGAGAGAGTGAGTCAATTTCCGGTAGTCAAACAATGCTACCGTCGAAATAACGAAACAGCACTGCAGATTCTTGGAGAGAGAGTGAGTTAATCTCCGGTAGTCAAATAATTCTACTGTCGAAATAACGACTCAACACATCAGATTTTTGACCAGTAATAAGTCAATTTCCGGTAGTCAAAATTAATTCAACCGTCGAAATAACATTATACGGTATGCGAAGTGGAAAATCCGTGACCTACCAACCACAACAGCACGTCGATTTTCTTCAGAAAATACAGGAAATCTTAGAAGAAGGTGAAAATATTGAGAAGTATTGGGTAGAATTTGCCAAGATCGTCACCACTATACCAGGTGCGGTCACTTTTTCTAGATTACTTCACTCAAATTTTGTAGCAAACCTGCGTAGTACAGATCACACCCTGTGAATCCCAGAAAACCGATGCCATGGCCTTGCACACAGACACAGACGCTATTATTTTCGCCTTTTTTGTAGCAGGTTCTTCCTTAGCTGTCCATTGTGTTGATTGTTCTTTCGACTCCGGTGTGTAGTGGTGAACCCACGTTTCATGGACAGTCACGAACCAGCGCAAAAGGTCATTGGGGTTACGTTTGGAATGCCGCTCTAAACACGCAGACGAAATGTCCATTCGAACACACTTTTGGTCTAAAATCAGCAAACGTAGCACCCATCGCGGACAAAGCTTTTGCATGTTTAAATGTTCATGCAAAATATTGTGAACTCATTGGGTTGAGGTCCCTACCATGTCTGCTATCTCCTCATTTTCAATTTTCGGTCACTCGAAACTATTTTGTGGATCTTCATCTTCGGTACTCGTTCGGTCACGTTTAAAGTCAGCAATCCACAAATGTACGGTCTTAAATGAAGGAGAAGACTCGTCAAGGACACGATCTAGCTTATTTTTTATTTGGGCCGCCGTTTTCCCTTTGAAAAAATAAAGTTTTGTCACGGCACGAATCTCCTTTCTGTCCATCATTTTTGAAAATGCTTTGCACTTCGCGCGACCATACAATAACCTCACAATACACTGACCTGAAACTCGGCAAGGATTCGTTTGAAGGATCGATTTTGATCAAGATGCTGTAATGTCTGAGTCGTTTACCATACTTCTCAAACGACCCACGTAACACATAACATTCATATTATCTTACCACTTCCATGGTATAGTTCTCTGTGTACAAATGCAATACTTTATCGTCATCTTAAAACGAGGCAATGTAATGCTATTGCTTTTAGAGTCTCTACGATGTACCAAAATGTTTTTTATAAATGACAAATTTTTGTCTCAAAGTTTAATTTACAATTTGACAATGCTTTTGGTTATTCTATTCTGAAAAATCTTGTTAATTGAATTTTTTAATGCAACCAACTTTGCAGAACTGGAGCATTTTCTTATATTAAGTTTAACTGGAAATGGAAACTAAATTGTTATACAAACAAACTATTCACCCCTTCTACTTCTTTCGTCCTTTTATGCACCTACACTACACCTTGTGTGTATGTATTCATTCAATCTTTAAAAAATATTAGGTACATTTCGAACGTAGCGGGTGCACTTACCTATGTGATTTTTATTATCTGAAAATATATCTCATGTCATTCGATATTCCGTTTGCCCAAAACGAATTTTAAAATAAAGTAGATATCAAGAAACGTTTCAAGCGGTATTGAATTTTTCAGGCTTATTTTTCTTAAAACAGTACAAAGGAATGTTTATTTTCATCGCTATTTATTTGTATTTGACGTTGAATTTCAGCAAGACACGCCACTGTTAAAAGTGTTTGCTGTGCTTTGTTACCAAATTGTGTTGCAGACTACAATAGCATCCGGCAACTTTACTATTGCATTTTCATTCTCCCTCTTACGTAATTATTCAAAGTGCACCGTAGCACAATTCTGCTGTTGTCATATAGGATTTCCGGAAGTTCACTTGCGCAGGCTTCGAGATACAGGTGTTATAGCAGTGCTGTTGACCCCTACGCCCGCATATTTCTTATACCGAAACGTTACATGAATTGATAATAAATCATATCCTATTTATTTATATACGGGTGTTGTGGATCGACAAATTTTACGTGTTATTTTTTTAAAGAGCTAAAAACAGAATTGTACTCCCATTAAAACACTGCAAATAAGCGCAGCATGTAACAACATTAGGATAAATCGATTCTGGAATCGCGGTCGTAAGATGTGTTACGAGGAACTTTAACAGCAGTGGTAACGTGTTTCCTGCTGGAAAAACAGAAAAATCGGCGGTTAAAAGAAACGTTTTGCTTCTGTTTGTGGAGTACTTCCGGCTTTGTAGTAATAGGTATTACGTTTTAAACGTAAACTTGCCGGTGTAAATTGGAGATTTTCTGTAAAATGGTTATAGCAACATATATTTTTAAAATTATTAAACGCTTAAACTTAAATCCTAATTGAAAGTGATTCTTCCAAAGCCCTAATAGTTGGTAATTGGTTTCTTTCGTTTTTCTTAATTCTATGATGTATGCAAAAGCGCACAAAGCTTATAAAAACAAATTAAAGATTAAATAAATACAAATATTCATCTAGCTAGCTACTTAGCTAGTGCTAAGAAATTTATACTTCCATTGGGCAGCATCTCTAGCGAATATACTTAAAGTTTTAGTATAAATCGCAAACTGTAAGTAAACTGCTGCTGGAATTGTATAATTTTGTAATAGAACGTTTCATAAATAATCTCGTTTTATTTTATATACGGTGGTAACTGTATAACTTTTAACCTTTTTAAACGTCCCTATTTCTTAAATAAATTCCCCTTAAACACTTCAACAACACAAAAAAAAACAATTAGTTGTACGTGGCTGTACCGGATTGAGAGAATTTGCTGCTAAAAGCAGGGTAATTGTTGTCACCTAAATCCTAAATTTGTTTACAAGTATTACACACATTTTGTGTTCCTTAAAAAAATAAAATAAACAGCGGACAATTTAAATTTTGTCTTGCACTACATCCATTAGGATTTTCATAATTACACCAAAAATTTTCCCCTAAAATTTTGGGCAAAAAGCGAACGCTTCCTCTACTTCATTACTAACAAATACGCCCGTGCTTTTTAGTATTAAACAGGGTGCGAATCATACAACTTTTACAGGGGGGGATACTATTCCAGGATTTTTTTATACATATTTTAATATTATACATTTACACAGACGGAGAAATATTCATCCCGGGCAGGGGTCCGATTTTTATTTTACAGGGGCGGGAAATATAAGCACAGCCAGGGAAATCCCTGGCATCCCCGGCGGTGATTCGCACCCTGGTATTAAAAATACTCAGCTAATGTTTATTTATTTATTTGTACTAAAAACGTTTATTTATGAATAACAGGCTTTTTATATCCAGTATTATTGAAAGCCAGGTGTGCATGTAATAAGTAGTAACTATGAACTGGTTTTTGTTTGCACAATTTTGAATTAATTGTCCAAAGGAAGTGGTGATTCATTCAGATCAGAAATAATCGATTTGTAGTCATTGTGAGAAAAATGAAAGACTATATTTAGAAAAGAATGTTATCAATTAATTCTTAAAATGTTCTGCTGATTCAGCTAATTCTCATTTGAATATTAGTTTTAAGATTTCACTATAATGCAGGTGTGTTACTCATAAGTAGCATAATAAACTATTTACAATAGGTCGTATTAAGCAGACATTTTGGCCGGTGGAAACCAAACTTTTCATGGTTTAAATTTGTCTTATCAGCAAAATCACAGATTTCACAGATTTGAAGATTATGGCTCGGGATAAAACTAATATTGCTTATTCTGAAAAGGCTTATGTAGTTTGTTTTATTAGAACCTCTTTTTCTTTATATAAAAAAAAATTGAGGTAAGATTAAGTAAACAATTGGCTGCCAATACTGCATATCCACCTAGGATTGGCCAAAAAATACGCCTTTACAGCGTCCTCAATATTTATTACCAACAGAATAAATTGAACCCGTTTTCAACTACTATTAGATGTGTAATTAATAATATATGTATGAACATATGTGTAGCTTCTTATAAAGCTTATAGAATACGTATCGCAAGTCAGTTTGTTCATTTTTGGGCTAAGAATAAAAAATATAACCGCAAAGGAGTAAATATTTAAAAATTGAATCTCCAAAAAAGTTTAACTTATGTGCCTCTGCATTGTTATTAGTTATTAGTATTGCATTATCCAGAGATGTCATTAGTTAATTTTATTTTACATGGTAAATTCAAAGCATAATAGATGTATTTCATTTTAAGACACTTGGTACAAACAACACCTTGTTTCCTAAGATGCGCCTCTTTCTCCTGCTATAGTTTTCAAATTGTGTTTAGTTGGTTGGTTACAGCCTTTTCCTTCTCTTTGTATGTATATTTATACTTTTCATTTCTTCATATTCTGCACATTCTGTACATCTTATCATTTGTCAGAGATCTCTCTTGTGCATTTCTATTTGGATCATCGATTGCCATTGTGAAAAATCCTTCCATCCAAATCTATATCTTATGAAACTGAACCTTGTGATTTTATCACTTCTCTAGGGCCTTTTTATTGTTGGTGGGCCTAACTTATTTTTAAGATTTTCTAAAGGGCGACTGTTCAAATTCTTCAATTTTTCTTTCTTGTTATCACATCTCCAGAGAATAATATATGTACTCCACATGTACGTTTTTACTAAACGTTTTCTATTACTTAGGGACATTGTGTTGGTGATGTGGTGACTAGCCATTTTCGTTTTTTGCCATTGTTGTTTTTTGTTCTTATTTCTACATCATATTTGTGACCTCTAGTTACACTTTAGTTGAAGTAGATGAATGTTTTATCTTTGTAATATCTGGTGTTATTTACAGTAATATCTACTATTCTTGTGTTTCTTCTTCCACTAGCATTTTTATTTTTCCCGTATTCACTCCCATCCCATCTCTTCACTGTTTTTATCTATTTTTTTAGGTATATCATCTGCATATCTAATCGCATTCACCTTTGTTGCGAATATTTTCTCCACTCTTTTGTCTCTTAGTTTGCTTATCGTTTGTTGTATATGCAAACTGTGCGATAAGAGCACATTCTAGTTCTGCTTATTCCTTTGTGTTATCGTTTGTTTGATTTTTCGTGCAGCTGATGAATCGGTGTTGTGCAGTATTTTTTTAGGGCTGGTTTTACAATCTCTGGATAAATTTCCAAATATTTTCCTTGGCAACCGTTATTAACATAATAATCCATAGTAAATACCTGAAAGTGTACTTTATTAGGAGATTTGTAACTGGGCAAACGGCTTTTCTAGATCTGTAAAGGTTATGTGCGTATGTTTATATTTTCCAATACTTTTTTTTATGTAATTATTCGTAGTACTAGGATCATTCTTTTTGCCATGGTTTCCTTGCAAAAAATATTTTCATACATTTTCTTGTTTTGTTATTTTTTTGTAGTTGGTATTTTGGAGCGTGAATGGTTAAGCAGTATTATTTCTGTAGTCGTAAAATTTCAAAACATTATTATTTAGTGACATTAATAGATGTAGGTTAATGTTATCCACTCTCAAAGTTATTTCAACCTAGCTCCTTCAGCGCTTTGTTAAATTGTCCCTTCATTGTGTATTGCCCCTTTTGTTCTTAATTAGACAATTGTTCATGTTTTAGTAATAAATAACTTATTGGAATCTCATCGGTATGTAAACATATCCTTCTCTTCGTATCAATATTTCCCTATTAAATGTGTAGCATTCGCCCCATCTGAATCTGAATTCTAAGTACTTATTTTGTACTGTTTTTACTTTTTTATTATTTTATATTTGTTTTTTTTATTCTTGAGTTTCAGATAATTTGTTGTTTTTGTTTTTGATCAAAGCTACTTTTCCTTCTGTTATTTCTTTTGTAATCTATGTTTTGCCTGCAGATTCTGCGGCTGGTTTAATGATAGCTTTTTTTTTATGTTATATTACTTCTCAATACCTTGAATTTTCTTATTATTTTTTTATTTTCACTTGGTTGACTTGTTCTGCGACTTTGGCTGTGTAAAGTTCCATTTATGTGGGTTTTCTTTGTCGTTGTTTTTTTTCCAGAGTTTGTTTCTTTTATTACTATATTGTGGCCCGTGCCAGCGTCGACACTGAATGTTCTATAATCTTTAATTTGACTATTTGCTTTACTAGAATATAGTCAATTTGATATTTTTTCACGTGCATTTAGTTGGATACTGGCATGTCTTGCAACTTATATATGACAGACACCAAAGAAAGGTTCACTTGGTACTGTGGTGTCAACTAGAGCCACTAAAATTAATCTCTAAACGTCAAAAGAGGAAAATATCTAGCCTAAACGATTTAGTAGATCCCGCTGAACTCAAATAAATTTCACTTTATGCAGTAATTCACCATTGGCATAAATGTGTGTAACCGAAGACATTGAGATATTTAGTCGACGAATTATAGTTTTAAGTATAATTTATACTACATATTTACATTACTTTTTGTGTTTAATAAAAGTGTTATTTTTAACATTGCACCAGTTTATCTCGAATATGTAAACCTAGTAACTAATGGAACGCTGTTAAACCCTGAAAACCATATTCAAGTATGAATAACCAAATACATATCTCGGTAATTATCTTACCATCCTCAACGGACAATCTCCCTGACAAAGTTGGCTGGAGTTAGTCTCTTCTTCAAATTGAAAAAGTCAGCTGAGACAAAACTCATTGGAGTAAGTCCACAGGCTCCAATTTAGTTAAACCTAATGATAAAATAAGAAATGAATATTTTAGTACGTCATATTCATTATAAGAAAGAAGTAAATCAGGTTTGCTTAGTTAGGAAATACAATAAATAAGTTCCTGGACTTAGAAATACATTCTATATTTTTAATAAATTATAGAACATCTAAATACAGAAAAAAAAAATGCACATGAAAGAAACTTGCATTTTAATTAGGTTTATAAGCAGGTCAAATTCACGCAATATAATTTAAGTTGTTAAGTCACGCTTACATTTTACAGTTGTAATTATTTCCAGGACTAAATTATTTTATGTAAATAAATTTACCAAAGTGCTAAATAAAAATGTTGTAATCTAATGTAGGTGAATAAAAATTATGCCATTTCCTTTTTCTGTGCTGGACAAAGGGGTGAAATTATTTAATTGCAGTAGCCGTAAATAATTTCTTAATTGAGATTCCATAAGTTACAGGAAACTCACTACAATTAACCATTGTGGAACTGAATAATTTCCGCCATTACATCATTATGAAACAAAACTTACAGAATGTACACTGGCGTAATACTTATTTATTTAAACAGGATTTTGTAGTTTTTTTATTTTACTGCAGATGTAGGTTGTATTTCAACAACGACGTGAAACAAAAGAGGTAGGTGAAACTCGCAAATTCGCGTCTAATGCGACACGGAACTGCTTTAATTATGAGGTTCCGTAATGAGCTGTGGAATGTACTGAAACTAATGAGTCCGAGATTTAACGAGCAAGACCGCATCCACATTTTGCGCATATTTATGTATACAAATAGCGTTGTCTGAAATATCTTAAATTTTGATAAATTAAAAATATGCAATCTACTATTGGCGCAACTCTTAGAAAGAGAATTGGAATGACATACATAAACTTGCACTTTTTTTTCGTAATAAATTACTTCACACTGCGGCAAAAACTAAGTATAATAAAACAAAAGTTTTTAAATAAAAGCTTTTAATTTGGTGATACGTGTACAGGCAGAGTAAGATATGCACTCGTAAGACTAAACAAAATGTCAGAAAGCTTCAGGATGAACCGTGATTACTCCCTAGCTAGAGAAGTTGGATTTAGAAATGCCTTTAAATTCCCATTACTTACGTAACAAGCTTTTAAAACGAAAATACAACCGCATAAATATATAATTATCAAGATGAATGTTGCATGAAAGCTCGAAGAATATTTTAAATAGTCAAAATAAAACGGAAAAGGGATTCTACTTTTTGAGTTTTAGGAGTTTAAGTGTCTAAGTGAGCTGCTTCAACTCTATAGTAATAAACTGTTTGCAATATTCCACATTATTTGTTTTTTGTTTATTGGGAAATTAAGAAATTAGTAATCAAAAAATATGCAAGGAAAATTACACAAAATTTAAAAAGTAGTTTCACTAGAACGAGATTTTTTTTAATAGACGAAATTGTATTACAGTGGCTGTATTGGAAATCTGTAATTCGGTTTTATGGCACTCTCGGAAAAATTTCATATTGGAATGCAGTATGCCCAAGGGATGATAATTCAATTATGGTTTTAAAATCAGTTAAAAATGGCAGACAACAATTTTTTAAACTTTCTTTTAACTGAATATCAAACTATTAACGCGTAATCTACTACAGTAGTTTCAAAACGTTTTTATCCATAAGACAATGATTTTAACGACTTCCGAAACTAATCTTTAGAATCGTTATCATAAATTAAAATAAACCACAAAAAAAGCCACTGTCTATTTTACATGGTCTTTTATTTCTTCTTGCGCTACATGTTTCGCTTGAAACACATTTCTGGAAAGTAACTATTAGAGGTAATTAGAGCACGACTTTAAGAAGATTTCACTGATTCCGTTCTACTGCAATGCCAACAAAGTTGTTCCAAGCAACTGCTCAATTACAATGGGTTTAAGCATAAAAATTACATAAAACATTTTTAGATGAGTATTTAAGCATGATGGAAAACCACTGAATGTTAAAATATTTTTCTAGATATTTTTTATCATTTATGGTGCGCTTGTTTTAAAATTTTTCAGTACCTATGGTGTGTGGTTCGTATATTCACAATAAACATTTCAATTGTCCTTGATTAGGAGATTATTTTTAATTTTATTATTTAGCCTTTTATTGTATTTTAGGTAAGCATTAAACATAAAAGATAATACATTGAAATAGATGTAAACTAAATAAAACAGTAATCTTTGGTTTAGAAATATATTCCTATAAGAAAATTTCTATAAAAGCATTTAAAATGTCTAATTCTGGTTCTTTGGAAAAATCTCTCACTGTAAAATCAGGGTAACATAACATTGTTTAAGGAAAAATTAAAATTCGTTAAACAGCTTGGAAACTGTTGTAATATTCATGGAAAACTTCCAATAAGTGCCTTCAGCACTTTGGTTTCCTTTTTCAATCTTAATTCTTAATTAATGAAATATTGTTACATAAGCGAAACTTAATAATTAATGAAATAATTATTCAAACACAATTTTAGTTCGTGTAAAACAAAGCGAAGAGATGTTAGAACTAATTGATTTGAAGTTTTCGCGGTCTTAACGTAGTTAAATGTAAATATCCCCCGGTGTATAATACATTATTTTTCATCGTTGGTTGCATAACATCTCTAGAGAGAATAGCGCGTTTTAAAAAAACTAGGTCAAATAATTCTCTGGATATTTGATGAACCAGGAAAATAATAGCTGGATAGTTATTAGTTTTGTCCTGAAAATTGGATATTAAAAAAACCCCACCTGTAATTTAGCTATTCAGTTAATACCTTATTATCATGGCTCGGCATTTTTATAATAATTTCATTATAGTTTATTATGCCACTAAACATGAAACTTTTCAGTTATTAAATGTAATTATATACGCTGTATATATTCGGTTATAGAAAACTTTTCTACGTTTAATTGAATAACATTTTTACGTTTAAAAAAGTTATTGATGCTTCCTTGTATTGTTTTATAAGTTATAACTGTGGAAGTTAATTTGAGAATGTTAGTATGGTATAACATATTTATTTGATGAAGAATTAACAGGGAAAATGTTTTGTTGTTCCATTTTCATTGGAGTCCGTTTGGTTTTATGTTTTACTACTTGTGTCTTGAAACTGGACTACTTTATACCTATCTAAGCTGTAAAGTAGCCACAAAAATGTGCACGAATAAAGAATTACTTACACTGCGTTTATTATATTTTTTGACCACAGTTGGCTATGATTTTAATTTATTATGTCGTTTTGCCAAGTTAAAGAATCAAGTTTAGAACCGTCAACTCTTATCGAGCTTAACGTTAAAATGATTTTTAGCAGCAGGACATATTTATATCAGAAAACTCTATCAAGCTGTTTGTAACATGGCTTAATGTGGTTTAAAAGGGCCACGAATGCATTATACAAGTTTAAGATTGTTCCCTATTTTGCATACCTAAAATTTTCATAGATTGCGTTTAAAGATATGTTTTAAAATAAGGAACGTGCCCTATCACTAAAGTCATAAACTGTTATTTAAACTAGGCATACCATAGTTTTAAATTATACGTAGTACTAAAATGTTTTCGTAACGGAAGGAATGTTTTACCTTTAAACCGTGAAAGGGTTGAAGTATCATTTTTCCTTAGATTTTGTTTAGCTCATCGATAGACCATGATTAAAGAAAGGAAAGGTATTTGGAATAACTCTTTTGGTGTGAATATATTCTTCTTCATAGAAGTCTTTAAATAACTATTGAAACTTTCGACGATTATTATACAAAAAGGGAACAAACAACAGTTCTATATACAGTAATTAATAATGACGTCAGAAAGGATTAATAAACAAAATCGCAGGCTTTCTTATATGGGTAAGGGTAATTAATACCAGAATACTAAAGGTGTAAAGTTATTGCATGATGAAATAGTGTGAAACATTTTCATTTGCTTTCCTATCAAAAATCCAGTTGTACTTTTATATCCCAGTTATGATTATTCAAAATACAATAAAAATATGTATTACTTTTTAATAAATGGCCGTCTTCTTGCATGTGCAAATTTAAATAAGTCGAAGATGTTCAAAAGTCCAAAAAATACCAGTGTAAAGTGCGAAAAGTAAAGCTCCATTCAAGACTAACTTTTAGCAGTGTATATTGCAGAAACGTAGAAAATAATACTTTTTTCCAACTCGTAAAACAAAGTGACAACAAAGAGCACTTTTTGTATGGTTGACCTGTATAACTCAAAAGTTGTAAAAAGGCTGTAAACGTGTAATAGGGAGAAAAACTTTTTTTTTTCAAGTTCATATGTAGGTGGACGTGTTATTTTTGTTAGGGCGTGGAAATTAAAATTGCTTACATTCACAAAAAACGTAGTCTATTGATTTATTTTATCAAAACCCTCAAACCGCCCCTTCTCGTTTCGTTTAAGCTAGGTCAAATTTTAACCCTCAGATTACGTGAATACCATACTCGAATCGTTCTTCATGAACCTTTATTTTATTATCAGTTTTAATTCAATACAAATCCCGAGGAATTGGCAGAATTCTGATTACTTTAAGTATTCTGTTATGATTTTGGATTATTGTAAGTTTAACATTTTCACTGTTTAGTGTTGAGATTAGTTTATTTGTTTAATATAGGGTGGGTTGCGTAAAGCTTTTGTTAAGTTAATAATGAGCAAAGTTGATAAAAGACCATAATTTTTTGTATTTACTCATGTGTTGTTTCCCATATGAATTTGAAATTCGATTTGCCAAATAATAATTTGACAAAGCTGCTAAATAATGTTTATGCAACCCACTCTAATTAGATTGCTCAAGTTAATTTAACGTACAACGATATCAGTGATTATAAAAGTAGACTTGAGAAAATCATGCCCAGTTTAAGACTTGAAAAAACATAATTAAAATCACGTATTGTAATTATACAACTTAAATCAGTATTTGTTGAAATTGTGTATAAAACCAGTCAGCAAGCTTAGTGTTTTCTGTTTACCTTTTTTACAATTCTTTTGTCGATCTTAAAATACGTCTTTCGAAATTCTTCTTAATCTACCGTATTAGTTAATAATCATAACTATGTTTCTTTGTATGCCATATATTTAAACTAGACAATTAATACAAAGCCAATGTTTTCTGAAATTACTGTGTACAGTAATGTACAAAACACAAAATACTTATATAATGCGGTTGTTTTTATTTGGCCGGAAACGTAAATAGCAGCTTTGCAGAACGAGCACGTAAGCAGTTGTCCAAGCGTATCTCGCTTGTTTCCGGTATCAAAAAACTTGTATGCATAGTAAGTAATTCAAACTATTCTGCATATTGTTGATAAGAGAACAAATATTAATTCAAAAACTTTTATTTTCATTTTACTTATTTACAGTTTCTTAGTTGCTATGGTTTTGTACTCGTATTTGCAGAACTGATCAGTCAGTGTTCTTGGTATGTTTCTTCTCTAACCAATAAATAATATTCTTATTGTATTTATTATTCAGTAAGATATTAAGGTGATTTTGTACTAATTGGCAATTTTAATTTTTAATTTTGGAAAAGTTTGAGATGCTTACAGCTTACAGTTATATCAATACTCCGTCGGATTAAGTAAAATCAGTAAGGACCCCAATATTAAGCCTTAGGGTAAATGTCTTTGCAATCTTTAAAGGAATGTTGCTTTACTTAGCTGGATTAGTTAGTAAATTCTTAGCTACCTATAAATTTCAATTTGTGATAGAAAATTTTGCTATGAAAAACCTACATACATACATTGTGTTTTCCATGTTAGCAGTCCTAAACTAATATTTGACATGGTTTTAAAGGCATGAAACCTTCTAATAGCCCCTACAAATTGAGTTTAAGAGTTAAAGAGTTTCGTATTTTTTCGTTTTTATCAGAAGTAAGGCCAAGCTTACTTTTTTAAATATCCCGGAGTATTTGTTTTTTTATCTTTTAAATAGGATTGTCTCCATCTTTGCAACGATGTAACCTTCTCCTGTTCATTTTCAGTGCCTACTTCGAACACAACATGTGATTGTCATACTAACTGTGGACAATAATTACAACTTACATAGTATATTTGTGTTCACAAAAACGCCAAAATAAATAAAGTAACACTCAATGTATATTATTAACAAACTTGTTTGTCTTTCGTCATCTTCTCTCATAACTATGGTTGAGATAGATGGGCTAAAAGCTTATCATTGGTGCTTCTTTTGTTATGGATGTACATCACTCTCTCCATCACTTAACAGGTCTTCTTTGGTTTTGTCCAACATTTATTTACAGTTACTATTACCATTCCTAGAAATATAAATATTTGTGGAAATTGAAAATGCTGATTTAATTATGTATTAAGAAGACCTATTCATAATAGGTCTTTTCGTTCGTTTGCTTTGGCAATTTTCCTCAGTCTGCCGTTGTCTGTTCTATTTACGTGTTTGTTTCGTTGTTGTACCCATTTTAGTATATCTTGTATATTTTATTCCTGCATGTACTAGCTTCTAACTAACTAAATAGGGTTTACACTATATCTGGCTATTTTTATTTTATTTCGGTGTTAGAATATCTCTTTTCTACAAAATATTGTTTAAATATCTTGAGATATACCATGCCCTCGTAGTTTCGTGTTTTGCTTCTTGATTTAAGTTACTACCTACTTATTCCTGGTGATTACTGTGTTGCTCGATCACTCTTATTTCAATCTTGCATTTAAACTTTTTGGTAATCATAGGTTTTATTATTTGGTTGAAAGGGGATCTCAATGTTATTTTACTTTTTTTAAAGGCTTCTTCTTCTATTTACTTTTTTGCCTCTTCTGTCTTCCTTTGTAGATATTTTTCCGACATTTAGCCCCTTCTTTTCCGGCCATTTATGTTTTATTGTAATTTGAATTAATATACGCCACTTGGCAACGTTGCTTTTGGATCTCTTGCAACTTCGTCGGTGACTTTGTTGGTAGTTCATTTAACCTTCAACAAAGACAGACAAAGAAGGCGAAGGAGATATGGATAAGGTGTGTAAAATGCTGGAAGATTTGACTAAAGAAATGAAGGATCTAAAGTGAGATTAAAACAAGTAATGAAGAACTGAAGAAACGTAGAGAGGAAATGAGAAATATGAAAGAGGAATTAATTAAAAGAGAAGTAGAATGGGAACAAGAATGAAGCGTAGATGGACTTGAAAAACGTATTGAAGCTCAAGAAAGACAGGAAAAAAGAAATTCTTAATATAGTCATTAAAGGGTTACATCTGGAAGGGACGAATATAAAAGAAAAAGCTAAAGAAATAATAGAGAATTAGGAGTAATGGTTACAACTGAAAGTGCATTTAAAATACGAAAAGAAGAAAATAAAAAATAGCGGTAGTAAAGCTTCAAAGCTTTGAGCAAAAAATTGAGGCCCTGAAACAGAAATACAAACTTGCCAATAAGAAGATATATATTGACAGCGATCTTACTATAGAAGAACAGAAGATTTAAGCACAAATAAGAAAAAGTAAAGGGAAATATCGCAAAAATAGGCTATCAAAAATTAGAAATAAACGGAGTAAAATACGAATGGAAGAGAAATGAGAGAAGGCTGGAGAAGAGGGATAGCGTACAGACAAGAAACTAATAAACAAAATTCAAGACGGAAAAACGAAGGTGAAGAGAAGAAAATAAAAACAAAAAGAAAATAAAAGTAGGGACGTGGAATATAAGAGGACTAAACTAGGAAGGAGCCTTAAAACATCTAATACAGCAAATGACTGAATACAAAATAGAGATACTTGCGATTCAGGAAAGTAATTTGAAAAACGAAGCTATTAGTGAATTAGAAGAATATATAATTTTTAATGGGGGAGGAGCAAAGAACAAATTTGCGACAGGTTTTCAGATTAAAAAAAGTAGAATGGCTAGTTTAATAGATCTAAAAAAAAAAAAATGAACAAATCGCTGAAGGAACAAATAGGAAAGGACGGGCCCCTTAAGGAATGGCTACACGATATTAAAGATTTAAAGCAACTAAAGGTGGAAAATTGGGAAACTAAAGCAATGGAGAGAAAAGAGTGGCAAAAAATAACTGAAAAAGCCAAGGGCCTTAAAGACCTCTCGTGCTAATATTACATTGTATTTGGTTGAAAGAAGTGCAGAGAAGCCCCTGCAAATAGTTTTCAGGGCACTGCGATAGCAAACAACTTAACTATTCTAGGGATAGTTTCTATTATTTTGTCAATTATCAGGTTTAAGGACGGGTTGTCCGACTGAGTAACTTTTGACGTATGTTTTAATGGTTATTATTCCTCTACTTTTAACGGATGGCCTACTTTGATTTTTCGGTCTGAAGGCTTGATTGATGTTATAGATCACAGTATTTTCTTTGCTTTCGCTTGCCTTTGTTTCATTATAATCATTATTTCCATTACATCCGTTAGGCGCACTCTGTCAAACGCTTTAATGTCAACAAAGCATAGGTGACATCGTCTTTTGTGCGTTTAACGATTTTTTCTTTGTTTGTTTTACATTTTGAGCGTGCGGTTTAGAGGTTTTAGAATGTTGTTCTGTTTTATCCTAAATTTGCTCCATTATTTATACATCTCCTTCATATAGATTTTCAAAGTATCTTGCCCACTTTTCAGTTTTTATTTTGTTCGTTTGTACAGAGTCTAATTTGTTTGATATCAACATTCACCGTAGTTTCTTTTGGTCTTAATTTAAATCTCCCTTCATTACTTTAATAAATGTTTCCCAATATTACACTTATTTTCATGTTTGTTGCGTTTTGTTCTTTGTTTTGTAGGTGTTTCAATATTCCCTACTTCTGCTCCTTTTTTTTTCAATCAATTAGCTACTTTTTGTGTAAATTACGGTGTGCTTTTAGTTGTTTTGTTTCTGTCTTTGTCCTACTACTTTATTTATTTTAATATACTTTGCTTCAGTTTTCCGTTGGTAGTCTATTGGTTGCAATTTTTGAAAAGTGAAAAGGATACATATCACACAAGCTACTAAGAGCACATGCATTTTGAAAATCCAAATAAGAAAACGCTAAGTAGAACATACAGTTTTTTAATCAATAATAATTAAAATCATTATTATAAGGAACGGTTTTGTTATTGTAGGTACAGTTTTTTACGATTACCTTCACTTGGACAGGAAAAATTCTGAATGTATATATTAATTATTTGTGTTTATTTTTGTAAAAAAATGAAGGAAAAACCTTTACTGGAATGCAATATTCGTATAAAGCATTCCAAATCTAGTGAGAGCTGTCAATTAAACTGAAGAATTGAATCATTTACAGAACGTACAAATAATTATTGAAAATTAGCTCATTATTAAGCCTAAATTTAATTGGATATTTAAGAAACGCCTTCTCTAAAGTGCTATATTGAAACGTTAAATTTTAAAAAGGCGGCGTGGCGTCTACGGTGATAGCGTAAGTTATCAGCTTAGTAGGTACTTTTCCAAACAGTTTTATATGTTAGCATGTATTTTGCGAAGATCGGTTGTAAATTCTTTGAGTATTGATGTAGCCATAAAAACGTCCATTTTAAATAAATTCCTTGCTCATGGAGTATGATATAAATCGATAATACAAACACATTCTAGTCAGAATCTATCACTTCGAGGATCTTCTTTAAAACTTTACTTTTGCTTATAAGGAGGCCCTTTTTGCCTTGCTGAACTTTTATAACATTTAAAACATACACAATATGCCGAAAGAATTTTTATTTTTTTCCACTTCTCCTTAAATATAAAAAATAATTCCAACGTCACGCGACCTCGCATGTGAATTTGCTGGATCAAGTCCCTGGGCCCACCATGCGTCACGTCCATTACGTTACTTCTCGAAATTAACAATGACAAACAGCCGCATAGGTCGTAAAATATTTATTCAATTCCAGAGTAGAGCTACTTGAAAAATAATAAGAAACAAACTTCTCATATTCTTAAGTAGATGTTATATGGGTACATTTCACATCATCCTCGGTTTGCTTTAGAAAATATGAGAAACTACGGTTTTACTTCGTGCTGAATAGGCCCGTCTATTCAGCGTTCAATGTAATCCACGTTCTTTGAGGGTATTTGCATACGCTTTCGCATTACTGAATTGTCCTTTAAGTTGCATGGAAGGTATCAGAATTTTCAAGCATACTACATTAAGTACTAAAACGAAATAAATTACCCTGAAAAAATTTGAATTTATTTTAATAATAATTTGTGAAGTACTACTTGTTTTAATTAGTCAGGTCGCATGAACTATGAGATTTCAAGAGACCTAAGTGTTATTTACTTGTATTTAAGGCTTGAATTTTACTGTAAGCTAAAAAGCTGCATTTTATAAAATTATTTTTGCAAATGTAATTACAACGTCTACCTTATTTACAGTGAAAATGCTATATTATTGAGTATTTTCATATTTACGGCATAAAACTGGCCCCAGGACAAAATTAACTTAGGTATATTTATAAAATTGTAAATATTGATATTTTTCATAAAAGACTATTTTTGGCGTGCAAATTGAGCTTTTATAAAAATCACCTTTAATCATTTTAATTCAAACCATTCTTTTTCGGAACAAAAAATAGTAGGTATAATCCATTCATTATTTATAATGCTTTTAAAGAAGCTTAGAGATTTATGCAATCATTATGTGATAGACTTGTGCTAAAAATGAAAGTTTACTATTTGCAACGAGCATCGAATGTAAAGTGCTGTAGTCTTTTAAATTATGATTATTGTGATAATGATTTGGGTGTTAAACAGCGAATGGATTATATCACGAAATTTGAACAAAGTTCGATTAAAATTAGGACTATCAATAAATGCATTTTGAAATCATCCCACGAAGTTCCATGTATAGAATATTTATTGTTATTACCTAATATTCTCCACATGTTAGCCATTTTAAATTGTGGTGATACTGGTTAACGTTACTCATTTAATGAAAGAATTGACATTGTAATTTATCATTCCTTATTATTGTTTATGTTGTTGTCTTGTTGTACTATTATTATTTTTTAATTGAGCTGGGCAATTTTAGTGCAAAACTGGTATTTTTTACAGACGTAATCCAGTCGCAGTATGTTTTATTTCAAGTGTTATGCTTCGTCGTAAGCTACTTAACCTGACTCGCTTGAATTAAGCTGTCAATAGTGACCTAACTTTTGACATGAAGCTTGCTACAGGCAGTTCCAGTTTTTATTTAAGATTACTGTAGTTACATTCTTATTCAAACGAATACCCTCAACTAACTGTTTTTTAGTGGTTTTTGCAACGTAAACATTATTTATGTTTTATGTGTGTATTGTCAGAACTGACAGCTTACCATTAGGTACTTAGAGTAAACATATTGACTCTTCGTAAAAGTTCCATTGTGCTAAGGTTTTTATTTCGTGGTAGATAACGTATATAACCTTGGTCTATTCTAAAACAATATATTTGTCCTATTTTATGATTAAAACTAAATTAAATTGTTAATTAAACTTTTCGTGTGATTGACGTTTTTAGAACTAATTTAACAATCTGCAAATTTGACTGTAATAATAACAGTTTGAAATTATATTATATTTAGGCCGAACCATGAAGAAATTGATTAGCAGTTATCGTGCAGTCTTTAATTATTTGACCTAAAACGTAACTAAAGTTGAATATAAATAATTCATATTTGATAGAAATATTTACGGTGTATGTGCTTTTAAAACTAATTAATTACAACTTACAACGTTTGTGGAACTAATTACGTTTTACTTTCAGCTGTCTTGTAGTTTAAACAGAATTCGTTTCTTTTCTAAATTACAATAGCCAAGCACGTAAAACTAATTGCCTGATATTGTCAGTCGATCCAAACAAAGAAAGGAAAACAGAAAACATAGGACACCCTGCGACATCGCCGTTTGACGATTTTATAATGCCACGCTGGTACCGCTTTATACATCAGCTAAAAGACTATTCTACGTTCCATTTATAATCTTGAGGAGCCTTTTCGTGTTCTCTACTTTTGTTTTGACTTAATTTATTTGTTTATTTTTGTTAAATTGAATAAAAATCGATTTTGTTTTATGAAAACCGAATTACATAATAATAAAAAGTCTGCCTTTAAGTAGTTTAAATTGTGTAATGAGAATTTGATTTAATTTGTTTTACTTATCGTATCAGTTAGTTTCCTGTAATTTAGAGCATTCTTATAAAATTGCAATTTCAAAATTGTAATAATTAAGCGGATATTGTTTTAATTTCGAGAAACTTCCTGTAAAGGGTTGTATGTATGTAGTGTGCCGATTTTACTTCTTTTAATTAAACCCAATATTTTTGGTCAAACATACTTAAAGCAATTGTCATTCGAGGAATTTAAAACGTATCCTGTTAGAAGATTGAAATCTTCAGTTTTAAAGAATAATAAAAATCGATTAGGAGAAATTTAATGCCAAAGTGTGAAGTTTTTTTATTTGTGCCTTGCAGCCAATCATTACAGCTTCATTAAAGCAAAAAAAAACGCCACAAGTTAACTGACAAAAACCATACTTTCAGTTAGGTCTTTTAACTCTTTAAGAGATTGATACACTTTTAATACAGTATAATTGCAGCGCGTAACAGGAGATAAATTAACTATAATAATTGTGAAAGCACTTTCTAATCATATCAAACTAATGTTCAGTTGCTACTTAATTATTTCTGTATATAATTTATAATTTCTAGAAATCAATGATAAATAATTATACCGGGAATATAAACACCTAGTTTTCTACGAATAATTAGATAATTTTGCATACGTTATCTTAAGCATTCAACGTAAAAATTCTGTTAGCGAAAAGTCTTCGTGTTTGTTTTAACCTTGCTTGTTTGACATGTTACAGAAGGCACAGGCGTTTGCATGTTATCAATTGCACTTTGTTCTAGGAAATGCTTTCTCGCATACTTTCAATTGAATGAAAAGTATGTAGTAAATGTCAATGTCCTTTATTGTTAGAAATAGAAAGAACTTATAAGCACAAAAAATTAAACTACACTAAATAAACAGTGCATACAATCATTTTATTGTTTCTTAAGTTCTAAATAGAAGTAGCACTTCCTCCTGTAAGGAACAATGATAATGTGGAAATATGAAATTGCATTTGAGTATAGTTCTGAGCTTTAATTATCAAAATGTCTCATTATTGGTGGAAGTTTTAACCTTTTTTTTATTTTGGTTTTGGTTTTGGTAAGTGGTATTAATTTCTCATGTTTAGCATTTTTTAAGGAGGAGATTGATTTCCTTATATTGGTTGTAATGATAGTAAGGAAATAAGTGTAAATTTAATCCCTCTAAGGAAGTAAAAGTTATTTAAATTTTTAGTGCCAGTTTTATCATCAGTGAAAAACATGTGCTAATTTTACGTACTTCCCTTACTATGTAAATAACTATGTATGATTATTCTACTCACAGAAAAAGCTAAATATTGCCCAACAGGCTAATGAAATCTTTAATGATGTATGTATAAAATTCTTACTACTTCCGTTGGGATTTCAACCATTGACTTCGGATGTATCTTTTCTTTTTCTTCTTTCTGCCTCTTAATCTGCAAATGATGTCAGTCTCGACCTACCACTTTCTCTGTGGTCTTCCTCTGCTTCTTGATCTTCGGAATATTAGTCTCTATGTCCATGGCTCATTACTTTGCCTGGCAATGTGGCCAACCCAGCTCCATTTGGACTTTGCTGTTATGTTTGAGGCTTATTCAAAGCATCGCCTTTTCCATGGACCTCTGCATTACTTTTAATCTTTGGACGCTTCTGGCAGTGAGCGTCATAGTTTCCAGACCATAGAATGTATGGATTTTCTAAAATTCGTTAATAATACATTTCCAAAGGACTAAAATCCTTAATAATTCGCGGGTTAAGATTAACAGAATATGGTATCCTAAGCAAAAACCGTTGGTGCTTGATAAACACAGCTGCAGAATGAAGGGCACATACTATAATTTACATACAAAAACTGGAAACTTATTATTATATACACATACGGTTCTACGTATTTATTTCTAGTGAGATTATAAACACCCTGCTGTGTAGTTTTACTGAAATAACAAATATCAGAAAAATAATAACCCTTGTAGGAGTGTAAAAAATTGTTCAGCTGTCATCATTTTGTTGTTACTCCTGAGATATAAAAATATTGCTATACATCGTTTCTTTTCTTTTTTTGTATTTAGTTATATTAAGGGTTGTAATTTCTTCGCTGTTATAACAATAAATTGAGATTTTTATTAACTTATTTTAGCCTATTAAAGTTCGATAATTGTTTGAATGTGATGAGTATCAAATATGATTTTTATATTCTTATTTTAAATTATCAGCTGTCAAAGCTGCTTCGATGCATATTAACGTTTGAAACGGTGAAATGGCAGATAATCTGTTAAATTGGCCAGAAAAAGTATAACCTAATTTTTAGTCCAATTTGCGGTTGAAACTTAATGCTCACACAGTAAAAATCATTAGATTTGGTAATTTAAGTTAATTGCTGTAAAAACGAATGGCTTGCTTAATTTCAGTCCTTTGTTAAATTTATGATTGGTAGTTCTAGGCTTACTGTTAAATTATATTTTCTCTTACGTACATTAATGCCAATAATTCCCTCAGTTTTTATTTCAATAATAGTTTTTAGCCAAATAATTTTTGGAATTATTTGAAGTAGGTATTTACTTTAAAAACTAATTTTGAAAATCCATCACCTGTGTTGACGAAGGTATGGTAATTTTTATCAACTAATCTAAAAGGTATTGCAGCTGCAGTGTGATAATAAACAAAGGAAAACAACTCGATAAAATCGATAGATAAAACGAGAAAAAATATGAAAAAGCGATTTAGGTCACTCAAAGGTTTTATTTACATTGGGGAATTGATAAATTTCATTGGGGATTTATTTCTGTATGTGGTTGTATTTTCAATAGAAATCGGCCAACCGTACGTAATTTTTAAAAATATATTAAAAACCAAAAAATGTTCATGTAAAGTGTAATTATGTGCACGTATTTTAATTTTAAAACAGTTTATTTACAAATCCTCTCTAGCAGCAAGCGGAGTAATTTTTAGAAATGTTGATTGGTTTTTTTGACAACAAGTAAGTAGGAGTATATTGTTTGTTGTAAATAAACATGTTTAAATTGAATTCAAAATTTTAAAATGCGTACAATTTTGTAATTACGCATGTGTATTGAAATTTGTTATTGATAATTTAGAATTTATTGCTAAAGTTAAAGCTCTAAAAACCCTAAAACAATTTTCTACCATATTAGAATTAGAAAGTTTACCAAATATGACAATGAGCAGAAACCGACATTAATTAATATGCAAAAGAGTACCTCTGTGATAAACCTGCTACCACACCTTTATCTTTATTGGTGCATCCGGTACTCGATTTAAATAGTAATTATAATGAAACTAATCGTTTGGCTTTTTTTTTTATTATTTTACTAAACCCAATGAGTGTGTAGCAAACGCAAGCAGCGCATATCCGCATAGGGTTGAAAAGCTTCAGTAATTAACTCTGGAGCTTGTTCTGCCGTGTAGTGGCAAGCCCATTGTTATCAGCCTTGACCAGCTGGCGCACCTGTGTTAGATATCTCGTCCCTTTTTTTATTTATACATATAATAACGGTTTAACCCCCTTTATAGCTTCTTTTCGTTTTTAATATGCTAAGGCGTTGTGCCAACAGAAGTTTTTATAATGTGGTTCGAACTGATAAGAAATATCGTTCAACGTTCTCTTCTAGGTGATTTACTGCAGTTGCTATAATATAAGTAAAAGCTTTTTCGTTGTATTATGCATTTCATTTTGGATAAGAGAGTTAGTACATAAGTATCGAGAGATGTGGTATAAACAAAAATTAAAATTTTATGAATTTTTAATGGCGTTTGAAAGTTTACCTAACATTTTAGCGATCGTGCACTTTTAATTAAATAGAATAGCAATAATTGCATCCCGATGGTTCGTTTATTGTGAAAATATTTGTCTGTCATTAAATTAATATCGGTTATCTTTCAAAAAGTTTAATTTCCGGTGTTAAAAAAACGGAAGATGGTTTTCACGTTTGTACTGCTTCAGATTGGGCAAATATGATAATTTACAACTGTTATTTTTTATCTGTAAAAAACATACATGTCAATATCAATTAGCTCATTTTTTATATTACTGTCATAATTATGAAGGTTGATTAAATGCACATTTTTATATTTTTGACCAAAATATCAATTAAATGGTGATCATATTGATTTGCTTTCAATTTAACGCGTTGGCAGGTTGTTTGAAAATCAAACAACCTGCAAATTGTTAGATGTTTGAATGTTATACATGTGTTGTGGAATTGTGAATTTTTATTAGATTTTTCTAAGCTCGGCTCGGAGATTTCAGAGACGCTCGGCTCGGCTCGGCGAAAATGTCAAATATCTCGGCTTCCGAACTTTTACCGAGCAGCGAGATTTTAACGAGCTTTATTGACAGGGCTGTGTGCTTTCACCAATACTTTTCAACTTATACTCTGAAGAGATACTCGTGGAAGCCTTGAATGAAAGCCAGGAAGGCATAGTAATCAATAATATACGGTATGCTGATGATACTGTCCTACTAGCCGACTCAATTGAGAGTTTACAGGCCTTGCTATTTAAAGTTTGCAATGTCAGCAAAGATATAGGTCTCAATATGAATAGTTCTAAAACCAAGTACATGATCATCTCTACATCAATGCCGGATAATAATAATAATAATAATAACATGCAAATTCATCTTGGTATGGAGACTATCGAAGAAGTACACCAATACCTCGGGTGTTGGGTAAATGACAAATATGATATCACCCAGGAAATTAAAGTAAACTCAGACCAATACTCAGCAACCGCAATCTAAACCTCAAACTAAGATTGAGAATGACGAAATGCCGTGTTCTCAATTCTTTTGTACGGCATAGAAGGATGGACACTGACAAAGAAACTAATTAGCAAGTTAGAGGCGTTAGCAATGCTGGCACATAGAAGGATCTTAAACATATCCTGGCCGGAGAGGGTAAGAAACACTGAAGTACTAGAAAGAATAGGTAAAAACACAGATCCTACAATCAGTTAAAATCCGAAAACTGGAATACTTCGCCCTCGTGATGAGAAATGAAAAATATAGAATCCTACAACTAGTGATGCAGGATAAAATAGAAGGGAAGAGCTGGTCCTGGTAGCAGAAAGACGGCGGCTGAAGAACCTCCGAAATTGGTACGGACAAAATACAAAGACTCTATTTTGAGCTGTCGCCTCAAAAGTACAGATAGCAATGACGATCGCTAATCTTCGTTAGAAGAATGCACCTAGAAGAAGAAGAAGAGCTTTATTGAGTTTCGAGCTTTTGAGCTTATATCGAGCTTCGAACTTTTACCGAGCTTTGAACGTCTACCGAGGAGTACGTAGAAAGAATTTATTTAAATACCGAGCCTTTACTGAATTTCAAGCTTTCACCGAGTTTCGAGACTATATCGAGCTTCGAGCCTGCAACCAGCGCCGAGCTTTACAAGCAATTTAAAAAAAAGCTCTGTTCGGCTCGGTCCAACAAACTTTAGGCTTAAAGCTAAGCCGAGTTTTAGCTTTGAAGTCTCTTTTCCACCTCTACTGTGTTGCAAAATTTGACTTATTAGAAGCGCATATAACTTGAACAATAGTTACGTCTTTTGAGGAGTTCTAATTTAAAAAGCAACTTAAATAACCCCCCCCCCAAGCCAAAGTAAAGATTAGAAAAAATGTTTAATTTAAATTTAAGTGACCTCAATAAATAACAATGAGATCATTAAGAAATTGCGTGCAACTAGCAACGTTGATTTTGTCATAGGTATTTAAAATTAATGTAATTTTTCAAGACCTTAATTATTGTTTAGTAAATATGGCGGACAACCTTCGGTAAATATAGTAACGTGAGATAAATGTGGTTAATTTGAAGGAAATGTAGTAATTGTGATGTAATCATTGTAAAAACAAAGTAAATGTGAAGTAAAATGTAGTAAATAGAATGCAAAATTGAATGAGAATAATTAACCGTATTTGAAGGTACATCTTAACTATTCTGTTATTCTACAATAGGGGAAGCGGACATGGTCATCTGCAGTTCTGTATGGTGAGAATGGAGTAGTTTAAATTTAGTGAAATTTTAACAGTAGTAACTATTTATTACTCTTCTTAGATCTTTCCAATAATTATCTAAATTTTTTTGGTTGGAAAACTGCCTTCAGAAGGGTATGTTTATCTTCCAGTTCCAGTTTCGGATTCTTTCAGAAGTCTTACGATTTTTATATACTGCAGTAGTTTTCGTAATAGTAAAGTTAAACAGAATTAACGGAATGGTTGCCAGCGGTTACTCAAACACCGTTAAAATTGGGGAACAAATTGTAAAAGGCTCAAATGTTTTATAACATGATTGTGTTCATCATCTGACATATAAATTTTAAGTATAAACAAAAATTATTATTATTAAATTCACTTCCACTTTCCAAAAATACCCCTCGTGCCGACAACGATTTCAAAATCTAAACGAATAAAATAATGAATTGTCCAGTATGATATAGCTCTTATTATTGTTATTAGCCCACACATCCCTACACAGGGCAAATGCCTCTCCCTCCTTCTCTCATATACTATTGTAAAAATTTTTTTTTTTTAACTTTGATGGTACCTAATTTAGTAAGTACCTATTCCTTTTTGAATATATAAAATACAGGATGTTTCCTAAGTAGAAGAGAAAATGCAGGAGGCGATTTCTGTGCGAAATTTGTATCCAAAAATGCTTCTCTGAAGAATTACACCTCTTAAAAACGGAGAAAAAATTTTGACGTTAAATTTTATCTGAAATTTGTACCAAGATAGAAAAATGAAAATCAGTGAACGTTTTCTACTAGGTAACAGGTAGGCAGGCACCTTAAGAATATGATGAAATGTATTCCCCCTGTTCGGAAAAATAATTTTTCTTATAGGTAATAAACAAAACGCTTGGATCGATTTGGATCATATTTGGTAAGACGGACATAAGACATCATTTGAGATGATAATGGTTATTACCAATGGACCACTAGTGTATGAAACAGGTATTAGTGTCCGACTTTCGTTTCATACAGAGAAATCCTAAAAAGCCCGAAGAAGATAGAAAATTTGAATATAAATTTTGTGGTTTTCAATATTAAAATATCATAGAAAGTCATAGAATATAAATTCTTAAACGTGACGAGAATCATGTTATAGTTGCTTAGTTAAATTAAATAATGCCGTACATATTTAACTTTAGCATCAATTGCATCGAAGAAAAAATTCGATTACAATTTTGCATTTGAGCGTCAAGGGGTTGATTGCCCCTGTTTACCTGTGTTTTTTATTTCGGATTTTTGGTTTCCGCTACATTTCTAGAGTCTAATAATGCCTCGAGACATAGTTGCACGTTCGAGTTATAAATCGTATCTTTTAACTAATACAACTTAATTTTATTCTATTTGCGTATGGGGCATATGCCGTAACAGCTATAGCTATACCAACACGCAATGGACCGTCACGTGGGGTCGTTAATTACATTTGCACTAAATACTAAATGTGGTTCTACACTATTCAAATAGTATAAAATGGAAGTCGAATAAATTACTAAAAGTTTTATCACGAACTTATTTTACTGGCTAAGTGTTATATCGGGTAGAGTTTATGGTGAAGCTTGTGAAGCTCCAGAAGTCTCTTATGTATGCATTTTTGTATAAAACTTAAAAATTAGGAGTCACAATGGTTTTATGGCTTTGAGATTTTCCGATGCTGAGTAACAACAGTTTGTTTTTAATCTAACTTTATTAAAGGTAAAATAATGTGCAGACAGTTTTTACATGTAATTTGCAAATAAAACGTTCATTTGTTCATTTGTGTTTAATGACCAATTTACTACTGTATTTTATATTTTCCCAGAACTATGACAAAATTGTCCATACAAAAGAATTCCCTAAACATTAGAAAACTATTTCGTGTCTGTCGTAACATTTTATAAACTATTACACCCATTATATTACCTGAATCATTTCATTATTCGGAATTTTGGTTATTGTTTTAGATTCCCATGACCTAAAATTGACTAATGTAATATCATGGCTAATTTAAGTAACTCACGAACTGTTTTTACGTTGTTACTTTTTCGTAGTGAGTAAAATTGTACCTGTCATAAGTCATCACTCAAAGCTTACATCGCAGAATGTAATCAAATGTTCAAAGAATCGTAATCAATAATACGTTATTCAGAATCCGATTTTTTAAAACAAAAATTTTCTGACCGCGTAAATAAATAAAATTTGTCCAAAGCCGGAAGATTTTGATAATGATATAAACCTAAAAAACTCCTAACTGGTATATTTATGTTAAGGAACTTTATCGTATTTTTCTTAAAGCCTGCTTATAAATTTTGTTTGATACATTAACGTACCTTTACCAACTGAGGATAAACAGCGTTACACTGATGCGCAAATAAATGGCTTGCGTATAATACGGGAAATAAATACTTGAAAACCCTTGGAAAATTGTGATGTAGATGTTCAAAACAGTATTGTGACATTGATAAATTGAAGAGAACTCTATGGTGTAATGCTTACTGCAGAAGCAGAAAAATATTTCAAATTATAAAAATATTTTCTTATTCAAAGCAAAATTATCAAATGTAAAGAGCACTGACTGGATGTTAAGTCTAACATAAGAAAAGTGTAATTTTAAAAGCTTATCATTTTTTCAACGTACCATGGGAAAACAGTTTGATATTCAGTGCTCGTAATTTATATTGCAACTACTGAAGCGTGAAGACAATAAATTGCAGTAATTGCTCATATTATAGGCTTTACTTTGATTAATATATAATTATATTAAAGTTCCATTAATCTTCCGTGGATCGATTGTATTAAGATTACGTGAATCGAGTTTTACGTGGTGTGAAAGTTTTAAACGGTTTCAAAAAGGAACAATTTTTTTAAAATTAAAATCAAAATGCATATTGTTAAAAAGAGGCGTTTTATTTCCGCGAATATCAATAAAAAGATTTAATTAGGGTCACTGAAAAACGTTTTCTCAAAATTTTGTTACGTACGATTGGGGTTTCAGTTTATATTTAACGTGCTTATTTAATAACAATTTAAAATTGCGTCACCTTGAATGGTATTTCATTAAATATTAATATGAAGTATGAAATCACGAACCAGTTTGAATTGATTATTTATTGTTGTCTGTTTAACATGCATGGAATTATTTGATTGACAATATTCTGATTTATTTTTTTTTTGTTTCAGGTGAGTGATGTATTTCAAAGTTATTCTATTCTTAAGTTGGTAAGTTATACAAAGAGCGTTTTCCTTTGCATAAACGATAATAAAATTCAGTATATTTTTGTTGAGAATTTTACTATTCGGAATAATAAACTTTGTTTTTAGTAATGCTGGGGTACTTTTTGTGACAAATTATTACTACTTAATTCCACAATTTTAAATTGGAAAAACCTTGAAATAGGTATTTTTTTTATTATGTAACGAAAGAGAAAGTTTTAAAGCTAAAATTGGCTTGCAACAGAAATTAAAAAATACTGCCTTTTTGCAGGCCATTTAGGTCCAAGGCTTTTTCTACAGCTACCTTCCATTGTTTTCTGTTTGTGGCTACTTCTGTCCAGTTCCATATTTGCAATTTTACTATGTCTTCTTTAACTGCGTCCAACCATTTTCTTTGGTTGTCTCTACGCTAGTCCTTCTTACTTTTTTTGTTGTTTTTTCTTGTGTCAACCGTTCGACATGACCTAGCCAACGTATTCTTCCTCCTTTGATGAACTTTATTATACCTGACTTTTTTAAGTCTTCTATTTTCTTGGCTCCATAGATCTTCTGCAGCACTCTCCGCTCCCATACCGCTATCCTTGTTTGATCTGCTTTGTCCAAGGTTAACGTTTCACTGCCATACATACATAACTAATTTTTGCTTGAGCACTTTGATACACTTCGTTTATTTACAATAGTCTTTCAACGGACCTACACATTTGTCTCATTTTGCTACTGCTACTTACTTCACTGTTTGCACAATTGTCCGTTACTATGACACTCAAGAACATTACACTACTTTTTTAAAACACCAACTTGCGATTGTGTTTTAAAGCTACTTTCAGGTTTTCATTTTCCTGCCTCTTTTTGTTTGCAATTTCTCCCATATCAATTTACTTCGTATTTGGCGGTTAGATTTCTAATCCCGTCTTTGCTGCGGCTGCTTACATTCGTTGGACCAACTTCTTGAGCTCTAATTTTGTTCTTGTTAACAGTATAACATCATCGGCGTATGCCAGACATTGGTGGCTTATTGTAAATAGTGGTCCATCTCTATTTATTTTAGTTTTTTTCTGGTACCAGATTAAACAGCACTGTAGTAAGATCTTCTTGTCTAAGGCCTTGATGTACCATATGAGAGTCTGACGTTTTTCCATTGTACTTGTTCGAACCTTCTAAAATCATTTCTACTAAGTTTACTCTTTTGTTTGGTATACCCAACTCTTTCATTGTTTGCTAAAGTTGAAGCTTGTTTATTGAATCAGACGCCTGTTTAAAGTCTACAAATAGGGTATGTATTGTTTTGTTTGTTTATTTTCCTAACAGTTAAGCTGTACTTGTTTTAGAGTAAAAATATGGCTGTAGCTGCTCTATTATCCGGAAACCCCATTCGTATTCTCCAATTATCCTTTCTGCATATTCTGGTAACCTGTTTTTAATTATTGATGCTAGAATTTTATATGTGGAATCAGGCAATGCTATTGCTCTGCAGTTGTTACAATCTGCTTTATCGCCCTTTTTATGGAGTGGTGTAATTACTGCCATTGTCCAAATTTTTGGCATTGTCTCTTTGGTCCAAACGTCACACACCAGCTTATATATTTTGTTTTGTATTGTTTCGTCCCTATATTTAATCAATTTTGATGCTAACTCTTTATTTCCTGGGCATTTATAATTTTTTAACAGCCCAATCTTGTTCTTCAGTTCTTCTAGCGCCGGCCTCTTCTCGTATATCTTGTCTTGTCGGATGTCTGTAGCTTGTGATTGCACTGTCTGGTTCAATGTTTCTTCAAAATGTTTTTTCCGTCTCTTTAACATATTTTCATTGTCACCTATCAGATTTCCAGGTTTATCTTTGATATACAGGGTTACTGGTAATTCGATACATTCCTTTGGAGATGTGATGGGACAGGAGCTAAGAAACAAATTTAACCCTAACATACATTATGCAAAACTCAATAGTTTTTGAGATATTTCAATTTTTGTGTTTTTCTCAAAAAAGTAGATCTTAATGTCTTTAAAGTTAATTTTTAAAAAATCTACTTGACATTTTCTGAACTTTTTGACTGGGTTACTTGTCCCACTCTATGGTCATCCGTTTCGAATGGAAAATATCCTGAAACATTTCGATCATGTGAAAATTTTAAATAAAAACTTACTAAAAATGATTTCTAAAAATCAGCTACGAAAATTACCTATTCGTTTTTCTCAGAAATTATTTTTTTATTTTTGCATAATGTATGTTAGGTTTAATTTGTTTCTTAGCTCCTGTCCCATCATATCTCCAAAGGAATGTATCGAATTACCAATAACCCTGTATATTGTTTTACGGTGGCATCATTTCGGCTTCCTTAATTCTTGATAGAAGTTTTTTATTTCCTTGTTTATGTACTTCATTTCCAATTCCTTAATTTCCCTGGCCAAGTATGTTCTTTTCATTTTTCTGCACAGAACTTTCGTTTTCTGTTTTTGCTTCTGATATTTTATTTTGTCTCCTTCTGTGTTGGTCCTTATCATTCTCATTAGTTGTTTGTAACTTCCCATTACATTCTTCAGTAAACCATCTGTTTTTCTTATTAATCGGTTTCTCCGTTAATATTTCTTTTGTCGCTTTCAGTATTATACCATTTTTTATCGATGCTAGTTGTTTTGAAAATTTTTTCTAGTTCGAGACCTAATACATTGCAGAATTTCATTTTCACTTCTTTGTTTTGGAGACCCTTGAGAGCTTGCGTCTGCCCCTCTACAACTTTTTACGTTGGTTATGTGTTTAGGATATAGTCTGGGTATTCAAACGTGATCTATCTGATTAACAGTTTGTCCAACGGAGGGATCTCTAATTTTTGGCTTAAACCAAGCTTAAAGTTTACGTAAGTTCCGTGGAAAGGAGAAATTAATGATTTTTAATTAATTTACAAGTGGACGTTGTCTAGAAAATAATATAAGCCAATTCAGGGTTGTAGATCTTCTTACAAAGTGTAAATTTATTTATTACACAAGTAATAAGGCATTTCGATAAATAATTTTTATCTGATCTCATTTCCTGACTTTATGTAAGGTATTTTAATTTATAAGTAACTGTTTTGAACCCTTTTATCGCCCTTTACATAATTACCAAAGATACCCATGTACAGTAATTAAAAAGCTTTAATCAGCGTTAAAACATTGTGCTGAAAAGTGTAAGACATGCATAAGCTTTCATTACAATTTAATGTTGTCTCGGGAGAAAACACTTATCCAAAGTTTATCCAACAATGCAAGTGTGTAACATTTACTTACAGGAAAATACCGTTAAGTTAAATATTGCCTTTTCGTTCATATTTTTATTTTTACATACGTATGCTTTCCTTTTCTACACTTTTTTTTGCAAATTTACAAACAATTTTAGCTAAGCATTATTAACCTTTCGAATGTTAAGAGAATAATCAATTCATAAAATTTATTGGTTTGCATTTGTAATTGTCCCCGAAAGTGTTTGTAATTTTACTAATGACGATGAGGTTCAACGGAAGATAACGGTATATAAATCATAACGACCAATATTCCCGTCGCCCTTTATAATACCAATCTTCCTAAAGACTACGTGAAAGTTACAATATTGCGATTCGAAGTGGATAAGACGTCGGAAAAAAATAAGGATTTTCTCGAACTCACAATAGGTCATAAAATATTTCTATTTATATTTTTCAAGAGATAATCTTTACGCATCGTACTGACAGATTCTCATCCATCTTTCCACGCGGTTGCTAGATTTGCATTTATTCATCAGTTTAAACTTGCTCCGAATGCCTGGAAAAATGAATAGTCTGATGATGATATTTTGCATGATTTTTTAATTATTAGATAGGGTATGCTGGGGATGTAGGTTTAGATATTAGTTTAACAAAACTTTAATTTCCTTTGCGGCATGAAAATATGGGCATGTTTCAATATAATTTTACAAACTACTGAAAAAACAATAGAATTTATTAGAATAATTTCTTTCAATTTATTAATGTTTGTGTGCAAATACTATTGTTAACTGTTTTAAATGCACTTTAAAAACAATTCTGTGATTGTGCCGTTTGAATTTAATTACATTCTATTTGGAAACATATTAGATTGCATCATGTTTTAATAAATATTGCAGTGGTTAAATTTGATTGTTTTTGATTCTTCGCAGAAATTTCGCTGTGTAAGGTTTTAATCCGTTGATCTACCTTCTAAAATAAGAAACTCCTTAAAAATTAAAATCAATTACCGTAGTAAACCAAAAGGTTTTTCTTTTTCCTTTGTTATCGTCTGCTTAGTTGAATCCCGTGCTTCGAAATTACTGGAAGGATTTTTCATGTTATTTTAAAATCACCTCTGAAGATTATGTCACAATATATAATTTCGTTTTACATTTGATATTCCTTCTAATAAATGTAATTCTTCAAGTAGGTTAATGTTCGTTGCTCTTTTAGTACTTTGCTACACCGAAGTGCAACCTTAAGACGACAATATTTACATTTAAAATAAGATGGACCACATTATGCGTTTTTCATGGTAATCAAGCCTTAGATTATCCACAAATTTGCATAAATTTAAAAAATTCTGGAATTACCCCAGATTGCTAAAACGTAATCTACATACTTAATTCTAGTTTAAAAAAGTTTCAATAATGATATACACGGTGCCATTAAAAGTGCCACTCTAATTTAAAAAAAAAAATAAAGATAGGTAGTTTATACGAAAATTAGGGAAAAAACACTAATAAATCTTTGTTCTGTCAAGGTTAATTAATGAGCTAAAAAAGCGTGTGCTTGTGCTTGTGCATGACCTCCCAAGTTTGGATTACAGTTTTCGCTCTAATTAATAAAAGTAACGAAAAAATATAAATATTTTGTAAGTGTGATAAGGCTAAAAAGTTAATCTAAACTATAAAATTTGTCAGTGTCCCCCTCGAACCTCGGTGCTTCGAGATTTTTTGAGAATCTTCTGCAATATTTTGAGATGCAACTTGCATTGCCAGAGTTCATTTACCAGTGGTATGAACACCGTTCCCGAATGAAAAAGTATGTTATAAGACTGATCAAAGGAAACCTAGTGTTTAATTCCGTTTTCATTTTTTATTTTTATATTATATAAGTAGGCATCACCCCTTAAGTTTAGGTTGCAATTTCCATGACGTCCTGTGTATGCCTGAAGTCTAGAGTTGTACTTTTGCTTCTTATTAATAATTAGCATTTTTAGTTACGAAGTCATGAATAGAAGTCAGATTTTAATTTTTTAAGCGAATTAGTTTTGTTAATGGTTGTTTAAAATTCAACCAGAATATCATCTTTTAATAAACCTTAATAAGGAAGATTATATAGTGTGAAACTCTAAATTTTGTTAAATTCTGTTTACGCGGAAATGAAGAAAACTTTTCCGAGCATCTCCATTTGCGGAATAGGAGCTTACATTTTGTTGTTTTTAGAAACTATCCCTCGAGAATGCATACGTACATAAACAACAGACGTGTCTAACGCTAGAACGTGTTTATTTGCCGTGTGCATTAAGTTTGGGAAAACATTTCTGTATAAATTATGGGATAGTTGTTTGCTAATTTAATAATCGGCTTTTCATGATACGGAAAGTTGTCCTTGCGTTGTCGGGCTTTTTATTTAAAACATCACTTAATGAAAAAGTAATAACACCGCTTTTTAGCTCTCAAAAGTAAGTATCTTGTTATTTATAACAAAACCGTTGGGTAATAACCAACCTACATTTTGATTTTTGTTATGTAAGTAATTTGTATGGGAATATGTATACAATAGATATATTTCTGGAATAACCATAAAATTGATATTTCTTGAGCTTAGATACACATATTAATCATTGTATTTAATACTTTTTAATATCACTGATGAAGGAAATAAATTCTTTGAAAATTTCTTACATAGCAAAAAGCGGTTTTCTCTAAACAAACAGAAAATTCAAGAAACAAATTAGTTTAGTTTTGACGATATAGTGATAATGGGAAAGAAAATTCCTCCTTGTGTTTTTGAAAAATTCTTGGGTTTAATGTTGCTAATATGCTCTCTTAAAATGAGAACGTTGTCGTTTTAAGGGTTATAGCCCGTTTTAAATATTTCCAGAGCAAATGTATTCGAGATTAAAATCTTACGAGTTCATTCCTGTAACTGAGAGTACTCGAAGAATTATTAAAATGATGACAGCGAATTCGAATTAGTCATTAAATTGTTTATGAAACCTGCAAAAGCCATAAATACCTAAGTATGTGGCTATTGAAAATCATGGCGATAGTAAAACGTAAAAACAAAACATTCCTTCTTTTATTTTATTTTATTTCTGTCTTTAGTTATATTTGTATAAATACGTAACTTAGTAAAATTCATAAATTTTAATTTCTTCTAGAGTTAAAAGCCGTTTTAGCAAAAGAAAAATAGACAGGCAATTACTAAACATAAATAAATTTAAATTTGAAAAATCATGATTTGTGCATTTCCATTTTTGCGTTTGAATTGATTTAGCAAATTGCGATTATTTAAACCGTATTTCAACGTTCAAGGTTACATTAAATATTTTATCTTGAAATATAGATTGCTGTAGGTATTTCACAACTTAATGAAATGGTAGATTTGTTTTCGTTCTCACTGTGAGTTTGTATTTTCAGCCAATAGAAAACTAGTAGTTGCCATAGTGAACGTAATTAATAATGCTCGTTATAGCAAAGGTCAGTGGTTAGGTCTCTGCCGAGGTACATATTTTTCTATTGCAGGTTTTGTAAACTCGTAAACATTAATAAAAAAGGAATGAAATATCGAAGAAACGCGTAATTGCCATGTAGGATAATACTTTAGGACAAAACATTCGTGTATTCGTACTAAAATTCATTGCTTGGAGTTTTTTTTTGTTTGATGTTTATTTATCTTTTTATCAAAAATTTTATTTCATGTGCAATTTGAAAAATTCACGTTACTCGAGTTGACGAGAATAAATATTTAAATTATATTTTATTAATTCATGGGGTGCGGTTATTTCAATGTTTTATGTAAAATGTTCTTTCAAAAAACTTCCCCTCTCGTAGGAAACAAAATAACCCCTAATAAATAAATTTTATTCAGCCGTTATATTCAACTCCTCCCTTAAATTTAGTATATTTAATTCATTACATCGGAATTAATATTATCCACCGAAATTTGTTTTCGTTAAGAAAATGCAACAGCGCATTTTACCTTTCGTTCCTTTCAAATCCATAATTTTTCAGGCAAGTGAATAGGCATTTTATAATGAAAAGAAACGGTATAAATCACCATTTAGGGAATTGCTTTCACGTCTTTTATCATATGATTGATTTCTGCTTTTAACATTAGTACGTAAGATACTTCCATTTACATTCGGGCGCTCTGATATTTAAAATTTTCGATTTGGAAGCGCTTTCTCTGCTTTGCATTATGCCCTGACGTTTCATCCTCGTGAAAATCTATTTAATTCGCAATATATCAAGACCTTTCTTTACCGATGATTTGGATTATTAATTTTTTTTTGCAAAAGTCGGTTTTTGGGACTGATGAACTTGCTGGAAATTTATGTTTAAAAAATTGTTATTCGTGCAGAAAATCGTTAGGGTTTATCGTTAACCTTCTTCCTAATTTTTCAAATTTCACCCATTCTCATCTTTCGTTTATAAAAGCTACCAGGTGTAAAGTGCAATTAAATTGAAAGTTATTATTTTATTTTGATTCCATGTTGGAGAAGCTTCAGGCTTTGGAATCTCCTAAATAATTCTTGAATTGTACAGCCGAAGCAAAATGAAAGATTACTTTGAGATAAAAGTTGTTTTATAGAATTTTTTAATTTAAAAAGGTGCGAACTCCTCGTCCACCTGCTTATTGTTTCATTAAAATCCATTGTACTTATTTCGATTAAGTCAATAAAAGTTTCCAATTAAAATTAGTTAGTCTGCTATCGGGTTTTAAAGTCTCAAATTGGTCAGGTGTCTAACGAGATCATTTTTGAGCCTGGCTTTTTATTAAGAATTCGTGCGTTGTTTCGGAGTGAATAGCGGTAACAGATGGTCAGGTAAAACTAAGTTGGTAGTATATAATTTTTGTAATGGAGGACAATGTCAATGTCCGTTTGGTCAAGCTAGTTTTAATTTCAGTATTAATTTATTTGCTGTGTTTTTGTTACGTGCAGTCAATAAACGATATTTTATTTCAGTTTGATGGGAAACGCTTATGAATATATGGAAAATTATCCGAATTAACGTTTTTGATGCCGACGTAAACATATGCCTAATTTAATATTACATTTAATTTAATTAATGGCAATTCGCTTTGGTCGTATATGATTATAGTTTGTACGTAATCAAATTTCAAATAAGCGGGTAGGTCGAATTTTCGCCCCTTTTGGGAAAAAGTGTACATGGTGGAAATGTTATCCGCCGGTTGGCATTTAATAATATTAATTTTTAAGATCGGACATATTATGTGTGCGTGTTAACGCTCTATGAACCTTCTGTGTATTGGGTGCGGCTTTAGGGGCGGCAGCATTAGGGTGCGGTAGCCCTGACGTCACCCCACTAATGTGTTGGCCACAATGTTGCAGAAATACTCCGAGATTTAATTTTGTATTAATTAAACTATGTTGGCTGGTGTACGTGAGCTTTACATTTATAACTCATTAACCTGCATAGTAATAAAATAACCTGCTTATCATCACTTTTACTGAATATTCTCGCGTAGGAGTTAATTAATATTTCGTTTTTAAGTTTGTTTTTATCTTGTGAGAATCTAAACTAAAGACACAGAAAACCTCCTATGTCAAGAAATACAAACGTAATCATTTGTACAATTTTCAACGTATAAAGTTATTTTAAACCATAAATATTGATAAAATAAGTTTTAAGGTTTTATATATCAGGATGAACGGTTCCGCGGATGTTGCAGCTGTTGCACGTGATAACTTTTCAAACTTTAAAACGAGAACCGGCAGCACTTCAAACTGGCAGCAACTCACTGTAAAGTTTCTGCAAAAGGTACATATAATAAATAAGCTGTGAAACAATAAACGAAATCATAATTCATACGCTTGAAAATGGCCAAGATTATTTTCGTAAATAATATAAAACTAGAGAAGATAGCTTTCTAGCGATGCGTATACTGATTTTGATATGATTTGGTGGTTCAATTATTATTTTTTTTAAATGAAAATATCATAGGTACCGAAAACTTAGAAATCTAAATATACTATACGATCAGATTTTTTTTTGGGGGATAACGGACTTTTGAGTGATTCTTTTAGCTTGCATCATACTGAATACAATTGAATACCTTGATTTGACATGTCTCGAATTAACAGATGGGTTAATTGTATGTCAACTGTCAACCAATCTCGTCTTATTTTATAATGATAATGTAAAGTAGTGACAATATTAAGGGTTAAGTTAATATCAAACCGTGCAGAATATAATTATAAACTGTTGTTTACCATAGTGTTTGCCCAAAATTTTTATAATCGCACTGTATGTATATTATGTTAGATTTTCTATAAAGATTTTATGTTGCATAATTTACGAAAATAAAAATTTGGATTTGCTTGCTGAAGATAAACATTTTTATGTGTTGTACAGTTTAAGCAAATACAAGCTTTTTGATATTGGTATTGTACGTAAAATAATTTAAATTAAATTTTAAGCAGCTTGTGAAACAAACATTAATAATGTTGCATATCACCCCCCGCCCCACAACCCCGAACGGCGTAGGTTTCGGTCCATTTGCGGACCCATTTTCACTAAATAAAAATTAAAACGGGAAATATTGAAAGTGTGCTTTTAATTGAAATAAGTCTACAAATCTTTAAATTATATATATTATATTCAATTTTACATTAAATGTTTAGGTTGTATTAGGTATACCTACTACTCGCTACTCGTACTAACTAGCCCAAGTTTATATTTTCATAATAGCTAATTGATGGAGTTCGAAATAATTACAGTTGAAACATGATCGAACCTTTGGTATTGTCTTTGTCAATCCTACTTTGCGGTTACAATATTTATATGCATATATTATACGTTTTAATTTATAATATTAACGACCTTTTAATTAAACGATCTAGATAACTTTCAACATAATGTGAATTGAGATGTTAAAAATGACAAAAATTGAATTTACGCAAAGATAGACAGTTTTCTTGGTATACCTGAACCTTTGACAAGTACATACAAGGTCTCACGAAAATATTACAGATTATAATAGAAGTAGAGCCTTTTCCAGTAATGTGGATGAAGTTTTTGTAGTTAGTAATAGTGAGAAAATAAAGCTATCAATTATGCACGTTCTGAGCAGGAAGGACAAGAAGTGACTAAATCTAAATGTAGAGAAATTTTAGAAAAGTTATATACCCATGTTGCCACAGGCCTTCTAAAAATGTGTCCGATCCACTTCCATTTGAATTTTCTGATAGTTACTTCTATTTTGTTTTCATCTGCAATTCTGTGTAGCTCTTCAGTTGTAATTCTATTTGGTTAAATATTTTGCATATAATACGCAAACATTTATTAATACATGTTTGTATTTTCTCCTAGTGTTTTTAGCTCCTTTTCATGTTTCGGCCTCATATATGTTGTGTAGTAAAACACTCTTTACATTTGTTCGAAATAGCCTTATCTTTGTCTTGCTGGATATGTTGGTCGAAGCCCATACTCTGTTAAGCATATTGAAAGCATTTTGTGCTAATTTAATTCTTCTCTAGATATCGCCTTCTGTGCCTCCTTGTACTTTTATTATGCTTCTTAAATAGTAGATCTCCTCATCTTCTTCTATTTCTGTCTCTCCTATGTGTATTCTTTCTGCATCCCTTGTATGGCTTTTCTTTTTGTCTTCTTTGCATTTATTTGTAGGCCTATTTTCTTTGCATTTTACATTAATCATGTAGTTTTGTCCTGCATTTGTTGTTTGTTTGTTGTTATGAGACATATATCTGCAAACTGTACATCCTCCAATTTACTGCATCATCATCATTCAGCTTATCGAAGTCCACTGCTGGACGTAAGCCTCTCTTAACAGCTTCCACTGTGCTCGGTCTTGTGCTGTCTGTATCCAGTTGGTGTTAATGCGTTTTAAGTCGTCGGTCCATCTGGTGGCGGGACGTCCTCTGTTCCTTAAAGCTTCCGATCTAGGCCTTCATTCAAGAATTCTTCTTGTCCATCTGTCGCCGGTAGTTCTTGCAATGTGTCCCCTCCAGTTCCATTTTAGTACAGCTATTCTCTCCACGGCATCTATAACTCTGGTTCTTCTGCGTATTTCTGTGTTGGGTATGTGATCCCTGAGAGAGATTCCTAGCAATGATCGTTCCATCGCTAGTTGTGTAACCCGTATTTTCTTAGTTGTCCATTTAGTCAGTATTAAGAGTTTCCGCGCCGTAGGTAAGGACTTGGAGGACAGGGACACACTGGTTTAAGACCTTTTTCTTCAGACAAATTGGCAGGTCTGTCTTAAACACATATTTGAGATTCCCGTAGGCAGCCCATGCAAGGCCTATTCTTCGAAGGATTTCGTAGGTTTGATTGTCTTTGCCGATGGTCATGTCCAACGTATTTGAAAGATGTAGTTTCCTCCACTCTGATACCATCTGTGTATAGTGTATATGCCCTCGCCGAGCAAGAGATTTGTCATTATTTGGGTTTTGGAGTAATTTATTTTGAGTCCTACTTTCTTTGACCCTTCGTTCAGATCTTTTAACATTTTGATGACATCATCCAGTCGATCGGCTATGAGGACCAGAGATCATCAGCAAATCTCAAGTGATTTAGTCGCTCGCCATTTATATTTACTGCATACTGCCTACTTAATGCCTATTTACTTGTCCCCCGTGTTCTCCATAACAATTTTAAAAAGTATTGGTGAAAGACCGCAGCCCTGACGGATCAATTTTTCTAATTTTATTTGTTCTGAGAGTATTCTTTCGTGTTCCACTCTTGCTGTATAGTCGTCATACAACACCGTCATAATCCTTATGTATGTACTTTTCTCGTAACCCATATTGTCTTAGAATTTTCTTCCACATCCCCTCGTTGTATTTGAAACATAACAATAAATAATGAAATAAATATAAATAAAATATCAGAGATGGAAATCAAAAAAAGTGTAGGAGGCAGAGCTCCGACGAATATGTGGAACACAACAATATTATCAGGCTACTTAGTTATATCTATCTATTTATTTATGAAGGACCTGCATTATATTCTTGAGGGCGGGGGAGGGGGGCTGGAACTTTCTGCTACGCCTCTTTGACCTTTGACAGCTCTAATTATATATTGGAAAGTATGCAAAATTAGTACATTTTTATCGGAATTGCAGTAAATGTATGAATGGTTATTTCGAGTTTTAGGTATGTATTTAGAAATTATTGTTTATACTCTAGACGAGTTAATCCAAAAACATTAATTTAAGTATATACATAAATAATATGTATGTGTTACTCTTAATATTGAATTACATTTTTGAATGCTTGAGTAATGTGGGTTTTAGATAGTTTTGATCAAAGAATATGTAAGTTGGCCTGTGCAAACTTGATTCACCAATTTTATCAAATTCATCATTCGTCAGAATAAAAATAACCGAATCGCCATGCTGCACATGACTATGCAACCCAAAATGCACGTAATAAAAGCTTTTTGGTGATACTTCAACATTATTTACAGATTTGAGAAATTTCTTTGTAATATTCGGTCGATTTCCAAGCTAAATTCTGTCTTGAGCAGAAATTAAAAAATACATTAACACGCGTATACATTAATTACATTTATTTTTCGTTTGGCTTCACACAGATTTAACAATCTGATTCATTCTTTGTATTTATTTTGTTGTTGCTTGTTATTTCAAAATTTTTAATTTCAGTTAAATCAGAGAGAGCTGTAATTTATGTGCCTTGTTTATTTTAAATTATATTCAATAGAAAATTCAGTTCGCATGTCAATTATTGGTGGTATATTAATTTATTTTTAGTTTCTGATGGAGAACAAATTTTTGCAATTATGCCCACTTGATATAAATCGAAACAAACTAGTTTCCTTTGTAATTAGTCATGGTTGTCGATTATACTTGTTATAGGAATAAATTACGTTTGGAAGGTTAACATTCTACGAGTAATTTTTTTGAAATTAGTAGTTTAACTAATTAAAGATTTTTTCTGCTATGATTATTTCTTTTAAAAAACAGCTAATTTAATTTATAATTAAAGAATGTTAATATCTTTCACGATAGCAGGTTCACGAACAAAAGTAGGTATATCGTTACATGTCAAAGAAGCTTTTTATTTCATTAAAAGTACTTTTACACAATATAATGATATTTAAGCTGATTTATGACCTTTTTGCCAGCTGCAAAGAAGATTAAAAATAATTAGCTCGAATTAATGTTTCTGACAGGTGCTATAATAATGTTAACCACAAGTGAAAGCCACGAAGATCTCGAAAACCCCCATTAAATTATCGAAGTTGTATTGTATTAGGTGTTAGAAGTTTGTTTTAGTTTGAAAATAAATTATTGCCGTCAGGTACATTCTTTTCGATATATTTTTAAATTAATTAATTTTCTTCTTTAACTCGCTTTTTACGAGCCATATTTCGTTAAAGTCAAACAGAACCAAAGTTTCTTTAATTTGTCGAGTTTTTCTAATTATTAGCAATTAGTGCAAAATACGAACGACTCAATTAGAATTACGAATTCTCAAACGAACTGAACATTTAGCGATTAAAATTTAAGATTTTGTGGGAAATAGGGTCTAAATAAGTTAGGTGATATCAAGGAAAAGTTTTCAAAGAGACCTGAAAGAGGGACAGTTCTTGCTGCTTATTAAGTTTCCGATTTCTGAACGAGGGTGGTTTAGTTTTAATTGAGGAAAGTTATCTCTCGGTATTATGTGCCGTAGTACGATTATTCTTACTGGAAATTACTAAACATAGGAAGGAAGCTGTTGTATCGTTTCCGGAAGCTATTTTCTTTGAGATTTTAAGTCGTATCTATATTGAACATCTTAAAAGTAATGTTTTAACAACGTTTTGTTTTTTTAATACATGACAAAAAACTTGTTTTTAAATAATGAACTGTGATTTTAAAATGAATTAAGGAGCTCTAAAAATACCTTGGTATTGTAATGTGATTTTGATGTTTCTTCAAACAATTCTTTTCCTTCATCTTCGTCTTTTTTATTATTGGTTTCAGCTTTATGCAATTGCGTGTTCCATATACATAGATACAAACTATTTTGGTTTTATTACAAGCTGTATTACCATTTTTAGGTCTTCTTGAATTTGGGGTATTTTCTGTTACTTGATTTAATGTTTATTTTCTTGGCATTTGAACTACATACATATATGTTTCTCTACCTACTTTGGTCCATTTTATTATTTTGTATTTTACATCGATTTCTTACATTTCCACGAACTCGGTCGGTGTTTTCTTTTTCTGTTATTTTTCATTTAAATATTGAATGTCATCGTGCTGCTGCTGCTGGCTTGCGTGCAGTTTGTTTCAGGGTTTGTTTCAGATGAATAAATTATTACATGTCTTGCGATAGAGTTGTATATCCTTATTTTAGTATTGATATTAGAAGCAGTTTTTCCGCATCAGAATTCAGACATATTCTTAGCCATTTAACATTTTATAGTGTTTTCTTCACTGAATAATCTTGCGCTGTGCTAGTCCCTACAGGCCTACACAATAAAAACTTATAATGTGTTCAATTGGTCTGTAAATTGCTAATTCACATTGTTAAGGATTTTCTACTGATACAATGACTTTGGTTTTACTTCCAAGTACTTTCATATTTACTTTTTTTATGCCTTTGCAAATTGTAACAGCAGTCGTTGAAGACTTTGTTCTATGCAAGCATCGTTTGGCATTGTTTGCGTAACACAGCTGGGTGGTTTATTAAAATTTGTTTATTAGTGCTTGCTATGAAAATTTATATCTGTCTTTCTTCATAGTTCAAGACATTAACATAACAAAGTAATTAAAGTGAATTTGAAGACTTCCACGGTCAGTGTCAGCATTAACTAAACGTCTTCCGGATTGGGACCGTGTCATTTTGAGACAAAAGACTCAACGTTTCGCCTACTTTTTTAAGGGGCTTCTTCAGGAGGAGAGGGAGCACTAAAAGAGCACGGTAACTCAACGTGTCAACCACGCCAGAGGCGAAACTCTTTTAGCAAGAGGCAGAAGGGTAACATTAACTCAACTTGTCAACCAAGCCAGAGGCGCAACCCTTCTGAATACTTGGAAGTCCGCTATCATTACTGGTTACGTTCCCTCCATCCCTGATCAATCGTCGTCACAGTGCGATACGCTTGGCCGGATACAGCCGGTATAAAGTCGCTGCCTTTTCTGTTTCACTTCAGAAGGGTTTCGCCTCTGGCTTGGTTGACAAGTTGAGTTACCGTTGCGCTTCTGCCTCTTGCTAAAAGAGTTTCGCCTCTGGCGTGGTTGACACGTTGAGTTACCGTGCTCTTTTAGTGCTCCCTTTCCTCCTGAAGAAGCCCCTTAAAAAAAGTGGGCGAAACGTTGAGTCTTTTGTCGCAAAATGACACTGTCCCAATCCGGAAGACGTTTAGTTAAAGTAATTAAATGTAGGTATGCAAACTAACATAAGATATTGATTTTGTCCCGATTAATTTTAAGTTTGGTGTTATTTGGAGATAGTCTTCGTATCTTCGTATTTTTTCAGTTATTCCATTCATTAGATATGATTCATTTGGTTTAGAGAATCTCCTCGTATGATTTCTTTCCAATTTTTGCCAACATTTCTTTTTATTATGTATGTAATGCCAGCATGTTTTTGCAAGATAATTCTCGTATATTCAAGAGATATTCTATCAAAAGTTTTTTCAGCATACATAACAAGTACTCCGAGTGTATTGATGTATTATGTATTCTATTCTATTCTATTTTTCTGTCATTTTTTTTCAAAATAAAAATAGCTTTTACAAATGATTTTCTTTGTCTAAACCTAGCTGTTGCTTTTTTGTGTACACTGATTCTTTGTGATGTTACGTCTCTTCGTAAGTTTGTACAAACTTAAGCTGTCGTGTAAAGTAGGTTTATTGCATCATACTTTTGTGGTGGCTGTTTTTCTTCTTCTTTAGACACTACAATTTTACGAATTTTCGGTAATTTTTTGTGAACTTTATTAGTCACTACTTCGTCGTATTTTAATATTTTACTGCTTATCGGATGTATTGCTTCTATTTCTTGTTTTAATTTAGCTTTCCAATGAATTTTTCTAGAAGACATAGTGCTGAACCTGGGTCATCATTGTCATGGAAGAACGGCAGAGAAACAGGAAGAGCAAGACGATTTTTAAATAGTTCAACCGTTACAAATTAGAAAGCTTAAAAGATTCTTACCTTCATTTTCTATATAAAATGAGATTGGCACGCAAACTAACCGAACAAATAGAACCAAGTGTTGAAGAAATGTATAACAAACTAAAAAAGTAGTATACACAGTGCAGCCAAAGAAAGAACAAAAACTCATGGTGGGCAGAAGAAGGCACCAGGTCCTGGAGGGATATCGATCAAACTAATAAAATGTACAAATACGCAAGTATTAGAAGTATTATGTCGTATTTTTAACAAGTGTCTGGTTACCTTAGATGAAGTTCCAAGAGACTGGAATTTAGCCTATTTAGCTTCAATATACCGTGAGTTCAAATTTTTTTTAGATAAGGGTTGGCCATGAGATATTAACTGTTATCACTGTGTTGCTGTCATAATGCTGTTGTGCAAATTTCAATAAAATTGTAAAAACAATGGTTTTCACAGTGGAGCATAAAACATTTATGACTGAATCATGATCAACCTCTATCGAAATTTTTTGGTACTCACGGTATAAAAAGGGAGACAGAAGAGCTTGTGAGAATTATAGAGGCATCAGTGTTTTATCAGCGGTAGGAAGACTGTATGGCAAGTTAAAAAATGATAGAGAATGAATGGAAAGATATAGAAGAACAAAGCGGTTTTCGATCAGAGATCTTGTATTGATGATATTTTTATCATCAATTAATTAACTGAGAACTTATAAACCTCATTCACTAAAAAAGCCTATGGATCGATACTGCTAAATACTTAAATTATGGAAAAATCTGGAAGAAAATAAACAAATATTCAAAACGTACATGGATGCTCTTAAGAAATTATATCAAATCTGCACAACATATATAAAAAACAAAAATACTTTATCCCACCTGTTTGTTCCAATAAAAGTACTCAAGCAAGGATGAAAATCATTTTAACCCGAAGAACACTCGAAGAATGGAGAGTAAGCATCGCGACACCGATTTTTAAGAGAGGAAATAAGAACGACCCCAGAACTATAGAGCAATAACACTATTACACTCCACAAGTAAGCTTCTAACCAAAATTATAACCAGCAAAATAACTAAGAAAATAGAAATAAGTGAGGAACAACAAGGCTTTAGGCAAAATAGGTCGACGATTGATGCAATATTCATTCTAAGGCAGATAATTGAAAAGTCAATAGAGTTTAACAAACCCTTGTACCTCACAAAGGCCTTCGATAGAGTACAACTGCCTGACGTCATATCAATACTCCAAGAAAATAGAATTGAACAAAACTACAGCAAAGTTATCGAACACCTCAATAAGAATAATAAGACCCGTATAAAGACCAGCCAAGGATTGACCAAAGAAGTACCTATAATGACAGGAATCTGACAAGGAGACAGCATGAGCCCAATCCTATTCAACTTAATACAAAATGTCAAGGAAGTTAATGTAGGATATAGAATGGGACAAGAGGCGATGATGCAGTATTGATGGCGGAAAATGAAGACGACTTGCAACGACAACTGTATAGATTCAAAATGACTGCAGAAAAGTTTAACATGCAGATATCAGCAGAGAAGACGGAATCGATGGTTATATCGAGAGATCCTATCAGATGCAAACTGGTAGTAAATGACCAACTCATTAAACAAAATATGCGATATAGTTATCTAGGAGTGGAAATATCGAGCTGTAAAAATCTACATCAAGTGGTTCGAACCCAAGCTAACAAATCATCGAGAATATCAGGTTATCTAAGACATCTCATCTGGAAAAATAAGTACCTACATGTCCACAGAAAACAAAGTCCGCATATATGTATGTATAAAACCACCATTAGACCAGTGCTAATATACGCAGCGCAAACTCAAGCAGAAACCTCAAAAATAAAAAACATACAAAGGACTACCGAAATGAAAATGCTAAGAACAATTAAGGGAGTAAGCTTAAGGGATCAAATGAGAAGTACATCAATACGAGAAGAACTCAAAGTAGAAGACGTAGTAAGGTTTACAAGAGCGAGACGAAGATACTCGAGGGATCATGTTGACAGAACGGGGGAAAATCGATGGGCAAAAAACGAAAGGCCAAATACAAGGAGACCTCCTGGCCAACCACCCAAGAAATGGCATGTAAGCTGGACCTCTGCATCTGCAAGAGGCTTAATAAAACAGAAAAAACAAGACAAAGTCTTAAAAGAAAGAAGAAGAAGAAGAAGCAAGGATGTGATCTCTCCCCAACAATTCTTAAAATATTTCTTCAAACAGCAATCGCAAAATGGACCACGAAATGTTACCCAATGGGGATAGATATAGGAGACCGCAAGTTACATAATTTGCTTTTCGCAGACGACCAGAGAATACTAACAGAAGATGAGCAGAATATGATCTTGTATATGCTGCGTTACATGTGGAGTGGAAATATGGTTTCTAAATAAAATCACATAAGGAATAACAATGTTCGTGCAGAAAGTGAAACGGAATACACTTTTATGTATTATCTGTAGCCTCTTATATCTTTCGGTGTCGAGGCTGGTGCGTTAATGTACGAGGCTCTACGCGTGCTATGCACAATCCGGCCTGTCTCTGCGGGTTACGAAGTTAGTGTGCCGTTTTTACCTATATACTGAACCATGTGTAGAGCGTAATGTGTATGTATGTGTAGGACCGTGTTACTTTACCTCCTAGGCCTGTGTTCGGAGAAGAGAGTCGTTAATTAGGTGCCCAACTACGAATCGTCACCAGGGGATTCCAACCAACGACTAGCGTAACGCTAGCCTGACGCTCTACTACTGCGCCACCCTGGCCACTTTAGTGGATAAAATAAAAGAAAAACATTTAAAATGGGATGGTCATATAGGAAGAACGACTCCCGCTGCAAGTATGGATATGGGAACCGCCAGAAAGAAGAAAAAAAGGCTTCCCAAGAACACTGTGGAAAAAGTACATAACGCAATGTAACAAACTCACCTATATATAACATAAAGAGTTTTCTGTTTCTAAGTAGGTCATTTACTGTTGATTTATGATAATATCACCCTAATAGTAACATCATGATCTGCTATGACCTAAAAAGTTCGTTAATGCATTAGACATTAGGAAGCTCTGTAAAGGATGTTACCTTGTTTTAGATAATCGAAACTGAAGGTTAATTGAACAAGCAAAATTATCAGTCTGTCTATGCTTTCTTATCTGAAGAGTAGATTTAAATATAAAGAAGTCTGGTTAAGAAATACCTTAGTTTTGGAGGATGCCTTTGGATAGAAATATTTCTGCATTTAATCAAATGCAACTTTCAAAAAATTCGTATTATTGAGATTAAAAATTAAATTTAATAATTTAATAATTACCACTCCTTACAGCACTTGCTGGCAAGCCTTCTAGTCTTCTAATTGCCTTGCTTATTTTTGGGTCCTCCATCTTCATCGCCTTGTGCTTTTTTATCCTTTTCATTTCCAAGTGTATTAATAATAATAAAATATATGCCTCATTAGTTGAGGGTTAGCTGCACAAACACTCCCTAACAGTATTCTAAATATGTGTAGATATTTTTCAAGTTTCAATATAAGGTACACACAAAGGTACAGTTTTATTTTATATGTAGTATAAAATTTTGTTGTTGTTTCATAGCGGTGTTATTTTGGAATTTATTTGTTAGCGAAAGTATTTACTTAATGAATGTTTGCCATATTTCTTTCACCCTTACGTGAGGTTGCTATCATTCCTATCATTTTTGTCTCTCTATAATAATTACACTGCGTAATTAGCTATAAATATGTAGTAAACATTATTTCGAAAGTATTAAATTTAAGAACGACGCGAGATCATGCTTTATTTAACCTCGGTTGCAATTGTCAGTCGTATATAGATCGAGGATACCAATTTTTAGTACTCCTTTAGTTGGTGACTGTGTTATTCGTTTCATATTTTATAGTGTAATAAATATTAGAGTTGAGTAGACATTACATCGGTGTTTTATATGTCCCATGTGTATGCTATGGATCCCCCCATATATGAGAGGCATACATGTATTTGCGGGAAGCCACGCGGCTTCCAAGTTATTAAGCATGTTTATTACAGGTACATCGTACATTAGGCTTCATCTCATATTATATCATTTGGACACTCGTAAGTTTCTTCTTTAATAGTCCTTTGTTTTTCATTTCCACGTTAACAATAAATGACGTACATATTTCCTGACCTGATTTTCTTTTCATGCTTTCATCAGTTGTATCACTTTGCGCTTTTGATTTCGTTCACACGATACATTTAAAAGAAAGTGTGAGATTGTTTGTCTTTCTTTTTGTTTTATTGAGAACAGATTTTTTTTATCTAAGCACTTTATACGAAGTAGAACTTGCCAAACACAAATTGGGTATGTTTTCGGTTTTTATGTTACTGGTGCTATAATTACCTCAGCAACGATCAAGTAACCAGAAAACTCAGCATTCACTTGGTTTTTAAGTTTCAGCGGATAAATGTCTATTGTTGTAGTTGACCCTAATTAGGTTTAGCTCTGGTTTTCTTCAAGCTGATGCATCAGAATTGCTTAGCATTGAAAAGTCGCTAAGATTTTCATTTGCAGTTCAGAGAACAAATCGCTTTTCTTTTTGGCATTATGAAGTTTAGTTAGGTTAAAAGGCAAACAAATCCGAGCAGAAATAAATGGGTTTGGGTAGCTTTTAATTAATTTATCTTCTTGAGTTTCACGGTACACGTTATTGATTTATAGTCGAAGGGGTTCTCTTGTGAGGTTATCTTATTGTTGGTAACTAAACTATGTATTTTAAACAGTTTCATGAAAAACGCCTCTCCATTATAGGGGGTGAAATTCTGTACGAATATTATGAAGATTGAAGTATAAATGGAGCATAAATAATATAAAGTATTGTTACAGATTTAATTTGCAAGGTTGTAAGTAGTGGGTGCTGTTCCCGACGATTTTTTCAATCCCGGGAATCGGGATTGAAAGTTCGTGAAATCCCGGGATTTCCCGGGAACCGGGAAGTTTTATTTTAATATTATACCTTTGATATTATAGAGCAATTTAATTATTTTTATTGAAAGAAAAATAAAACTTAGTAGAAAACAAAAACATATTTATTATTTCATTATTTAAAAAATTAAAAAAAAAACAATAAACCTCCTTTTTTTAAGAAAACATTAAGCAAAAATAACAGGAAATAAATATTTAATTTATACGTCTTGCTGATTTTTAAAAAACACACAACAACAAAATGATCAGATAGAGGCCCAGGCATGGGCAACCTTTCCTAGTTCTGGGGCCAAATTATCATTCTGTCTCCAAGTCCAGGGCCGGACCAAATTATTACATAAAACAAATTAATATTAAATGAATTAAAACAAAAGTTACTACTTCTTATTTCATTTATTTATAATATAATGCTCTGGTATAAAGCTCTGCGTTGGCAGGTGCCTTAAATTCTATGCTAAAGCCCTGATTATTGGTGTCATAAAATTGCTATGAGCTATTTTGTGTCTACTAACTTCGCTGAAATAGATCAGGGCCTAATCAAAAGAAGTAGAGGGCCGGTGGTTGCCCATATGTGAGATAGACCAACGCGTTTTTTTGTACGATTGTGCCGCAAATTGAAAAAAACGCGTTCTGATTGTGTCGATGTCGATTTTATAGTCTCGTCCCGGGATTTACAACGTGAATCCCGGGAGTCGGGATTATAAAAATCAGCTAATTTCCCGGGATTTCGCTCCCGGGAAATCCCGGGAAGGACCCACTAGCTTGTAAGCATTCGGTAGAAATATTATTTAAACTACCGTATTAGGTAGCCGTATGTCTTCACTATATTTTCGAAGTTTGCAAATTTTGGTTTATTATTAAGTAAAACAACTTAAAGTGGCATTATACTCTTAGGAGGAAGTTAATAAGTATTTCGTATCACTTCGTCACTTCCACCAGAATTCCCTTAAGTCCTGCTTTTACGGCATTTGTTAAAATTCCTCTACCTTCCGATGAATTAAACATTAATTACGCAACGGGCCCCTTAAATATTTGCCTTCTGTTTAAATATAGTTCGGATCTCTACGAAATTAGCAGAGCAGTTATTGACTTCTAAGCGTCAGGAAAGTGTAATGGAAGAAGACGATAAATATCCGCCAATTAAGGCGTTATTACAATGACGATTAATTCTTGCGGAAGTACACAAAGTTTGTTAATACAATCGAAGTACGCTGTGGTGAACTTAAAATAAAGTTCTATTAATAGACAATTTATAACTGACAAATAATTACGGAAATACCTTTAAAAGGAATTTTTTTGGTGGTTTTACGGAATTATTTAATTGGTGGTTCTTCTATTAAGATGTTGTAAGTATATACTTACTTACCTAGTGCTCTTTAAAGCTAACATTATTTGTGTTGTAGTCGAGGGTTTATGCTGACTGTCTAAATCTAAAATCATGTTATGTATGTATTTATTTAGTTTACTGTGTTGATGTAAAACCAGAATAAATTTAAATTCAGATATATTGTTATTATCTATTTCGTGAAAATGTTCAAGTTTAGAAAAAGAAAAATATTTTCGATTTTCGTATATCGAAATGCATGTTTTATGCATGTTTTTTTATGTAAAGAGCACGCAAAACTCCTTTTCCGGGTCCATTCATGAATGGCTGGATAGGTGGCTATTGTGCGTGCTTTTGGTGCAGGCAAATATTCGAGGAATCTCTAGTTCGATGTAAAGCTCGGAATGTGCAAGTCTCGGAGAAATTTATCAAAACTGTTTAAAGAAAATACAAACTCGCGATAGAATCATAAGTTTGCAATTTAAAGCATGTACAAATAATTAAGCTGTACCCAATGAATTTATAAGCTAGATTTTATATTGCTGTAAATCTATTTTCGTGTTGTTTTTGTAACATTTGTAAGAGTTATGAAATTTTTTAATAAATAAAAAAATCACAGTTAAAGTGAAGGGATTAAAGGCTTTGTTTAATTGAAAATAACAAGTTAAAACGGTAACTGAAGGATATTTTAAATAATAATAAAAACGTTGACGTGCTCTTTTATTTTATATAAAATGTTGTTTAACGCTCATGTCAAATACACCCTCAAACCAGAGGCAGTAACGCTTTGGGGTTGGTTATTATGGATGGATTTATATAACCTATATTGTGCAAATTTCTGCAAACGAGGCAAATAACTGGTGCGTAGCATTTACAAAATCACATTGAGCATATCGATATTTGGAACGCTACTAAAGAAAACTAAAATCATGTAGCCGATATACATACATAAATAGTGCATTTATAATATAATTAGTTTTGGTGAACGTATTTGGTATTAATATTGTTCTGCATATATTTTAACGTCAAAAATTATAAAATCCTAACAATGTTCTAGAATTTATCAGGAACTACATTTACTGTTACTTAACAGTTTTTAGTAGCTTTTACCGTTTATAATAAGCATCCTATTGTGAAAGTTTGCATACAGTAAATAGACCCTGACAAAACTTGGAACGGTGTTTTTAAAGAAACGGTGCATGATTTGCAGAATTAATTAAATTTTATCTTCTACATACTCGAATATGTTGAGCAACTAGATTAAAGTAAACGTTGGAATTACAAATATTTTAGAAATGGTGTACAATAAAATAACTACTGAACAGAATCGCTTGCTCAAGCACAGAGTGTCTAGGTCGTTTAAACTGTTCATATTTATTAATTTATTATTTATCAGACATCCAGAGTATTTGGAATGCAAGGTAGTTTACTTACTTTATGCAATAAGTCGACAGTTTACATCTTTGATTATATTTTATTATTATTAATTTGTTCGCTTGGAAACTATTTTTAGCAAAAACTAACCTTCTATTAAAGTTTTTTAGAGTATTTTGTTTTTGGGAAGTTTAGAGAAAAGACATTTTGAATGTTTGTCCTCGACGTTCTCATACAGAATCGACAGATTTCAATTTGATATTCGAGGACTAAATCGTTTAACTTACAAATCAAAAATATTTTGTATAAATTCTTTTCCTAAGGGCATTTTGATCTGGTATAAATTCCGCCTCTTCGTAATTTGCGAAAATACTCTTGCTGTATTTTAATTTACCCAACATGCAAGTCTAGTTATAATTACGGAATAATTGCTTTTCTGTTTTTACAAAGATTTAATTAAACCGTAGACTTTAACCAGAAGCGAATAAATAAAACTATTTCAAATGGTTTGTATCCATTTACATTTGGAAACCTTTAGATATCAGCATACTGCCATTTTATCTAGGCAAAAGCAAAATTTTAATTTTAACGTTGCACCTGCACGATAAATAAAACAGAAGTAACTTCTTCAAGGATTTAGTATTTCAGGCGTATTGTATAAGGTTAGTAGTGGCACCCTCACAAAAACTTATAGCTTTGTAACCACAATAAAACCCACATATACAGTTGTAAAATTTTTATCTTCCGACGGACATTAAATTAGGTATCAGTCATAAATAAAGCAAAACAACGTACGAGTCATAAAGGTAATAAAACCGAGGTTTAATAAGATGTAATGTGATGCGGGCGTGGACCTTGCTATATTAACTGATTTTCAAAAAATATATATTTTGGAATGCTGTTAACGTTTAAATCACATAATAATGTGTTTACCGTTTGTTAAAAAAATACAGCAAATAGCAGAAATTTTACGATCTGTTAAATTAGATTTAAATGTTAATCTCAGTTAATGGTGTCAGGTATGCTGGAAACAATACTTCATCTCTGAATCGCAATTTAAATTTAGTAATTGTTAACTTTTTTTGGTGTAGCCGAGATGGTCGATTCTATGTATATTTGAACTTCTTTTTCATGTTACAAAAATGGTTAAATTTAGTTCAGTTGCTGGAAAAATTCCTTTAACGTCTAAAATACAAACGGCTTTCAGAATGTTATTTTTGAATATATAAAAATGCCAGCCTGCTTGGTATAAATAGCTACTTAAACCTTGTTGTTAACTCCTAAATATTAAAATAGAATTTTCATATTTCATATTGTATTTGCAGATTAAGAAAGATATGTTCAGTATTCGTAACAATTCATTCATATTAAAACCATTTTTCTAAAGTTATATCTCAAGAAGGCTTCTATACACTTTAAAAATAAATAAATCTGTTTATCGTGAATAATACAAGCTTTATACTAAATCGAAAACACCCACCGTGTGTTCGCATTCTATATGATAATACACCGAGGATTTTCTTTGATATCCTTTTGTTATTTTTATCACACCATCTTTTTTCGTTTTAGGTTTGTTTAAATGAGGTCAAGCAATAAAATATTAAACGTCTTTCTGCAAGTTCGTTTGAGTTTGTATCATGCGTACTTTTGGTTTAATTTTCCTTTCAACTCAACTGTTATATTGTTGTATTCTGTGTATGTCCTTTCTAACATTTTCTAATCTGAAGATTTGCTAAATATAACCGTTGTTTTCTTCTTGCGAGGTGTTTTTTGAATTTTAGAAGATTTTAGGGTTTTTAGCTAATTTCCATATGTATCTTCGTATAGGTTGTGGCGAGATATCTCCCCGGTTTGAAAAACACTAATCTACGTAGTGTAAATCATCAATGGATTTCATTACACTCCATCAAATCGTCAAGCGGTAGTGAACGACTTCTACTTTTATGCTTTTCGATTGTTTCCTGCCAGAATTTAAAAGCATAAAAACAACTTGGGTTTGTAAAAAGTTGAATAATAATCTGGTATGGGGTTGTAAACTCATTTTCTTGTTGAAACCATTGTATTAAAAAAACTTAGAATCGTGACCAACCAACCAACCAACATGACTTATATAACTATCATTAATACTAAAAACAAATTGGCCACCGGTGGACCCCAATTTTCATGTCCAGTGAGCACCATGTAGTAGTTGTGCCAACACATTATTCAGGAGGCGACCTCAAATTTCATGGTTTTATAACTTCTAACTTTGTCACCATATCCAAATCTTTTTTTAAACGTCCTCTCTTATGGTGGAGAAATTTTTCTGGATGATTGAATTTCATATTTTTGGATTATCCGCGAGGTCGTATTCATAGTTCTTTGAAAGGTGCTCCGCAGACTTGTTTTTATTTCATTAACTCTTGTAAATTCGAGCTTCCTTACCGTAAAATTGCTCTTTCAGAATTTGGATAACGTTGTGTGTCCTAAAATAAGTCGCTGGATGCACGCTGACGTACCTTCAGCGACGGACGCTGTTTCGCAGCAGCGGGTCTTTTGTGTTTCGGTCCCGCATTCTATTGGTAGTCAAAATTAAAAATATAAGTTCTTTAGATTACGTATACTAAAATGGATTTTTAACACAAAAAAATATTTCAGTTATGTAAACCTTCTAAACAATTTTCACCCCCAGAAAAAGTCAGTTGTATTGATTATTTTAAGGTTGTAAATATGGTTATTGATCAACAGATAACAATTTGAAAAATAATATTCCCTATCCAGATTAGTATGAGATTTTGGATGTTTTAGTTTAGTTTGTGTAAGGGTTTTTGTGATACTTTTATGTATTCCTGAAAAAGATTTAATCTGACTCCTAGAGTACGAAGTTAACCAACGTTAATGCACGTTGAAAATCTTGTAAGGGAATCGAAACTCTAACTTTAAATGCAATTGTCGCACCCTAAGTACTGGGGAACTGCAACCATAGATTTCCATCCGATAAACAAACTCAATCTTCATTCAGAATAGGAATGCACGTAGGTGTGAATATAGCTAAAAATCTGTGCTTTGCAAGTTGATAGGCCAAGAGATATTTTCCTCTAACAGAGTGTTCAAATAAGTTCGTCAAATTCAAGTTTCACATTTTGGTTTGTCAAAGACAATAGTAGGTAATTATAATTCTCCATTGGTTATTTTAACAAGTTCAGAGCTCGGATTGGGTTGTTAGTTTACCTAAAAGTACATATTTTTAATGCAACTTAAAATTATGACATATTTGTTAAAAGCAGCTACTAAATATACTTAAAATAATTACAACGTATAACGTTATAGCTAAATTTTATCACATTTTAGTAGAGTGGAGATTAAGGGCTAGAATAAGAAGTTCATCCGTAAGTCGTTCCTTTAAGGTTAAAATATTGTGTGTCATTTTATAAAAAGATTGCTTCAACATTCGTGTCTGTAATTAATTCGTTCTTTTCTGTTTTCTTTCCACGGCGTTATAATACCTGAAGAATGTGTCCTGTTGTACAATTTTCTTCCATTTGTCCGTTTGCTACTTTTCTTTTCAGTCTTCCTCGATGTTTTCTATCCGCCTTGCCTTCGTCCTTCTGATTTTCTCTCCAATACAATCTGTTTCAGTCCACTCTACGTGCCTTACCACGTTTAGTTTTTACTCACTTTTATTAAATAGTTGTTTCTACGTGTTTTTTTTGTAAATTACTTTATAAATTCGTCTTAATCGGTTTCTTTTCCGGATGGAAAAAATAAAAAACGAAATAGACTGCATAAAACGAAATCAAAAATACATCAGTCTTGAATAGATTCACAAGAAATAGTGATCACAAACTACTAAGAACTGGCGTAGTTAAATGCAAATAAATAGCAAGTCACATAAAACTGACACAAAAAAGTTAAAGTATAAAAGACGAAAGTTCCAGTAAGTACTTAACATTTAAGAGAAGGAACGATTGTTAACCTTAAGGACGTAATAACGAAGTATGATTAGAAACTGGAAATAATACAGTAAAGGATCTCAGAAAGACAATATGGAACAAAATTAGCAAATGAACTAAAAATCTAATGGAAAAGAGAAGACAGTTAGGATCGATCATAAGACTAAAGAAATACTCAAGAATATTGGAAGTTTAAATCAAGAACTCGATAAGAATATCAAAGAAGATGTTAAAACTTACAACCAAGAAATAATAAGTGATACAATAAAAAATATTAGAAACCTTAAAGTAATGAGAAGAAATCTTATAAAAGATAAAAAAGGAATAATAAAACTGAAAGACGAGAGTGGCGAAATCCATACGAATAAAAATGAAAATTTGCAAATATAAAACTGTTAGATACGAAAATCAACAAACATAAATTCGAAAGATATATCGGAAATCACAATAGAAGAAATAAGGAATTCGCTAAAAAAGGATATGGGAAATAAAGGCCTGCTGGAAGGGATACAATAATAGAATATAAAAAGGAGAGAAATGTCCAGAAGAGGGCAGAATGCCAACAAAATGAAGAAATGCAGTAATCATATTAATTCACAAAAAAAACATAAAATTGACTAATTATAGACCGATACGTCTACTTTCTCAATTGTACAAATTATTCTCCAAGATATTAACAAATAGATTTACTAAAATTTTTGTATCAAAAAATGGGCAAACTGGATTCAGGAAAGGGTATTTAAATACATTGAATCATTTATAAACACAGAATTTTAATAGAAAAAACCACAGATTAAGTTACCTGTATAGTATATGGTTTGTCAATTACGAGAAAGCTTTCGACATTCTAGACTTCTAGAGCAGTTTTCAATAATGGAAGCACTTCACAACTGTAGAATAAGTTCTGGGTATTAAGGTTACTGTAAACAGTTAAATTACAAAATCAAAATACAGAACCCATAAAAGTACAGAGAGGAATTCGGTAATATACCGCCCAAACGCTTCACAACCTTAGATAAGGGAATAAATGTGAATAATGAAAGGCTTAACAGTTAACGTTATGCAGATGATGTGGTGGTAATAGGAAATAGTACCGAAGAGCTTCAGGTGATGTTGTCTGAATTAAAACTCAATTACAGTAGGATTAAGAATTAATATCAACAAAATAAAAATAATCACAGGAAACGATAAAAATGAGGAAATGAAAATAGAAATTGATGGAAAGAAGTCGAAAAAGTGTCAGAATACGACAAAAGAGTACAATTGGAAAGACAAACTAAACGGTGGAGCTAAATAGAAGAATTAAGCAAGCATGGAACGCGTTTGGTAAATTAAGGTAAATTCTTAAACTAGCAGAAAGCCAAAGTGTCCAACTAGTGAATCCTCCCAGTCGTGGCATAATGGTAGCGAAACGTGAGAATTAATGAGGAAAATTATGACTAAAATGTTAATAACACAACGAAACATGCAGAGAGGAATGTTAGAAATGACAGTGAGGGTCAGAAAAACGACAATCTGGTTAAGAGCAAAAATCAAAGATGCCCGAAAAATAATAATGACACAACTGCAATAGTGATAGAAAATAATTGGCCCAAAATGGATACAAGTGGTACAAGAGCGAGAAGAATGTTGAAGAATTTGGAAGGCTTATGTTCAAGCATGGGCGGAACAAAGCTGTATAAAGAAGAAGAAAAAGAAATTTTCTCTTCGAAAAAATGGAGTCATTTTCGTCTTTGCTGCTTAGCATCCATGTTTCTCTTACATATGTTAACATCAGTCTTGTGAAGTCTGAGTTTAGCTTTCCTTCTTATGTTTTTAGATTTAAAAACGTCATGCAGGACCCAACTTAAGCTATTTTGACGTTTATTACTCTTGTGTTATGTTATTATTTATTATTGTTATTATGATTCCCAGATATTTAATTTTGCTTATTTCTTGAAACTTTCTGGGCAACTTTGCTTATCTCTGCTCGTTAGCAAATTTTTGCCCAGTCTTGGTTTACCTTCAACTCTGTTCTATTTGTTTCCTTTTCTAATCCTAAACCTAAAAAGGCGTTTCTAAAGCTCTTTTGCCTTTCCCTATTTACTTAATATCCCGCCAGCATAAGCTAAATAGTGTATACAAATATATACTTCTTTTCTATTGTAGATTCTAACACCTGTTTTTTGCTCTCCCTAATACGGTGTTAAATAGAGTTGTAACTTCGATTGGTCCTGTTAAGTTACCTGTCTACTTTTGTTGTATTGGTAGTTTCGTGACTGTGGTTTTAACTAGTTTGATGTAATAGTTTTCTAGGATGTTAAGTTGTTTTATGCTTTCTCATAAGTATTTTTTATTTATTGTGTCTCAGATATTTCTAAAATTCATCCAGTGAAGTTTTTTAAATCACATTATACACAATGCATTAATGTCGTTTTTATGAAAATGCACCATCTGGTAGCTTATCTGCAGATGTCCAAGATCCAATTCAATAAATAACTTAACGTAATCAAGTTACACATATCTTTTGTAAACATTACTTGCTGATTATTAAAATTAGTTTTTAAATAAATAAATAATACTTCTTGATTACAAGTCTCATTATTAATACTATAATGGACAGGATGCAAAGTTACTTTAAACAACACATAATTATCTGACCTTCAGCCACTAACGAAACGGTTATTACGTGAACTAGTTAACCAAATCCTTGTTAAACGAAGAACTGAATTAAGAAACCATTCCTCAGCAGGCGTCTCTCCGTACGCTCGATGCCAGCAAGTAGAACCAAATTACCGAAATAGCATCCCCAAGCGGAACCAAATTTCACAGGAATCAAATATCCAAAAGTAACTACCACTTGAACAGGAACCAAAATTTAGCCTAAGACTGCACCATTCTGCTCGATTCGTTATACAAATTACGCCAAGTATGGCTTTAAACCAATAACACTTCATTCTTGCACCAAGATACTCTTAGGACGCCGCCAAAGAAATTTACGTCCGTTCGCTCTCTCAACCCACAATCAACAACCTCTTTTATTATTTTCGTTGTCATCTCCCCCCCCCCCCCCCCCAAACACCTTTTGTATCAAATTTTTAAAATATTTTCCCATGACTTATACATCCTTGGATTAAATTGTTTCAGGCAAATATAAGCTAAAACCAGGATCAGTTCGAATGTCAACAAACTCAAATTAGGAAATAGAAACAACATTCCGAAGCTTTCGCCCTAAACTGCCAAATAAACCATTAGCAAAACTCTAAATTAATAACTATAAAGGCAAATTGGAAGAACAATTAATTAAAAATTGTTACAAAGTTTTAATAATGTACCTACTGTTGTTTGTTTGTTTGTTTGTTAGTTTGTTTGTCTGTTTGTTTACTGAGTGGGATTCTATCTTTCAGGTATCACAGAAAAACATGCACAGCCAAACTGTATGTCACTCTTGATATATTCACTATAACCATGGTAAAACATTTATTACATTATTTGTTTATGGTGCATTTGCAAAAAAACGACATTTACTGTATACAACTCATATACATTTTTGTTGTATACTTAGCATTTTTCCATTATTAGTTTAATACTCGAAATATGGTAAATTGTGGACCTCATTCTTTAAAACTCGCCTGGGTATTCTCTTGTTGTTTTCTACCCATGGTTTTGTTCTTTGTACTAAGGCTCACTTCGTAAGGGGTAGGTTGACTGTAACACGTCATTTTGTTTGTTTATATGAATTATCTGAAAAAAATTGGAGCAGGTACACGCCAAAGGGTTATTTCCAGAACCTGTGACATGGGTGGCGGGTTTTAATATTCAGATTAAAAATAATCGATTTCCTTGTGCTATTTTGAATCAATATTTTTTACCGTTTATAGTGGTACAAGTCCTGCATTTATTATCTTTAGTTTTATTTGTCCATTGTATTACATGAACTTTCTTTCCTAAATGAACCTTAATACGCGTTCACAGAGCATTATATTCTGCCATAATTATTGTTAGCAATGTTAAACTGAAGAATATTCTTATCAATTTGTGTAAAAAATTCAGTTAAAAGTAGGTAGCTATTAGCGCCGTAATAGAAAGCGTATACTTTAAATAAGGTCGAATATCCTGATACAACGAAGAAGGAGACAAAAGGAAAACATTTTATTGCGAAAATCACCGGCATTCCTAGCAATTTGTAAACGCTGTCGTTTCTAGTTAAGTTTGAAATATATTTGTGAATGTCACAAAGCGCAAGTGACTCCGCGACGAATCTAATTCTCCGGCTAATAAAGCTAACTTGAACATGTTTTAGTTGTGCTAATTGCAGAAGCCTGCACCCTTAATCCGTTGGAATTTATTCTCCCCTTAACGCTGGCGGAGTTTTAATTTAACTACTCAACGTTCTTGACCTGTTCGTAGTTATTGAATGCAATCGAGAAGGCGTTTTATTTTGCTGTTGTAAACCAAGAAAACTTTTAATGGTATAATTGTTTGTGTTCCAAAATGTTTCATTTATTTCAATAACGTTCGAAGGGCAAACTTTGCTCGACTATTATTCAATGGTAAATAAAATACTCTTAAACTTTATGCACTGAAACCTACATTAGGGGTTGACATTAGGGATTTAAAGCTTCCTAAACGACATGTGAATGTGATTTTACTTCCTCATATTTAGGTTTATGAGGGGAAAATTTTTGAACCCCAAAATTTAATGAATGCGCGTGATTTAGGATTTTATAAAACATTTTCATTTTATTGTTCTTCCACGATTTTATCAATTGACGATTTAAAATTGCTTAGCGTTCATGTCTTCCTGTTTACACGATTTATTGGTCTACTGTTCTATTGAATTTGGATGTTTTTCTGCTAAAATTAGCAATACAGTTGTGTGCTAATTTTCGAATAATCTTGCTGTTTCCACGGACGTGTGCAGAAGAAAACCGTTACTTAATAAATATTTAAGTGAAGTAGAAATGTTACATCATTTATTTATTTGTTCATATAACCGAATAAAAAATTGCCAATGTATTTTATGATTATTCTTTGTGCCTTAAAACATAAATAACATCAGATTTTAGTCTGCATTTTTGTATCTAAATATTTCAAGCCGTACGTATACATTTTTTAGAGTTGAAAATCCGGCTATAAAATGATGCCACAGCCAACTTACGACCTTTATGATGTTTACAAAAACGTAAAGGGAATCTTGAAATATAAAACACTTTTGAATAATTTAAAAACTGAAATTTATTCTCCGTAAATTTAAATGTAGGTTCCCTTGAAACAATATTTTAGGGAATGACAAATAAATTTTTAGGTCAAGGAAACTTTGAAAAGAACGTATGTTTTGTACCGAAACTGTTTCGTTTGTAATGGTTGCTCAGCTATTTGTTAATTGCTTTCGTGTGCGATATACAATAATTGGAATTCTAATCGAAAGTGAGCCTGAAATAAATTCTTCTTTCTTTTTATTCTGTTGTAGCCCTGCATTTTCTTTTCTTCTGTAATTACAAAAATAAATAGGATTCCCTAAATTAGACCTATTATTCGTAAATCCTGTAAAAAGTGCCACATATCTAATTTTCTATACAATTTGAAATAATAGATTTTCATTTTACTAAAATATTGTTTTGTTTGTTTCAGGTAAGAACTTCGTATATACTTAAGAGACTAAACTATAACTTCAAATAAACAAACCACCACTTTGGTAAGTTCTGAGTATTAATAATCTGCTTGCCAGCTTTTTGCAGAATTGTTGTTAAATAATAAATACGCCCGGATTAAAATTCAATTTTCTTGACAAACTGCTGGCGAACTGACGCGCTAATGCGATTTGTATCCAACTCTGGAAACCCTGCTGTTCTGAAACTTTACGTAATGTTTTTGGTTTTGTAAAATTGTTTTATACGTGATTACTAATGAAATTACCGTGTGTTGAATGATAATGTTTGTAAAAATCCTTTTTTAAACGGTTCTGAATATGTCAAAGGACCGAATTTTTCTGTGGGTAAATTTTTGAAAGGGAAGTAGGTCTTTTTCATTTATTTTGAGATATTTTTTATGTGAAATGTATTTTAAGAAAGTTCTATTTTTAAATATTTTATCTGCCCTGAACAATATGTCACGAACAGTTGAAAATATAATTAAAAGTATTACCGGAAAGCCAAGACGACTTAGGGGTACTTGGTGTTTGCTGGGCGTTAATGAGAAGTCTCGAGAAGTCAATAAGTGAGTTGCGTTGTCAAACCAACTATGTCAATACTGAATATTTCCAGGATTTCCTAACCGTATTAGAGGATATAGACTTTGTTCCTAAGTTTAATCGTTTTATAATAAATTTTTATTACAGCGGAATACGTAATTAAATACGAAACAGCATTCTTACTGCGTTTTAGTTTAAGGTTATTTACAAAATTTTCACAGTTCACAAATAAACAGAACTGAAGCTTTTCGGCTTATCACATGTAGAGTTCGCCCCTTTTTTTCGTAACTCGCCCTTTTTGTATAGTGCTAATGCTTGGGACACGGACGTTTTCGTCGTTTATGTCTGCAATAAAAAGCCTCTTAGATTATTTTTGACTAAGGCTATAGCTGCGTAAACCACTCAAAGCTCGACTTTATTGTGCAGCCAGCGTAAGTTCGACTTTTTACAAAGAAATAAAACTAAAAAATACTGCAAATTAAGAAATTTTCGAAATTTAAATTTTTCAAGTGTTTTTCCATTTTACTTGTTAGCTCTTATCAATTGAATGATAACAGAAGTATTTTTCAAACTTATTAAGTAACTAAGTTTTTTTTTTAATTTATAGGTCGGTAGAAATATGACCTGTTGTACGTCTAGCAAAGATGTAAGTAATTTATTTGAAAGCCTGCAACTAATTTAAAAGCTATGAGATGTATCGATTTTATCGTAATTTTTGAAATAGTCGAAGCGACGTAGTAATGGTTATTATTCTTATTAAGTCCACACATCCCTATATTGGGAAAAGACCCCATTGTTTCTGGCATTGTTTGCACATTAAGAACTTTCCACTTTTAGTGAGGGGTTTGCTCTACTCTTTCATAGTGGCCGGTCTTTGTGTTCACATAAATGAAATCACGTGTGCAAATGTCACCAACTCCAACTCTTGTATTCCACAGTGATGTTGATATTGCTTGAATCGTAGTAGAATAATTGTAATTTCCCCGTGGTTACTTGAAATTTTACCGAAAACAATTGAAATTTAGTCAACTTTGACGTATAAGCAACAATTTCTCGAAGCAAATGTAACCAATTTTCGCAACCATTGGTCCCATAGACTCTAGATTGTGATATGAAACTTTTTCAGTATTTATTATTACTTTCATACCCCTTCAGGGCATATTAGGTCAGTGGACAGTAAAATTTGGTCGAAAACTCAGAAGTCTATATTTGTTATACTTAGACAGTCGTGATCCTGGCTCAGTTGGTTCAGCGTGCGTCTGGCCACTGAGATGGCCCGGGTTCGATTTCCAGGGCCATACCGGAAACACCCGACCGGACAATGGTAAACCACCGAGGTGTTTCTGCCTAGTATGTCTTTTCTGGAGTAGAAGTGCAAGCACTTTCACGGTTTGGAGCCCTCGTGAAGCAGCAGGTCCCCTATGTCCATGGGGCACTTGTAAAGGTATGCCATTTTAAGAAGAAGACACAAATAACATGACCAAAGTACCAAAGTGAAAATAATAAAGTTTAAGGTTTTACCTTAAAAGCGACTAAAAGGTTTCGGATTCGCAATAATATTTTTAAGGAAAACTTTGGTAAAAAGTTTTCCGTTAAGGCTAGTTGTGACAGAATAGCTTAAATTCTGCAATTTATAGGTGGTGAAGAATCTGAAATTTCAATTTCGTTTTTTAACAGGCGCAATAACAGACTGATAATTAGTAAATTACCCTTAAAATACACGTCAGGTATGAATTGCATTCATATTATAGATTAACGAAGTCGTTGATATTATTTCTACGCCACTTTGCCATTTCTACAAAAATAAATTCTCATAATATTTAACATTTTCATCACACATATATCAGTCTTTCATATTTTTTCGTAGATTTGATTTACAATAGATAGCTCCCCTCTGTTTGTTGTCTTAAAAACAAATTCTCTCTGCCGCAAGCTTTTCTGCCCATCAGCGATTCACAACTCTCTTAACTATTTCATTAAAGAGGTTTCAATCGTAAAGTGATATCTGGTGTTTACTTGGAGTTATTCAAAGCAACTGAAAATTAAGCGAATTTCGAAAAAAAAAAAGTTTAGGGCGTCCCCAAGGGTTAGTTCTGTGACCGCTCTTATTCTTCATTTAAACTCCTTCTTCAAATTTGAATCTCTTTAAAAAATACTTCTTAGCTGATTTTTGTACTTTTCGTTGGTCAATTATACTGCCGTAATATTGTAAACAAGAAGTATACGTGGTACAAAAAACGGGCATCGTCTTATTGACGAGTTGCTTGCTTTACATCAGTCTGAATTGCAATACGTCGATACCATAAAGATCCTAGGTATTATCATCGACATTAAACTCGATTGGTCTGAAGAAGTTATTTACCTTCTTAAACGAAGACTGCTTATTGCTTAATTAAAATGCTGCGAGACTGAAGTTAACACTGACTTGGGTAATTTAATTTTGCTTCAGCACATAGCATTATTGAGTGCAGCATACGGTAATGGTTTCGCGCTAAAATTTTCATTGTACAGAAAAGAGTCGTTAAAACAGTATTAAAACTTTTCCCCCGATGATCATGCAACATTAAAAAGCTAAATTTAATGACTATACTGTCACTATTTATCTATTCTGCAGCAGTTTATTCCAAGAGATATTTTGTAACGAATAATCAAATTTACAATAACATGAATATCGTAGGTGGTTTTAGAGTTTCATTGCATCACATTGCACCTACAAAGAAAAGCCCTAAATATCTGTATCTGCAACCTCTTTTACCTTTTGGTGTCGAGGTTGGTGCGTTTGCATATGTGCTCCCTATACATATATAATTGTATTAAAATAACCCATTCCCTCTGGTTATCTGGTTATCAGACATTGTTGCAATTTAAATCAGTTTAAAATACACCTCAAAAATGTTACTTTGTCGACAATGTTTGCTAACCTATTGACGAGTTTATGTCGTATGACAGCCCTTTATAACATTTTTAATTGTTTTTGGTTATTTTATGGTTAATATTAATTAATTTTATCTTTAGTTGATTCAAAATATAAATTTCGGGGGCGACGGAATTTCTTTTTTTCTTTCTTCTTTTTACTTTCCATACTTGCAACGCATGTATAGGAAAGTATTGGAATCGTGCAAAAATTCAAAATCGTAAAAATTCGAAAAAAACACATTTTAGGGTCCAGGCATCCTAAATATGTGTTTTTTGAAAAATGTCTGTGGGTGGGTGCGTGCGTGCGTGCGTGCGTGCGTGCGTGCGTGCGTGCGTGCGTGCGTTATCGTCATATCTCGAAAACTACTGGGCCGATTTTCATCAAATTTGGTATGCGGGCCTATAATTACAGTACATCTATAAAATAAGCTTTTCAAAAAAATCCGGAACCGGAAACGGAAGTTAGCCATGTTTTTTTGGGCGCAGATTTTTCCTTGAAAAAAATTTCAAAATTTTACTTAGGAAATCAATACAGAATTTGAAAAGAAATCGAATAATTTTTTCCCGAAGTTTCTATGTCAAAAATTGCGCCCGCGGCAAATTTTTGAAAAGCGCAACTTTAAGGCCGATTTTACCAAACATGCAGCAACATATTTTTATAAATCTAACTCCAAATTGTACCTCTAGCTCGGCTGATTAGAACTAGCTGAAAAAAAAATTCAAAATTTCAAAAATAAAAAGTCCGGACAGTTTTGGAAATTTTCAAATTTTCAAAAAAACTTTTCTCGGAAACGACACACACGATTTTTTTTAAATGTTCTGGGTCGATAGTAAATCAAGATGCCTTTCAAATAGCGTTGATCGCATCCCCAAAATTTTTCCCTAACGCCTTTTATGACCATTTGAAGTTTTGGACTTTAACATTTTTTTTCCCAAAAACGCATCAACATATTTTTATAAACCCAACGCCAAATTGTACCCCTACCTCTACTGATTATAATTAGCTGAAAAAATTTTTCAAAATTTCAAAAAAAAATTTCTCGGAAACGGCACATTCCAAAGACAGAAGATAAATATCAGGGCAAGAATCACCGTTTTAACGAAAGTCGGTGTGGTCCAGCGGTAAGAGACCAAGCTTCCACCCGCGTACGCTTGAAAGGTTGGAGGCTCGAATCTAGGTGACTACAATATAAATTTTTTTGTTTATATTACCCACTTTTTCAAAAAAATATTATCTTACTCTGCTCATTTATATTGAAAATACAAATTATTTATTATAAAAGCATTATTACATATTATATAGGATTATTATTAAATAACTTCTCGGGACTTTTTCGTTGCAAAGTCTTTAATTATGTATTTACTTGACTTTAGGCATAAACACCTAAAATAAAGTAAGCCCTCTAGCACAGACTGTTTTATTTTTTTTTTGTCATTAAAATACAAACATAATTTAATGCTACGTTTTAATAGTTTTGATGTGGAACTCTGAAATCGTTCATGGGTGACAGAGACCTTGCTTATCCTCACGCTTATGATATATTTGTTATGCATTTTTCAATTGCGTAAGTATGGAAAGTCCAGCGAAGATTCTTCGCCAATTTTTTCCCTTTTATACCTTTACAATGTCTCCTGCTTAACTTTGTATATTTCAGTATTAGGTACCTGCAGAGCCACTCTGCTGTACTGCCGGTTGTGATAGAATTCCAAAAATCAAAATCGGTTTGCTATATGAACTATTTATCCGGAACTTCGAAATAGGAAGGTTTAGCCTCTGAAGGAAGGGGGGGGGGCACCGAGTTTTTCGTTATAACTTTTAAACTATCAAATTCAAATTCTGAAGGTGATTTGAGGGTATTGTACCACTAAATTTAATCAAAGAACGAAAAAAGTTCACACTTTATTAACTCAATTTGTTAGAGAAAGCAAAACAACCAACATAAAATTATAACAATTTAAAATGATTTTCGTTTCCTGAATACACAGAGGTATGATATGAATCTATTCAACATATCAACATTATTCCTAAGGGCTCTGCGCTCATACTCCACTCTTTTCCGCATTTCTGTCTCACTATTGATTATGGTACTATACTGAAATCAAAGAGATTCAAGTCCGGCGAGCGAGCAGTCTACTGGTTGGTTACGTTTGCACCTCTACCAAAGTGTTGGTGGAACCTCCAAACAGGTCTTGAAAATAAAACGAAGTCCGATTGTGCATGAATATTATGTGATTATATATTTCTAGTGAGACGCCTTCTAAGACTGCAAAGAGGTGGTTTTCCAAAAAATTCAAAAACATATTCCCATGCAAGCTACCTGGAAAAATATACAATGTACAATATTAACCTGGGGGGGCATTTCTCTTAGTTTTTTAATTTTTCTAACAATGTCTTTGTCCTTTCAAATGTTATGGAAATAATAATAATTATTATTAAATTGTGAATAGGATTTTTTCTGGTACTTCTGCTAATTTAAAATTATACCGGGTGTTATTCTTCTTTTCCGTATTCGTTGTTCTGTATCAAGCTGGTGCTTTCAAAGTGGATTCTTAAATTACGTTTAAAAAGCGACGTTTCGCATTTTCTGAAAAAAATTGATATGGGACGTGAATTCTACGTTTAACTCAATTTTGATCCGTCACCTGTTCGTCGAGATTTATTTTATACATTTTTTGTTTTCTCGTATAGCTTTTGCACTTTTGTAATGTGCCACTCTAAATCAGGGGATATTACATATCGCCAAATTTAGAAGACCTGTCTAGAATTTCCTTATTTTGTATGCGTTTTACGAAAAGCATTTATAGTAGATCCCCTAGATCCCGCGTTTTCAGTGTGATTGACTTCGGGATCGACGCTCCTCTTTCGTTGGCATTTTACGAACCCCACGGGACCCTGCCGCACTTAGATTTCACAGCGCCACGAGACGTCTTGATCCATGCTGCTTTCTGTGTTTATACATATAAATTTCGAAAACTGTGTATGGCGTTCCCATTAATTTTCAAACAGGTTTCCTCGAACGTTTTCTACGATTTTCAGTAATTTTTGCCCTTGTTTTTCGATACAAAAAGAGCAGGAATTAATGCTTGTAGTATGTAATTCCTGCTTCGTTTTAACTGTATAGTAAGTCCCCCGCTTAAGTATTTTGTGATTTTTTTTATCAAACTGATTTTCCGTTATTTATAAATTAAGTTTTTGATACACCCGAAGTGTATGTAAACAAATGTGCGGTCTTTGAAAACCATAAAAAGGTGAGGTTCTGATTAAATAAACGTTTTGTTGAAGCTAACATATTTAAAGATATAAAACTTTTTATTATTTTAATATAAAGCACTGCGTGTCAGAGTTTAAAAGTTAATTATTTCATGGATTCAAGAAACACGAAGGAAAGAAATATGTCAGACTGTAATATTCCAAATCAGTATTTTCCGCAATTTGTATTTCAAACTATTTTGCGAAAAATAATTAAGAATAACGCAAATGCTTGACTGGTTTTAAAATAACGTAAGAAAAAGCCATTTTGGAATACTTTTTACTAAATTTTATAGAAGCATTAAAGTCAAAGCTTACTATTTATAAATGGCGTGTATAAGTCTACATTTGCATACTAGCACATGTTATCACAATTATTATTATTTGCGTGGTACTTTGCATATTTTTTTACGAGTCTATCGCATTTTAATGATTTGTTTTTTCATTGTTAGTTTGCACAATGGCCGTAAAAAATTACGCAATTTTCTGTTCTAAAATTGGCATCAAATTTTACGAAGGTTTTTCTTAAATCAAAACCTATACATTTATAATTATAGATTTGGGTTTTCGTTATTTATTTGTGTCCATCTTAGTTTTGCAGCCTCGCGTTTTCCAACTGCAGTAAAAGAATTACAAAAATAAAATTGTAATATTAAAAATGGCTTCAAAGCTAAAAACAATCGTTATACAGGCTGTTTGATAAAAAACGGAGCAAGCCGTAGCACTCTTATTTATGAACTGATTTTAATAAAAAAAATTTTTGGTCTTATAACTCATAAAAATCTACATTTTGCCGTAAAAAAAATTTTTTTCGGCCTCATTGGTTAAGCGTGGTGACGTCATGATGAATTTTTTTAAATTACACTCTATATATTTTTTTAGATATTCTCATAGAGAATTTTTTTCTCTTTTCAACCGTTGCATAATAAAACTTTCGAGTTAAAGACAAAAAACCAATAGGTACAAGACTGAAACATTACGAACGTTTATTCTAGCAAGTTTGAACAAATCGAGTGTGCCATGTTAAAATACATTAAACAGATGAAAACTATTAAAACAAAAAAAAAACACAAGAAATGGAAACTACAGATATTGTTCAAATTGGGCACCATCGCGAGTTACGCATAGCTGGCATCTTTTTGCTAATTTAATGGCCTACTGGCTTGTATTGGTTTTTTGTCTTTAACTCGAAAGTTTTATTATGCAACCATATGAAATATTTACACGGTTGAAAAGAGAAAAAAATTCTCTATGAGAATATCTAAAAAAATATATAGGGTGTAATTTAAAAAATTCATCATGACGTCACCACGCTTAACCAATGAGGCCGAAAAAAAAAATTTTTACGGCAAAATGTAGATTTTTATGAGTTATTAGACCAAACATTTTTTTATTACAATCAGTTAATAAATAAGAGTGCTACGGCTTGCTCCGTTTTTTATCAAACAGCCTGTATATTGACATTTTTTAAAAGAAAATACCTTTAAGAGTGAACCTCATTTTTATACTTAATTTTGAGTTTTTGTAATTTACATAAACGAAAATTTCAATTTTTTGGATTTATGCAATTTTTAACAAAGATTGCTCATTTAATGAATTTGATAAAAATTTCATATTATTTGTAATGCCTAACGTATTAGTATAAATTATATGTTGCATCTGTTTATCTGTTTAGTGCCTTCTAAAGGCTTAAATTTGGAGATTTTGTTAGGGTGGCACTTTACCGTAAGCTGGATATTTGCCAGAATATAAAAAATTCTTTTAGAAAGTTATAATTAAACTTGTTTGCACCATTAGTCTTCGTAACTTTACGAGACAAGTTTTTGATTTAGTAGTTAATGAAAGATAAATATAGGTCACCTTTAAACATAAGTCAGCTTCATTTAGTAGCGGTATAGATCAAGACTACTAATATGTGTCTTTAAATGACATCTTTTTGTATTATGCGTACTTTTAAAATTAAAGAAAAATCAGCTCAGAATGAATTTGGCATTTTATATAAACGCAGAATTGTTTTATTGCCGTGAGTAATTTGAGTGTAAGGTATTTAAGGAGAAGTTCACTTCTGGTTTAAGGGATGTATTAATTAATGCAGCGCTTCCCTGAGTTTATTTTTAGCACATCCCTGAACTTTTTAATTTTCAAGTTTTCTCAGTTCAGCACAAATACATCTGCGATAAGCTCGAGGCATGAATCAACAAATCCCTAAGTTTGTTTTTTTTGCATTAATCGAGCATTCATATTTAATTTTGAATTAGATATTTTATGGCTTTCCTTCAGAGAAAAATATACAGTCTGTTTTTCGTTTTAAAAGTATATTTCGTATGATGTTTTTCCTATAGAAAGGATTCAATGAAAAACCTGATAAGAGTTATTATTACAGTTAAGTTGGTCTTTTATTTCTTGTTTACCGCAGGTTTGTTATACGTAGTTGAGGTTATTTCTACTTACCGAGCAAACTACTGTTGTACTTTGGCACTTGTTCCTTGCACTTAGATAATAACATTTTTCCTCTAAAACTCGCTCTTGCGTCTTAGTCATACCTTTATTGCACTGCATTGTTTTAGCGTTGGCCGTTGTCCAGATATCCCCATCTAGGTTAATCTGTTGAAGTCCTGAGGGAAACTTTCCATTCCAAAATTTACACAGTAGCTCAGCTAGTAGGGTTAGTGTCTAAAATTAGAAGGCGATTGTGGTATTACTTTTATAAAGTAGTCCTTTTATGGTGTTAGATGCACAAATTCTAAAGGTTTTATTTGCCCTTCCTTAGTTTTTTAACGCTTTTTCGATCTGGTACATCTAACTTACAAACATAAATTTTGGCTGTATAAATTACAACTTTTACGGCTAAGATAAATACTTGTAGCTAATAATAGGCTAAGAAGAAATATTAAATTGCGGTAGTAATTTGAAAATCCTGTAAAGAAATCACCTCTTCATTCGCAGCAAAAGCCTAAGGAAATAACGTAAAACGTTGTACATTCGTACTCTAGAAACCTTTTTTAATTTTAATATTTTTTTTATATTTATTTCTACAGACATATACGGAATTTTATAGCACCACGTTTTTGTTGTATTGGAGAGTATCGCATACATACATCCCTTTTATGTCGGGTTAAACCAAACCCTCGAACTCAGAAGCGAGAGCCCCTCTCAACTTCTCGTAGTCTGTGTCGCACAAGGATATTCCTGTTTCTACATTTACATATCCCTTGGAACGCAGACAATATTGAAATATTTGATTCTTTAATATAAAGCATGCGTTGGATATACAACATTCAAATTTGTGTGTTTTTGATCTGAATTTACTGGGGCACGTGTTGGAAATGGAAAAAAGTTATAAGGGCGTGTAATTATCTTGAAAATTTTACCTGCTGACCAACGAATTTAATAGACTTCCCTTTTTTTGGTGTCAGCAAATCTTTGTCACGCCGTTTAAATATTCAAATTAATTTTTCTGCAGTTCCAAGCACGGCAGTCATTTTTGTATGAAATTTAATAAATCTTTGCCTATCACGCAGATTTTACTTGCTGCGATAAAACTATACTGTTTCAAGCACGAATGAAAATTCCGTCAGGCAAAATCGGTTACGCATATAAAATCGGTTTCGTTTTATTATAAAGCAGCAAACTTTTAATTAACATACAAATTTAGGAGTTGAATGTTAATCGTATATTATTAAGTAAGTTTCTAATGTTATAACGTACGTATGTCATGATTACCAAAAACGAAATCCCTTTAGTAGACGATATATTGATAGTTTATTTGATGTGCAGGTATTTTTAATTTCGTTTACGAAATACAATGGAGGAATAAATGAGGGGCTGCAATTGACACTACTACGCGAGTCAATAATCCCCGCAACTGGATGCCGTACAAGTTTCATTCAAATGTAAAACGATAGCTCTGAACGTGCACCCTTTTGTTAGAATCCACTTTGTGTGTTTAATTGGAATTGAATTTCTGCTGTGTTGGTAGGTAGATCAACAATTTTCGAATGCGTTTAAAACAGAAAAACACGTCGGATCAGTATATTAGTTTAAAAGGTTGCAGGAAAACCAGATGATAGGTGGATTTAATTTATGGGTTAATGCTTAACTCTAGATGGTGATGGTTTAGTCCTTTAGTCAATGCTGATGATTATGATACTGGAATTGGTAGTGGTAATTATCATCGACATAATTCCAACAGCTTGATTGTTGTCTTCATGAGTTGTATTAATGAGTGACTAATTGCTTTTTATAGCATCTTCAATTTTTTACAAAAAGAGGAAATAAATTGAAAGCATATCAAATGTTTTATAGCGGAAAATAGGAATCAAAAGATCAAAATGAAACTTCAGTTCCAAACAAAGAATATAGGTAAACATCAAAGTTATTTTTTTGGGCTATGCTATACAAAGGAATGGCCCTTTTGTGATTTGTCACGTCTGTTAGAAATCAATGAAGAGTGGACGTGATAAATGTATACGGATCAGTGATCTTACAAGTGTAGATGTCGATACCTTGATTTAGGCTTATAAAGAGAATGCAATATATTTGACTCATTCATCAGTTAGCTTCTGATTTCCATGTGTTACTTTAACAGTTATACAAAAAGGGATAATTAGAAACAGCCTTAAACGCCGTTTTCTCTTTCCAGCTGTTATGTAATTCGTGTTGAGGTTAGAATTAACTTCCTTTTGAATTTGAATTTGACTGTTTTACATTGTGATTTTTATTCCCTCTCCGTAACAGCTTCTCAGGATACAGTTGTTAATTCATTTAACATAACAGATGATTCTTAAACTATGATTCAAAATACGACTTAGTATGAAGCACATAAATATTTATAACAAATCTCACTCTCATTGATATTTAAAAAATATCCAAACTTTTCGTATTTTTCCCAATATTCCGCTCGCTTTTCCTTCTTGTATATTAAATTCAGATAAAAAAATATTTCAATTTCCTCAGTTTCCTTTTCGTATATTCCATCGCTTTAGTTAGCTTCCTTTGGCGGTATTTAAATTTTTTTACGTTAATTTACTTTCAATTTATAAGTAGGTGTAGGATTCGGACGAAACATAGATTATCTACATTTAATAGTCTTAAACTCTTAAAGCATTGTAAGCAGCACAATAACTGATGTATATTTTCTTGTGTGTGTGTGGTCATCAGCTCTAGAGCTGGTTTGTGACAGCCTTAAAGTTGCTTATACTAGGGAAATGTGTTCTCTACAGTGATTTCGCGTTGCCTTCTGCAGAGGTTGTGAACGTGTATTAAGTGTATAGTATGTGTGTCTTGTTACTATCTGAAGTCGACCCCTCGCCGCAGACAGAATCGTTAATTGTAACCAAAAGATTAAATGGCTTCACTCCCTCAAGTACCAACCTCGAACAGTAGGGAATTCTTTGTAAAAATCCTTACCACTGCGTGAGATTCGAACCCAACACTCCTAACTACTGCGCCAATGAGCTTCAAAATAATACTTTAAAAAAATACTTAAAGTTGATCAAAATACTTAGGCTCACTTTTTCTTTTCGACTCTGAGATCTTTTGTACATTCCAGATCCTATCGAGACGATATTGAAAAATATCGAAATATTTATATCGAAAAACTATTGATATATCGATTAGATTGCCATGTCGAATACATGCATACGTCTAATGATACAATGCGTGAAATAAATTGAATCATCAATTATTCCACATAACGATAATGTACTCTCACAGGCTTTAATCTGACGATTTCTTTATGAAATATGTATATTTTATAAAATTATTTCATAAATGAAAAAACTTAAAGTATTGATTGAATCGATATATCGATACCTCCATATTTATATCGATATATCAGAAACAATTCCCAGCGCTAGGTCTATATTATTATATTCAACGAGTTTCAGAATATTTCTCTTGAGGTACTCGTGTGTGAAGGCTAACCCATGAGAGTTTTTTCGGAGGTTTGCGATTTTCAGCGACAAAGTCCAGAACTGGCGAAGATTATCTGTAAAGACGTTTCCTTCTCTTCTTCACCTAATTTGCCAAGTATGTCCCTGTCTTACTTTGCTTTGGTTTCTAATTATGTAATCACAGAAACTGCTTCTTTTCCTATTATCATTTTTGTTATTGCCTGTTGCATTTCCTTCCTATTCATAACTGGGTTTTAAGAAGTCAAGATATCCTGCGCGCAAGATGGAATAGTAGTTAGTTCTAGTAACTGCTTGATTTATCAACGAATGCCTTAGAAATTTTGATTCATAATTCTTAGTTTGAGTACTTGAGAAAGGCCGTCTATGTTAGTATACGAAGAAGCGTTCCAATTATTTCCCTCCCTAGTCTTTGTTCGTGTGTTGTGTCTCAGCAAGAACTACGTAGTGTTTTGGTGTATGATTCTATTGCCGCTTGGATGCTTCGTTTGGTTATACCAAATCCCATACTATAAACGGAACAGATGCGCCTATTTCTGAAAGGTTATCTCTCTGCTTTTCATTAACTTCCACACTTGGGAGTTCTAGGACCCATATGAATTGAACTGTGTTCTTCTTAGATGTCATGTAACTGTACGAACCCCAGGTGTGTTACCCTTTACAGTTTTTCGCCGTGATCGTCTAGTTTTCACTAAGATTTTCTTTACCCTCAACCCTTATTGGTTAATACAAAATCTTACCATTTATTTAGATAACTGACTATTTAGTCAGAGGACCCTTAATGTTGTTGTGATTTGTTGATCTAGAGTAGCTCACCTTATAAACAAGAAATAAATACTCCATCAAGTTTAATACATAATATTATAAAGTCATATTTATGTACAGATATTTACAAATACAGTAAATAATTAAGCATAGAGAATGGACATCAAACTAGGCAAGTCAATTATGAGCAGTGGCTTGAATAATTATTATTCTTTTGTTTTATGATTTTGATGTAATCAGGGTGGCCTGAGTGCGTGGTTCGATCACAAGAAATTATGTTGGAAGTCATTGCGTCAGTCAGATATGCGATACAAGATCGATATTTTATGGGATTGATATTAAATCAATCGTAAGCGGCCGGAGCCAAAGGTGGTATTACAACCAACCTTTAAAGTTACGTGCATTATGCACGACTCATAAAGTACATGAGTAAGCGTTGCTCCTCATGTAACGAGAATGTACGTTATGTATAACTCAGAATGTACGAGTACTAGGTACCTGGTATACTTATAAGGGATGTTTATCCCTATCGTTGATTGAGAATATGCCCAAGACATATTTCAGTAGTCAGAATTGTCGTTTTGTTGTAATTAATTGTAATCAGCACCTACAACAGGACAACCCTAATTTAATTTTGATAAAGTTCAATTTTGGATCTGATAATTATATTAAACTTGCTAACTTTTACGTTGTGTGGTGTTAATTTGGATTTCGCAGGGAGACCCCTCAATTGGAATTACAGTATTTTCACCCTCTTGATCAATACACGCAATCGCAAAGCAATGCTTTACCGGGGTGTACGTAATATGAAGAATTTCTGCCAGTTAATGCAAAGCAACAAAGTGCAATACAACTAACTGTATACTTTACAGTAATTTTTATATACGCTAATCAGTGTACTAATCGAAATTTCAGACGACTATACAGATAGACTGAATAATCAAGACTGCTTTCTGTGGTAACATTTGATCTCGTATTTATACTGAAAAATCAGCGTACAGCGCCACGTTCTCACGGGTGTTTTCCTAAGTGGGTTGGTATCAAAACGTTCTCATGAGTGACACTTGCCCCAAAACTAATAAATTTCATAGTTGAGTTAAAATCCTAATACTGTGTTATATTTTAAATTCTTTTGCAATTTGATACTTTAACAGAAAGCGTGTGGGTCCGCTTGTTTACATATAGGCGGCGAAACTAATTTGTAAAAGGGACGGTGATTTCACCGCTTTAAGTCCGAGAATTTATGATACTGCTGTTTTTAGTTTCCAATGAAATTAACTTTCTTGCCACATTGTTGTCAAAAAAAACACCCCTAACGTTATGCTTCGAATAAAATTAAATACATTAAAATCTAATCCCTGAAAAATAGAAATTAAAATTATAAACGCGAAGGTGGCCATCACAACATTCTGGTGCAATTGTACAGAAAATTAGAATTCCTAGAAGTATAAATATTTCTGGAAAGTAATTGAAATGCTAGGCTGATTATATTATTAGCTAAAAAAAATATTTTCGCAAGTCTACCGAACAGTGTTAGTCGGCAGCATACAACATTTTGTTACTTCCTTATTAAGACTTTCGTTCTTTTGCTGAATGATATTAGTGGGTTATATAATAATACTTGATGAGCAGCAATCACCACGAAACCATGGTTGCATGCTGCCGACTGATTCTGTTTAGTAGACTTGCGAAAATAGTTGTCAGGGTTTTCCCTTTTTTGCTTTTTGTCTAGTTCTCTTGTTATGTTCATCGTTTTCCTTAAAATTTAGCCGAAGCAGACCTCTCACGGATTTAGCCCGAAATATTTTTTATCCTTCATATGTTCGTAAAAGTGTTTCAGTTTTCTGTTAAGAAGTGAACCACCTTTTAACAATCAAAGAACAAAATTAGTCGAGTACCGTAAGAAATCTAATTATGACCAACAAATTGCTGAGAAATATTATTCATAATAATAATAATATGTCAATTAGAACAAAAATTCACAGATTTCGCAATCCTTGCAACCATCGGAGGGTGTTGAAAACAAACACGATATATAATGAACATGATTTTATTATATGTAATTTTCAAAAATGCAAATATAAGATTGAAAAAAAAACGAATTATACATGTCGGTTATAACTAATAAACTAAAGTAATACATAATGAACAGGTTACAGGATTCATCATCCCAAAAGAACAAATACAAATTGGCACTGAAAAGCACCCAAAAATGTCAACGTTAAAAATCTTATACATGACATAAACACATAAAAAGTAAACAAGAAAACTCAATAAAAAAAACTCACAGATATCGCAATCCTTGCAACCATCGGATACATTGGAAATGATAATGTCATATATAATATATAAAACATATAAACTTACCTCAGTTACGACTTCGAAATTGTGGAACTATCACACCTCTGAGAGTAAATTAATTTGTTTTCCAATTTGTACACATAAAGTGGCATTTTAATGTGTCAAATCTAGTTATCAAAGCAACATTTTAACGTGAAGGATGGATAAAGTGTTGCTATAAACATTTTATCCACACTTTCCTTGACGACACTGTTTCTATAAACATTTTATTCACACTTTCCTTGACGACGTGAATTTTAGAATGAAAATCATGGTGCTTTTAAATGAGGTTGCTAGCTATTGTTTTATAAAGAGATTATATCCACTCAAGGACATTAGCTCACTCGGCTGCGCCTCGTCAGCTAAACTTTTCCTTTCCTGGATAACATTTTTCTTTATTCACTCACGGAACGCCGAGTGAGCTATATTCTTAAATAGTGGCGGTGTGGCCTCTTTAATTTTCTATAGAAAGAAATATTACACTTTTATGACCTAAAATATCCTAAGGCGCCTTCAAGACATATTGCTCCCTCCGCCTCCCAAAGATAGGTACGCCACTGGTACCATGTTTATATTTGTCGAAAAAGCAATATTTACTTTTTTAAATAATTAAACTTTTGTTTAAAGCAATGTGTGCTTTGTGATAACTGAAGTTCGGAATTATATGAAATTTCATATTCCTTAATAATGTATGGATTCTTGTGAGAGTTCGTATTTTTCCGTTTCATGATAAGTACACTTTATTAATGCAATGCAAAAAGTGCATATTTCATCATATTCGGCAATTCTTTTTATATTCACTTACTAAAAATTGCATTTTTTATGAAATGCATTGTATTTGATGCATATTTCGGTTAATTTTTTTATGTTAGTTGAATGTTTTAAAAGTATCTAAGAATTTACATCATATTTTCCTATTTATATTTTTTGCATTCAAATCTGACAGGTATTATTTATTACCTAACTAATCCTTTGTTCATTTATGCCTGTAAATTAAGACATTGTAAGTGCTTTTGTTATTTTTAAAAATCGGGTTTATGCAGAAATCCTCTTTTCTGAAAACTTTACTAGGAAAGCTAACATGCAAACACCTATTGTTCCATAGTTCAAGGATTAAATACCATTCACTCGTCATGCTATAATCTGCCAAGAAATTAGGTACTTTACATTGGTAAGATATTTCTGATTAGACAAATAGTTTTGAGTTTGTTCTCTGTATAATTCGCATAATAAATACTAATTACATTAATACATTTACTGCCTTTCCTTTTATTTCTGCGTTTTGATTTATTTATTTAAAAAATTGTACCTTGCATATTTGTTTCATATTTTAGCAAAAACTTCTGCATATTTATTTCATATAATTCCGAACTTTAGCTGATAACCAGCTGTTCGCTTATGTTGCCGATAAACCAATTCGACCCATACAACTCACAGCAAGTGCAAGTGCGCGCGCCGCGTGACGCTGGAGCGTGACGATTTCGTGACGGTCAAAACCTCGAATCAGCTCCCTATAAGTGTTTTCAACACTAAAAACAAAATTCTGATGATCATTTCTGAATTAAAACGTCGAAGGCGTACACTCACTTAGAGTCTTCTAAGTCACTTAAAAATCCACTTAACGCTTGTGAGATGGTAGGTTGAATTTAGGGGTGTTGGTGCACATCTTTTTGTCATGTAGATTCTATTAAATGATAACAGTTTCTAAGGAAATGAGAATATTACTTTTATTTTGATGTTTGTAGGAAAAAAAATCCTTCAAGATTTCATTATTTTGTTGAATTTACCATACCCTGTTAATTTTCACCTAGCGTCTACGTAGTTCCCGAACTGAAGTGAATAGCAAATAGTGTGTTGTCAGTTTTCCAGCTTGCGTCTCACATTCCTGTAGTTTACTGAGGAAATTGTAGTTTGATTGAACATTAAATTAATTTCCCTGTAAATTTCGTTTACCGTCGAATATTGGATTTTAATCTTAGGCTAAGATCCATGCCTTATTATTGTGTTTTGATATTAAGTAATTCCTTCAATTGTGCTGCTTTATTTAGGTAATTTAGAATTCAGACAAATATTGGTCGAAATTTCAATTAAAGTTTTATAACGAAAAGTTTACAAAAGCGTAAAGGTTACCAAACGTAAATTTTTATTTTAAGTGGCAGTCAGACTGAGTTGTTTTCTTTTTTTTTTGAGCTTTTACGTAAACGATGTTTTTATAATGGATTTCTGATCTTTTTAGACCAAAGCAGGACAGGTTAGCAAAACAGTTGCGTTAGTGCAAACACGACTTGTTTGGTATAAACTGTATTTTCAAATCTTGAATTAATTTTAAGGTTATAGTTTACAGTAGAACGAGGGTTATTAGTTATAAATTTAATTATGTTGTTCAGGCGAGACAAATTCTAATAAACCACATTTGAAAACAACATAATAAATTAAAGTCATGGCTTACAATTAGCTACAAAAAAATTCGTTATACGTATATTGAATAATTGCATAATCGTAATTATGCAAATTATTTGCTATAAATATGGAAATATATACCAATAATTGATGATTGTGGTATACAATAATTTCTTAATTTATTTGATGGTTTTTGTAAGGCACGAAGCCGCATGCACATATTTTTTAATTGCGTAATAAGTAGCTTATAAATAATATTATACAGAACAAATGTCGTTGAAATTTTTCCTTGTAATTCTGGCAATAATAAGTTTCTTTATACCATCTGGATATTCCATTTTGACTTTTAAATTTGACCACCTAAGTAATATTTAATGTTGCAGGAGGTATTAATCTCTACAGGTAGTCATTATGAAAAGCGACGGAAAATTTTCAACCGTTTCATGAAACATAAAAAAACACAAAAACACAAAAGCAAAGAATTTTCACGACATAAAAAAAGAATTCTGAGTTTTTACAATTCACCTTGTTTAAAATTATCATAAAATCGTCGTAGCTGGGGTTTCTGTAAGTTCGATTTTTAGTATTTTTATTGATGAAATAATAGCAGTAGGTACATGCTTTAATTACAAATGTTTCTTTTTTTATGAAAATTTATTCTCAGAATTAATGTTTCTATAGTTTATTCTACTGGCCGTTGTTGTTCTTCAAAAAACTGAGTTTTGAAGATACCAGTTTGGTGAAATTAAATGAACTTTTATTTTCAACAACTTAATGAACAAAAAATAAAAACACAAAACTTAAGTAATAATGATGAATACTAAATATTAAGACATCTTCTTCTTTCTCAAATCCCCTCATGTCTTTATGGCGTCGCGTCGGGTTATTAAGAAATCTAAAAATGTAATCGTGTAATTTCTCCTTGATGATTAGTGTGAGTATTTTATAGCCAATTTGCTAGACTGCATACTTAATACATGAAAGATAGGTATAATAAATTGATGCGTCATATTACAGTAAGTGTTCATGTGTGTTCCGTAGGCGACACACTTGCGTATTATCTGGAATATCCCTTTTATCGGGTTTCGTTGCTTCAGTTGCTGTAGCTTACTCGGTTCTGGCTAAATTAAACTCTTTACGTGAGATCCCACGCATATGTTACAGAACCTATAATCAAAATTATCTATCATTAGTATTTCAAGAAACTGAAACTCATGTTCGAGTTCTCATGGACAACGAACACGCAAATAAATGACCTAAATTACCAACCAATCACTTAGAAGCTGCTCTATATTATATGCCGGTTTGACGATCAATACCTCGGGTGGTTTTTCTATAATTTAAGATCTATTTCCGTCCATTGAATATCGTCCACGCAAACTCATAATTACTGTTCTTTATAAACATTGGGACGATTTCATAAGTAGTACATTAAAGTAATGGTTCTGTACGTACGTACCCTCTACTATACATAAAATACACGAATGTCACTAGAAATTGTTTTCCAGTTTTCTTTTTAATATTTAAAGAGCAATAATTTTTTATTGTTCCGGTGTTTTCAGCATTATTTCATGATACTTTCTTTCCGAAACTGAAAATTGTCCCGTTTGGTCGTAAACCAACTAACTTGTAAGATGCTTCCTTTAACAATCCTTTAATAATGATATTGAAGCAGAAAATCATAAAATATCAGCTGCTATTCTGTTGTATAAAGATAACACATACACTTCTCAATTTCATAATAAAGTTGACGTATTTGACATAAGTTTACCTGCTTAAAAGTCGAATCAATAAGTTTCGAATGAGCAAGCTTTGGTATAAGACCGATTGTAAGATTCGTTTGTTGGAAGTGCAGTATCGTTCTTTTGATTTGTTTTTCTTTGTTGTTCAGAACTGTAACTAAACTTTCAGTACAGAAACGTGTAGGTTTGTTTTTAGGACAAAAACCGTAAACCATTCTTACAAGGTTGTTTTTTAATTACGTTGCAAAATGTCAGCACCACTTAAAAATAAAAATATATTCCGTACTGTACCACCTAACGAGTATTTAAGCCTTCGGTTTGGAACAAGTTGGAAATTTTTCGATTTATATGCAAGCCTCGGTTGTTCTGTAGAATAGGTAATAATCCATAAACTGTCTTTTATTTTTCCCTATAATCAATAATAAAAAGGGTACACGAATTCATGAATTTAATCCATTATTTATGTAGCAAAGGTTTTCTTAATTTTCCGGTTAAACTCGAAACTTAATTAAATTAGTGGGTTACAAACAGTATGAAATAAATGCGCCGTTCTTGGATTTTAGAAAATACAAATATTCTGATTGTTAAAGGCCTTATTATGTAAGTGTATTAGTTTACACTAGAAATTTTGTAAAAGCTAGTTTTCGTATGTTGGTGCCTCCGGTTCACGTAAAAAACTATGTAATTGGATTTGCTTAGTAGACGGTACCAAATTTACATACAGGAAAGCTTGCCGAGATTTGGTTTTCGAGCTTGTGAATTCGAGCCTTTCTTCTTGAAACAATATTGAAAGGAGTGTCAACCGAATCTGCTAATTAAATTTATTAATATTTTCAAACTAATTAAATTGATGAAAAATGATTTGAAAATTACTGTGAAAAATATGGCTTTGTTTTTTAAAAGGTATACACAATACACGCAGTCAGTAAAAATGATTTTGAACATGACTGAACTGGAGCGACTAATTAATTTGGTAGCTGTGCATTTCTGTGTCAGCTGAAAATTTGTAAACCATTATGTTTCATGTTTTACTCTCTGAAATTTAACAATGTTAATATTAAAATTTCTTGTTTATTGGATACGTATCCGCAATATGACACAACTAAAAAGACCCAAATTGTTCGAAATTAACAAATATAATTAAGACATTTCAATTTTTTTAAATACTACCAGTTTATTGGAACTTCTCTTGAATGTTTTCAATGTAAATAAAAACCAAATTAGATGATGACATTTCAGTTTCTCTATATTAAAATTTGGCAATGAATAAACGTTTTATTTTATTTAGGCAAAAGAATTTCGGTTAATTTCAGATCGCCCTCTCACTGCGCTATTAGTCCAGTTTAGATTATTTCGGCACTCTTTAGTTATCAAATATGTTAATAATTTTTGGTTTGCGAAAAATATATTTTTATGGAAAAAAAACTGATACAACTGGCAATGCTCCTTCTGTCGTTAATTAAACTTTAAAGTTGCTTATTTGTTTATTTGTTTTTGTACAGGGTGTGATACTAGACTTGCGAGCGCTAATTAAATTAATTAAAGTATTATTTTTTATATTGATATGACAAACCTATGCTACCCCATAAGTTTTGTTTATATAACCGAAACATGGTGCACTGTGGTCTTAAAACATAGTGAACGCATTTCACGCATTTGTAACTTAAAGACAATAAGCTAATTTCCAAGATTTGATCCTGGCGGAATTGATGTGAATACTCACGTTTATTCAGCCATGTATTTTTAAAAAAATGTACAGTGAAATTCCCCGATAACGGACAATAATGAGACCACAAAGATTGTGCTTTACATAAAGGTATCGTTATATGGAATACGAACCGATATTTTAATTTTAGATTTAGACATATTAAATGTGTGGCTAATGCAGAAGTAACTATAGAGGAATGCTCAAAATGGGACGCCCTAGATCTTGCGAGGTTCGTAGAAAGGGCAAAGAGTGTATACCTTTGAAGTTCGAGATAATAATGACCAAAATATTGGAGAAGTAGGTTTTCTAATAAATCGAAACCTATAGAGAAAAAGGTGATTGATTGGAAAAGTTTTTCAGAAAGAGTAGCATACATTAAAATAACTTTGAATAAACGTTGTAGTTTAAAGATCATGCAAGTTTATGTCCCCATGAGTACGCACGTCGACGACGAGATAGAGGAATTTTACGAAGAAGTTGAAAGGGGCATTCGAGAAAATTATACACCGTATAATATAATAATAGGGGACTTCAATGCCAAATTAGGACGAAAGGAAGACAATAACGAAATTAACATAGGCGAATTTGTGATTGTCAGGTATTAATACATTTTCTTGAATTGCAATGAATACGTTTTTTAAGAAACGAACAAGTAAGAAGTGGCGAAGTCCCGATGGTGTGACTAAAAACGAAGTATATAATCATAACAAATCACAAAAAATTAATACAAGATGTAGAAGTTTTAAATAGAATTAGGGTAGGAAGCGACCATCGTCTTGCAAGGGCAAGAATATACATTAACCTTAAAATAGAGAGAAACATTTACTAAACATTTATTTCGCTCTGTAGCTACACTATATGCAGAGAACATTAAATCAAAAATAATATACATATCATAATAACACAGTACAAAATAACACATAACAAATATAATATTCCTAAAGTAAGTCAGTGCAAATATTCATTTAAAGAGTAATAGAAATTTTCGTATAAATATTGTTTCAGATGGATTTTAAATTTACCCTCATGAATCTAACAAAAATGATAGCTTAAGTTAACCCGAATCACACACAGTAACTGAACAACTAAGAGAAAAGGAGTATACCTATATATCGAGAAAGACTAAAGATTTAAATATAGGCAGCGGATGAAATACCAGAGGGCGTAAATAATGTAAATCATATGACAAAATAGTGAAAGCTATGAAAACAGCACTTGACGTAATCGCTAAAGACATGGCGGTATCTAAAGATAAAAAACTCTGACGAAACCCTCAAATTAATGAAAGAGGGGAGAGAATTAAGAAAAAAGGGACAATATACAACTAATGAACATAAACAACTACAACACCAAATAAGGGAAAACGCAAGAAACGATATCAGAAAGTACAACATGGATATACTTAGTTCAAAAAACTATTGAAGAAAATAAAAACCCAAAAGTAATGAAATTCAAAGTCTCTATTATATGTAAGAAACAAATATTTATGCTGAAAAACTCAAAAGAAGAACTATGTACTACTTAAAATGATGTATTAAAAATTACTCTATAAATCAAGATATCATAAACAAATACGTACGCCAAAGTAATGAAAACCCTAGAGTAATTAACGTAGGGTCTTCGAGGAGATTCCCGATACACTACTATCGGAAATTGAAATGGCTTTAAAAGAAACCAAGAGCAATCGTTCACTAGGAGGGGACGGGATAATTAGCGAAATGATTAAGAAAGGTGGTGAAATACTATGGAAACAGTTAGTAATCCTATTCATTAAATGTCTTGATGAAGCTGATGTTCCTGAAGACTGGTACAATGTGTTAGTGAGTGATTCTATTACATATGAAACGAGACTTATCATTACTAAATAATTACAGACCAATAAGCCTTTTAAGTCATATAAAACTCTTTATGAGAATTATAACCAACAGACTCACCCGAAAGTTCGATTCTTACTAACCCAGAGAGCAGGCAGGGTTCAGCACAAATGACCACGTACTAAGACCTTAATAGGAAAATGCCATAAATATCAAATACCATTAATTTTAACATTCATAGATTAGATTATCAAAGCCTTTGATAGTGTGGAAATATGGGCAATAATTGACGAATTGGGAGATATTCGAATAGATTTTAGATGCTCTAGATTTATTGGGAACATTTTGTATTAAACTCCATGAAAATACTTAACAAAATGAAGGCAGAAAGACGAGTTCGACAGGGGGATGTTATACCTCACGTTGGCCCTAGAAAATATCTTCAAATAACTAAAGTGGAAAAAAATGGTGTTAACATTGACGGAGACAGACTGAACCACCTGCACTATTGTTTTTATTTCTGCTGACAGAAGAAATGCTTACAATGATAAACGATCTTGCAGAAAAATCAGCTGAAATAGGACTGCAGTTAAACGAAGCAAAATCAAAAATAGTGACAAATATTGACATACCACCAAATCTACTAAACTTGATACCAATAGAAATAGTAGACTATATATACCTAGGACTAGGACACAAAATAGGGCTATTTAAGTACAGAAAAAAAACTTCCGAAATTAGAAGACGAATTGGACTTACATGGACAGCCTTTAGTAGGTTAAATGTTAAATCATATCCTGCGCAGTAACTTACCAATTACCCTAAAGTCTAAGGTACCTACATAATAACCAATGTATCCTACCAGTCATAACATACGGAGCCGAAACTATTACCCTCACCAAATCATATGCTAATAAATAAAATAAAAAGGTGTAGAGATTTTATGGAAAGGGCTATGCTTGGCATCCGACTAAATGACAGAATTAGAAATGATGAAACAAGATCCAGAACGAAAGTAACAGATGTGATAGAAAGAATTGCATCATTGAAGTGGATGAGCGACGATAGATGGGCCCGAAAATTAATAGAATGAAGACCAAGGACGAAAAGACCACCTGGACGTCCTCAAATGCAATGGAAGGACTACATAAAAATGGCAACAGGACGCGACTGGATGTTGAAGGCGAGAGACAGGGAAGAATGGCGAAGGACAGGGGAAGTCTATATTCTGCAGTGGATGACAATAGGCTAAAATGAAATGATGATGTTGAATGCACAACAGTGTACTAACATTATATGCGCATTTATAAACTTCCTTGAAATGCGTTATTAGAGGTTTGCAGATTACCTATTTGGTCATTTACTAAAATTTGAAATTTTGATATGATATGAAAAGCTTCGTTGTTGCCATTTTGATAAAGAACGCTTGCAGATATTTACTTACATTTCAACATCATTGATAACATTTAACGATGAAGAACTTAAAACTAGTATTTTTTTTACAAGTAGTTTGTAACCTCTCCTGTAGTCTGATTTATTATGCCTCTGGCGGTATTTTAGGACAAAGTACGGTGTTATGGTAACACATCTTTATTCCAGACGATTACGTTTTAAGCAACATTTGAAGGTTATTGTTAGTCCTGAGATCATTGAGAAGGAGAACTGCCTGTTATAGAGGGAGGTTTTAAATAAATTCTGTTGTTTTTCGCGTCCGCATCTGTAATAGAGAACGTTCGTTATGGAGAGGTTTTATGTTACTAAATTGAGACTAACCAGAAATTGTCCGTAATAAAAGGTATCCCCTATACAGAGGTGTCTGTTAACGGAAGTTTCGCTGTACATAGATAAGTAGTTCATGTGTTATGTAACAATAATTAAATAATAAGTTATATAGCTTTGTGTTTTATTCCAAAAGTAAGGGACAATGAAATAAGCTAATTTATTGTTATTATTTCTCTTGCTATTTCTTGTTACCTTCACCATTAAGCAGAATATTTTGTAGAGGAAACATTGGTCCCTTTTAATTTATTTTATTTATTACAAAATCTAGTACGCTTTGGGAATGTATGTGAGATAAACACTCTTGCAAAGAATATTTTTTAATTAAATTAATACTTTACTAACACCATGTGTGAGTATATTTTACGTTATTATATATTGGATAGGTTTAATTAACGAAATCGTAATTGTAATTTCAATTAAATTTTTTTACTTTAATGTGCATCGTAAATTAGTTAGTTGACAGGGGATAACGTATTGTCGCTTTTGAGTATCACCTGCTTAATTACTGTTACTTTAATAATAGCACGTAGCCATAAACCTGCCTGTAAATGTGATGATGAACGCGCTCGCCAGTGAAATGTTTGTTGTGTATTTCAATCCCATATGTGTTTTAACAAATATCAACAGAGGATTTGGATAATGTTGTGCATATTCTATTAGGTATTATGTGAAAAAGTAAACAGGCGAACATTACAGTTTTAATTTGTAAATCGCATTATCCGTTTTAATTTTAATAAAAATTCAACTAAAAAGCTAAATCGATTTAGTAGGTAGTTTCTATCTCTTATTGGCGGTGTTTAATATTTGGCTGTAAATTTCTGATAAAAACGTGGGGATGTAATCATTTTGGTAACGAATATGATGATTAAAATAACTTCATGCAGCATCTCCTTTATTATTAAAAGATGATATGTCAAACGTCAAAGCATAAAAGGAAATGCAGCTACTGATGAGGGAAAAACCAATGTTGGAAGTAGTAAATTATCTCCCGGTTCAAGCTAGGTTCTTAAAATGGTCGTTGTTTATTGTGTTCGGATATAAATTGAAATTAAGAATGCCATTTTTTTCATGGAAATTTCTAATCGTTACCTACTAATTCTGAATACATTTTATTTGCTTGAAAAGGCAGACTTGGAAATTAAATGATGATTTATGAAGTTACTGATAATTAAATTCTAATTTCCGTGCAGTTTCATATCTATCTTGGATCTAGAAATTACCTGCTAGAATAAACAATAAACTTAATAGTTTTTGATTTTTTCAATTGTTATAATATTGCTCTTTTTGTTTCAGGTGAGTCATGTTCCTTTTACTATAAATCCTGTAGGTTGGTAAGTCAACAGCATAAGCCTCCTATTTTATTAATACTTAGACAGTTATCTCGTTTGTCAAGTTACGTCTTTACTGAATAAACTGATCATTAATCATAAATTTTCGTAGCAAGAAGAAATTATTTTAGTCGAATATCTTAAATATATCTAAATTGTAGAAAATTGATGTAATATTTAAAGGAAAATAATATGATTGGAAAGATTTTATTGTTTATTTTTACATTTTTTTTTTCTGGGAAAAGTAATACCAATATGGGTTTTAACAAAACTTTCCACACTTTAAATATAGAATCAAATTGCTGCAGGAGTATCCGCAAACTAAAGGCAGAAAATCGAAAATTTGTAAATTAAAAAAATACTTAATTTTACAATCTTTTCCTAACATATATTAATGAAAGTTATTCGTTAATAAGTATTTCTTAAAACATTTAAGAAAGCAGTTGTAATAATTATTGCAAACTTAAAATTCGTTCTTTTATCAACGTAAAGGTTTTTGTAAAATACAGCAGACGTAAACTGGTGATCCGATTTGAATAAAGTAGATGTCATATCTTTCAGAGCATTTATTGTAGTTTTAGTTTCCTGTCTGTGCTTTTGTGCAGAGAGATAAAAATGCTTTATTTTACAACAGAGGCGACGCCACAAAGAATACGAGTATAAACGTTTATGCAAGTTTTCAAAATATAGTTTCGTTGACAAATAAAGTAGGTTTTTTAAAGATTATATTTTTGCTCTTTTGATGTGTTCAGAATCTTTAGTCTCGCCGCTAACTTTTTCAAATGGTAATTTTTTGCTAGTTTTGATTGAAATATAAACGTCTTAATTATAAGAGTCACAGTCGTATCAACATTACATTTTAATAAGCATTTTTAAAAGTCTTTCATTTAACACTTGCCTAGACTGTTAACAACTGTAATAATTCCTAATACAAAATAAAAATTGAGTCAAGTCTTGCTTGTTCCAAATTCAGTTTGTTAAAGCGACCTTTGTGGTATCTCCATAGCGGTCGTAGTAGTTAGTGCGTCAGGTTGTAATCTAGGGTGTTTAGAATACCTGAACATGGGTACATTGAATCTGCGGTCAACCAAAATTTTCATAGTGGTAGTAAATAACTATTTCCTACCATTAACTGTCATTAAATTATAGCTCCTAACCATTCTGCTATCGTACAATTCAGTTTCGAGCATGCTGCTGTTTGTTAACACAATCTTATTGCATTGTAGTCTGCATTATTATTAATTCCGTTCACTTCTGATTGACTTTCATGACATAATGAATGAACGTTTCCCATTTCAATCATTACTGATGTTTATTGACAATTGTTCTGTAATACTTGCATCGCTCATTGATATTATCGTTTTGTAATAATTATATGGGCTGAGTTAACTATCTCTAATTACTGATGGTAGAATCGTTACATACAGAACACATGTCACGTTCTGAATTTCAGCCATGAAATTTGATAGAATAAGCTTTAATTGAGAAACAGGACGTTTCAAAATTGAATAGTTCGTTAATGTTTCTTGATGGTCTAAGCACTTAGGCGTCCAAACCAAAAGAATATAAATCTGAATCCCGGTGGTTAACAGGACGAATCATTTGTCATAAGTTATGTCAGATTACCAACGACTTTAGTAATCTACGTCATAACAGAAATAATAAAAGACAAATAAAATATATAAATAAATCTTTCATTCGTGAATATTGCGAACCGTTTACTTGCGTAAAGTTAAATCGGATTTCTGATTTATTTTAACTGATAAAACCCTTTATGTGGTTTAAATAAACTTGAACTTCAACAGTCGATGAATTGCTTAAATTTGGAAGCTTGGAAAGTGTTGGATTGGTTTTTGTAAAGGTATTTAATTAACCTAAAAATAACTATTTTTGATATTAAATAGATTTAAATTAATCGAAATCCGTTTTGAATTGCACGCAGTAAGTGGTCAGTATCAATACGGCCGCCGGTCCTGCTTATAATGCTTGTCAGATGCAGTACAGGTCGCAGCATTTTTTTGTCCTTTTCAATGTGCAAGCGTGCTTCAGCAGTCAGCTTTTTCATTATCATACTCTGCTCTCTAGAGCCATTGATGTCCTATAGGATTTCATTAATTTTATTTTTTCGGTAAATATTCACGCGACTTTTCGATAAACGATTGGCTTTTAAATCTACTGGCGAAGTGTGCTGAATTTTGCGTGTAAAGGGAGTTTCATGAATATTTAATTCTATCATATTACTACAGATCGAATACCAGCTGAAAATATAAACTGGAAAGCATCGTACGACTTCTCGTGGTTTACGACTTCGATATAAGACTGAAAGTTACCGATATGGCTTCATCTAAATTTAGTTTATTCAGTCGTTAAATCAAGTTGTTCCAATAACAAAGTATTGGTATTCATAGGATTTATATTAATCGACAGCAACTTCTATGAATTTAACATTATTAGCGTTTAGGTTTTTGTTGGAACTAAAAGTAAAAACACTTGGTTTGTTCATAGCTCTTTTATTAATAATCCTGAAGAAGGGCAGTAGACCAAAAAGCTGTTAGATTGTAATTAATAATAGAGTTATGGATAAGCCAAGCGTTTTTCTTTTAGTCCATTAAGTATTTATTGCACAACAGTAAATAAGCAAAAAATTTCTTATTTTACAATAGACGTATAAAATATATCTAAATGTAACCATTTTAATTGAACACATCGAGCGAAAATTATTCTCTAACAGCAGGGACGAACAGAATGATTTTTAGAGTAACAAAGGAGTCTATGATTGTAATAAAATATTCTGCATGGTGGACCCTAATTTACCCGAACCAGGCAGTGTAACAACTGTAACTAATGACAGAATTGGTAAGAATGGTTGATTAGTTTACCCGAGATCGATTTTCCCATTTTATAAGAGACTTCAGAGAATTCTGTAGCTCATATGGCCGTAATGACCTTTTAATTATGTTTAACACTTTGGAGGAAATACTTCACTAATTTGGAAAAGTTTTATTAAACCTTAAACAACATTTTCAGAAATATAACTTTAAAGTTATATACGTAACATGAACCTAGAAATTAAATTTGTTGGGTTTCAAGCAAAATTTTATGGAAGTGTCGATTTAAATATTATTTCAGCGTAGAAGTTATTTTACATACTTGGTAGGTAATGAGCCACACTGTTGTAAACTATAAAGGTTACTTATTTTGTATTCTCTGTATTTTTCAGCTTGTTTTATACCCAAACAACGGTTTATAATGGATTCAGGATCTTATTACATCACAGTAGACCATGCCAGGGCATAAATAATTTTTTTTTGATACAAATCCCTTTTTAATAAAAATCCCACTGATCATTTTTACGGTTTATGACACTGTGAATTCTGTTATTCAAATTAGACTAATTAGAGGAATCCTAACAAGCCATCGTTGACAACTTTGTTTTGGGTATCGGCTGCATAACCTTATTTCTCTAAGAAATTTAATACAAAATAATAATGTATTTTAACTAATATAGAAAAATATTAACCGCTTCTGCAAGGATTTGAACTATTAACCTTCGATTCTTTACAGACAGATATAATTAATTAAAAGTGTGACTTGCTGTTGCATAAAAAGACAAAAAATATCGGTAAAAAATTAAGTTCCTATTACTATAATGTTAAAATGCTGAAATATCGTTTAGTATTGTGTTATATTGTATGTTACTGGAACAGAAATATTTTTTAACAATTTGCTAGAAATATAACTAATATTCTAATTGTCACTTTACAAATGTAACACGAAGAGATATTTACGATGACATTAGAAATAGTAGGCAGTACAGTAGAAAGAGAGATCTTACTGAAATCATTCCCTTCGGAAAAATAAAGCAATTTATACATCGTATTTTAGAAATATTTGTATACAAATTTTAAAATACAAAAATATTTTAAAAAGTTCTGAAAAACTATCTGAAAGTCAAAAACATTCTGCCAAATTGGAAAATTAAGGGAATTACAGATCGAACTTTAGTAGTATAACTAATCTGCTTTATTTATACCGGAATACTAGAATTGAAATACCATTAATCAATACGCCAAGTTTGGAATCAGTGTTAATTTGCAAATATTATGTCAGACTCAGCGTAGGACGTGTATTGTGCAGCTAAATTTAATTACGTCTATTTTATTTAGGTTGAATAAAAATTTCCTTTTTTAGATATTCATTAATTAATTTGATATCTACGATGTTGAATGAATGACCAAAAAAATATATAAAATCCTATATTTCGAAAGGTTATTATTTTATTAAAGTTATTTTAGTTCATTTAAAAAAGGCGGCCTTCAGAGATATTTGTGATAAAAACAAGTCTTTCTTTTATAAAAAACGACAAAACTGGATCATTTGGAGAGTTCAGATGATCGTTGTTTAGTTGCTCAGTTTAGTTTCACTGTATTTTGAATAATTGCTAAATTAATTGAGGAATTATTTGAGTACGAAGTAGCAATCAAAATGGCTGTGTTAATATAACCTGGTTTGCGCTTTTAATGATTTGTACAAATGAACGAATACTGAAACTGAAAAGTTGGTTTTAAAAACAAAAGAAAAAAGTTTGGTGGTAGAGCAATTGCTTTTAAAAACATGGAAAAAATGTGCAGAATGCAATCTCAAATTCAAAAATTGTCCAAAATGAAGTAGTCTGTGCTACAAAATCAATACATAAACAGGATAGAGCTTTACATGCTGAAGGTTTTTTGCTCTAAAAATATTTTGATAAAATAAAGATGTAACAAAGTAGAAAGGCATGCCTCATACCCGTAATATAATAACTCAAGAATTTAAATCAATGTTGCAATTTTTGCTCTATAAGACGAGGCGTTACAATTATTGCAGCATAATTAGAGTGCAGCAACATTTATTTTATTTTTTGTGGTTCATAGTACGGCCTTTGTTACATTTTTTCACCTCAACTTTAAAGTACCAAAAAGTGTTTCAAAAAGGTGAAATTAATGCGAGAACAGGTTCAGTTCACACATATAATACATTCAGGATCTTTTCAAAGCACGGTGGGCCATGGTTTCAATTTATTATTTTCATTACTTGTGTTTTTTACTGGACGAGATGTGGGCTTTTATCATTATTATATGAGAAGTGTGGTTTAGAACTCATTGCACTTAAACTCTTTGATTTGTTCTGTCCTGTTTTATTGTTTCTATACTTTCGGTGTAGTTTGATGTAGTTGGATGAGGCGAATCACCTAATGAATTTAGACCTAGCGTCAACTGTCTGGAAGTTGTATACCAAAACTTGTAATATGTATTACTTTTATTTAGTATTTTTCTTTCTAAGTAACCTTGCATGTCTTCGTTACTCTAAGTTTCTGTGATGTGAGCTTACGCAAGACCTTTGTCAGAGAATTTTTTGGGTAACTTGTTCTTCTTCTATTTTACATTTTCGGCCTTCCTCAACCAGAAATATATAGCGATGTTGGCCCAACGTTTCATTAATTTGTTCATGAATTTGTTCCGAGCTGATTTCTTTCCAATCATTAAATTTACAATTCGCTTAGGCAACTTGTTTGTTTCAGCCTTTCATTACTTTGTTCGCTTTATGCTACTCTTTCGGATTTGTTCCCATTATCGTACGTTGGACTTTTACTTGTCTGTCCCTTATTACGTATAAAATGTGGGAAATAATTTGACATATAGTAATCTGCAGATAAGTACCTTAGATAATTACAACACTCGGATCCTAGCAAAAAAAGAAAAGAAAAAAATGGGATTTACACGATTTGATATCTCTTAACGGGACAGATTCCCCCAAATTTTATTTAATATAATAATAACAATAATATGAATTTATTTCAGTTAACTTTTAGGTGTAGAAATAGCCAAACAATATATGAAAACACTAACACAAATTACAAAGATAATTATGAGCAGTTATTATGTATAAACAATAACAATAATTATTGAAGTCGCAGTTAGAATTAGTTAGTAGTAGAAGTACTCGTTCGGAATTAAAGGTGCTATCCGTCCCATAGACTAAAATGCGTACTTTGCTATGGTACATTTATTTTTGCTAAAAAATGTATATTGAATTAAGTAATTCTTAAGGGTAATCTAAATCCCGACGCCCGGAAGTCCTACAGGTCCATCATAGCGGACTTCCTGGCCGAGTACATGACCCTAATATTCGAGTTAGCCCTGGTACAACTAATTTTATGCCACTTTGCCTCATTGCGCCAACTTCACAATGAATTATCTAAACAATTTATCGGTGGCAAACTGTCTAAGAGGGGGTTGCACAAACGTGATATAACGGCTTCGTCGAACTGATCATTCGTCAAAGTAAACAAAGTCGAATCAAAATTGAAATTCATATGGTAAATATTTTGGCAACTTTGATTGTTCATTAATTTAGCAAAAGTTTTATGCAACTCACCCTAAGAGTTGGTAACTGAAAAATACGTATGGCCAACTCTATTTTCTCTCAATTTTGCAGGTCGACATCCTTTATAAAATTTAAGATTGGTCGATAGCGGACGTGCATTAATTTTTTGGGTTTCCTAAATTGTTAAATGAGATCTGAATGTCTGTTGGGGCGAATATTTTGCCATTTTGATTTTTTTAGAAACTGGTGACGATATTCTCATAAAAAAATTACTTAAAAGGCTTTTATGCACAATATTTTCGGCTTCTTCCCTATATTTGTCAGGGATAGTATTACTTTTTATACTTATTAAGTTGCTGTGTTTTCAGATGCTGCAATGCCTTTTTAACGGTCTTACTGCTGGTCTCAATTATTTCCTTCGAAATAGTTGGGATCTCGCATGGACGTCTACAATGGTCTTACTCCATGACGCTTCTTGTAATATTAGTAGTGTTGTGTACCCAATTGGTTCTTTATTAACCCTTTAAAAATTTGATGTGCTACTCTGGGGTTTCTCAGCCGCTAGATAATACTAAGTTATTTCATGGCCTTTTACATCTTGGCGTCTTGAAACCCATTTCAGGATTACTAATTTCAGTTTCACTGACGAATCTAAGCATTTCAAGAACTTAATGATATAACTCAGTCGCTTCTGCAACTTTTAAAACAGCATGGTTGTCGGTTACTAAGTAAATCGTCAGATTCCTTTCTACCATAATGGTTGCGCGTGTTGTTAGCTACTAGTTCTGCTTGGAATGTCGTTCTAAAGCTTACTCAATGTTCCTTAACATCTTTTCATTTTTTCAGCTCAGGTTTCCTTTGTTCTCTTCCTTTCGGGTACAACATGTCCGAAATGTAGTTTGAAGTCGAATATAATACTGATTCCTTTAAAATTCCTGTTACACATATAAGTATTTCTGCTAATGGTATCTATTAAACATTTTGACGTTATGTCTCTTTACCAACAGATTTTACCGTTTCTAGTGATTTCCAATCAATACGCTCCTAGAAGCACTTCTAAAGTAAATGGAGGGAGGCATATTGATAAGGGTTTATATATCATAAATAAAATCAACATAGCTGTTACAAAGAAGCATGCAAATTTTGCAGCGTTTCAAGTTTAAGCCACAAATATATGGGTTCCACTGTTATGGTATACATCTAAAGTACAATTTTAGGTTTTGATTCCCACATCTTTCCCCCATGTTCTTTTGTAAACCAATATTATTGATATTGTCAAGTGAGTATTAAGTTGCTTTTCAAGTATTTAACTTTTCTGTCTGTTTGTCGAATTTTTAGTTCCGTCAAATATTAAACTTTTCTTTTTCTTGTGAAAGCTCTTAGTGGTGCTTTTTTCGTATTTACCATTAGTTCGTTTCTTTCACATTACAATGAGTTTTTGGATCAATTTATCGGTTATTAAAATGGCTATGTCATCCCCATGGTTTTCAAGGCATTATTCATTCCTATTCAGCATCCACAGCAGAGGATACAAAACTCTCTATTGTGAACATCTTTTGAATTCTCTAGTAACTGCAATTGTAACGAACGAGGCAGTAATTCTTGTAAGTCTATCGTTAAGGTAATGTACATGTGTTTTATATGTATTATGCTTCGATTAATAGTCCGACAATAGGAAGCGCCTATATAACATATAATATAGGTGCCTACTATTATCGGATTATTAATCCAAGCTAAAACATATAGAACAAAATGGTCGACATAATGGTGGGTATTTTAAGAAAATTTTATCTGAATTTGATTGTTGAGCTGTTCTCGTTATTAACTTCTGAATTATTTTCCTCTAATTTACATTTTAAATTCATAATTTGTTACACTTTTTTAAGTTTTTCGAGTTTATGTATAAATTGTTGATTTTCTTTCTTCAACAACAAAATCGTTTGTAAGCTAACTTAAATATGTATATTTGAATTTAAGCCTCTTCATCCCTTTGTAGGGCAAAGACCTCCCTCAAACACAGCTGTTTTTCTGTTGTTAGCTTGGAGATTCCATCCCTGTCCAGTGATTTCTTCAATTGCATCTGCCCATCTTCTTTCAGGACGTCCCTTTTTTCTTTTACCCACTGTAGGGTTCCAGAACGTTATCCTTTTTGCCCATCTATTTCCTCGAGAACGTGCCACATGGCCTGCCCATTTTAAGGTCTTGCTTTTTCTAACCGCATAATTGAATCCAGTTCTTCTTCTTATTTCTTCTAGATTTATTTTATCTGATAATCTCATGTCCAGTATTTACCGTTTAAGTTTGACTGACTCCCGAATGACTCTAATTTTTTGCATATGTGTTTCTTGTTGAGGTATGTAAGTATGTATATTACACCGTTAAAAATTTTACTGTTAACTTTTTAAATAAGGACAGTTTCTTGTCTTTTCCTGTTAAATGAAAATACTTACTTCCTGTGGCGCTACAGTTTGCTTGCTGTTTACCTCTTTACCGTAGTTGTTTCTAATTGCTATATTTTTCTAATTTTTTGCATATGTGTTTCTTGTTGAGGTATGTAAGTATGTATATTACACCGTTAAAAATTTTACTGTTAACTTTTTAAATAAGGACAGTTTCTTGTCTTTTCCTGTTAAATGAAAATACTTACTTCCTGTGGCGCTACAGTTTGCTTGCTGTTTACCTCTTTACCGTAGTTGTTTCTAATTGCTATATTTTTGGGTTGGTTAGTTTTTCTTTTATTTGTTCTTGTTTTCTTGTCAGTTGATCTTTCTTAATAAACTTCTTGTTTTTACGTTCTGCTCCTATTGGCGAATGTTCTGAGTCACTGCTTGTTATTTCGCGAGCTCTTTTCTTTTTAATTTCGTTCCCAACTTTCTGTATGTCTTCAAATGAAAATAATTAATTTTAATAATAACATTGTTTTCAAAGTTCTTGATCCCCTCGACACGTATTTGTATTCCTATATAGACCCATCAAAATGTTGCTCACAAGTTTTAGAGTTGTTGGGTTACCATTTTGTTTGTTGTTTAGTCTATAACTGTCTTCTCATTTTGTCTCTAGGAAAATGCTTCATTTTTCTTTTGCCTTCTAATCTATTTTTGTAGCCTGTTCTGCAGCAATTACCCACAGCAAATCTGCATTGAAATCTAGATTTAAGGAAATATGTTTCTATTAAATTTCTGTTAAGTTTGTGTGGCCAGAAATTTATTTATAATATTCAGTATTATTTATTTTATTTAGCAACACTAACAATACCATTTTCTGTTGTATTTTAAATATGTGCAAAATCTTCAAGGATTTTTTCGAGTAATTTTCATCGTAAAAGTTCAGATGAACATATATCCAAAACGACCTAGTTTTAAAGTTACAGGGTGTGCAATGCTAAATTAAATTTCAAATAAATAAATAAATTGTCTTATCGCTAAAAAGATCGTGGATCGTATGTAACGTTTTTATTTTTCCATGTCAAGTTCTGTTCAAACAGATCGTGAATAAATAAATTATATATTTTTTATGAAACGCATTTTTCGGATTTAGACCCATTCTACAAATATTTGAAACATAGGAGGTCTGTTTTAAATCGATTTAAATGTAGTTTTATGTACTTCACTAAATATTTAGATATTCAGTGTTAATTCGTTTTCATTCTTGCATTCAAAGCCCGAAATTGTTCCATTTACTTGTATATTATATTTCGTATTATTCTGTAATATTTATGTAGTGATATTACGACTGTAAACTATAACCTGTCTCTATCTAATAATATAGTTTACGAAGTAATGTAGTTGGCGTATCAGTAAAGCGATGTTCCAGAGTCGGTAAACAAGGGTATTGTCGGCGCCGGTAATTGCCTTCTTTAGTTGAATATGTACTTTAAAATCACGTTTATTACTGTTTTGCTAGTATTCGACCCTCGTTGAAGTACAAAAGTTATGCTACATGAAATTTAAGGGGTAGTTTGTATTATAATAAACCTATCTTATATAAAAACAGATCTAAAAATAACAATATACTTTTTTTCTTATTTATAATACAAGAAACTTCTTTTTCTGCGGTTATAATCGGACGATTTATTTAATGAAACAATTTTAATGTGGGGTCAATTTTATTCATAGAGATAATCTAAAACAATTTCATGTGTTATGTAGATAATCCCGTTTTTTTTTAACACAACATGTATTCAGTATGTTGCGTAACCATGTGCAAGCAGCACTAGAAAAATATAACGACTGGAAATAAAACCAACGACAACTGCCTATTATGGTGGATATTGTCCGGCGAAACAAAATTTTACTGCTGTAAATGAAATAATGTGGCAGGTTTGGTAAACTAGCGTGGAGTTGTGGAGAACAAAAGCAGTGCATTACAGTGGAACAGATTACAAATTACAAATTTATCGTTGTTGTATTATGTTTCAAATCTTCGCAACTGTTTAGTCTCAGATAAGACTGAACAAATGTTAATAAGAGGAAAACGTAACTGGCACATTAAAGCAGGCTTGTTTTATTATTGACTTAATTGCTATGCAATTATTTTTATAATTTTACTTGAAAAGCGATTTTTTTGCTAATCATTTTTGTTAAGTTGTTTTAGGGCCAAACATAAAGAAACAGAAAATATTAAAAGATTTCTTATACAAATAATATGTTACTTTAAAGCTGTCGTATTCTAAAGCATTTTCGTTCCTTTATCCACGCGGGGTAAATGTATAATTCATTATGTTCTAATTATGAACAACTTCTGGGAACAGGACCTGTAATATCGATTTTAATTCTCACTTTCAGTTCAGGGCTCATTCTATCTCTTGTCTGCTGCAGGGAACAGCTATAAGAATTTGTTAGTGATTTATGTAAATAAAACGGTTTTATGCAAGGAATACGTGAGAGCACTCGAAAACAAAGGAATATTTAAGCTGTTTCCCGAAAATCCGTGGCCTCTGCCATTAGTATTGTGTATTTATGTAGGCCTTCAAATTAATAGCTAGATTTAGAAGCTTTATCAACTCGTTCCTAATTTATAATTGGTTTCAGAATTGTATCCAAAAGCAGATCTCTGTGATTGTTTATAGTTTGCTTTTAATACGAACTTTGTTCCGCTTTTAACAAGTTGGATTTTGTAAAAGAACGAATAAAAATTGTTACGGAATTTTGAATTTCTTAATTAAATTACTTTGCTTTTTCGGTTCTAATCTTCCTGCATTTGACAGCATTTAAAATAATTAATTTTTCCAAATTTACACAATAATTATGATTTATGTTGAATTGTTAAAATGTTTGGAACTTCGAAATTTTATAGAAACCCTGTAAAAGGAAATTCACGTTTCTAGCAAGTCGAAAAACTCAGGGGAGAAATAAGTGCAGTCCTCAGAATCAAATTCATCAATTTTTAAACATTTCATTTCTGAAGTTATACTTTTTATTATTTATTTATTTGTTCTACTTTTATGAAGTTTTTGGGGGTTGTATTTGAGAATTGTGGCTGTAAATGTCTACAATACTTTCACTAACAAAAAGTGAGGTTTTATAAAAATTATTGTTTAAAATATGGGAAGTAATGTTATATATTTCTAATGCTTCATAGAACATTTTTTAGTGTAACATAAAATTAATTTTTCTTATATGTATATTAAGCTTTGAATGTAATCAACATAGTGGTTTTTTAAATATGTTTATTTATTGTATATGCTCAAAAAAAGAAATCCGAAAACCCGTTCTTTTCGATAATTTTGCTGTGCAAGTTCTTAAATTCTGACGTGGAGATCTATGAACCCTAGTTTAATTATATTGCTTATAGAAGAAAATATCGGAAATAAGTGTATGTTATTAACTGCTTAATAACTTTTCAACTTTTTAAAACCTTTATAAACTTGTTAATTACACTATTATTAGATATACATATAATTATATGAAATTCGGAACAAATTTTTATTTACACAACTGTTAAGAATTCTACGGCCACGTAAGTACAGAAAGAAAGGGGTCAAATTTTATAATGCCTCTTATAATTCCCCTGAATAAATAATGCTTTAATAACACCTTCTAACTTTTTTAAATGCCAACGTGGACGTCCGTACAGTTTTAAAACCAGTGAAATATACATTTTTCAATTAAATTTGTATGAAGTATAAAACAAGAACTCATTTATGATGATTAACTTAGCTCATATATCATGAAAGATATTTATTTACTTTTTTTTAATAAATTGAGATGATAATTTCCAGGCTGGATCCTGTCTTAGTTAATGTTTTAATTCAAAATAATTGCAAAGATTATGAATACAAATTTTTTGTAATCTAGAGAATCTGATTTTGGTTAAATTGTCTTACACACACATTTGATGTAGTTTCCTAATTTCGAGAAAATTAATTTAAGATCGGCTCATGGTGGGGTTTTTAGGAAGCTTCGTATTTTTGGATAAATGCTCTTTGTGTGTGTTTTGTTTCTTGGTATGGTTTTTTGTTACGCAGAGATGAGTTTTCTTGTGGTTTTTCTTAGTTTCCGTCGGAAGTTCGTTTCTGGTAAAGCTAACATGTTCGTCCGAATAACGTTAGTTAGAAAACCAGGATGTAATTTTCTTTCTCTTAGCTTTCACTATTGAACAGTATACATGTGATATTTGTAGAATTTAAGTCATTTTCAACTCTGAGTATTTTTTACATTGAAAGTTGTTTTTTAAATCTTAGGGGGTTAATGTGTTGAAAGCAGAAACGGCATAAAAAAATTCAAACGCTTTGATGACCTTTTAAGATGTTTTTAGGAATTTCAGGTTATTTCATATTGCCTGTCTAATTTTAATTAGCAATTCCTGAATTTTCTAATTCTTGTGGAGTTCTTTCCAAACTTCTTAAAATATCGGTGAGTTCAAGCTTTTCATCAGCTTAAGGAGCTTAACTGATACAAAAACTTCTATAACTTTCGTAGATTTTGTTGATGCAAGATTAAAATGAAAGATTTACAATGCTTATTAATTCTTGAAAATGATATCACCAAAATACAATGTCTTTGCAAAGATAGTATTGTTCATGTTCATTGTAAAGTATACAAAAGATAACTAGTTTTCCGAATAATACGACAATGTTGCTTTCTAAAATTTAATTACGCCAATACGATAAAAAGGACTCTGAATTTCATTAGAGAAATGATTCTATTTTCTAAATTAAATTGAAGTGCAAGAATGAAGTACATTACTGATGATTTAAAATATTTGCCTTTCCTATTTTTTTTTTTGGATCACACAAAACCAGTTTTGAAAAAGTCTCATCTTTATCAAGTCAGTAAAATTAGAAATAAATGATTGCCCCAAAGTGCTGAACAGCATCATGGTTTCAAGGTATTTGCCTCATCATCATCAGGTATCAGTGAAAATTATTGTTGGATTGCTTTCATTGGAAGTCTTGTGTAAGCTGCTTCGATCAGTTTAAGGGAAACATGTCTACAGTGGGTTACTGTTTTTTGCGATCCTTCCAAATGCAGCAGCAGTTTATATTCTTAATTACTATATGCATTTGGTAAGTAAGTATTCTGAAGTCTGCAGGGTTAGGAGATTCAAAGCCTGCTTTGCAAATATGGCGACACAGTTTCGAACTTAAGTCGTAGCTGTATTTTTAAATCCAGAGCTGGCGAATTCTGTTAAGTAGGATGTGTTAAGTATCTGAAATTTTTTCTTTGTGACTTTTTTCCATCGAGAATTTGCAAAATTTCCTATAAAGATATATTTGTCTAAAACCTATTTCACAGCATTTATGGAAGACATACTCAATCAGATCGAAAAGATCGTGCCCAGACTTCCTTTATTTGCCACTTTATTTCTTATTTAGAATTCTTTAAAGGCGTTTGTCTCTAAAGTAATTAATTTACATGGTATCTTCAAACTCTCCGTTCTAAGAGATTTAACCAGGGTTGAACAAGTGGGTTCCTGGATTTAATTTTGTTTCCTCTAATTTACGTATATGTTTGTACTCTTAGATACTTGGCTATTAATTCATTGTTGATACTAAGAAGGGTTTATATACTTAAACTTGGTCGCTATCGTTGTAACTGAGGGTGTCTGTAGGTATAGATTTAATCGATCCGTAGGTTTAGTCGAACCCTACTCTGTCACTTAAATGCGACACTTTAGCAAATACCGACATCGGCAACGATATTTTAACGGGTACAGTGTATATTGGAATTTGTAGTAAATCGGTACGTAGGTGGAGCTGAAAGATTTAATACGGTGACTGAGTTACGCTTTGCTGCTGCGGTATGGGTCACGGCGTAAGCTTATATAAATCATTCGCTGCATATGTTATCGTTGTGTTAGCTTTAATGGTACACCTATAATGTAACCAAATACTCACACGTTCTGATTACTGCTATCTTACTCTTTCCTACTTACATGTACGAGCCGTGGGCGCTGTAAATTAAACCACCACAGTATCTTTGTAATCTTACATTACACGCGTCAAGTAAATTAACTAGGTGATACCGGGTATACATCTAATTAAATAATTAAATAAAATGGTTGATAACCTACATTTCGAAACACAAGGTTAAATTAAATGTTAATTTTAATCTATTGTGATAAAATAAATTAATGTTTTTACTTCAATCCAAATCAACTTCAAACTCAAAGTATGTAATATAAGACCTGTTATCGAAAACAACGTACATAAATAAACATTAAACTTTTTCATTAAGTATTTGCATATTTTATTTGTATGTTGAGGTACCTAAAACGCTCAAATCTGACCTTTTCTAAATGTTTCTGAAAGAAATATAAAAATAAAAGTCCCATTTTTCCACCACCTAAAATTTACGAAGTGGTTTAGTGAAACGTTTCATATGTAGGATGTAACAATCTATTTTAATAATATTTACTTAATGGCGTTGTATTTACACTTACAAAAGCAATTCTTAATTCTTAAGCCTGTCCAACCCCATTGCTGTCCACATTCGATGCAAACGTTTTACGCGTCCACATCACCCTTGCAAATATTTAGCAAAGACAGCAAGCAACAACCCATGAAAGCAATGCAAACACATTACCACATTTAGCACTACATGCTCGCGCGTTGTTACTTACAAAAGAGGCGTCCTTCTCCAGAGAAGCTCAAGTTGCATCTCGGCACTGTGTTCGTTAAAAAACTTATCTGTATTCTGTGTTGTAGGAAGAAGCAGGAACATTGTAAAATAATCGAGATTAAAAAAGTGTTCTTTTTATTCATAGTATTTTATTATAAAACCTCAGTAATACGTTTGTGAACAGACGGTTATTCCGTCGAATGCTCGATAAAACGTAAGCAGATCAATCGGAAATCCATCTATATTAGTAGCATCACTCATACTTAGGTAATCAAGATTCGGGAAGCCGATAGCATAAAGCTATTGTAGGCAGATTTCTATACGCAGCTGCTACACAAAAATCCCGTTATGACCTTAAGGGCTACACCAAACTACCAGTTCCCCAGGTACATAGCAGCTATCAGTCTCAGCACATCTTCACAACAAATTTGCGTGTCACGAGCTCTGTATAAAAAAGTAGTAAACAACATTTATTAGTTCTAAGTACTACAAAATGATTACCAATTATTAAATCCATAACGGCGTTACACCCCGCAGTAGTATCCCACATGCAAGTCTAAAAGTTAACCATAAAAAATTACTTTATCAACAGATTCGACAGTTGAACGCCTTCCACGTTTCTTTTTTTGAATTAACTCTTATGTGGGATTTAAAAACTATAAACTTAGATATTCTGTTATTTACTATCCACACATTATAAAAGTAAAAGGTATTTTAGTTTCCTACAAAATGAAATTTTACGAATGTTTACACATCGTGTAGAATTTATATACCTTGCAATATTATTTGGGGATACAAAATCTGTCTTAGATAATTTCAAATGTCAGATTTATTGTAGAAGTTACTAAGCCATATCGTTTTGATGTATTTATAAAAGAAGTTTTTTTATAGCCAACGTCCAGCAAAAATGAAACGTCAGAAATACACAGAAAGGGCTGAGAGTTCTTTTGAATGAAATAATCAAAGAATATGAAATAAAACAATTTGCTTTAATTATTATACAAGAATACCATTTATACTCAACATTGTAAGTTGCTGGAAAATTTTCACGATTTTGTTTTTGCTTTTCAATTAAATAGTAAAAGATAGGTTCTGCAGAAATATTTATAAGTTGTTGGTGCTGTTAATAGTGTATATGAAAAATAAGTGATTCTAAAAGGTTTTCACGTGCAGCTTAGTTATGAAAACACGAAATGTGTAATCTTCATTATAAGACTTCATTCCAACATCCCTTAAGTAGGCAAGTGAATAAAATCTTTCTTAATAAACACAAGAAATTACTCTGTTTTCGTGCTCTCAATTGTTGATAATACAGTAAAGCTAGTAGCGTCAGGGTTTGCGGTCGTGAAGCGACGTCTCAATCTCGCTGTTCACCACATTGTTTTTCTGACATTCCCCCTTTAGCTTCCGGCGCTTCTAGCATACACCATTCGAACTCAAACCCCCAAGCGCCGTACACTGAACAAACCCAAAAGTTGCTGTCATCAGTTTTCATAAAAATATTCTCAAATGTAGGAAAATATACGTAAAACTGATACTCTATTTTAAAATTTTACTATTCGTTGTTATTTAATACTAATATTTTGTTTCACTCTTAAAAATCTTTATTCGTATATAGTACGAGTATTTTTCATCAGCTTGTGTATTAGATAACATAGGATTAATATTTTGTTAGCTGTAAGTAATACCTAAATTTAAAACAATATTTGTTATATGTTTGTTACATTATGATTACATATATCACAAATAGTGGCCGTGTGTGGTTTTATCTTATACCTAATCAGATAATTGCATTTCAGTTGTATGCAATCGTGTAAATATAGTATAAAGGCAAAAAAGCAAACGAATACCATATACATAATGTTGGGTTTGAAATATTAATTTTCGAATTTTCTTAAATAATTCAGATTGAGCGAATCAAATTTTACAATGCTAACTTATCTTAAAAACTAATTATTGATATGTAATGTTAGGAAGTTTCCTGTCATCACAAATGAATATTCTGTATAAAATTTTATTGTAAAGTGCAAAATTACTGAATTTTCTTAAAGTTCGAGGTAACGAAAAACTATGAAGTCTATTCATATTCGTAACTTAAGCAGAAGTGACTGTCAAAAAAGGCATCCCGCTTAAGTTTTATTTTGAACGACCCTCTAAAATGCCACGAATTATTTTGCAAACAATACGTTTGGCATGATAGTTAAAACGTCAATATAATGTCAAGACCACACGAAACTTAAAATATAACTGTGCAGCACAAGTAAATTATAGAAGTCAGTTAACGTTGAAATAAACGGAAAGATATTAATGAAATACCTTTGAAGGCCAATATATCCTTTGTAATGGTTTCATATATCAAATTTTTGAAACGGTAACGTTTCCTTTTTCTTACAAATAAACCATCAAAGTTAAAAGACACGAAGGATAAATGAATAATATATTCAGAACGAATGTCCAGCGGTGTTCTTATTCGATTTATCAAAGTTACGAATCGAAGGTTCATTTATTTTCTCTTGAAATGCCACTGTTTCAGTATTAGTTCACAAGCGAAAAGCATAACACAATCAAACTCCTTTCACTTCCAATATTTCAAGAACGTCCCGAGAATTGTACACAACTGATAAATTAACAATATATTGTACAGACGCACCTGAAAGGGAGTTGCTAAATCCAATAAAGAAGTTTCGACGTAGGGTTCTCTGGTGGTTTCTTTTGTATATAGCTGGGCTTTACATTTTCTACACTAAGCACGCTCGTTGATCATTATTTAATGAAGGCGTTAACCCATAAACCACTCCTTGGTTTTCAGCAAAATTTCATTTTTCCCCTGCGAATGCCTATAACGTTTTACTTAATTTTAGTTCATTATACAATTATGCTAAACTTCCCAGTCATCAATCCCTGTTTTTTTTTTTTTAACTTTTATTAGATGGATTAACCTTAGTATTAGCTGCATTTATATGTACTTATTAAAGAACCAAAGTGCCTTTTTTTATTAAGTGGAAAGTAGGTTAATTTATATTTGTTAAAACTTATCAGATATATCAATAAATTCAGGCGTTGCAATATGAAACTATGGAATGTTTGATGGAACTCTGTTATAACATATGTCATTAAAATAAACGTATGTTTCTGCTTTTTTATCGATAATCTCTAAATGAAACAAACTAACTACATAACTACAAGAAATATTTGCCAAAAATCAGGAAGTCTACCAAAAGTAATTATCCTGGCAGTACAACGTCGTTACAAAACTAAAATTAAAAAAATTATCACACAATGGTTGACCGCGCATTGAATATTTCAAAAATGCTTTAACAAATTCTAATACGTACCATGTATCTTGAAGAACTCCTTTTGAATAAATGTATATAAGAATCTTGGTTCATGAGAATCATCTTTCGGATATTTTACGATTCTCTGTAATTAAATCAAAATTGTAAATGAGAAGGCCAAAGATTTAGGTAATTCTATTAAAAAAATATTTCTTCTCCGGTAGAAAGAATGAAGAGAATGAAGAAGTGACACATTTTGACGCTCAACTTTGCATATTTTTGTATAATTACCACATAGTACATAGATACTTAAATATTCTAGAAATCAAAAGAGCAAATGGATCTAAAAGGAATGTTTTAAAAAAAAGTTAATGCGAATTTTTCTTTATAAAATTGCTTGCGAAGTATTTGCTATTACTTAGGAAATCTCACAATACAAATATCCATGTTTCAGATCTAATATTACCCCCACGTATGCTGACAAAACAATCATTTTATCTTTCATAAAGACGTTTATACGAAAATCTGTAATCTCATCTAAATAATTTTGATATTGTTATTAATTTTAATAAAATGCAATCTGACGTCTTTAATCTTCTTGTATTACAACTGTGCCAGATTTTAATCAACAAACCTTTTAGGAGTAGTACTGGAGATCATGGGAATCCCGAATCTGAATCCTAATAAGAGAACGGCGCAAACCGTTACATATAATGTAACCTACTAGCTCGAACTGAAAAATATGGTTGTTTTTAGGTAGAATAGCCCATTTAAAAAAGTCCAATTTCTGAAAATCGTCCTTGTTGAACCTACAGAAACATAAAAAGAACTAGCAATTTTCCAGAAATAAGCAAGTTTTTTCGTTAGATATACCTATATCGTGAATTTGTAAAGTAACGCATAGATTCTGTGAAATGCTAACAAATTTGGTCTTGGAAAAAACTGAAACATCTCAAACGATTTAGTAAAAACCACATTTCCCAAAGTGATCGATTTTTTTAAGTTTATTTCAAATAGTCTTTACTACTCTTAAGAGACCTGTAAAAATTAGGGTACGTTTCATAAGCAAAAGAATATCAATTTAATAAATGGAAATAGAAATTTGGCACAAACAAAAATTAAATTAAGCTCAAATTAAGTCCTAAACGTAAGATAAATTCTTCTTGGACATTTTAAATAAATCGGGGAGATGGAGCGAACTTTTTGCCGAATCCGTCCTTTTAATCTTCAATCAGTTTTGATGGATTACCTAAACCTGGTCGAACTAGGACACTAGGGCAGCATTTAAATAAAGTGTTTCGGAATCGTTACAAGAATAGCCAGCTAGATCCCCGGATCTATCTTAGGTTCATTTTTTCCCCTTAGGGTTGTTTAAAAAGCAAGGTTTTCGTAAATTATACCATTAAAACTAAAGATTTAAAAGAACGAGTTTCGCTCCACCCCAAATCGATCGCTTTAGGAAATATGTTTTTTAATAAATCGTTTGAGCTGAAAGAAATTGTTATAATTTTATTGAATTTATCCGTTACTTTTTGTGAAGCAATACGAACCCATAGATTACCGTTTTATCAGAATAACATAAGTCTATATGCCAAAACTAGTAAAGCTGTCGATGAGGAAATAGAGGCAATATACCAGAAAATCCAGCAAAAGGATATAGTAGTTGTTATGGGCGACTTCAATTCTAAAGGTAATATCTACAGCTGGCTATAACCATATTCGTGCCGCAGTAGGAAAGTATAGATTGGGCCAAAGAAATAACCGGGGTGAATGCCTCATACCGCTTTCAAACATCACCCCAGAAGGCTATCCATCTGGGTTTCGCCAACGGGAATAAAGAAAAACAAATAGATTTCTTTCTAATAAGAAGTCGCTGGCGGTCAGATGTATCTACTAGTAGGTCTAGACTAGGAGCTGTATGTAGCACTGTATCAGCGACCATAAACTGCTGAAAATTGAGATAACTCCCAAACTTGGTGTAGCTAGGAAAGAAACATTATCTTCAAGAACAATTCGTGTGAATGGCATGACGGTTTTCCGAAGTAATCTTCAAAACACTATACGACCTACCCTAACGAACGATCCAAATGAGTCCTGATACAGAGTAAAGGAATGGGTAATTAAAACAGTAGAGAAAAACAACTGCATTAATAACACCACAAAGAAAAAACATTGGACGACTAATAATACACTGAAGCTAGTAGATAAATCTAAGCAAATAATACTGACACAAGCACTCACATCTAGAGAAAGGGAAATCATGAGAAAGGAGTTAGGCAGACAAATCAAAAAGCAGCTTAAAAGATGAAAGTCAATATGTAAGTAAAGTTTGTGCAGAACTATAAGAACACACTAGCAACAACCAACCATGTCAGCTGTACTAAAAGGTTAAATACATGTCAAGGGAGTTCAAACCACGAACATAAGTAAAAACGTCACTGATGTGAAGGAAACCGCTGATGTATTAGAAATCTACTGCTCTAAGCTCTATCAAAACGACACACACATAACCCAACCAGATTCGTGGATACCGACAGAACAGAAAGAACCAACTATTTTTAGATCTGAGGTAAAACATGCCATTAAAAATCTCATGTGCAGAAAAGCAGCAGGTTTAGATGGCATAACTGCTGAAGTCATTAAGGCGGTGGGAGATACAGGGTCAATATTACCCAAAAAATATTCAGTGCAGTCTGGAAAGGTGGAATATGGCCAGAGGAATGCTGTGAGATGATATTTATTCAAGAAGGACTCCCTTAGTAACTGCAGCATCTATAGAACAATCGTCTTGGAGTCAAGTTCTACTATTCATAGTAAATAACAGATTGAAAGCGTTTTTGTTTCCAGAAATATCTCAGGAACAAACTGGGTTTATGTCTGAAAAAAACACTAGAGAGCAGATAATAAACTCATCGAAAAGGCCTATGAATTCAATATTCAAAACGATCTTTGTTTTGTAGACTTTATAGTAAGGCGTTCGATTCCGTATATTGGGACAAACTATGGCTTATCTTAGAAAAACTTGGAGTATGTATACGCTTCATTCTTCTCATCCTAAACTTATACTTGGGCAACAATGCAATGGTGAAAACAAACATCATCTCAAATGCATTTAAAATTCAAAAAGGAGTGAGGCAAGGCTGTATTTTGTCCCCACTCCTGCGTTAGATGATTGACGACACCTTGATAGTCGCTCCAAGTGCAGAGGAACCACAAGAAATTGCTGGTAAACTGAAGCGTGCGAGCCTAGACATGCGTCTCTCTCTTAACTCTCAGAAATACTCGGGAAGTGTCTGGTTTTGTTTTGGATCTTGGATCATCGATTACTAACAGAGGTGGCTGCGACAATGAAATCAAAAGAAGGTTGTCAATTGTTAGAAGCTCAATGATGAAACTGACGAACATATTGAAAGCTGCAATCTCCCAAAACACAAAGTTAAAACTTGTCAAGACTTTTATTTTCCCAATCGCAACTTATGCTGCAGAGACATGGACGTTGAAGGTAAATAACTGGAAAAAGATTGATGCTTTTGAAATGTAGGTGTACAGACAAATGCTTAGAATATCCTACACAAAACATCGATCAAATGTGTCTATCCTTAAGCAATTACATATTCACAATAGATTATCAACTAGAATTAACCAGTCCTTCCTAAGATTTCTTGGTCATCTAGCCAGGCGAACAAATGACATGGAAAAACTTATAATAGAAGGTAAAGTTGACGGACGAAGACCTAGAAGAAGATTCCCAACCCACTGGGTCGATCAAGTGAATTAACTAATTGGCCATGAACTGCTTGAAGCAGTTCAAGCTGCACAAGATAGAGATGCCTGGATAAATGTCATCAAAGCTATAGAAACGCAATATCACTATACCCCTTCGGAAGTTGACGGACTGAAGAGAGAGAGAGAGAGAGAGAGAGAGAGAGAGAGAGAGAGAGAGAGAGAGAGAGAGAGATGCGTTACTTTACTGATAGACGGTATATAACTAGTAACGGCAAAGGCAGCAAAATACGTCTCTGAAAGCTTCTTTAAGTTGATAGCCAATTATTATTCCTATTTAAGGGTGGCTGTCGGGATTTCGTCAGCAACAGAATTTGCAGTTACTAGGTTTGGTTTAGTAAAGGAACTTTCAACTTGAAAACATTTTCAAATAACATCTTGTTGATATCCTTAGGATAGTCATTGTGCATTTTTGACCAGAGATTTATTTATGAAAGTGACCTTGGTATCTTCTGTCTTTTATTACCCCAAAAAATTCGACATACAGGCTGTATAAGAATTACTGTCTAATTTAAGCGCTATCGACCAATCAGAAACAAGTTTAAATTAATCTTAAACTTGTTATTTGTAACAACAAAACTAGTGTTTTCGAATAAAACAAAGAAAAGGTCATGGCTTGACTCTACGTAAAAGAAAAAACTACATTAATGCTTTATTTCAGTAAAGCTTTTTCCTGTAATACGAGTATCCTTGGACCGGTCCATCCATTTCAGGTGTAGTCAGGACTGTATGAATATCGTGGTCGTGATATTTTAGGTGAAAATATTGATTTTGAGGTATTATTTTTAATGCACTAAATGCCCACAACGGGTTGCTTACGTAAAACCTTTAAAAATTTAAATGCGGTAATCAGTGTGAAATGTTAACGTGTTGGGTATGATAAACCCTCAGCTTTTTGGTTTGAGTCGCTGTCCGAATTGAAAATTTTCGATTCAAAAACGTAGAATGATCGATTCTTCCTGTCAGAGCTTGTATAAGAACAATTTTAAAATATATAACTCACTGAAATTTCATAAAAACGTTAATCACACTCAATATCTGAACATTTTGCAAAAATTCAGTTCCGATTTTCATTTTAAAAACAGGCACAATGTTCTTTGAATGAGGTTTTATTTATTTAATTTGAATAGAAGAACTATAGGAAAAGGGAAATACATTTTTTACGTACTTTTAAAAAACGTATCCTGTAATCCCCAGTTAACCATTAATTACTTCTGAAATATAGTGTTATGTAACTTGAGCTAAAAAACAGATACGATCCATACTCGGCCCATCTGTTTAAGTCGTGTGGAAATTGTTCAATAATCAATCAATTTTGAGATCTTAATCCATAAAACATGCGTTTTATTTTTAATCACCCGAAGGGTAGGTGTGCTACTGACCGCGGTCAATTATCGATATGACTCTTTCCCACAGATTACTGTGTTATTGGTCAAACCCAATGCCGCAGGTTTTTTTACCCACACTTTTCAAACTTTGAAATTTGAATGAATTTGGGAAACATTTGCATATAAGATCATTTTCAATAAAGATACGTCAAAACGTACAATATTGCATTTTTGAAGTTATTTTTTGGGAATTTGATTACTGTACATTTTTACTTTGATAATTATTTTTTAGAAATTATATAATTTTATTTATGAGCACATAAACTAAAGTTGAAGTACTGACTGCGACATTTAAGAGTCACTTCGAATAAAACATTAAAAGACGGATTCAATAATAATAAACTGACAATTGTCACATTGTCGTACATGTCTGAAGCTAACAAAGCAGCAAGTAACTTTTAAAAAATTGATGCTACGTCATTCCATTTACATACATATATCGATTTGTTTTGGTTAGTGGCAATATTGTTACTATGGCAAACTCTACTTCTATATTTATAAGGCATTTCAAAGCGCTAGTAGGCTATTCGTATATATTCACGAAATTATTCACATTAAGGAGACCACCAGATTCTAAAAACATGTCTCCTAAAGGTAGGTTTTTAAATTATATAAAGCCAAATCAGTTTTGTTTCGAAATTCTCCTAAAATTCGAAATCTCAAAAATTGATTTTCAATTCGCTAGCCTAGTCTAACCCATATCAAAGTTTATATATTCGATTCTACCTGATTGGAACTGAATTGAATTAGGTTAAATTAGACTTGTTCTATTTCGGATCACATTGGATTCAGATTCTCTCATAAAAACCGAATCCGTAAAATCGTGTGCACGTTTTCAGTGGCAGTTGTAGCAACGTCTTCCATAAAAGGAATCGAGTATTTTAAAGGGCTTCGTTCACATTTTCTGGCATTCTTCTCTTAAAATTAAAACTAGGGTTGTTTATTAAGTGCTCTTATCCTTTCCTGGAGTACGACATCGTTTTAAGGTAAGACAAGGATAAAATTTAATTAATTAAAAGAATGTAATGTCTCTCCTTAACCTAAGAGAAATTAAACTCTTAGTAACCGTGGCGGTAATTCATGAGACTAGTTGGAAGTTTACTTAATCTTTGAATGTTTACCTGAAGTAATTTTTTAAAATTTATAATATTCCTTAGTGCTGGAGATCTGAAATTCAAAAACTCATCCTGAAGATTTGCTGTAGCTGTATCGTTATCAGAATTACAGATCTGTTAATGTTATCGAAGCGGTTTTAATTAGTAGGAATTTAAAATTTTATTTCCAACCAATATTGGTGTTAAGTATCATTGAGATTTGAAAGGTCATAGACGGCCGGCAATAAATAATCCATTTCCAATTAACCTGTCTGCAACCGGAAGTGGGGCACATTGTCAGTGACATTTACATCTAGCAGGTTTCCGGGCGCATCTATTATATAGCAAGAGTTAATGGTAGATTCGGGTAGCTGTCAATCAACTGTCTCTATGTAGGACTATAGGACACCTAAGCAATATCTGAAAGTAGTAGCCGATAAAGTGCTTGAATAATTTAAATTTACAGTACATGTCACTTTGCGATGTGTTTTAATACTGAAATTCCGATGCATATTCATTTTATATGACACTTATTTCATATGCATATTCCTAAATGCGCCTGCATATATTCATTCGGTTTAGTTTGGAAGGTTAGTTATAACGTTTCTAACTAAATTAAATTTTGTACGCGTGACAAATAATAATTTTTTCTCAATATGAATGTTTGATAAATAGGATTTGCCTCGACTCACCTTGATTGAAATTGAAAACAGCGTCACTCAGCTCCTGCAGGGGATGGTTTTGCGCCAATTCCAATGACCATAGGTTATTGTTCTATCTTGCGTTTAATTTTATATTTTTTCACACACCCGAGCTAGCGTTTTATTTTGAAGCGTTTATTAAACGATTAAATTGGCGGTTCCAATGCGAATTTCAACGATTTTTATGTGCGTTTTTTAAATTGACACGTAATGTGAGTTTTTTTTTCAATTAATTTATAATTTTTACCCCGGAAACCCAAACAAACTCCAAAATAAAAAATTGGCGGTTCAAGGCAACCCTTGGAAGGAAAATAATAAAAAGTAAATGTTGTTGGTCCAACGAGCGAATTAATTATTAATATCATAATATTCATAATAATAAAAGTAAAAGATAACAACAAACACAAAAAAACTAACTATTAATAATCCAACATACCGCCCACCAAAATACAAGTATTTTACAATGCATTATTGATTTGGCAATGGACATAACTTTACTAAAGGACGTTTGAGGGTACCCTGAACGGTTTTAATTGTCGCGACGCGAGATATGCCTTTTGGATCTGGGTGGAGTTGAATCACACGACCCAGACGCCAACGCATAGGAGGGGAAAGATCGTCTTTTATTAAGACCATGGTTCCTTGATCAAGAGGTGGACAATTGGCAACCCATTTACAGCGCTGTTGTAAAGTATGCAAATATTCATGATGCCATCTTTTCCAAAAATGTTGGTGCATACGTTGAAGCAGCTCCCAGCGAGTTAATCTATTCATGTTGATAGTTAACAGGTCGGGTTCAGGTATGCATGTTAAAGGAGCTAAAGTTAAATAATGACCAGGCGTCAAAACCTCTAAATCATTTGGGTCACTACTAAGGGGGCACAGTGGTCGCGAATTGAGTAAAGCTTCTATTTGTGCTAATATTGTAGAAAATTCTTCAAATGTTAAAATTTGTTCCCCTATTACGCGTTTGAGGTGAGTTTTAACAGATTTAATCCCAGCCTCCCATATACCACCAAAATGTGGAGCAGTTGGCGGATTAAATTTCCATGTAATACCTTCTTCCTCCACAGCGCTCTTAAAACAATTAGATATTATGCGTGCAGCTCCAATAAAATTTGTTCCACAGTCACTCATTATTAAAGCACATCGACCACGGCGAGCAATGAAGCGACGCAATGCGGCAAGAAAGGCCGCTGTCGAAAGCTCCGAGACGAGCTCAAGATGAAGGGCTTTAGTTGCCAAGCATACAAATAGGCAAATGTATGCCTTGTGTGTTTTTGCTCCTCGAACCTTTCGCATTGTTATTGTAAATGGGCCACCAAAATCAATGCCTACAGAGTTAAATGCCTTGATTTGCTGTACTCGAACTGCGGGTAAATCTCCCATAGGTGGTTGCAGTGACTGCGGCTTTGTACGGAAACATCGATAACAGCGTGATAAACATCGACGAATTGCTCGATTTGCGGACAAAATCCAGAAATTTTGTCGAATTAAATAAAGAAGCGTTTTAAGACCAGGGTGAAGATGTTTCCTATGAGCGTCTTCTATAATCAAAACAGTTAATCTATGGGATTGAGGAAGAAGTGCGGGATGTTTTTCTTCAAATGATAATGCAGAATGACATAATCGACCGCCCACCCTGAGGATATCTTGTTGATCCAAGAAGGGATTTAGTTTGCGTAGTGGATGTGACAATAATTTGTGTTGTCTCAAACTATTTATGTCAGCGTGAAATATCTGTTGCTGAACTAATTTAACTAATATAAGTAAGGAATTGTGTAATTCAGAAGATGTGATTGTATCCGACATGGGTTGATGCATATTCCTAAGTTTTTTAGTAAAACGACAAATGTAAGTGACTATGCGCAAAATTTTATTCAGCGAAGAATATTTAGTTAATAACTCATTCCAAGGCTTCAGATTGTCAACTTGGGCAATAAAAGCCTTAACCTTTCTTTCTTCCTCAGTAACTACGTTTTCAATATCTAACTGATTGACTTGTTGCGTGGGCCAAGAATTAGGTGAAGCCTTAAGCCAAGGAGGCCCCGCCCACCATAAAGGATGGTAAATTAGTTCCTGGGGTAATAAACCACGAGATGCGCAATCAGCGGGATTATGCACTGATCGTACATGACGCCACGAGGAAGGTGGCACGCGTTCTTGAATATGGCTAACCCTATTTGAAACAAACGTTTTCCAACGATGTGGAGATGAACGTAACCAAGCCAAAACAACTGTGGAATCAGTCCAAGCGAAAATTTTATTAATTTTTTCAGAGTATATTTGAACAATGGTTTCTATAAGATTGGAGAGGAGATAGGCTCCGCACAATTCCAATTGTGGCAAAGACCGTTTTTTTAATGGCGCAACCTTAGTTTTGGCTGTTACAAATTTAACAGAAACGGTATTAGAATTATCAATGATACGAAAATAAACAACGGCTGCATATCCTGCTTCCGATGAATCGCAGAATCCGTGTAACTCAATGCTTGAGTAATCTGGCGAAAAAACGTAGCGGTTTAAACGAATGTTACTAATTAAAAAAAGCTGCTGGCGGTAACAATTCCAGCGATCAACTACTTCATCTGGCGGGATAGCATCCCAATCTAAACCTAAACACCAAAGATGTTGAATTAATCGCTTGCAAAAAAAGATTAATGGGGCAAGAAAACCAAGTGGGTCAAATATTCTTGCGATTTCGGACAATATCTGTCGTTTAGTACAAGTGTGATTGATAGTATCAACTTTAAAAGAAAATACATCAAGCGATGGAAGCCACTGTAAGCCTAGAAGTTTGATGGTGGATTCGGATTCACTATCAAACGAAAGACCTTCTTGACACAAACTGGAATCCAACCCGGAAAGCAATTCGGGTACATTACTTGCCCATTTGCGTAGTAAAAAACCACCTCTTCTTAGAAGTTCGATTAATTCCCTTTGGAGAGTTTGCGCTTGTAACAGCGTATTACAACCAGAAACAACGTCATCAACGTAAACATCTTGTTTTAAAAGTGCAGCGGCTTGGGGAAAATTTAGCTGTTCGTCTTCAGCTAATTGATGAAGCGTTCTTATTGCTAAAAATGGGGCAGAAGAAACCCCGTAGGTAACAGTATTTAAGACATATTCTTCGATCGGCTCATGTGGCGAAAACCTCCATAAAATTCGTTGATAATTTCTGAAAGCGGGTGCGATTAATATTTGCCGATACATTTGTTTTATGTCAGCGATAAAGACAATTCTATGCGATCTAAACTTTAGTAATATATTTGCAATGTGTGGTAGTAATTTTGGACCAGAATACAAACAATCATTAAGTGATTTATCGTTTGCTGATTTAGCTGAGGCGTCGAAGACTACACGCAATTTCGTTGTAGTACTATCTGGTTTAAAAACACAATGATGCGGTATATAATAACATTCAGATGATGTAATGGGTTCCTTTGCAATGGACATATGTCCACTATCAAGGTAATCTTTCATGAACTCTGAATAATGAATTCGAAGAGATTCATCGCGTGAAAATCTATTTTCTAAACAATAAAAGCGACGTAAAGCGACAGAGCGAGAATTGGGAAACTCGGGTCTGTGAATTGATTTAAAAGGCAACGCAACACTATATCTACCATTAAGTTCGCGAGATACTGATTGTTTGTACAATTTTTCGCCCATAACGTCATCTGGAGAAGGAGGAATTTCAACGCTAACTTCTTCAATTTCCCAAAATTTCTTTAGCGTTGATTCTAAAGGTTCATTAGAAAGCGCAGTAAAAAAAGAGTTCAAATGAGTTGGTTGGTTAGCACATGCCTGACCAGACAAAACCCATCCGAAAATAGTATTTATAGCTGAGGGCGTATTATTTGATCCCAGTATTAAGCCTGGACGTAATAATTGCGTATAAATATCAGCACCTAGTAAAAGATCTACTTTTGCTGGGATACAAAATTGTGGATCTGCTAAGCGTAAGCCTTTAATATGTGTCCACGTAGAAGAATCTATTGGAAAGGCTGGAATATTATGCGAAATAGATGCAATGACGTGAGCATCAATCAAATATGATGGTTGTAACTCATCATGCGGGTATAGACAGCAACTAACCGTTCCAGAAGATAGAAGAGCGGATGATGAACCTATTCCTTGAATTTGAATGCGGTTGGATTTAACACGTAATCCTAAGCGTTGAGCACAAGCAGCAGTTATAAAACTGCCCTCACTACCTCCATCGAGGATTGCTCTTATTGCGTGTGGATATCCGGATTCGTCACGAATATCTATCAGTGCTGTTGACAGCAACACTAATTTATTAGATGTGGCACTAACTAGAGCCGTTACTGAAGAAATCGTAGCGTTTGAATTTTCGAGTGTGTTACTTACAGTATTTGTAGGTTCTAATCGTACAGCGTTAAAAGGTTCATCATTACGATTAGATTGCGTAGCGGAAGATTCAAAATGTAACAAACTGTGATGTTTTTTATTGCATTTTCGACAACGTGATTTTGACTTACAGGTTTTGGTGGTGTGAAAACCACTAAGGCAATTAATGCATAATTTTTTGGATTTTACCAATTCGTAGCGTTGCGTAGGTAGTTTCTCTACTAATTGTGGGCACGAGTAAGTTAAATGTGTTTTACTACAGATAAAACATTTATCTGGTGATGTATGTTCCGTTGTAACATGGAACGTGCGTTTAGAATAATTATTTGGCTTAAAATTAGAGCATTTCGGTTTACACTGATCTAATACCAAACTTTGACCTTCGATGAAATCTTCTAACATCCCAAACGTTGGGATTTCCTGCCTTAAATCACGGATTTCCGATTCGAACAATCTTCGTGTGTTTGGGTCTAATTTTTCCAAAAGGAGATTTAGCAGCATGAAATCTTCCAGAGAATCAGCGAATTTTAAAGCACGTAATGCTGCTACATTTTCCCGGAATTTATCAATCAAATCGCGTAACCCTTTAGACGATTCTTCTTTTAGTTGAGGTAACGAAATCATTCCTTCCCAATAACGTGTAGCTAACTTCCTTTTATTGTCATATCTATTGACTAGATTTTGATAAGCGATTATATAGTTATCATCTGATAAATCTAAGGTCTTTACTAAATTTAAGGGTTCACCAGAAAGGCAGCTAATTAAATATTGAAATTTTTCTGTATTCGATAAATGTGATGCGTTGTGAATTGTGGTATTAAATAATTGAATAAATGGCGACCATAATTCTAATTTACCGTCGAAATTTCTTAAATTAATTTTAGGTAATCGAACATTTGAAAATTCCTTTATAACATGGGATGAATTGTTTGAAGACGGTATATCAACAGGTAATGTTTGGTCATAAAGAACTCCTATTTCAAAATACATAGCATCGAATTCCTTCCTTACCTCGTCTTCTGCTTGAAAATCAGGGTTTTCTTGTGCAGCTATAAGCGATATTACCTGATTGTGAGAGGTTTCCAATTTTGCGTAAATATCATCTGTTGTTTGATAGCGTCTCTTAAATAGTGGAATAAACGAATTATCGTTTTGTGCCATTCTTGCGATATCTAGCGTTTCCTTTATTTTATTAATTAAAGCATTTCGAAAAGCGTAAGCTTCAGCAAATTTAGCGTTAACTTTAGGTGGCATTTTTGAATTTAAAAAAATTCAAAAACGATGCGAATTGAAAAAACTGAAATGACAAAAATGTCAAAATTGACGTAACCAAATAATCTATTTTACCCTCAAACGTCACAATGACGTGCGTGCGTTTAGCGAAACTATTGTATGCAATATAACAATATGTTTAAACAAATATAAATAATGGGTAAAATATAAATTGGATAACCAATTCAGCCAATGTCCACTGCCAAAATTGAATGCGCTGTAATACCAGTAGTAGAATTGACCACTACACCGTTTCAATAATTAAAAGGTAAGAACAAAGGCATTCATATGATAACAGATATCAAACAAACAATCCGAACGTCGAAGGACCAAAAAAATGTACGCGTGACAAATAATAATTTTTTCTCAATATGAATGTTTGATAAATAGGATTTGCCTCGACTCACCTTGATTGAAATTGAAAACAGCGTCACTCAGCTCCTGCAGGGGATGGTTTTGCGCCAATTCCAATGACCATAGGTTATTGTTCTATCTTGCGTTTAATTTTATATTTTTTCACACACCCGAGCTAGCGTTTTATTTTGAAGCGTTTATTAAACGATTAAATTGGCGGTTCCAATGCGAATTTCAACGATTTTTATGTGCGTTTTTTAAATTGACACGTAATGTGAGTTTTTTTTTCAATTAATTTATAATTTTTACCCCGGAAACACAAACAAACTCCAAAATAAAAAATTGGCGGTTCAAGGCAACCCTTGGAAGGAAAATAATAAAAAGTAAATGTTGTTGGTCCAACGAGCGAATTAATTATTAATATCATAATATTCATAATAATAAAAGTAAAAGATAACAACAAACACAAAAAAACTAACTATTAATAATCCAACAAATTTATTGGATGGAATACGGTTCTCGTTTTTTGCTTCCGAATAAATTGGCCAGCTTTTGTATAAAAATACTGGATAATTTAAATATTCTGGTGTTTTTCACAGTGAATAGAGAAATTGCATTGTGTGTTTAATTCATTTGAAACAGAATTATTCAGGACCATTAATATTGTTGAAATAGTAATTAGTAAAACTGAAATTATTCGCCTACTAAAACTCTTTGTTCGTTGTTTATTCTTTGAATTTGCCGAAAAACATGAATTTCGAAATTAGAGATTACGATACGTTGGAAAACCTATAAATACATTCGATAATAAAAGCATTTAGTTAGGACTACAACTACAACGTGAAAATATTACTTAACCCTAATAGTGGAGGATAATGCGGTGTTAAAATTAGGTTAATTACCGGTGCAGTGGAAGGTCCAAGTGATTTTGATACTAAAGCCCCGAAAACCATCTAATGAAGCAGTCTCGTAGACCTATTAGTCTGTTGCCAATCATAGGAGATATGAACCTAATTGCGGCACATTAGCTAAGCTTTAGAAATAAGGATTCAACATACAGCAAAACTAATCCACCAATCCTTCGAGGAGAAGCTTTCCTGCACACAACCTAGTCTGGCATGATTGTCTCCTTTATAAATCGACAAGGTCTTTATGGGACTCATCATATAGTCCTTGAATTGTACATAAAAATATTTCCAGGTGGAATGATTAACTGCTAACCGAGCTGTATTTACTCCGGTAGGGAGCACCGCAAGGAAGCGTGGCCGGGCCTCTTCTATGTCTTGTTTTTGCAAGGGTTATGTGCACTAACGAACAATTACTCACAACCACCTTTCCTGATTACACGGTATGGTAAAACAGAAAAATTAATAATGGTTGATACAAAAATCTAGACCAAGAAATGGCGAGCAAATCATATTATCTTTGGAAAATATAGAAGAAACGTTAATAATGTATCATTGCTCCCTAGTAACATAAGTGAAATGTATTGGTATGCACCTGTGATACCCTCCGAGCAATAACATAAACCAGCTCTCAAGCGGAAGAAACCCCTGACGACCAGGGCTGCGCTTAGGTATTCAGTCACCCACGTGCGAGAATATTTTTACCGCCCCTATAATTAAATCATAACATTTTCTGTTTAAATAAACTTGTGACAAAGGAATTGCAATGTATAAGTATTGTATAAATAATGTGTAAGATCATGAAGTCCATCTTTATTTGTCATTAATTGTTTAGGAATAGTTTGTTATTCAAAGTCAAAATAATATAATTGGAGCTTATTTATTATCACTACTTATTAGATAATATACTAAAGAATAACAAAACGAAAGAAACTGATAAAAGAACTATACTTAACCAATTACAAAAGGATTACAAAATTGAACTCTGATTTCAACATATTTTTTTATATCATCCTCCATATTCGTATTATTTAATATATGATTCTGGATAAAAATAATTGCAAGATTATTGAATCTTCTTCTAAGCACATTACATACATACATACTTTTAATAATCTTGAAATTTGAGAATGACCTCTCCCTTGAAGCTACAGATATACATAGGTAAGGTTAATAAAATTCCTAAAGTTATTGCTGTATTTGGAAAATTTTAAAGTCAATTATTTTCATACATATTGCAGTGCAGTTTGTTAATTAGTTTCTATTTTTTATCGAATTATGTAAATTCCATAAATAGAAAAATATCACCTCCCCAGGGATTCGAACCACTGACTTTCGGCTATACGCGCCAACGCTCTACCATGGTCAGTCAGTCAGTCAGTGGTTCGAATCCCTGCGGAGGTGATATTTTTCTATGTACATGGAATTTACATAATTCGATAAAAAAATATATTTCCTAAAGGAGTGAATCCTTAGTTTCTGTTGAACTCTTAAAATTATTTTAATCCGCCTAATCCTAATCCCGTTTAGGAACCCAAAAATGTAATAAGTTCCAAAACCTTAATCTATCTAAAGTTTGATCAATGATACTTTAAAAGAAATTAATTTTAAAATTTAATTTAGAATCCGAAGCAGGTTCATCTGTGTGTTTATAATCTCAATCAAATAATTTTCTTCTGGTCTGATTTGTTTAAATGTAATTTTATTAAATGTTAAATCTTTAGCCAGTTAGAATTTCACCAATAGCTTTTTCAAATATTTAGCGAAATAGTTTATTAAGTTGTGCAGAAAATCTAAATATGTTTTTTATATTTATCGTTGAACTACATCATTTTGCTTAAATCGTTAATTTTGAATATGTCGTGCCATCTTATAACGCAACATAAAGATTTAGGAGAACTTTGTATTTTTATTGCTAAGGAATATGCTTTATGCCCTTTGGTCGATTTAAACGTTCTCTACAAAGTTCGACACAGCAAAATATCTCCGAAAATGGGTTTGTTTGAAAAAAATAATTATTAAACATAACTATTCGGAAAAAGATTTTTTTTAAATATTTTTTCCTTTTGCTGCCCAAAACACAAATGATACCCTATTAATATGCTATTGTTTCTGGATTGTAACCAAGTATTTTGAAATATTTATTAACAATAAATGTGGGTTAGTATTTTGCACAAGCCTATTATATATTTGGTATTAATATACAAAGAAGAAGCAAAAAAAAAAAACTAAAATAGCAACCTTAGCTGACAAACTGACAACATCACTACAGAATGCTGCCCATAAAGTAGCAAAGAAAGAAAAAACCAAAACAGACAAACTTAGTAACGAAACGAGAGAAAAAATAGAACAAAGAATTAAACTATCAAGAGGAAGCCCCACACTGAAGAATATAGACGAATGTCTAAAGAAATTAGAAAGGCCATCAGAAAAGACATACAAAAATACCAAGAAACTGAAATTGAGAAAATAATAGAACAAAATAAGAACCTAAAATGTCTGAGGAAAAATGGCAGAAAACAAATCATAGCTTTCTTCAAAGGACCACGAAGGTAAAGAAATGAAAAACACCCAAAAAATAATAGAAATAGCAGAAAATTTCTACAAAGCTATATACACTGGGTGGTCAGTGAATTAGGAATTTTGTTCAAGGCATTGTGCGCAAAGAACGAAATCTGGATGTGATAAAGGATAAACGAATACCTCAAATGAAAGAGTGGTTTCCTAATAATGATGGCCCCTTGCCACAATGCTAAGGTTGTGATTAAATATCTTGCTGAACAAAATATTCAGCTTCTCGATTGGCCAGGCAATACCCCAGATATGAATCCAATCGAGAATGTTTGGAAGAAACTGAAAAATTTGATCAGTTCTAAGCATGTTACTACCAAGGAAGCCCTTATGGAACAAATAAATGAAGTGTGGATATTTAGCAGCGAAATTAAGGAATTAATAGACAATTGTTATTGCCTTTAATGACAGTTGGACTAAATACTAAAATGTTCAGATTATTACTTAAATGTTAAAATCACTATTTAATACCATAGACAGTTATTTAATTTGGTGTTAAAATATATTTCCTGTTATAAATTAAAAAATTCCTAATTCAGTGACCACCCACTGTATACCTCGCAACTTGATGAAAACCCGGAATATCAAGCGCCCAGAGAAAAAGTTTTAAACGTTGGATCGGAGGAAATACCAAACATTGAGAAAAAAGAAGTGAAGCTAGCTCTAGACAATATGAAAAACAACAAAGTACCCGGAGAGGACTACATAGAAATAGAACTTCTGAAAGAAGGAGGAGAAGAGGTTATGAAAGGGTTATGGTTATGCGAATTATTTAATGAATGCCTGAAAGAAGGAGAGATACCAGATACATGGAACAATGCTATAGTCGTTCTCATCTATTAAAAAGGAGACCCAAAAAGCCTAGAAGATTATAGGCCTATTAGCGTAGTATCACAGGTCTATAAGCTCTTTACAAAGATAATAACCAATAGAGTTACGAAAAAGCTAGACGAATGTCAACCAGTAGAACAGGCTGCGTTTAGAAAAGACTACAGCACATGCGACCACCTATTAACAGTGAGAATATTAGATAATCGAAAAAGCTATTGAATATGAACATTTGCATGGCTTTTGTGAACTTCTACAAAGCATTAGACTCAGTGGAACATTGGATAATTCTCAATGGACTGAAAAACTCCAGAATTGATCACAGATATATCCAAATAATAAAATGTATACCGGGTGTCAACGAAACCTGGGGCACCCCCATAAATTTTTTATTCTTTAAGATATCTAAATAAAATTTGGCATATGTAATATACTCTTTAAATGGTATTTGTTGACATAGGAAACAAGTTTCTGTCACTTCCGGTTTCGCCGGAATTGACATCAACTTTGTTATTTTAAATGGAACACCCCGTATATTTATACATTTTTGGAATCTCCATTTAATTTTACGTATGGTAGTATCAAGTTTGAAACATTTTGATGACAAAGTAAATACTTGCAGAAGAGTTTATTTATTAATCTAGGATGCCATGACCTGCGTATCATGGAAGTCAGGGTGCTACGACACTCAAAACAAATTATTTTAGCACTTCAACTGTGGCAAGTCTGTCTTTTTTTGTGCATTTCATTTGTTTCACTTGTTTTAAAACCCAGTATCTAGATTTAAATGTCCAAAATACGTTTTTTTTTGAACGGAGAGTGCTATTCCGAATTAAATTTTCATATTAATCCCGCGTTATGGGTATCAATAAAATCCTTGAAAAACGCTCCTTTTTAATATCCTAGTGTCCCACCCTAGTGCCATTTGAAAAAATAGAGTTATTCTCGAAAAAGCATTTTTGCCAACTTTAGGCCATTCTAATACAGCAACTAAAATAGTTAAAGTTCTAAAACAATTTGTCTCGAGTGTTGGGGCACCTTGACTTTCATTTTGCGTAAGTCATGGCACTCTAGATTAACTTCTGCAAAAAATTACTTTGTCATCAAAATGTATCGAACTTGATACTAACATACGTAAAATTGAATGGAGATTCCAAAAATGTATAAATATATAGGGTGTTCCATTTGAAATAACAAAGTTGATGTCAATTCCGGCTAAACCGGAAATGACAGAAACTTGTTTCCTATGTCAACAAATGCCGTTTAAAGAGTATATTACATATACCAAATTTCATTTAGATATCTTAAAAAATAAAAAATTTATGGGGGTGCCCCGGGTTTCGTTGACACCCTGTATATGAAAAAGCAACATCTGAAATCAAACTACATCAGAACACAAATAAGAATAACATTGAAAGAGGAATACGACAGGGCAACACTGTGTCGTCTAAACTGTTTAACGTTGCCCTGGAAGCTGGAAGAAGTCTTCAGACATCTAAAATGGCACGATAAGGGTATATTAATAAATAACAGTTGATTAAACAATCTAAGATTCGCCGATGATATACTTATTACAGCCGAAAACTCAGAAAACAGAAGAACTAAACGAAGAAGCGGGTAAAATAGGGTTAAGAATGAACCTAGCAAAGACAAAAACTATGCGCAAGATAGACCCTCAGATAAACATTAAAAACACCCAAATAGAAAACGTTGACAATTACATATATCTCTGCCATCAAATAAAACTGAATAGAGAAAATCCGACCACCGAAATATATAGAAGAAGAAGACTGGCGTGGATGGCATTCGGAAGGATGGGACATACTCTCAAAAATAAAAATGTTTCTCTATAAGATTAAGATCCAGATTATTCGAACAATGCATCCTTCCCGTGCTAACATACGGATGCCAAATATGGACCATCACCAAACAATCAATGCAGAAAATAGCTGTGACATAGAGAGCAATGGAGAGGCAAATGCTCGGAATATCTCTAAGAGACAAGAAAAGCAATATATGGATTCGAAAAACTACTAAGATCAAAAATGTAATTGAAACTTGAAACCATTGCTGAACTAAAATGGAACTACGCTGGCCATGTAGCCAGATGTAAAGATGGACAAATGCGATTCTACATTGGAGACCATAAATATACAGGAAAACGTGGAAGAGGACGGCCGCCATCACGCTGGACAAATGATCTGAAACTGACAGCAGGATTAAATTGGACAAAAGTGGCACAGAGAAGGAAAATATGGGAAAATATGAGGACGGCCTATATTCAGAAATGGACTGTAGAAGAAGGCCGTTGAGATATTGAGAGATATCGAATTTTTAGTATCACGGAAATCATAACACAAAACTTCTGGGTGAATTTAATTTTTACGTTGGTATTTTTATATTCATATAAACAAATCTATTTCTTATGTGTAGTATTTCTATTATTTAGTTAACTCGACAGATGAATTTTATATATTTTTTTCGGTTAAATACAGGACAGGGGACAGGTGACCGTCGCCCGCGTGTTTTGCACGCCTGCTTAGCACAGCCCTGCTGACGACTAAAAAATGTATTAGGAAAGTAGAGACAGAGAATTGAAAAGAATAAATAACACCTAAAACTAAATAGAAACCCAAATAAAGCCCCAAGTAGGGAAGAATTGAACGGAAATCTTGAAGCCTTACGTTCTACAAGGGGTTTAAAGTAGTAAAAAGAAAAGGAAAGAGAGATATTTGGAAAGCGATTTCTGATATGAATTTAGTATTATCAGGGTTTTTAAAAGAAATATAAAGTTTACGTATAAATATTGAAGAACAAATAACTAATATCGAGTGTTCACCAATTAGTTTGAAAGTTAACAATTTAAAATCAAAATAAGAAATCGGTAGTAACTTCATGAACAACGTCAAACAGTCATGTTTAATTTAGATTTATCACACTGGTTTTGAATTGCTGAGTGTCCTTTGAAGATTTAATACAAAATGCTTTTAAATACAAGATTTTTGGATTGAATAAAAAGGAACATTCTTTTAAAAGAACGACTAACTCTTTTGAATGGTTTAATTTCTAAATCAACAAAAAGGCAAACAATTTAACAAACAGGAATACCGATTTTGCAACAACATTTATTTATTTAATTATAATTTTCCGTAGCGAGACGTGGTTTAATTGCGAAGAAGTTAAGATTTCACTTGGGTTTTACACTCGTCTAGATATAAATAGTATTTAAGAAGTTGTAGAATAACCAACAATAATTTGTTGAAATTAGCTAACTTAACTTTGTTTATCTTATATAATCTGATATTTGTAGAAGGGTCTGCTGTTTTTTTTAGGGTATCTATATTGTTAAATTCAGAACTTGGCTATATTTTTTAAATATTTTTGGTGCAAATTGAAAATTACAGTTTCAAAACTCAGTCTGAAAGCTTTTCATGATTTTTTCTTTTTTATAATATTTGTTAAGTTCAGTAAATTTTAGGTTCGTTTGAGGGGATGTAATTCGAAAATTATAACGGGGCTGTAATTTTTGACTTCATCGTCAATTCCTACGAATGACAATTATATAACTAAAAACGCATTTTTCTCGGCTTTACTTTATTAATACTGAGTATATTTTTAGAACTGTCAATAAAAGACATTTAACGGTAAACTTGGAATGAGGCTACGATTTTTGGCTTCATTCTCAATACAAAACCATTTGCTTTGTTCCTGCAGTTATCTAACACAAGATTAGTCAATCGTATAGTAAACTTGAATTATCAAACCTTTCCATATTGTATTAGAACTGTTAATGCTATGTGCTACTATAAACTGCTGAAGGCCACTTCATCAGTAATTAACTTGCAGTTACAATTGCACCAACTACCAACTGCACTTTGTTCCATTGTGCTAGATTATTGTTAGCACATTTGATTGATCTCTGCATTTGTGAAAAGCCCTGTTGGTGGGAGCCAGCTAATAGTTCCATGTTTAATTCCAAAATGTGTTTTGTAAAGTATTTGAATTTCTTTTAATTTTTGAACACACTTATTTATGTCCTTTACAACTATTGTCTTCAAGTTTTTGAAAACCCTTATCAAATAACTTAGTATCATCTTAGCTTTTACGATATTAAACTTAGTTTAATTAATTGGATCTGCAAGAATTTCAATAGTTAATTCTTGTTGCAAATGTATGTTAAGCAACCTATATTAGATTTTACCAATCATCATATAATTTCGTACGATCGAATGTAATAGTCAAACTTTAGATTCAGCTGCAATCTGCAGTGCCTGCGAATTATGTCTTCTGCATCGTCTGCATTCGCTGATTTTACTGCATATACGCTTAGTCAATAATATGAGCCTTACTGGGATGCAGAATTTTCCCCATTTTTAACTCTGATGAGATTCCGGCTAGATTCGTTATGACAATATGCACACAATGAGATTTTTAGTGAAGCTGGTTGTTTATGTTAGTCTTTAAACGAGGCAGCTCGTTCATTATAAACCTCTGTGATATCGTAACTGTGTTACCTTTGTTGTTAAACAAAAACTGTTTTACTTTATTTTTAGGGGTTAAGTGGAAGACAGTAGGGGTTAAGTTGATTCTCTTTCTAGGTTTTTATAATGCCCTTTCTAAAATAGATTGGTTCTAATTTTAAGTTTTGAAAAGATACCTGTTTCAATTATATTAAATATAAAAAATACTAACCTTTAATATTTATTGTACCATCAGTGGTATGCGAGTAAAACTTATAGTAATTTTCCTTTTTTAATGTAAGGAAGTTTGATATGTCATTATTTTTTTTATATACTTACTTGAAATATTGAAATGTTCTTCTTCGTCTTCTTCTTGTTCTTTTTCTTGTTTTTCTTTGATAAACCTAGGCTAATGGTTTGTTAGGATTTGCGAAGATAAATTATAGAAAATCATTAAAGAATTTTAATACTTCACCTTTTCAATAAATTGCCAGATTGGCAAGTTCATAAATATTGGCGTGTGTTCAGAATAACAGTCAATGAAATCCCTGCAGGATTTATCAGTCTTCATTATTTAAATTTAAATTTATGTCCAATCAATGCATTCATCAATTAAATTATTGACAAACAGGTAATAAATGTAAATGTAAATAATATGTAGATATCGATAGCAGGGCCAAAAATAATGGCAAAATATTTGACTTTAAAATAGAAACGAAACATTTTTCCCCCTAAACGTTATAATATAAAATTAGAAGAAATATTTGGGTAGTTATATTATTTGTTTATTTATCGATTATTAAAAAAAATAAATTCACAAACTGTATTAATAATAAAGTGCGTTTAAATTTCCAGCTTTTAGGTGTGAATCGTCTGTACTAAATGTCATTTTCGAACTTTTATATCGAGGAAAATTTTTAGTTCTATTTATAGCGGGCGAAAACTGGAATTAAAACAGAAATGAAAATGTTAAAGGTAACGAAACTGAATATAAATTCATAAAAGAGTAATTACTAGGTTACGTGATTATAAGTACCTATAATTTTAGAATTAGGGGACGTTTTTATTAGAGTTTAAGTTATATGCAATAAAAGCAATAAATAATCCGCACCATAAAACTTTAAAAAACCGAAATAACATTTACTTTCGCCCACAGTGGCGGCTGGTGACAATAGAAACAGGTGGGGCCAGGGGACAAAAACAACTTAATTTTTTTATTCTTCTAGACTTAATAACGAGAAACGTTTTTCCGATAAACTATCGATTTTGTTCATAGCTAAAATGTATCGTTTATGGACGTAATAGAAATTAAAATTTTAAAATAAATTATAACAAAAAACGACAACAATAATTAAACACACTAAAAACAATAAAACAGATCAACGAGGAAAAAATAATAAGACAATGAATGAATCGCGCGCTATTTATGTACAAACGCAATCACGGGCCGGACTAAACGGGCCCCAAGATAAGCTTTGCGCCCGGTAAGCAAACACGATTGGCCTCAAAGACCGTACTAAGTCGCAGTATACAATATTGCCACAAAATACTACAGTAATTTTTTTATTTTTTATAATTATATTAAACATATTTTTTAAAACTACAATTATTGGGTTTAGTTATACAAATATAGGGGGGGGCCCGGCCCCTAAGGCCCCCATAGACGAGCCGCCACTGCGGTTTCGCGTCAGTATACAAACACGCTGTGAATATTGAATTAAGATAAAATAGTTCTTTCCAACATGAAATCGACAATAACTTGCACATTACACAAAAAAATAATTAATTTTTATGTGTTTGATTGATTGATTGTAATTATGTAATCTAATTTTGTTATTTTTGTTGCAGGTGAGTTTCTTACTAAGCAATCGGAGTTAGAGAAGTATTTGGGTAAGATACTTATAGTTAGAAGTAAGAACAATGCCAAATTAGTATCGTTATTGGAAATTTTAGTATTAAAATTAAAATAATTAAGCCTCATGAGAAGTTTAAATCAAAGCTGAAATATTAATTTATTTTAGCTTTGAAGAACGTTCAGGTTGAAGGGTACAATTGTTCAAAGTACATACCCCATATAAACTTTTTTGAAGTCTGGAATTTTCAGATGTGTTGTTTTGTGATGTCTATGTATAAAAAATCATTAAACCATGAATTTAAAGAGGCACGTCTGTTTGTATTTAAATATACGCAGTTAAATTTTAATTGTCATTTTGCATTTAAATTATTTATCAATCCTAAATTACAATCCGATTTTGTTAAAAAAAAATCGGATATTATTTTTTTCATTTTAAATACGATTTAATATGGTCAGAACTGACCTTTAAAAGCAAATTAAAACGCAAAGAAATGAATTTGTAGACTTTATATTGGTAATAAAACAACTAAATTGAATCTCGAGACCGTAATACGAACCACTGCGTTTAAAGCTCATTTTATCTTAATACAACTCTGTTGTTTAACACAGGGAGAATAGAATGAAAACACAATCTTAAAAGCTAAGACGCAAGCCCTACTTTTATCCACGTTTGGCACCATTACCAAACGTGCCATTATTAAAATTGCAAAATACTAAAATAAGAAATGGGCGTAAAAACAGCAACATATATAAGCTCAAAAAAAAAAACTTGTTGTCTTAGGAATACTAATAAAATATTTTTGCAACGCAAGAAAAATAAAGGTGAATCCCAACGAACGTTTTGACTTGTTAAAATGCCTCACATTATCTTCGTTTTTTTTTAAATTTTATATTAATATTCAACATCTTAAGAGAATGTGCTAAAATTATAATAATTAATTTTTGCTTAAATTAGAAGCCTGCGGTCTGCTCCAGTGAACCACTAAATTACGAATCCTCTAAAATCATGTTTCGGCAATTAGGTTGCCATCCTCAGTGAAAGAAATCGTTGTTATAGTCGCCGTCAAGCTAAATGGTTAAAACCACTTGAGCCTTAAATCTATAATCCCTTGTAAAACCTACCGAAAGTGTGAGCCGCACTTAAATATTCTATCCAAAAGAAGGAAAATTGTAAACAGATGAAATTTCTACACTAAAATTTAACAATACGGGCCGACAATCCGTTTAAGAGCCTCTTGTTACTAGGTTTATACGCCTCAAGTGGTTTTAACCATTTACCTTGACGGCGACTATACCAATACTTTATATTGCAGAGTCTCTTTATGTACATGGAGCCCAAATTCGCCTATTGAAGAATTTGATGTAACTATTTATATAAAAATTCACAATTTTGTGGGATGCATTACTTAAGTAGTTCTAACATTTTTTCTGAAAGATTACAATTTTTACAATAAATATTGTGATTACTATAATGAACTCTAATTCTGAGAATTTCGTTTAACAGGTTTAGTTTAGTTCGATGCCTGAATTTGCATTTGACAATATTCATAGCAGAAAATATGTATTATACCTAACTAACGAGTAAATAATTTACCGACTGCCACCATACTTGCAGTGCAAGAGAAATTACAAATACTATACTGTAACTTTGTTCATTCAATGCTGGATATAGGCCTCTTCTAGTTGTTTCCATGTTACTCTGTCTGTAGCTGTTCTCATCCATTGTTTTCTCGCAACACTTCTAACATCGTCTGACCACCTCTTTTGTGGTTTTCCCACTCTTCGTTTCTCTTAGTCTATCCTTAGTGTCACCCTCTGCGATTAGTATACTAAATTATAGCAGTAAAATAAAGTCCTCAATAATTATTGCCAATATTTTTTATAAAATGCCCAAATTCAGCTTTGTCACAAAAGCTTCAATTTTGTAGCAAACAGGACGTCTCCCTCTCCAGTGGCGAAAAATCGTCCATGTTGGTAAAACTGAAAGAAATTTTTATCGTCCGGTTACGACTATTCCGACTATTATTCCAGTAATCCGCATACTTTTATGTTTATTGGTTTCTCTAATACGGACACTCATTAACGTGTTTTCGAGTTATTTTAAAGAGTAGGCGAAAGAGCGTGTCCCAGGAAGTACAATGTTTATAGGCCGTATACTGGAAGGTTTCTTGTTCTTCTTGGTTTCAGTCTTCCAACTAGTTTGTCACAGTTTTTCCAAAGACGTCTGTCATAAGCCATTTTCCTTCATTTCATTATACGTCTTTGCTGTTACGTCGTTTATTACTAGTTTAACATACTGCAAACGTGGTCATATTCTTTGGTTCCTCCTTTCTGTTTGGCCTTTTATAATACAGGGTGGGGCACGGGAACCAAGTATTTGGAAAGGCTAGTACTCGGCTATTAGGAGAGGGAGGGTCGTGCGGCAGGTGGCATTCCATTCCTTGGCTCATAGCATTTCACTTTCAGTTGCCATTTATTCTCCTTGGTTGCCATCATGGAGCCATGAACACTAGAACACCGCACGTTCGCATATGATTGTTTTGTTAGGAGTGGCGAGTCGGTGACCGTGGTTCAGCGTGAGTTTCGCCGCAGAGACATTCAGCTGCACTTCGAATCAGCAATCGTACTGTATCAGACGGATTTTGCGTGGAGAATTACGTTTTCACCCATACAAGTTAGCGACTGTGCAGAAATTGAATGTAAGGGATTACCCCCAACGATTGAATTTTGCACAGGAAATGCTTGCACTTTATGAGCAGAATGAAAACATAATGGTGGCAATGAGTGATGAAGCCCATTTCCACCTTAATGGGGCCGTCAACAAACAAAATTGTTGGTATTGGGCTGCTGAAAATTCGCGACAACTGTATGAAAAACCGCTGCATGCAGTGTTCTAGCGTCCACGACTACATGATGGCAACTGAAAGTAAAATGGTATGAGCCAAGGAATGGAATGCCACCTGCCGCACGACCCTCTCCCTCCTAATGGCCGAGTACTAGCCTTTCCAAAAACACTTGGTTCCCGTGCCCCACCTTGTATAATAGTGGCCAAAATGCCCTGACTTTGTAAAATATGTCTCTACTAACTGGCTTACTTTGAATTAGGTTTTTCTTTCTGGTATTCCAAAAATCCAACACTCGCATTCGTAAAGGGCTCCATACAAAGATTTGCAAACATGTTTTTCTCGTCTGGAGGGAGATATTGTTGGGTTCACTAAATTCCTTTAACTAAGGAATGCTCTCTTTACTTGGTGAATACGGCACAAGAAGATTTTTACCGGCCTGGTTGATAAGTTGGGTTACCGTGCTCTTTTAGTGTCTCTTTTTCCTCCTGATCAAGTCCCTGAATAAAGTGGGTCAAACGTTGAGTTCTTCTTTCTCAACAATGGTACGGTAGACGTTCTTTTAACACTGACACTGATCGTGGAAGTTTTGGAATTCATTTTAGCTTATTCTTATTTGCGTAGTATAGAGTGTCTAGTTTGTTTAGATCTTGTTGCAGGCCGGTTTTGTAGTTTGAAAAAGGGCAATGCCACCTGCAAACCTAATGTTTTTTTTTATTCAGACCGTGAATCTTGACTCCTTCTTCGCTGTCTGAATGTAGAGTATCCAACTATAGTTTTTCACGAATGTGCACATATTAAACAGTAGAGATAACATTGCAACTCATGTCCCACTCCCGTGCCGATATTAATTTCTCTCTCATTTTATTTAATTTTTATCATTCCTTTTTGGTTGATATACAAGTTATATATAAACGTTTTGTCTTTATAATCTATCCCTACGTTAGTCAGTGTAGTAAACAACTTGCACCCTTTTATATTATCAAAAGCTTTTTCCGCGTCAATGAAAACTATGAACACTTTTTTGTTTTTTTCTAGCGATTTTTGTATAATCATTCTTCCGGAAGCCAGATTAATCTTCGGTTAGATTTTCCTCGGCCTTTCTCCTCTCTAGATCCCGACATACTATTTTTGTTTTTATTTTTTCGAGATGTGCGTCACTAAACTTATTGTTTTGTATTCATCGGACTTATAATTTCCAGTTTTTTTTTTTTGGTATTGGTATTACGTAATTTGGGATGTGTTCGGTGTCATGTATTATTTTTGTTAGTTTATATAGTAATTCTTTGGTCTCTTGGCCAAGGCATTTGATAACTTCAGCCGGAATTTTGACAATACCTGGTGCTGTATTGCTGTTGAAACATTTTACAGCTCTGTAAAATTCTGCTCTTAATACCGACGGTCTTTGCATATCACCGTTTATTTCTTCCTCCTTTGAGGTCTCGTCTTGGTATAAGCTTTCTTTGAAATGACTGAAAGATTACCCGTATAATAACATTCTTTAGTTTATTCTAAACTGTTGAAAATGAATTGCAGAGTAATTACAGTTCTTATTTTATTTGTATATATTATACTTATCTCATTTTTGTGAAAGTATTTGTTTCGGTTTTTACTTGCCTTATTTTTAATTACCTACTACGTAACTAGCCCGACGTGTAAGTTATTTTTTAGAAGAATTTACGTTTCTGGGAATTGTAATTTTCTGTATTTTTTATTTGCTCTATGAATTACTTTATACATAAGTATATTGTTTTCAAAAGATCTATTGATTTCAATTCTATCGCAAATCCGGATAACTCCAATCGTACGGACAGGGTAAAACTTTTAACTGTCTGGATTATCGAAATTGTACTGTGTTTGGTTTTAATCAACTGTTGTGGTTTTACCACATTCCATAAGAATTGTTGTAGCAGCAGCTACAAGCAATTTCCTTTCATTGAATTCTAACTATTCGTGTTCTGAGTTTGAATCGCTTTTGATGATATTGCTTGATCTGTAATTAGTATTGCAGAATTAATTACCATTCTCGCTCCAATTCAGCCATTAGCAATAGTTAATTTTTGTGTACATTGTGAAGTGAAAGATTGTTTGACATGAGAAATCAATATTCGGAAGGTTTTCACCGAAAATGTCTAGTCGTTGTCTGCATGCCTGTGGCCCGCAGCTATCCGGGTGTAAAAAACTTTTTTGGTTCGAGATTTATTTGCATAACGTTTTATAGTTACCCTCTTTTGAATTATGTAAACAAACTAGAGGTCCATGTAAAATGCGCTGCTGTACCTACATCCTTCAGACAAGCGTTTATCGCTAATAACTTGCTAGGAAGATTAATTGTTTCAATGCAGAATTGCAGTATTGTTTCTTCGTAATCTCTGTTCCGCCAACTGAGTAATGAGGTGGTGGAATAAACAGATTGTAACTAGGGTAGCCTCGTTTTGTTGTGATATTGTGTGTTTAATTTAGCCCTCTGTAAAGGGCGGTTCCGAAGCTCCCGACCATGAATTGCTTTGCCGTATATGAATGTTCGCGATTGTTGTTCCAGGGAATATTGCTCTCTGCATGGAAACCGTCAATTAACAAATTATTAAAATACGCATGTGTTTACCGCTCATTTGATTATTTTGGGGTTTCTGTGATTCCGTACCATTTCCGTTCTCGTTTATTTTTTTATTTGCAGCGTTATGACTACAAATTTAATTAAAAACAACCACCGCGTTAATAAATTTAAAACTTCTGCTTTGTTTAAGTAGTTTACCCGTTCGTAGAGGTTTCTCTAGGGGTCGAAGGTTAGACGTCTGTTTGAGTTGCTGTTTATATGAGTTACCGTTCTAGAGTTACTTTTAAATTCGTTTCAGCCTGCGCGAGTCGTTGAGGACTTTAAAGACTTTCAGTCCTATTTAATTTCGCATATTGCACTGTAAGCTCGCCGTCTTTTGAGCAGATCCATTTAATGCCCTTGCTCATTAGAATGAAAGTCGCCTTGTTGAAGGCGAGATGGTTTCGATTTCTGTGCTTTGACAGTTTTAATTACACTAGTTCACGTTCTGTATAGTGTCCTGTGTTGGAAATACCAATTTGTTAAAACGATTCATTAAAGGAAATCAGAAATACTAAACTTCGTCAGGGATTACTAAACTCGATAACTCGATACTGGTTAGAATATCTTACTACAGAGAAACAACTTGCAAAGCCGATTAAAGAAATTATGTCGTTCCTTGATTCCGTTGATATTTGATGCTAAAATCATGGAAACCATTTGTATAATCCTATGTAATACTTTAATGATGAAATACTTTAGAATTACCTGAAGATTTTAGGTTAAAATTACTTTTTAAAAAGCGCTTTATGAAATTATCGTCGATGTAATGAAAATTATTAGGAACATTCTTGTAATATTTTCAGTTTCATTTTGTTTTATTGCTTCTAAAATCCTCATTTGTCAATACTTAATTTATTACAATAATTTTTGTGTTTTACATTATCGACGCTTTGAGAATCGTTACTAACATTATAACAATTTTGTGCAGATTTCAGTAATAATCAAAAAATATAAATGATTGTGGATGTTGTCAAGGGGCTTTTTTCAGATATTCTTTCAAGGCATGTATCTGACTTGAGTTATATTTATCTTCAGTTCATTTCTACCCTGAAAAGTTTTATATGAAAAGCTTTACACATTCGTGTATCCCTGGTAGGATCAACGAGAAACTTTCTAAGTCTTAAAAGTAATAACGAAGTTTCGGTGTCCGAAAAATTATTGTCTTGATTTCAGAACTGTAGATATATAGTTTCATTAAAGTTTGAAAGTGCAACTTCTGCAGTATGCATTTGCGGAAGTGTTAGTTAACTGCAACTAATTAATTAGTTTGTAATTTAATTTTCTTTGGCTTTAAATCTTAGTTATATACGTACTTCATTTTGGCCTTGTATGATTTTGTTCGCAAATTAACAGTTGTATATGACTGACTTTTAATTTACGTAACTGTTGATGTAGAAATTGGAAGAAATAATAATATCTTGGTCTACCTTTGGTTAGACTATTGGCTGTTTGTGATGAAAAATGCGTTCTGTGATTTTGTTTCTTTAAATGTTAAATGTGATGTTAGAACTATTTAAATTTACTTAAATTTTGAATCCCTTGAATTGCAGATGTATTTGGAATTTGGCATTATTTAAAAATTAGCAGATTTGTTATCAGGGTCCTAGCCAAAAGTAAATTTTGCTATGCAGTTTTAGCAGAATTAAGGAATAACATTATAGTAATCTAATAGATAGTTAATTGGTAAAAGTCAACAAATATTTTTCCGGAACGGGCTGTGGCTAATCTGGCCCTCTTCTAACTGCTGATCTGCTTATTGTTCTATGGAGAAAGTATAGTTAACTGTGGATACAATGTAGAATTATTTTTACTGGAGTTACATTTTAGCAAGAATTCGATTTAGTTATTCTTTGTTCCTATTTTTTGGAGGTTAAAATGTTAAATATTTTATGAAACAGGCGCTACCGTAACTACTCCTTTTGGTATTGTATTTTAGAATACTTTGAATTTACAAATGTACCATCGAAGCGGCTACACAGACAAAGCAGTCGTATTTTTAACTGTTTAACTGTTTATCAAACGCACAGAATATTTGTACAAGTAAAAGTTTTTATTTTCTAATATTTTTATAACAGCTTTGGGTCTTTTTAAAAATAGGCTCAAAGGAAGTACCTATTTGCATATTATCTTGTAAAAGCTTTTGTTACTAATATCACTTAGCCTTTTTTTGATATTATTTTTCTGTCGTAGATACTAGATACCTATTATGTAAAAATTTAATTATCAAGCTTGGTCGTGCTTCTACAGGTATATTTATTTCAGAGATTATAAATAGTAAATTATTTCCTCTGCAGCTTAGTATGTATATCATATTTTTATGTAAAACTGCTAATATAAACCCTTTACATATTTTTACTGGGTTGTTTTTGTAGCAAAACATAAACGTTTGTTATTAATTTTAGAATCTAGTAATAAGCATCACATATTGACAAACATGCATATCTTTCGATATTTGATAATATGTAAAGTAGATTAGTTTATCCATAATATTTAATGCAAAATATATAATACATTTGCAGTTAAATTTTAGTAAACGCAATACTGCTTTAAACAGTCGCTTATCTGGAGAAATTTTATATTTTAAAATGCCTGATTTGATTATAATCAGTCAATATATGTATATGTAATATAACGAAAGAAATTACGTTGAAAAAAATATATTTTCGAGATTCTTTGTGTTCTTGCTTTTCCGCTTCATCTTCTTTTTCTTTTTCTTCTTATCCGTCTTCTCTTTCTTCTTCTTCTTTAGTTTTTGCTTTTCTCTGCTCCGATGCCCTGTTTCGCTATCTTCTACTTTTATTTTTCCAATTTTTTAAATTGACCTTTTTTAAATGGTTTCATTCTAGATACTCCCATCCCACTACACACTACCTGGATCGTTTTTGGATACCGTTGGAATTTTCATTTTGTTAATATTTTAGAGATCATTCAGTCTTATAGCCGGCAAATATGTCCAAATAAACCTATTTATTTTAAATTTCCTGCATTTACTATATTTCTTTGCTTAGATTGTCCAGTTCAATTTTTATTCTTGCAAAGGTTCCAGATTTTTGTAAGTGCTTTCCTTTCAAGCATTCTAAATCAGCTAGTCTTTTTTGATCAACGTCCTTGTTTTACTACCGTAAAGCACTTTTTTTTTATAAGTGACGAATATGTCTGTTTTTGTTTATGCACGTTATTTCTGTCTTTACACTTAACATTTCACTAAGTATTTAAACTTTTTTTTTACTACTTTATACTAATCATTAAATATTATAACATTATAAGGTGTTGTGGATAACTCATTCACATATCGAATGATGCATTCTTAATCATCTTTTTCGGTTCTTGTTAAGTAGTACTCATATTTTTTATGATTATATTCAAAATAATTTTAGTTTCTGCTCACTAAAAGTACAATTAATTGTTACATAAAGTACAACCTACAGTACTTATAGATTAACTGTTAATCGGTTATACGTTGGTGCTTTCATACTTGGCATACATGTGCTGCTTCTTCGCAGTTTTCAGTCTGCAGGTTTGTTTAGAACAGCAGCCCATTCCTTTGTTGTGTTGGGAGCTTTCAGTTTTATTTCTTTGTAGGTAGTGCTTCCGGTGTCTTCGAATATTTGCCATGCGAGGGCATGCTGGAGTTTCTTTTTTTATCTACTTAGCCTCCTATTATTGCTTTTAACAGGGTCTTGCTACGCAATATGTGACTTATTACTTGCCTTTTCCACATTTTCCTTTTACCCCTTATTTGTTTTTAAATGATTGCATTGTTTTTCCTATGTAGTCCGCATGTTATTGTATGAAATAATTATTGTATGCTTATTAATGATGTCAACAATTTCACGTAGGTACGCATTACTTCCGACAAATTTCAGCTGTTGGTTCATTAATCTGTTGTTTATAAGGTACAAATTTACATGTTGTATATGATGTTTTTACATCAAGGTAATATTAACAAGCCGTGGCTAATAGTATAACCTTTATGACGTACTAACCAATGGTAATCCGAGAAAGCGAGCATTTCGTAATTGATATAAATTTCAGCTTCCTCGGTGAAGCTGATAATGCGTTTCATAACTTAAATGAGATTAGTACGCCTTTTATTTAGACCACCTTGCCATAAATACACCTGGGCAGGTGGGGGCAATCGATTGCACGATGTGGCGCCAAGATGGCGGCGTCCCGTCCTTCGATACCGGCGCCCCACGATCGACATACACAAACCCTAATAAAAGCACACCTGTTTGTTTTTGACTAAGTAAAGTGAATGTATTGCGGTAGTAGACCTTTTCCATTTCTCGTTTTGGCTTTCGTTCTTTAAGCTTTAGGTACTGACAATTTTAAAGTACACCAGGAATTGGGTTAATTAAAACTGATGAGGGCATTCTTTTTATAACATTTTAAATTGTTACCAACATGCTTCCAAGCTTTATCGATTATTGGTTATTAAATAATATCAGTTTTATTACTTTGAATAATGCGATAAATCATATCACGTAGCTGATGTTCTGTCGTATTGTTATCGTATTTACGTATTTACATATTTTAATAAATAAGCGTATATTACAAAAAAATATTATTTATAAATTTATGAGCTTGATTTTTTGAACTTCCAATTATTTCAGTAATTTTGATTTTTTAGTAATTTGATTTACTTTGGAAAAACAAGCGTGCATTAATCACAATTACCTTTGGATAAACATAAATTAACTAAACCTAACATGGCTTAGTATAAAAAACAAGCCGATATAAGTATAATCAAATATTAATATACCTATTTGTTTAACTGGTCAGTTTTTAAGAGTAAATTACCGTATTTTGAAATTATTGATAGCCGAATATTGAGTTTAAGCTAAACTCGTAAAAGTCAAATCTAAATCCTAAAAGTCAAATCAACTGTCAATTTTCAAACGTATAGGGGAATATTATGAACATTAATTGAAAATAAACTTCCCAAAGTGTCATAATTCAAATCCTTGTACATTTTATTCGTTACTATTTATTCAGAAAGTTTTTTTTTATATAATCCTTATTATTTGTCAAAAAGCCCCGTAAAACCACAAAATTTAATTAATACAAACAAATACGTATTACTACCTAAGTTGCCATCCTCAATATAAAGCTTTCCTGACAAGTTGGTTGGAGTCAGTCTCTTCACCAAATTACAAAAATAAAGTTGGCTGAAACAAAGCTTCTGAAGATATGCTCTTCATCAAATCGCCAGTGAATGTGTTTAAATTGCAGAGTTTAAAGATTAAATCCAATTGATTTAATTCATGAGATTTTGAGATGTTTCTGTGTTTCTGTGTTTCACTCTATCTAGCTTAAACATTCGTAATTTTACACGGAATTATTTACTCCACAATCAAATGACGTGTTTACTGTAATAAGAGCAATTTGAAATCCCCAATAGTCTTTATTAATTAATCTTCTTTATAAATCATAAATAACCAAAAATAAACAGAGATTATCCCTTAAGGGTAAATATTTAATTTACTTCTGCAGATTACAGCACGTGAAACTTTTACAGGCATCGAATGATATCATTACCAGCGTTAATTTAAATCTTTTTGATTTTCTGTGATTAGATTAAATAACAAAATTGAGTTTTGAAATTTTTAACCGTTTCTGTAAACATATCGGTTACTGAACATGTTTTATTATAAGAGTCGGTCATTTTTATATGTACCTACTTGTTCAGTTAGGTGTTTTCTTTGAAAAACTTTATCAGGATAAAAGATGAAATGCATATTATGTAAAAATGGAAATTTTTGAAGTTAAAGTAAGATAATTAGCTTTGAATATTAACACAAAACACTTCTAAAAAATCTTTAAAAGCACTTAGGTAATAATTTTAAGTTCGTATGTTGGGTTGCATATTTCCAAATTTCCTTTACCCAAACGTTCTATATATCTTCATATTTGTAAGAGAATGTAGTTGGAAAATCCGAAAGCTCGGCACTTGAGGTTACTTACCGCTGCTGTAGAAAATCATAAATATCTTTTTCGCAGAAAAATTATATTTATTTTATTAAAAACATTCCTAACCGCTCCTGAATGTAACAAAATGGAAATTTATAACATCCAACTGAAGAAGTATACAAAGACTTCAAATGCTCAAAACACAGTAAAACAGGTGAAACAGACCGTTGAATGAGCTTCTATTAAACTTTAAAGGCTTTATTTCATTACGGTTCTTCTTTTGGCGACGTGCTTTCGTAAAGATATAAATCTCTGAAAACAGGCAAAAACCGTCAAATGCATTTGACTATAAATACAAAGTGGATTTATGAAAATTGTTTTTTGCACTCATGCCGCAACTTTATGGAAAACAACAATACGTGGAAACATATTTGTATGAACTACTAAAATATTTATTTATTGTTTTGGAGAAATTTAGTGTTAGAGTCTCAACAAATATAAGAATTGTTTAGAATATTATCTATTTAGCCCTGGACACTACTTTTAGAAAGTAGGAGAATAGTTAAATATACAAACTCAAGAATTTTACGTAAACTTCGAAGCAGTAGGTAAAAATACCGAACATTGAAGTTATTCTTTGCTCCAAGAACAGCGACATAACAATGTTTATCAGAAACTATCTCGTCCTTCAACTTTTTAATAAAGCTACTATTTACTTGCAGTATACCTAAAGTTATTTCTTTTTTTATAAACTGAAGTAGCAAACTTCATAACATTGACATCTTAAAAGGTTTCATCGTTTCATTGAAATTTCTAATCTGTACCTAGATTTTCAAAGTTTGCAAGCATTAATGGACAATGTATTCTTAAACTGGAAGCGTTGTTTACTTACACATGTTTAGACCTTAATATATGTTTATAATTATTAAAGCTGTAACTGGAAGTCTTTTCAGAAGCACAGGTATAAAAATAATTTTAAACGAATGTTCTTAGAAAATGTCTTGTAATTAGATTATAAAGAAAATATTTCATGGAAGTTGTCCACATTTTAACTTCCTTTGGAATTGACTGTGAGAAATCTCTTTTACAAAAAAAGATCACTTCTGACCTTTTAAAGGTATCTTTACTAACGATATTGTGGCACCACCATTATTTAAAAAAAATAATTAAAAATAAATAAAGTAAGAACTGAAAACTCTCTATCAATTAGTAAATAACAAACATTGGTTTTTTGGATCAATTTACGACAAAGTGTAAACTGGTTTGAGCTGAAATTTAATTTTTGTTGTAGTTTTGTTGTCTTACGATTGCAAGAATCTGTAATTCTTTATTTCTACAAATATCTTAAAGCATGACAAATTATAGATTACTTCTTCTGAATTCAAAGTTGAAAATGGCCATAAAATCTTTAATAAATGACTTAATCTCATTTCTGTAAATACATAACGCAGTTTTTAAAATATAGTTCGATTTAATCAGAAAGGGACAGATCGATTACCTTTGTAAATTTAAAAAGGCTGAATAAGAAGAATCATTTTTATACTAATAGTCCAAAAAAGAATTAATAAGCGCTTTGGTAAGATAATGGAATTAATTAATTGTTTTATATGTGGATAATACGTAGATTAAAAGGTAACATGTGAAAAGAAAAGGGCAGATTTACGGAGGTATACGGTTCTTTTGAAATCCTTAACAGTTTCATTTACACCAGCGAATAATAATAATAATAAGCATGTCAGAGAAAGAAGTGCCTTGTTTTATTGCGCAACGCATAATTGTTAAATCTTTCTCGAAAGAAAATATTTTATCGTCTGAAATTTTCACAAGAGTTCAAGCATAGTTTGAGGATAAATTATTGTCCAATGCAAGGGTGTTTGATTGGGCGAAAAAAATTGAGAAGCTCGTGATGGAGTAGAAAACGCATCTCATGTGAGACGACCAAAAACGTCCATGACTCCTCTGATAATGTTGCAAGGATTGATGAGCTAATTTGGATTGATCGTCAGATATCTGTAAGAAAATTATCAGAAGAACTTGGCATAAGGGGAGTGTTGAGGAAATTGCTTAAGTACAAAAAAGTCGATGCCAAAAAGGTAGTATGCAATTGTTGTAAAGATAAGAACAGGAAGGAGATGCATTTTAAACTATATTGTAATAACAGATGAGATACGGTTCCATCATTACACAAAAAGAGCTACCATGCAGTGGAAATAACTACACCACTTCCCCAACTTCGAAAAAGGGAAAAAAGTGGTGTCATCAGCAGAAAAGATTATGGGTAGTTTTCTTTTTGAGATTCAGAGGGTGTATTGGAGAGTTTCTCACATATCAAAGAACCATCAATGCCCAGTATTATACATTTCTCATTGAAAACGTCAACAATCCGTTTCAAACGGAGAAACCGGCAAGACTTCGTTTGTATTCTTCATGACAATGCACGCCTTCATACATTCGCATTAACGTGGGTAGTATTGACAAAAACTAATTGGGGAGTTCTGCTTTAACCTCCATATAGCTCCAAATTAGTCTCCATCAGATTTGCATTTGTTTGGACCATTGAAAGGGCTTTTAAGTAACCATACATTACGGAATTCGATACAACTGTGCACAACTTATTCGAAAATGGTATACGTTTATAAGGTTCCTGAAGCGTTGGCGCAAGTGTACTGCAGTAGAGGGGGACTACTTTGATAAATAGTTTTTTTTTAATTGGTAATAAAAATATGTCCTAGGCGCATTCTCACTTGTTTTTGAACTCTCCTCGTACATAAGAGCAAAAATGGAAGGGATGTATATCTAAAAAAATTACATAACCAAATATTCTGCGATATTGTGATATTCGAAAAAGACAAAGATGTGTTGAAAGAATTACCAGTAAGTGCTGAAAAGGTGAGGTTAGAGATGAACAATACAAAGGCAAAATGTATGCCAAACTCACCGGATGATGAAGAAACTATCACAATTATTCATTGACAAACTATGGAAAAAACAGAGATATATGTATGTACGTATACATATAGACTATACTGCCGTAATCAGATGCAAGCGGTAATTGTCATAGTTCGGGAGTCGAATAATAAAAAGACTTCCCATATTTTGCGAGCTTTTTGCTGGTCACTGTATATTAATCCATATTTGTAGTGATAGCTAAGAATATTATGGTCGGATACTGCCGCACAATCGTGGTAATAAAGGGTGTTCAAATTTGAGGTAAAAATTTAACTTTTCAATGAAACACATAAATTGTTTGAAATGTCCAAATATTTTTATTACAAATGGAAGAAGACATGTTCCGGCTAAGAATGGAAAACAATATCAGACAAGTGACCTCCTCTGCTACTTCGGCAAGCCAGCATCTTTTTACCAAAATTTTCGATAACATTTTGACACAAATGCGGCACAATTTTAGTAATTTCTTCAATTGTGTTGTCCTTAATTGCCGAAACGTTTTAGGATTGTTAGCATACACTTTAAGCTTCAATAAACCCCATAAGAAGAAGTCCAATGGTGTTAAATCACACTATCTAGGCGATTGAGAGAGATTATTCGGTTATCAAATCTCTCTCGCAAAATATGGATTGTTGCATTGATTGCATGGAAATGGCAATGACAATGGAAAGAAGAAGTCCAATGGTGTTAAATCACACTATCTAGGCGATTGAGAGAGATTATTCGGTTATCAAATCTCTCTCGCAAAATATGGATTGTTGCATTGATTGCATGGAAATTGCAATGACAATGGAAAGGATGAAGAATGGTGTAATGTATTTTTCAGGATATGATGACCCAAACCATCGATATGGTCTAGACAGTCTAGACTTCCTTGACAAGATAACAGTTAAATCAGTACTAGAATTTACACCATTTTCAGATAGAGTCAGTATATTAAAGCTATTAGCCTAATTCAGGTATACGCACCGACTGCAGATAAAAGCGAAGAAGAAATCGGGAAGTTTTATGAACAATTGCCTCTAACTATAAGAGCTACAAGACAACATGAAGTGATTATTATTTTAGGCTACTTTAATGCCAAAGTCGGTCAAGGAGCAGTGGAACCTTATGTAGGTAAACATGGGTTAGGAGAACGTAACGAAATTGGTTGAATTTTGTCAGGACGAAGATTTAGTTATAATGAACACTCTCTTTAAACTACCAAAGTGCAGACTGTACACTTGGAAGTCTCCGATGGATGGGGTAACTGGTACAGTAAGAAACCAAATCGACCATATAGTTACTTATTAGAAATAGATTTAAAAATTCCGTCAAGTCAGCAAAGACAGTGATCATAACCCAGTCGTAGCATCGTTAAAAATAACATTGAAAAAACTTAACATTTGCTAGCAAAGATACTCTAACTGCAAGGAGAAGGCCTAAACAAAAGTGGATGACGAAGGGGATTTTACGCCTGATGGACGAAGGAAGGGGATATAAAAATAAAAACATCTCGAAGTACAAAGAGCTAAATCTGAAAATTAAGCATTTTTAAGAATTATTTACAATCTAATATGTAGCAAATTAGACGTTCAGATTAGTGACACGCTGCTAGGTTTTAGAAATGGAATGGATACTAGAGAGGCACCATTTGGCATGAATGTAATAATGCAGAGATGTCTCGATACGAACCAGAATGTATCTGCATGTTTTATCGACGTTGAGAAAGCTTTTGACAAAGTTCGACATAACAATCTACTCAAAATTCTCAAGACAAAAAGTATCGATAACCGTGACATCAGAATTCTAGTCAACCTCTATTGGAATCAGAAAATCAAGGTCCGAAACGAAGATGAACAGACAGAAGAGCTCAGTATTCTCCGAGGCGTACGCCAAGGCTGCGTATTGTCTCCTTTGTTATTTAATGTGTATAGCGAAGCAATCTTTCAAGAAACACTTAGCGGAAAGTACGGAGGGCATTTCGATAAACGGTGAAGTAATTAATAATATAAGATATGCAGACGATACCGTGATTGTAACAATTATGGGATAAAGATGAACTCGAAGAAAACGCAATTTATGGTAGTATGTACGAAAAATCCCAACGTCATTGACAATCTCGTAATCTCGGGTAATCAAATAGAGAGTCGCAGAATATAAATACATATCTTGGGACATGGCTCGTTCAAAACTCTGAGCATACTAAGGAAATAAGAACTCGCATAGAACAAGCTGGAACTACATTTTCAAAGTTGAAGAAAGTTCTCTGTAGTCGTGACCTTCAACTAGAAATAAGAGTCCAGATATTGCGATGCTACGTTTTCTCTGCGTTACTGTATGGCGCTTAAGCCTGGACATTAAAACAGGCAGAACAAAAAAGTTTGCAGTATTGAACGGGGGTGCTATCGACGAATGCTCCGAATATCTTGGATAGACCACGTCACGAACCTGGAAGTACTAAATAGAATGGGAAAGAGCGAGGAAATAATAACAACAATAAAAAAAGAAAATTACAATATCTTGGACATATTATTAGAGGACCTCGCTACGCGTTGTTGAGGTTGATCATGGAGGGCAAAATAAAAGCTAAAAGAAGTGTGGGAAGAAGAGTATCATGGTTTGCAATCTAAGAGAATGGTTCGGCTTAAGCTCCAATCAACTATTCCGAATTGCTGCTGACAAAGTGAGGATTGCCGTGATGATTTCCAACCTCCGATAGGAGACCGAACCTCAACAAGAAGAACATTTTTCACAATAAACACGCGTTGATCAATCATATAGCGTTCCATATTTATTAACCGGAATGCCTCTACTTGCCATTGTTGTCAAACATGCCAGCGTACTCTAGTCCGAAAAATATAAATGGCGACAAATTTAAATTTTTATCTCAAATTTGAACACCCTTTATACGCATTTTATGCCGCAGTTTCACATAACGAATATACCTTACATGCATCAATTTTCCCAAAAATGTTGTTACCGCCTATGGTTTAGCAGGGAAGTATATGAACTATCTAAGAAAGATGAAGGTGCAACCGACCCTATATTTCCAACTGTCACAGACGGATGTAAGACATGGGTTCCAAATACTAAAAAGGCAATCAACAAATTAAAGGTACACCAAAGAGCGATAGAAATAAAACTGCTAGAATATCATAAAAGACTACAAGACCAACTAAAGGATTTGGAAAAAACATTAGTACAAAACAGCTTAGAATGGATTCGTTTTTTAAAGCGTGCAGAGGACTAGAGTGGATACATAATCAAACCAACAAAATGGTATGATGATATAAATTACATTGGTACCAAGTAGCCCAAAACAAAAATAAACGGAACAATCTACGAGAGAAAATGGTTGAGAATAACAGAAGACTTGTAACATTCAGAGATGTTATCTCTTCTTGCTAGATACACAAAATAATTTTGTTCATCTATTAATGTCGCTACTGATATTTAATCAGTAACTATAATTCGAATTTTAAGGTATTATCTTTCCGGGAAAGCTTTTTAACCCCTTTTATATTCGTAATTCGATACCTGACTTTTAATTTCATTAAAAAATTAATTGAGGTAACGAATTTAATTACTTAGCTTTGTTAGATTATGATTAAAAAGTTTGGCAGGTGTTACCTAATAATTTATCAGAGTTTGTGGTTCAATTAGAGATACAAGGCGAATCGTTTATTTATTTATTTTCCTTTGGTTTGCAAATAAACATGGTAGACCGCTAATCGATAATCGTTGTTAGGTCAAGAGATAGAAACGCAGTTTATTATTGAATATCGCCCGTGGGTTGGTTGATTTGACGACCGTTCGCTTGTAGCAAATTACACAGGGGCGCGCTAACGCGATAGACAATCCGACGACGACGACGACTGCATCCAAAAGCTGACCACTTCCCAAACCGCAGTCGCGTCGGTTTTAGGGTCCATTTCCTGGAAAGTACTAATTATATGTGCCAACACAACTTATTTAAAGTAAAGCGATTAGTACGTCTCCGACTTAATTATACCTAGGAACAGACGATTAAATTCCGTTCGTCGCTGTGGAAAACTAACGTGAAAAACTGCTATTAAATCGGTGCATATTTACACAACCGCTCGCTGCATATGCGAACGTGCGTCTCCATAATCACGCAAATTTTGTGGTTTCTGTTCATTGTTCACTGGCATTTGCCGTGCTGAAGTTGCGGTAATTGAATAAAATTAGTTACATATGCGATGATTAGAGGCAACGAAAGGCGTTTTGTTTCGAATTTAAATCCGAACCGATACTGAAAGAAGTTAGAAGGCATGTTTAACAGTTTCAAAATTAAAATGTTATGCTATAGGTAGCAATTTATCGATTTCAGTTTTTTTGTACCCTGACTTACAGCAGTTCTCGTGCTTTATTTAGTCTTTGATTATGATGTTAGATTTAGAGTCTTTGATAATTCAAATTTTCTCTTTGAATAAAAAATTCTTCGAAATCAAAAGGACTTAAGCTCTTTAAATCTAAATTTTAGATTATAAATGAATGTTTAAAATCTCTGGAGGTTAGTCAAGGCGAAGGGCACCGCCCCGCTAAAAGCATCTGCACAACACATATTTTATTATTATTTTATTTTAATATTAAAATAATGTTTCGTGTATAAATATAACAGAGAGTTGCTTACTCAACGCAAACCCACGGATATCTGTTCGAAGTAGGATCACATTATTTGAGCGGTATTGTTACGCACAAGTATAAACTAAATGAGCGATTTTAAAACCAACCTTGGCAGGATGGCAGGGGGTAAATATTAAGCATATTTTTTATTACAAAATTTGCTGTTATACTACAGAGATTTTATCAAATTGCTTGAGTACTAATCCCAAACGCTCTAAGTTGTTAAACGAGGTTTAATAATGGTTCAGCAAAACAACAAAGAGTTCATGCTTTCAAAAACACTTCACCCACTGGTTCCATGGTTAATCTGCTTAAAATATTAAGAATGTGTTTTTTTAAATTTTATTTCAGTTTAAAAATTCAACATTGAAGGGACCGAAATGTAAATACATTCGGTACTCGGTACTCAATCCACAAATGTACGGTCTTAAATTAAGGGGAAGAAAGACTAGCCAAGGACACGTTCTAACTTTTTATTTGGATCGTTTCCCCCCTCAAAAAATGTTATCACGGCACGAATCTCTTATTTGCCTATCATTTTAGAAAATGCTTACACTTTGCTTGTCCAAACAATAACCTCACAATGTACTGAGCTGAAACTCGGCAAGGTCTCGTTTGAAGGATCAAACTTATTGGTCGTACATAGATTTTGCATGACCAACTGCATCTATCTACTCCGTATATACGGAGTATATAGATGCAGTTGGTCATGAGATTTTGATTATGGTGCTGCCATCTCTGCGTCGTTTACCTTACTTTTCAAACGACCCACGTAGTTCAAAATAGAATTTGAATTTTTTTTTTTTGTAAATACCAGGTGATTCACATAAGACGCACCCTTTAAAAGCTTCAAATTCAACCCACCATACGAGGATTAACACAGATCAAGGTTATTTAAGAAATTGTAAGTTGGGTTGCCTATTCCAGTTGTTAAGGGGCGCATCTTACGTGAATCGCCCGGTATAGACGAATTAATTCTAGGATTGTGTAAGGTAACATTTTAAGTTAAGCTTTGCAAGTTTAGATTAATCCTTGAATGAACGTAACTCATAATTTTTGAATTGTTAAATATATTAATACTAAGTAGCTTCACAACCTTCAAAAGCTTCACAATTTAAGCACCTACATCCTGTTTTTATAGCGCTTAATGTAGATGTAGATTAATTCGTCCTTTTGACTTGAAAAACCTTCTTAAAGACGTATAGTTAGTAGAAACTATATCAAATTTAAATAAAGCAAATTTTGTAGCTTGCTATATGTATGTATGCACAGCACTTTCAGGCCTGAAGGCCTATGTTTTTTTGCTGGTGCATTTTCGCATTATCGTATGTGGTTATAAACTCAGCTATGTGTTCAAAAATTAGTTGAGTTTTAGCAAAGAGCATAAAATATGCATTTTTTTGTTTTAGTTTAAATTTAGTTCGTTGGACTTAACCTAAATTTATGCCCTTTTAAGTTTTAAATAGTCCTTGTTTATTTTTGTAAAGATTTTTCTATCCATAATACTTAAGAAATGGCGAATGTTAAAAATGATTTTGAGTATACAAAACGCGACGTTCCTTATTCAATCCATAACATATTTTTTAAGTTTGTTTAAATTGCTGGTATAAGAAGCAGTAGCCGTGATAACTTGATATTATAAATAATATTTCTGAAAATGAGCAAATATATATTTTTATAATTCAACATGTACATAACTCTAGTTGAACAATAAACAAAATCATCAGTTTGAAATAACAGGTAATATACAGGTAGAACTCAAGGTTTAATATTAACATAACAGTCGGTTGTAATTAAGGCAGTAGGAAATAAAACATTATTTTCATTTTGAATCTATTTTAGTTGCATTTTGGGTTAATTGTACAACCCAACCCGCCTCTGGCTCTTTTTACTGTAATTTGAATTTACTCTGATTTGATAAAATAAAAGTATCAGCACATGCTGTTACTCACCGAATTTATAATGAATATTCTTCTGTTTTTGAGTGCCGTACTTGTGCCTGTGTGTTATACAGTGAGGAAATATTACAAGTGCAATCGTTGTTTTACAGTTAAAACATGTATAATGTAATAAACCTACTTAATAATAGTGGCTTGCTTCATTAAACCGAAAATCTCCAGAACTGTAATTTCAGGAGTTAACATAAATTTTTTTTATAGTGGGATTTTCAGAATAACATTAGGTTTTTTCCAAAGGTGATTAATTAGAACATTTATATTGTTTATTTATGAAATATTCAGATCTAAGCTCTCAACTCACATAATCTATGTGCAAGTTTAATACGTCAGATGTAAGTAAAAACAGGGAGACTCCTGAGGAAGCCCTTTACAAATATGGGCGAAACGTTCAATTATTTTATCACAACAATACGGCATTTTTAAAAAGCCACAAAGTGGTTTGCGTCATAATTTTCCTCGTTAATAAATAAAATTGGCCAATTATTTATAAGTGTCCTCAACTTTCTACAAGATAAAAACTTGAAATTACTAGTTTTATAGTAAATTCGCTGAAGTTTTCCACAAACTGAAATTGTAATTGTGTTTGTTCTCGTAACAGTTAAGTAGAAGGAAGCTTTTTAACGATCTTGTTGTTCTCTATTATTCGTAGAATGAATGTAGACATCTATTCTTAATTCGTTCTAGTTTTTAGCATCAAAATTACTTTCTGTACAATTTTTCACAGTTGAGTTGTCAAAAGTTAAATTCCTAAATAGTAGTTAAATTTTAAATAAAATGTTGTTAAAAATTATAAAACTAAGGATTTGAGTTTGCGTTTCAGTTTAATTGAATATAAATTGAAAGTTGCACAGTTTGATTGCTCTGCGTTACTAATCCAATGACTCGATTTTAATTACTAAACCTTATAATCCTGTTTTTAATTTAGAAATTAGAATTGCAGGTTCTTACTTAAACGCTTAAGCATTTCATTTAATTTTATGGTAAATCGAATTTATCAAATACAAATTTAAATTAATTTTCTTTGTAAAATACTAATATTAGTTTGAGACAGTTCTGTTACTTTTGAACTTGTTATTGCAGTAAAAAGGAATTCAGATGAATTCAACCTAAGTAACGAAATGAAGATTAAAATTTCGTTTTGAATAGAAATTGCAGAAGAAAAGCATGTCAAATGCCTAACCGTAGTAGTACTCGTACTTTCTCGTATATGAGAGCTTAGAGCTTAAGCTTTTGTTCATACAGCATACAGTATGCGATAGTTTTATTCATTTTTATGCTGATATATAAAAGTGCTTTTCAGGAAATTTCCCTTGTGATTTATTGAATAAATTCAAAGGAAGAGGTTACTTTATGTAGAGATTTAAATGATAGGGTAAGAGTGAAGAAGCATAATATGAACTTGCATTGTAGAAGTTACCATTAAAGAATGTGTATTTATAACCTGTAGTCATATGTAAACTTCGCAAATGGAAATTTGTCCAAAATAAAAGTTTAAGTGGAGCGTAAGGAAAGTCAGATATAAAGTTAGTACTAGACCAGTCTTACTCAGCAAGTCATAGAAATACTTCGAAATAATCTTCAAAATTTTAATACTCATATTTGCTGTACTGTCAAAATAGTCTGTCTGTCTGTATCTGTAACCTCTTATGCCGAATAGTAATAAAATAAATTATTTATGTAATTTAATATTTCTCTTATATATTGTCATTAGTAATTCTTTAGCGGTAAATGTAATATCTATTCCTTTCCTCAAGATGTCATTAAAAGTGAATTAGTTATATCCGGATATATTAGATTTTTTTTCTGTCTCCGCATACGTATGAAATCTCAAAGGTATTAATATCGCCCAATGAGATTTTTGCAAAAATTCCTACATGAGCTAACCACTATTCAAGATATTTCATGTTATATCAGAGGTTTATTTATAACATCAATCATCATAGGAATTCTAAAGACGTAAAATAAGCGTCATTGCTTTTTGACTTTGGCCGTTATAACTCACTGATTTTGAATTAACGGTGATCTTTCTCAGTTAAATGTTGAGAGAAGTCCATTTATCAAAATGGCAGGCTATGATGATGGCGCCGTTTATATGTCGCACTGTATAATCGCATGCATAATTTTTTCAGTAAATTGCGTGCAATTATTTATGATTTTTTTAAATCTGAGTTCAGATAAATCTACTTCGTGCTAAGAATAACGCATAATATTAATTCCCCAAGTGGAACCCTTGCTCATTTAATATTTCCATTAGTATTAACGCGATATGTCGTAGTCAACGAAAAATATGTTGTTGGTATACATATACATAGATCATAAATTTGGTTACTTAAAAATCATAAAAGTATTTATATAGTGCAATGCAATATTTTTGAAAATCCAAATGTAGGTTGCCCTATATGAGTTAACCAAATTCAATATGTTTGCTGTTCTATCAAAATTTATTTACATTGGTCGCAGAAATGAATAGGAAAAGCGCCTTTTTATTCTGGTCATTATACTGATTTTGAATTAACCATGAAGATCCATCCTAGTTCAAGTTTAAATTAATTTATCAAAAGGACACGGTATGCACTGATGCGCTAGTGGCCATGTTTAATCGATCGCACTGTATAACTGGGTATACATTTTTTACTGTAAGGATATTTTTATATCTGCATATATAAATAAATTTACATTTGTACGGACAATGTACAATATATTTCCCAAGTCGAACCCGCATTGATATTTCTGTTATAAACGCAACTTTCAGACCTTTCCTAGTCAGTGAAGAACCTTTTGCTGTTATAAACAGATCATATATTTGGTGTTGTTTAAAAATCACAAAGGTTTTCATAAAAGTCAGTCAAATCTTTGCGAAAGTCAATATTCGAAATATTTCTTTTTATATTTAGTTTTATGTTTGACAGAAGCGAGTATTAGTTTGTGTTAGAAATGAAATTGTTTTTGGCCATCCAAAACAATTCTAGTTAATTGAAATAAAAACAAAATTGTTATGTAAAATTTTTAAATTAGCTATTTTGAGTGATCCTATGCAAATATAATGAATAGAGAAGTCATAATTCTAGCCCACTTCAACTTTAACTTTAGTAAATAATGGTATTAATACAAACTTACTTAATATAACACATAGTGCTCGAATCCAACAAGTTTTAAACACTTCTACTAGAGTGGCACAAACATCTTATAGATTTATTTATAACTTATAACTAATTAAAATAATATAATCGGTGAATTATATATTAAACCAAAACTAACCGATCACGACATCACTACTGTTCATGTATTACCCACTCAAACCCAAAAACATTTTTAAACTAAAAAACCACTGGATATTACAACGATTCAAAATTAAATATAATTAACAATACACTGATTATGCGATTCGTTTTGCAATGCTTGTGATGTAAACATATTGTTTAAACTATTTAAAGATAATATGTATTATTATTAGTTGGAAGTTGGAAGTGCCCTGAAAAGCGTGTTAAAAGTTAAAACTCTAGAATTCCTTGGGTTAACAATGAAATTTTAAATTTAAAAAGAGCAAGACATACCAAAAGTAGTGATGATTGAAAAAATTTATTAAAAACTTAAAAATAATATTATGAACTTGAGAATAGAAAAGAAAAAGTAAATATCAAATCGATAATCTACCACCAAAAATGAGTAAAACATTAAAAACGCTACTAAAATGTAAAGATTCACACAATTTTGACATGTCTACATGTGGTAAAAATATGTGTAATAAAAATCACAGAAGTTTTAGCTCTTGCTTCTCTTTAGCGTACATGAGATTGTAAGTAACAGTCCAAGTACTAAGACTGGACATAAAATTGGAGGAATGTATTTAAATGTACTTTATTTGAATTTAGAATAATTAGTAAGACCGAATTGAAACCAAGGTAAACAAACTTAAGAACAAAGCTAACAGTCAATTAGTTAATACATTTTAGGCCTTGGACACACGAGGCGTTTTTGTGACGAATCGGCCGACGATTCGTCCGACGCTACGTGTGTCCAAGGCCTAAACCAAAAACATATCTGATACAGGAAGTTATCGATTGCTAAATATAGTAATCTTTGAAATCGGAACAATTGCCTCTTGTATTAAAAGTAAGCATAGTAATTCCCATTCCAAAAATAACTGGGACAAAAAGCTGATGATTTTCGTGGTATTAACATTTACCGATTATAGCTACAATAATTGAAATTGTTGTGAACAATCAGCTTACAAATTATTTTCTAACAAATAAATTATTTCATATAAATCAATCAAGCTTTCGAAAAAGGCATTCTTATGAAAGCAAAATAAAATTATAGTAGTTGTTTTGCTGGACTTGCGACACGATTTTGAAATTGTAGATAGAAAAATTTAAGTAAGATACTATGGTGTAGATGGGGTGCGCTTAAATGGGTTCAAAATTACCCAAGTGGTCGGTTACAGTTAACAAAATTTAATGATGATACCTCATTGTCTAGTGAGAACATTTATGGCGTACCGCAAGGAAATCTACTAGGTCCACTTCTTTTTATTATTTATATTAATGGCACAGCTGTTAACTTAACTAATGTTAATGTAGTTACTTGCTGATGATACATTTACAACCCAACTTACAAATTCATAAATAACGTTGATCTATATTCATTCATCCTCAATTAAATTTATGTAATTAGAAGTGGCTTACCTCAGAATGGCAAACGTCATATCAAGGATATACTCTAAACCTATCGCAACTAATAACTAGAAAAATATTAATACCAAAAAGAAATTTAAACTAATTGTTATTGCAAAAATATATAAAAGCAACATTCCAGAACGGAGAAAACGCAGTTTTTTATACAAATTACTTTAATGAAAAATTATTTTCACAACTAGAAATTTCTAACCATCACTTTAAGTACCACAGTGAGTTCAGAAAAATGTTAGATAAGGGGTGGCTATGATTCAATCATGAATGTTTTGTGCTCTACTGTTTTTACAATTTTATTGAAATTTGCACAATAGTATTATGGCAGCAACACAGTTATGACATTTAATAAATTCTAAATCTTGCGATTGACATTATTTTTGTTTCTTATGGCCAACCCTTATCTAACATTTTTTTGAACTCACGGTATTTGTGAACATATCAATCTACTGAAGCAAATTCCGTTTTTTGATTTGTAGATATTGCTAGTAGTTTTGGACATGTGAAGTTTTTAAAGGGTGTGTCGCGGCTTATGTGAATCACCCAGTATATTATGTGAATATATACAGCAGTCAATAGGTGTTTTACAGAAGGATATGAATAAATTAAATAAATAAATAACAGACGCCAACTAAATGTTAAAAAACTAAAGCAATGGTCATGGCCACTAAAATTAAAGGACAAAAATACCCTTTCAACTTTAAAAATGGACAGGCCACACGCCGAGCATCCGACTCGGGTTTGACCTCGAGACCGTCCGCGCCATAGTCGAATGCGTTAACGACTCGGCCACTCCAGCTTCCATTAAACAGTCCTTCTTCTTCTACGTTTTATCAGTGGTCTGTTTTTAAACCAATTTAGCTTTCTTCGGAGCTCGATTTCCAGCTCTGCATCCATCCATTTTGTTGGTCTGCCCGGGAGTCGAGAGTTTACTAGTTTTTCTTCCATTGCTATCCGTGCTAGTCTGTTGCTGTCCATTCGACTCACATATTCATACCAGTACTTTTTGCGTGTTTTTCCCCACTTAATTATGTCCTTTGTTTTACGCATTTCTCTGATGTCATTGTTTCGAATTCTATCTCTCAAAGTTTTGCCTGTTATTGCTCTTAAAGTTTTCATCTCTGTTGTTCTTAGAATGTGTTTGGTTTTCTGTGTCTCAGTCCTCAGTCCATATGACATTAAAGGCCTTATACATGTCTTATATATTTTGGTCTTGCTGTCGACGTTCATGTATTTGTTTGTCCATATTACGTACCTTATGCAGCCTGATAACACCATTGCCTTGTTTGTTTGTTCTCGGACTTCTCTGGCTGGGTCATTGTAGCTGAGTATCTCCACTCCTAGGTATTTGAATTTCAGCACTTGTTCTACGGGCTTATCATCAATTACTAGCTTACATCTAGGTAAGTCTCTGGAGAAAGTTAAGCACTTTGTTTTATTTATTAAGATGTTCATATTAAATTGTTTGGTGGAGAGATAGAATTTGTGTATCTGCCGCTGCAAGTTGTCTTCTGTCTCTGCAATAATTGCGGCATCGTCTGCATAGCATACTATGCTAACATTTTTTGTACCAAATTTATAACCAAGGTTCAGCGATTTTACTTTTTCTATAAGTTTGTCCATAATAAGATTAACGGAACGGACTTAAACTATCACCTTGTCTTAATCCATTAGAAGTTGGCATTTCCTTCGATGGTTCTTGGTCTGTTTTTATTGTAGTGACGTTGTTGTTGTTAATTTCGTATATTATCTTGATGATAGCGGGAGATATGTTCTTTTCTTTCAGAATGTTTAAAACGTCTGCAAGCCTTACTTTGTCAAAGGCTTTGGTTAGATCGTTGAAACATACATAAGCCGTTTTATTAAATTCGATTGCTTTTTCTTTAAGCTGTCTCAAGATGAAAATAGCGTCCGTTACAGATCGATTTTTCCGAAACCTTGTTGCTCTTCCGCGTTGGTTATGTGTTCTTCTAATTTTAGTCTGATAATGCTCGTGAGTAGCTTGAGTGTTGAGCACAGTATGGTGATCCCTTGGTAGTTATCGGGGTTTGCTTTATCCACCTTTTTGAAAATGGGCACTGAGGCTGTTAGCATTTTGTTAAATAAGTTGGTGAGGTATTTATTTACTTATACAGAGTTTCTCGGCCGTACTTGATAAGTTCATTTATTATACTATCCTGGAGCTTTCCTACTTTTTAACTTTTGTTTGTTGCTGCGGTGTTCACTTCGTCGTTTTTGATCATTTATTTTTCGTTGATATTTCTGTTTATGTTTATGACTGCTGGTTGTCTCCCTTCTCTGTATAGTTTTTCGAAATATCCTTCCCATTCTTCTGGCTTTATACTCTTGACTTGTACAGATTCATTGACTGGCTTTTTCCTGTTTTTTAGCATTTTCCAAACTTTCTTTTGTGCACCGTAGAGGTCTCTTTCCATATCGGATGTGAACATGACCCAATACTCTCTTCTAATTTCTGTTATTCTAGCATTTGTCCTACATCTAATAATTTTGTAATTGTTGTACTTCTCTTGTGATGGGGATGTTCTGTATTTCAAGTATGCTATTTTTTTTTCTTCAGTTCACATCTTTACTTCAGAGGCGAACCATGCTTTTCTGTTATATTGGGCATTTATATTGGTTTTTCTTTTACCCAGAGCTTCTTTCGCCGCTTGTTCTATGGAATGTTTTATTTTTGTCCAGATTTCTTCGGTTGTGTCTGTTTATGACATTATTTTTTCTGCTAGAGCTTGTTTGAACCTGTTTTTTATTATTATTAAATAGTTAATACATTTAAATTTTATGATTTTTGTATTTAAAATTAATCATAAACTAATACCACTACATTAACAAAAAAGTTCAACGCAATAATGACATTCACTAACATACGACTAGAAGCAACACAAATATTAAAGTAAAAAAGTTAAATAAAATTTAATTTCAAAAACGATTAAACGAGTTACAGATTTTAATTTACAGCCAAAAAATATAAAAACTGCTAAGAATGTTAATGAACTTAAGGAATTGTATCCGAAGTATATCAGTATTAATTAAAATTGGCTTAAATATTGTAGGTTAATTTTTGTAATGTATTTTAATTGTCTATGTTTTAATGTGTTTAAAAGAGAAGTAATTTATTTGAGTATATGTAAGTTAGCAAATGTGTTAAATAAATCTCCACTTCACTTTATTAAAAGTTTATTTAGATCGATCATAGAAATGAATATATAATAATATGACGTTATAACTCTTTGGAATAGCGAAAAAACTCTTTGTCGGTTATATAAATGTTTAAATTCGTTTATGGATGTTGCGTTAGTTCGTGAAGACCAAGTCCTGATTATAAATAAAGTCCATTTTTATTTATAGTGAAAAATATTACTTTTGACTGTTGTTAGCGAAAAAGTATCGAACGAAATTATTTAACGAAATACATTCGCTCACCTTTACCATTTTGTACGGTTTTTTCTGTTACCAATACATGATGTTGATTGATCGAAGTCTAAGCACAACGCTGACACAGGATACCATCAATGAAGAATTGATTTTAGCCTTTACAAGTTACAGTGCTTCACCTGCGAGTTTCATTAAATAAATGGGTATGTTTTGAAAACGTTTCGCTGAAAAAAAACGACAAAATATTGTGAAACGGCCTGAAAAGTGCACGCGTTCACATTTCGTGCCCTTTGAATTTTGGGCATGGTCACGAATAGGTACGGACGGATATTGATCGTAAAGCAGTGGCGCAACACTCAGGATTTTCTGCTTACCTAATCATGGCGACCAGGTTATTATGCTTCCTTTACTTGTTTACCTGTACTTAATTATCGTAAAATTTGGTTGTATTCGGTAATCCGCACTTTTCGAACACCTGAATAAAATAAATCCGTAAACCGGGAACAAATTATGAAGTAACCCAGTTAAAATCCTATCAGGCGTTAACTAATCTGCATCGACTGTTCTTACAAACTCCTTTACGCTACATTTTGCGGGACGCGATAAATTGCTGGAACGATTGGAAGTAATCAATGAGAGTGTTTTTATAGCTCGGCTGTCGGCTTAAGCATTCCTACGTTCATTGATCTTTACGGCTCTGTTACTAAAGACAGGAACATTTCTATTAAATTTTCTTCTTCTTTATGCTTATTGTGTTGATAATTCCTTACACGTTTTCTGTTTGTTTCAGGTAAGCAGTTGATTTAATCCCCCCAGTTTGTAAATTCGTAAGTATACTTTGTACTTAATTTCGTAAAACGTTCCAAGGCGTTTGTTAAAATATGAACCGTTCTAAACTCTTTGAATGGGATAAAATTCACCTGACGAATTTCGGAAATGTCAGATTGATTTAAACTGACACTACAAAGAAATCCTTTATAAAACTTACTCTTTGTCAACGGCATCCTATGAAGCTGATCGTTCAAGGATAGACAGAAATTCGCGAAAAGAAATTGTTTTCATAAAAACAAAGTTGTCAACCGAACGGAATTCGTTTACCGAATTCCTTTGGACCATAACTGCTGTTTTACCGTTTGCCATTCCTCTAACACTGAACATATCACTTAACTTAAACAATAGGTACTATGTGAATTTATGCAACATAAAATAACTTTCAGTTTCATTGCTTACATGCATTCATAAGTATAAAGACTAATTTTTGTTTCCAGGTATTTTATAAAAATGCAGCTTTTGGTGTATGCTTTAATAACCCTTGCGAAATTTAAGTTACTCTCATGAATTTGTGTATTATTTTGTTAATGCTTAAAATCTGGAATTTGTGACAGATTTCTTATACCTTATACATATTTTTCCTAATTAAACCACATTTCCTTAAATGAAACTTTAAAATAATTTCACAATAAAGGTAAAATACAGAATGAAACATATCGAGTTACATTTCAAACTCTGCTTTGACTAACCCAACAAAAATGATATGTAAGGACCAACGTCAAAGAACGCATGTATTTTTCAGAACAAATGAATTTATGACGCTGTTTACTTACTTTTACGTTTAATAAAACGTGAAAAATGTCGCAACGGAACTGCCGATTGTAAAATATAAGAGCTTTCAATTCAAATTACATTTCATTTTGCACTTTTAATTTAATGTTCCCCGGGTGGTTACGTTATATCCACATATAGAAAAAATGCTGATGTTTATTTAGGTTACAGCTGTGATGATAACATTGTTTACAGAAAAAAGCTACCCTTTTATCAGTTCCTGTTAAACAAATCCTTAAAAGTAATCATAAAGGTATCAAAATCAAAGGTTTTTTTGTTGGGAATTTAGCCACCAATAACTGCAATTAAGAATTTATTGTACCCAGAATTTTGAACAGATCGGGTTGAATATCAAAAGTCAAAATTCCACATACTAAATTTTGAAGTTGAACTAAGCGGTTTTCTTGCCCTTCTAAATCAGCAAATTAAAATCATCGCTTTAATAAAGGTCAAAATTATATACTTTTAAATAAAAGGAAGATTTTCCTTGGTTCAAATCTCAAACCTCAAACCTCAAAATTTGAAATTACAAATTTTAGTATCAGCTAAAATTAATTGTAAAACTTGAAATTCATAGTGTTCCGAAATAAAGCATTTTCCTTTGTCTCCTTTCAAAATGATTTACTTTTAAAACGTAATTTCTTTACGTTTTCTAAAAATGTATTCTTTATCTACATATAATGATGTTCCCATGAGTCTGTGCTGCAGCCTCGTAATTTTGCTTTTGGTTATTTTTCAGTATGTCACTCTCAACGTAGTTTGCGTGATTTATATAAAAAGTTTGATAGAAATCCTATAGAAAAGCTTAGTTCATATAATGATCGATATATATTGTTCTATAAGGGCAAACTAGTTGGTAATTAATATTGATCGTATCCTAATACATCACCTTTCCATCTGTTCGTGGTGAATTGTCGAAGCGAAAGGATGCGTAAAATTAGATCGATATCCTCGACCTTTGGTGGAGGGTCTATTCCCGGAAAGCCCCAAAATTGTAAGTCTAAGTACCAATTGGTTCCTCCAGACGCTATCCCTTTTCTACTAGGCGAGACCTATCGATTGTGTTACGATTCCGTGGCGCTTTGAATGCATACCGGAAACCCACCTAATAGTCCGACAAAGGGGAGTCTCGTATTGTTCCTAATCTCAATCTGGAATAACAATGTGTGTTTTCGCTTGCGCCTGATAAATTTCTCTTTAAAACGATTTATTCTTATAATACAATAGAATAATATTCCCAGGAATAATATTGGGTTTTTATGTCGAATAATTCATTTAAATCTGGAATTTTCAAGCTGTTTTTGTGTTTTGTTAGTTTTATTACGAATGCACAATTCGCAAATAATGTCCGAAAGTGGTTTAATTATTTTCATTTGCCCTCGGCTATTCCAATTATGATATTAATTATTTTTTGATTTTCAGCTTTGTAATAAATAGAAGCTTATTATATTGGGATCTGAATGAAATTCCGCGTAAAAGGATTTACCTACAAAATTAGAGCTACCAAAAATAAACAGTCATGGATGAAGTTATTGAAAATCATTAGCACTCTGTTAATGTGGATTATTAAAAAGACATAAAACGTAAATCAGATCCACAGCCTTGTTTTAGAATTTAACATAAGGCTTAAATCACCTTCCAAAAAGTCATATAAGGTTTAGTTTTAATGAAATATACCTTTCTTATAACTCTCATACCCTAACTCTAACAGAATGTCTATACAGGTTACATTAGCAAAGGACAATATTTGATACGACCATGAGTAGAGAATTAAAAAAAATGATACGAAAATAGCAACCATTGTACCTAAACAATTCATGCGTAATTTTACATCCATATAGATACACAAAGTAATTGCTTATTTATTTCATTAGAAATAGTCATCATTTCCCAACAGAATGAAATTACATAATGTAGGACCTTGAATAAGCAACGCAACACTGCACGCAATGCTGTTAATATTAAATACTAATTAGTAGAACAATATTCCACAACGTATGTTTCCTTTAAGCAGTCTGAATAACACATACGTGGGTGGTGATTTTAGTCTGTTTCCGATTTACTAAAAACCCATATTAACTACAGTTCATCCAATTTTTATCATCAGAACGTATGTTCTTTGAAAACTATCATATTTAAGTGATCCGATTTTTAAAATAAATCACTGAAAAAGATTTTAGGCAAACAAAAAAAACCTTGGTATTCAATTCAACTTCAACGTTTCCTACATCTCTGAAAACTCTGAATTTACGTAATATGTACTATAAAATAACAACTTAAAAAACCTTTAATTTATTTTTGTAGATTCGTAAATTACTCGCTAACGTTACGGTTTGATTTTACAATTAAATAAACGAAATTCATAGGAAATTTAATGCCTTGATAAAGCATTGTTTTCAAAATTACTTTGAAGAACATTATTTTGTAAAATTTGGCTGAAACCAAATTATTTGAACTTCTGCTCCAATTATCCTTATTGGGTTTGTTGCTGATGTTTCTTTTGTTTGGATTAGTTTCGCATTTTATGGCCGCGTTTGTACTAGGCGTATGTACGCCGAATATAGGGCTATTATTGTTTCTGCCTGAAACTTTCGAAAAACTCGCCCAAAGTAGCAAATTTGAAGGTATGGATTACCACTATCGGTCAATGCATTTTTTATTTTCTACCTTATTGCGGCAGGTGTTATTAAAAAATTACAAATCTACCCTGTCCTCTGTCCTTTCCTCTTTGCATCTTTCAATTGAAAATTATTAGTTTATTTTAAATATTAACTATTATTATCAGCCCTTTCCAACGGAATATGGATGTCACTCTTTTGAGCTTTTCGATCAATTTCTCGAGGTGGATTACTCCTTAACCTTCTTTAGTTCGTTAAAGGGGTATTCATTGATTTTCCAAATTTGCCTATCTAGTTCTTTCTGTATCCAGTTTGTCACTTCCATAGTATGTGTGTCTTCTAATACTTCCTCCCTCCATCTGCTATTTGGCCTGCCCTTGGATCTCTCTTCTAAGGGTCTCCACTTTGTAATCCTCTTCGCTATACTTTCATCTTTGCATCTTTCGATATGCCCTAATCAACTAATTCTCATTGCTTTAATTCTTTTCACTATATTATCTTCTCAGTTCGAAGTTCATTCTTCCTTTGTACTCACCACTCTCTGTACGTATTGGGCCAAAAATTACTCGTAGGAATTTTCTTTCTAACACTCTATTAATAACTATTTTCTTCACTTTTTATTAAATTCAATGTCTCACACGCATATATGTTATTGTTGAATTTATTATTGTTTTATATATTTTAAGTTTGGGAACTTCATTTTTTAGCAAATGCTTGTAACTGTAATACAATTTGTGCCGTATCTGTAATCTGTGTTTAATATCTTGTTTATCATTGTTATTGTCAATTAGTACACCTAAATATACCTAAATAAATATTAATAGACGAGTCATATTTTATAACTGAAGTCAGTATGGGTAAATTGGTTGTTTCTACGCTCTCTCTCCGTTATCCAATTGGGACTAATTATTTTCTCTTAAATAATAAAGAAGTCCAGCCATACTTTGTATATGAAGTTTACATAAGTTTCCGTTAGTTGCTGATTGTAAATTTGTCGAAAAACGTGGGCTGAGTGAGGTATGCCCCTCTGCATTTTTTTTTTTTTGTAGTGAGACTCCGCAATAACAACGTTGAATTTCGTTTTTTATCAATAAGCATATATATGTACTTTTTAGTTAAAGAAGGTAAACTTTTCTCTTACCATTTCACTAAATTAAGTCAGAAAAGGTTTACTGAGATGAAAAATTGGACGCTAGATTTTGTACTGAAGACCAAGATAGGAAACAGTTTAAAAATATCTACCAAATTTCCTGCGCATGTTGTTAAAGTAAAAGAAGCTTTACCAAGCAGTTTTAGGCTTAAATTGTGGATTTCGCCGTGATGATGTTAGCCAAAAATATTTTTACTAAACTTACTTAAGTGATTGCATGACGTGGTTACGTTTTAAACCAAGGGTCACAACAGAAAGCCAAAAAAATAATTTTTTAATTTGCAGAATGATTGATAAAGTGGACAATTGAACATGTTGATATGTTTTCTTTTTTATTGCTACGACAATCGAATGTACTTTTTAAATGTCCTTATTACCTTCACTACAATTCTTAGTATCTTTGAAAAGAGCACAGTTTGTCAGTATCGTGTTAAAGTTTTATAGCCACGGCTGACTATTATAAAGATTATTTTAGTAGTTTCCATTTCGGAGAAAATATTTATTTCTGAAATTCTAACAACATCAGAAAAACTTAAAGCATTTTACCATATTGCAGAACTTCAAAAGCATATAATAAGTAACTTAAATCAAACAAATGTTCAAACTACGCCTCAGTTTTATCAGTAGTAGATAAATCTCAAATAATAAACAATTTTTTATTAAATAATAGCATAATCTAAGTTTTGTAAATCTCTTGGGTGCATTCGTTTTTCAATATTTGGAAGAAGCAGATCGTTTTTGTTAAATGCGATCTTTTTTACTAAATTGGAAATGAAAGGGTAAATTAGATAACTAACTCTGGAGCTTAATTCCACTACCTTTTTGCTTATGTACGAAGAACAACCACGTAATTTAGAATATTTGACAGAGCAAATGCCGTACTTTTTTGCGCCTTCAATGCTGTTTCCATTTTGACAAACACTGGAGCCATCATCCTAACCAGCCCACAAGCTTTTAATCACATTTCTCCATAACGCTTCTTACAATAAAACTGTTCCGATGTCCTTTAGCAACACAATTAGCTCTAATTTTCTACAGGTTGAGATAATAATTTTATGTTAGTCGATATAGATTTCCATTTTCGTCTTTAGGTTCTTGTACAAAAAGGAACGGCGGTTTTCTCCGTCCAAAGCTTGACTACATTGTTGGGGATATTTAAACGTTGTTATTATTTTTCCTTCTTCTTCTTCTTCGAGTGGTGTGTCCTTTGCAAGGCGTTGCCGTCTTCTCTCCAAATGCCTGTGGTGTGCGTATCAAGTAGCTTACAGACATAGGGGACCTATAGCTTAACGTAGGCTCCGAACTACGGAAGTACTTGTACTTCTACTCCAGAGAAGACTTACTAGGCAGTATACCTCGGTGGTTTGCCATTGCCTTCCGAGGGAAGCGATCGGGTGTTTTCGTTGTTTATGTTATGACCGCGACCTGGCAAACATATTAAGCGACATCAAATTTTAATAATTTACATATGTACGTAGATTATTTAACGTATTTCACTTTCAAAATTAGTACAATAACATTTCGGTATACTTAGTTTATATCAATATTATTCCACTAAATTCTTTTCTTCTATCAACATTTTATACATGTTACATATTTAACTATTTAACACATATTCATAAAATATTAATTAACTCTACATATTGGATTATTACTTATCTTTGTTATTAAACAAAAGTTATATTTGTATCGCAAATAAAAAATAACGTTACAAGCTACAAACAATTTTTTTGCATCTCAATTTCTTGCGGAGTTCATGGCGCTTGTGAAAAGATACTTTAAACCCAGCAAAAAGAAGTTTGAAAGAATATGTCGCACCATCGGTACTTGTCAAGTCAACGATCATACTACTTGACAGGAAAGAAATTCCAACACGATGCTACGTTTATTCTTTTCCTGCAACTGAAGATTTCTGTCCTTTGCCAAATAATGTTTTGACAGAATGTGGCTTCCTGATTTGATGAAATTCATAAAAACTCAAAATTAAAAAGTGTAAAGCATAAACGCATATCAAAAAGATAAAAATATTAACTTAACTGTTAATTGTTAATTACTTTACCGCAGGAAGTGGATTCAGCTTAACAATTTAACTCGACGTTGAAATCATATGAATTTTTGAGACAAATCAAAATACTTTCAAAGGTAATGCAAATTATGAGAAGTTTTCAGTTTAAAATACTTCCGGCGTTAGAAGATGTAGGTACTATTTACGTAAACGTAGGGTCTTAAGTATTGCAAGCAAATATTGTTGTATCTAAAGAACTCCTTAAAAGGGCCTTTCAAGCAAACTGTATATTCAATTTGTTTTAAACAAAATAATAATATCCAAGTGGATTATTTCACCCAACCAACAACACCAACACAACAGAGGAGCCTGCTTGTTGCATCTATAGAAAAAGAGTTATTAAAGTGTGGCTCTAGTGGAAAATCAAAAATTCAAGTTTGTCTGGATTTAAACAACACTTTGCCCCAATAGAATTCTTTGCAATTAACACGTCGAAGTATCCAGTTAAAAAATCCGAAAGAATTTAAATTTTGTTATATTTAAAGGGCATCCTCTCTTGATGAAGATTTTTGCAGTTAGTAACAAGATCGGTTTTATTTCAAGAATTTTAAGGCAGACTTTTTCTTAAATTATAAGGAATATTCTGATGTTGATCCTAAAACTTTGTTACTTAAAAAAGGTCTTTTCATTGGATTAAAGTTTCTTCTGTTTAAAGAATATTTATCAAGAAATTAATTTAAATTTAAATTAATTTTGAAAAGATTCTGGCTTAACTAAGACATATTTCAAGGTCGCGGAACGAATGGAACTATCATTTCATAAGGATTTACTTTGGATAATTATTTCGTAAATCGTTGCAAAAATGCATACACCGCTTAGAAAAAAATCTGTACAGGGTTACACAGTACGATTTATTAAATGTAGCAGTCATGTCAACGATTCAAAGCCCAATCGAATCTTATTTGATAATAATTAGGCAATTGAAGCAAACATGTTTTATATTTTTCAGCAATTTCCATAAAAACAATTAATTTGCTTTACTAAAGAACTTTACTACTATATAATAATTACCTTGTAAACTCTCTTACTTTTCATATAATCGTATTTGGGATAGTAAAAAGCAAAGTAAATTATGCGAACCTTTTAAATTCCCATTTTTGTTAAACAAAGGAAAAATGTAGAGGTACTGATGGAAAAATCCAATTACTGCTTTAATATCATGCTTGCTTGACTAAAGGCACATGAATTAAACGTAGCTGCAATAAGAAAGTTGTTTGATGTGAAAACTGCCGGGAGTTTTTAAAAGAGAGGTCGATCAGAGCAATATTTTTTTATGTTTTTAATTCAACATGGCGTGATTGCTATGGTGTTAAAAGCACCTAAGAGTATTCCACTATTTTTTTAAATACAATATTATTTAACATTGATTGTAATAACTAGAACAACGCTTTTTTGAACAACTTGCTAGTATTTTCTTTCTCTGCCTTGGTGTAAAGCACATATTTGATGTACATGTAATACTTGTTAAATAGCTATGTTAAAATTTAACAAAGTCCATAGTTAGACGTGTACTAATTTAACAAAAAATACATTTAAAATTTTAGGCCTCATGCGAAATTTGCACTTTTTAAAAAATACTGATTAAATATCCGCTTTAGTCGATAAAGTTACTTAGCGAACGTATGGAACGAAATCAATAGGAAATGAGATTTTAAAGGGTGGCTCATGTAAAAAGTTGTAAAAGGAGACATGGTCCACAAACTTCATTAAGAAAAGTTTACCGAACAAAGTACAGCTGAAACTTATGCATTTTTAAACAGTAATTCTGAGCTATTTGAATATTTTCTTTTCAACTTATATATGCCAAAAACCAATTTACCGCAAAACTGATTGAAGTTTTATAACAATTCGTTCCTTTTTTTTATTTACTTCTCTGAGTATATGATTTTTTGGGAAAATGTATACCGGTAACTTTAATTAACACCAGAGGGTCTTTTTCACCGTGATTTCAACCAAAAGCTCTCACAAGGACGCAATAGTAACAACCAATATTTAACAATATAGTTTATACCTCTCGTTAATACCGTTAAATATATACAACAACAAATTAAAGAAGAATGTAATGGTATAAGTCCAGACCACATACTTCAGAATGTTCAATGAACATCAAACGAGGTGTAAACTTAGTATACTTATAAGTTGATGCCGATCATTTTTAGTAACTCTGCATTGTAGATACTCTTCTGTTTATGGAGTCTATTATACCATTTATTGTAAAACTGTTATTTTCAGAGCCACAAATTTGCACAGAAGTAATCCTAACGTCAGACAAACCACTACTGTCTTATAAATTTTGTTTGAAAACCAACTAATTTATATAGAATCTGTTACCTTAATGTTAACTACACCTAAAACACAAATAGGTAAATTATGTATTTTCGCTTTTATAGTTTCAGTTAACTGCAACATTTTTAATCATTTTCCCTACCTGATTGTAACACACATGCTATGAGCTAAGCTAATTTTCATGGTGAAGATTTATAAAAAATTATCAAAATATAAACAATAAAATAATTACTTTTGTTATTCTAGTTGAGCAAAATATATCAAAACTTTGTCAAATTTGCAGAATTTTAGTTATAAACATTCCATTTTATGTATTATGCAAGCTGTTGAAGTCTATCGATATTTTCAGCAGGCGTTTTACCATCTTCGCTTTGATTCGCTAATGAAAGGGAATAATCGGATCATTTAATTATATTTTAATGTAATAGGCTTTCACGGAGTTTGTAATCCGTAAAATTGACTGTAAAATACATAATAATATAAACAAACACTGTATAAACGAAAACTCTATGTAAGAAGCAGGTTTGTTAAATCTCGGCACGTAAATACGATAGCTTAAACGCTTTCGTTTTCCATATATTTTAATTAGGATGTATTACATGCGTTTTACTTCACATTTGGTGTACATTGAAGTTCTGAAACTTGGAGCTTGTGCGAATTTAACGTTCCATTATGATTTATTTATTCATCACCGTGAAATGATGGGACTTCCGTAAATTAAAACGTGAAAATAGAAACTTAAAACGTGTAATTTGCTTGATTGTTATTTCGTTTACATCATCGCTAACGTAACCGACGTACTAAGCTTTGTACTTGTAGGATTACGCGAGTTTTTAGTAAAATTTGTTAGTAACCCGAAATAAAATCCTCTCAACCATTTCACTAAAAGAATTGCCCCGAGTACCTTGAATTCGTTGAAATGGCGTTGTAATAATGAGTTGTTTGTTACACTAGAAATATTATTGTTCCCGAATACAATGAGATGACACAATAAAGAACATTGAATGGGCAACGCAACAATACATGCAATACCATTAATATTAAACAGTAATTACCGTAACAGTATCCAACTACGTACGTTTCCTTTGGTATACGTGAATTTGGATTAATTGCTTGTTCTTTGCACGTACATCTCAGTTCAAATTTGTATACAAATGCAGTGTGAAATAATAAGTTCAATTTTATAACTTTTGGAGGACATATTGTGAAAAATCAGGCTACTATTTTATTGTATCCATTATTTAAAGTGTTGTTTCTATTACAAACTTTTAATTAACTTGTTAATTAAATTTATTTTTACACCTATTAATTTATTATAAGCAACTTATTGGTGGGATATTAATGAAATTATGTGGCAATTGGAAAAATTCTTTATATGCGGTGTATTCTCAGATGGAACCTTACTCTTGTAGATCTTCTAATTTGAATTGTCAAAAAAGTAATTTTTTAAAAGTTTTGCAGATCCTGAAGTATCTTAAATGAGGATTATAATTAAATATAAGTTATGCAGATCGTTCACCAAATTCGAAAGTAGTAAAATGATCTCTAGCAAAATACCTTAATTTTTAATTTTTGCAAAAAATATTATTAAATACAGTTTTTTACTTTCTTGGCCTTCCATTTTTTTGGAAAGTAATACCTCAAATCATTATTATAAATTACTATATATTAAAGCAAACTTGTTTTCTTCAACTCCTTCTACTTTGCCAGCGAAACCGTTTAGGACGTAAACTTTTGAATGAATCTGCCCCTGAAGTATGGCCTTCAACTTAATTTCTTTATTAGCCCATCATATCCCTAATCCAGACAAAATCCTTGAAAGTTCATGGCTTAGATGAAGATATGCAATGTGTTTTACTTGATACCTAACAAAAGATAAATTTTGAAAATTGACAACATCGACTCTGTTAATGATCATTCAGAAAGGTTTAATTTTTTTTTTCTTAGGTTTTGTGTTATTCATTCTGCATGTTTTACATTATTTGACATTTTAATATACAATTAATGATATAATTATTATAGAAATAACGAGTATTTTGATAACTTGTCATCTAAATCTGCATGAAATGATGTTTTGAAGTTTGTCCCAGTTTTTGTACAAATTTCCTGAGTTATTTCATTTGAAACCCTTGAAATTTAATAATTTTCTGTACCAAGTCGGTATTGATAGTAATACTGCAAATTAGTTTTTAAAAGCAAATACAGGAAAAACAAGAGAACGAACCTCTAACTCAATAATGTTAGTTCTTTTTACTTTCAAAACGTTTACAAATTCAACATTTTGAACATATATTGAGATGTTTAAAAATAGAACACTCATATGCATTTAGTTAGCATATAATATTTGATAGGTTACTTTAATTAGGTACTATTAAACAAGTTGCTGTTCTATTTTCTCTATAACATGATCGTATTACCTAATAATTCTTAGTAAAGCAGTTGTCCTGATAATGACGACAGTCAGCCATATTACCCAAAGCTTTGAAATAATGCCTGGATACTTATGCCATCTAAACCTTACCTAACTTGCAGTCAATACTGCCAAATCATCACTTAGAATTTTGTCGAAGCTACTCGACTACCTACCTAACTATAGTATCGTATATAGTATATAAGTAGTGTATAACCAAAAGCTGCAGTTTGTTGATGATGCTGTTGTAGTATCCACGCTCTGAAACCCAGATATTGTCAGTGCATGAGCACTCCTGACAACACACAGACTATATTAGTTGAATCGATGACGTACACAAATTAACCTAACTAAATCAGTCCAAGCCATTTACTATTTGAATTACAATACCTTCATACCTTCATACGTTTCAGTTGCAGGAAAAACAGATCCAAAATACCTAGTCTTACACCTGTTTAAACTTAAAGTTCTCAATTCTCTAGAAGAAAATTTAAAGTGACGGTTAAAGACAGTGTTTCTGGGTAAGATAATTATAATACCTATTTTGACCTAAGGAGTTTTAAAGAGTTGCTAAAACATTAAGCATAAACTATGAATTTAAACTATTTGGGCGTTAATAGATTCATTCTGATACGTTATAAATCAGACCGTCAGCGACGACCTACGTGCCCCCTATTTATTATCCAAGAAGAAATACAAAGCTTTGTTATGAAATACCATGGAAAACTTATTGGAGCCCAAAGTAAGTTGTGAAATAACTTTCGGCTGAAGTAATTTAAAGGAGATTAAGAAACTTGACTAACGACTTATTTATTTTGTAATGAATTATATAAGAGCCTCATTATTACATCATCCTCAGTCAGTGCCATTTTACAAATCTACAAAATCCCAATAAATACAAAAAATCTGAATCACAATAATATTAGCAATTGTTGCCCCTGATATGCTTCAAACTTTTTGCCTAAAATGTAACTCCCAAAATAATTTGCCAGGCTTGACAATTATTTCTTACTTGACTATTTTAAGGGTCATAGAAGTTATCTAAATGGTGTATTTAGAGCGCACATTTTTACAATTATTTCTTTTAGTGTAAAGTCTATTTTAGGTAATTACATCTTGGGTTGAGGATTTTACTTACTCCATCTTCCTTATCGGTCGCCCGTTTCGGGCATTGTGACTTCATGAATCACGTATCATGTTCTGTGTTTACTTGTGCTATAGTTTCCCAAGTGTTTCTGTCTTTAGCGATCCTCATACAGCGTCTTTGTTGTTTTTGTTATCAAGTCTTCCACAATTGTATTTTCATTTCAGTAGCTGAGTTTCCATATAATGCCTAGTTTCCTACACCACAGTGGCCAGTACCTCATTTCACACTCTTAAGCCTGGAACCTGATGAGTGCCAATTGCTAGTTGGGCCGCATGGCACAACACTATACTTTCTCTCCATACTTCATGATAGTGTTCCTGGAGTAAATGTAACGCAGTGGGGTTCCAGTTCCTGCTGCGTGGTTTGGGAAAGGAAAGAATTGATGAAGTTGGGTAGAATTAATAGAAGGTTGGGACATGATTCCCCCTCTGTATCTGGTTATAAGAGAGAACAAAGACTCGAATGGGCATCCATACTCCTCCATCGGGATCGTGGAGGAGTACCTACCCGCTACCCATAGGTATTGGTAAAAATTTTTAACAGGTTATTTTTGACCAACCACTTTCATCAAAGAGTTGCAGGATTAAAGAATACCAAGTAATAAAATTTAATTTAATTGATGTTTGAAGACTTGTTTTTGCACGTATTTTGAAAGCCAGTCTTGAGTTTGACAAAACAGAGAACAAATGTGAACTTGGATACGTAAGGACGGAAGAGATGTATATTGGTTCACCTTAACACATTTACAAAGAAAGCGCTGATCTAAACAGTTTAAATGTTGTGACGAATCAGAAATCTGAAGATCTAGAAAGTTTTAAAAGGCAACAGCAGAAGCGACAAGGAAAACAATATCAGTAATATCAGTAAGGAAAATAGTGTAAAAGAAACTGATGAAAAATATGCGATGAATATCTAAAGGATTTAGAGATGGGAACGAGACTTCGAAGCTCGAGTTCGGCTCGGTTCGGCTCGAGCTTAGAGCGAGATCGAGCCTAAGATTTGTTGAACCGAGCCGAGTCGAGCTTTTCCCTAAATTGCTTGTAAAGTTCTAAGCTCGTTGCAGGCTCGAAGCTCGGTAAAACTTCGAAACTCGGCGAAGGTTTGCAGTTTGGCAAACACTCGACATTCAATTAAATTCAAGAAATTTTAAAAGTATGTAGACGTGTGAAAGTATAGAATTTCATACCGAGTGAATAGTTTACGCTATCAATGCCTTGGTTCGTTTAACAGTGAAATTCATTTAAACTTAAGTCGTGAGTTCCCTTTTTTCGCATAGTACATAGTACCTTTTTGTTGCACTAAGGCATTATCTGATTTGATTTGGCATTTGGCACCCTGCAAAATTCTCAAATCTAAAAACACAGAATACTTCGTACCTACATCCCAAAACTGTTTTTTCCTCTTAAGAATCGGTATATAATTGCGACAAATCCATTTGTAAAATTGTACAGCTTTTACCTCTTCAATTTTAAAAAGCTGCTTCGACTTCGGTGGTATAAGGAATTAACTTTAACACCAAAGATCTCGATTTAGATTCCAGCCGAATTTGGTGCAATTTTTGTGCGAATAAAACTGAAGTCTTCTTTTGGATATTTTGGAGGAAAACCGTGGGTCCCTTGCCATGTGATGTTTGACAAAATAAAGATTCACACGTGGAGTGAAAATTCTTCGGGCTCGACGAGATTCGAGTCGAGTGGTGCTAAATGATCGTCGTAGTCGACGTGTGTTGTGATGCTCATAAATCATAAGCGTAGATTCCACCTAATAACCAAACATAAAATGCTTTTAACTCGCCTATATTTTGATATTTATAAATTCAAGTTAGCTTTCATTTTTTTTCCATCTTTTATCCGTACATTGAACTCACATGAAACTATATCGTTGTATGTGTGCTTTAATCACAACTTAAATTATACATGAGTTTTAGAGACACAGCATCTAAATCAGGTTTATTTTACGAGATGTCTTCTCCTTAAAAGCTTCTTTTAGCCATTTATTTCTGAAGTATTCAGCATGCTGTATGGATCAATAGAGTGAAAATTGAAAAAAGAAATTTGGCAAAAATTGAACTTGAACGTTCTACACTGTATCATTTTTATTCCGGTATTGCATAAATTGGGATTTTCGAGTTTTATTCAACATAAACAACTCGGTTGTCAAACCCTTCCGGCTATGTACATACATATAAAATGGAATACGAACAGGCGAATATATAACTTTCCATTTTCAGTGCAAATAGTTTTTCTCTGAATAATTGAGGACCGCGATATATACACAGAATTTTTTTTGAAATTTTGTGTCAGTCATAACCGAGTGACATATTTTACAAAATTGGCGTGGAGCCCGGCAACCGACTACCACCGAGTTTCTTTACATAAGATCTACAGCACGTGTTTGGAATGACGAGAGCGTGCATACGTTCCATATCTAAAAGCGGAAAACCTCCAATAAACCTACCCTTGCAGCATGTGTATGTGTAATATCAAAAAAAGGGCAATTTCTTTAGAAAGCAATTCAGACAAATTCTTTTACATCACGTACCCTGAGACAAATCGTAACTTCTAAAAGAAATTAATATAAGGAGATAGCGGTGCTTCTCTAAAGAATACTTTATCTTCTTGACGTGTCTAATAATTAGTCACCGCAATGACTTTTTAAGTATGTTACAGAGCTTTGCGCGTTTTTAAGTCTTTAAATATCAGGATTTTTATGTAAATGGATTTTAAACGATTTTAAATAGTGATAAATTAGCTGTTTTTTTTAGCACTTTCTGAATCGAATTTAATATTTTGATGGATAACGTATAAATAAGTTTAAACGATGATCAACATAAGAAAACTTGGTAACTTTAGTATGCTACATCCTGATATTATTTGAAATTATTTAGCAAAACCCAAATTAGTACATTACAATACTTTCTTAAACATTCCTACTTTACTGCTGTTTATAAAGTTCAATCCTTGCCCGATGTTGAACTTCAAAAATGTTGCCGCGATGTTACTCCTTTAATAACAATATTAATAAACCTATTATGAAAACTTTTATAATGCACACTTTGTTGCAATTTCAAAGTGAAAAAATGAAAAGCAAAAACCAAAAAGGTAACCATTCAAGATGAATGTAGGTTACTATTTTATATTTCTGTATATTTACAGAAATTTAATTTATGAAAGTTTAACAACATTGTTCTAAATGTTACGATCTTTGTGATCCTTCCATTGCAGCTTTTGTCTCTGAAGAATAATGAAGTAAATATATGCAAGGTTAATTTAAAAATTTTCTTAATCTTTCAACTTCCATATGAACTGCTGACTTGTTTTATGTTCAGAAAGACGTTCTATAAACTTCCCCAAAAGCAATATTAAAACTCACGTCATGTAGCAGCCTTCTTTTATTCATGTTCATAATACGTTGCGCGGCAGCGCTTGCATATTTTATAGAATCATACAAGCCGGCAACTTGCAGCATAAACTGCAGGCATTCTGTTATTATTTCATCTATGTATGAGGGATGCGCCTTATTGATATTTCTAGTGTTCCAGAATTACTGCATTTTTAAGTTTTTTCTGTGCATCGTTCATAAAATACTCTCATTTTTAAGCAAACATTTTTTTATTTGTTTGTTATTATTTGCATTAGTAATTATTTTTCTCTTTTATAACAGAAGAATAACAACCAAACGTAAAAGATGTTATTTATTTGTTTTTTGTTTTATTATTATTAATTATGCTTCTGAAAGCTTGTTTAACGGATTCAGAGTCAATTGAATAAATTGAATAAGTCTTTTTATGTTGGTAGATAAGATTCTGCAAATTCTTTTTCCTTTACAACAGGTTGATTTGTCTTGGAACTTGGCCAATGAAATACCAATCTTCGAAAAAAAAAACACTTTGAAGCAGATTTATATAATGTTATTTCTATTTAAATCGGTATGTTTTTGGTTTTTAAAAGAACAATAAATACAGTAGGTAATCGAATTTTTCTATCTTCAGGATAAAGCTTTTTTGAAATACATTTTTGTATACGTATTTCTTTATGCTTGTATAGTATTGTAGTATTAGTTTTAAAATTGAGATTTTATCTATTACAAATGCTTTTCAGTATTATTTTTAGTATTTCGTTTAGTTTATAGTACAATGTACTGAAAGTTATTATTTTATATTATTATTTTCCCTTAGAAACTTAAAATGTTTGAAGATGTTTCTACAAGGTTCTCAAAAGAGTAATAGGAAATGTTAATGGTTTCGTTAAAATTGAAGTCACAAACAGTATTGTTGTTCTACAGTTAAAGGACTCAGTGCCTATTGTTTGATATTTGAATGATGAGCTGCTCAAGTTAAATAAAAAATCCTAATATGGATTCAATTTTCGACAAATAAAAATATTGCTTTGAAAGTTTTCGAATCTGAAATTAAAAACGGAATATACGTATAAAATCCGTAGTGGTACTAAGCTAGCAACCCCCCACCAAAAGATTAAGATTAAGACTGAGTCAGTCAGTTGGTGTGCAGCGGCTTAAGAATAAATATTGTTGTGTAAATTCAACAATAGTTAATATTATGTTAATAAGTAGTAAAATAGAAGCATTTGTTAAAACTTCATCGCAACACTCAACAAAAAGTAACTTGTGCTATGTGCACGTATCTTATTTCTTATTCTTCTTATATTGCTATTAACATTAACCAATGTTTTAAAATGTTAGGTTTAAGACTTTATCAACAAAACAGAACTAATTTCGAAGATTCACGATCAAGATTCTAGTTAAATCCCGTTGGGGCCATATCATTGTTGCGTCTTCGGATTGGAAGCTTGCGGTAATTCAACGTGTCGACCATGTCGTTGGTGAAATCCTTCTTATAAAAAGCTAACACGTTGACTTATCGTGCTTTTTTCATTCCTGCCTGAAAGAACAAGATACAAGTTGAAATTGTAACTCACGTTGTTTTTCTGTTTAGAGGACAGAAACATGGAAGATTCCTAAACAAATGAATGTTTGATATAGTAAAGGAAAAACGATTTATATATAACAAAAGTTTATTGTCGCTTTATTGAAAGCAGCAAGTACTTATGACGAATTATTTCTGTGGTACTTCAGCGTATTTCGATATTGCAACTAGTAAGCGTCTATTCCATGATCGAGAAATTCTGGGTTCGAATCTAGCAGTATTATTATTATTCAGATAGGGTGTGGTTCATTGCCCACTGCATTTGAGCTCATCGACTTATTGTGTCCCCTAGGATTTACATTCTACAGATTGGCTCAATTAGTGAAGTCTAGAAAATATCTGTAGGATGCATTTGCTACTTCTTCGAGTACCATTAAATCCACCCCAAAGCAACGCTGTCATAAGACTCCTGAAATGGAGCATTCGCACAATATGTGATCTGCAGTTTCTTTTTCCTCCCCGCAGAATCTACAGTTTGAATCACCTAATAATTGAAAGTGCTTTCTGAGTTTATTGACCTTTCTCATTTTTTTTTCTGTTTAGAAGCAGTAGTTCTCTCGCCCATTGGAGCGACTTCTCAGGAACATCCGCGATTTGCTTAGTCCTTGTACAGTGTTCTTCTCGTAATCGTTCCTTTACCAACTCCTCTGCGGTCACATATACCAACCCGTCTGTTAGTTTAGATACGATTAGAAGGTTTTCTGCTCCTAGTTTTGCAAGTTGATCTGCTTTTCCATTCTCTTCCACATTTTGGTGTCCTGACACCCATTCAGAGTTATTTTGTTATGTTCTGCCAGTCTAACCAGTGATTCAAGGCATTAGGGAACTACTTTAGATTTGATCTCAACTGCCACTACAGCTTTTAACGCAGTTTGGCTGTCCAAAAATATGTATATTTTTTGATTTCTATAGCCTCTCTGTAAAATAATGTTTGCACAGGTAGTAATAGCAATTACTTCCGCTTGGAATACTATAGCAAATCTACCCATGTTGATGCTTAACGGCGGAGTTTACACCTTGAAAAATAGTCGATTATATGCAGACTTTGCTTCATTTTTTGAGAACCAATTTTAACGTAGGGGTGGCGGGCGATTTTTGTTTCTAATGATTTATCTTTTGTCTGTTTAAAGACACCTCGGTTTTGTCAAATTAAAAAAAATAACGTTTTAGCAATAAAAAACGTACAACTCAATTTTATTTTAAAAAAATTAAAATAGTATTTGCAAAAATTGAGATATCGAAAAAATCTCCACGTCAATAGATCCCCTTTTCAAAGACCATGCGAACATTTTTCCAAAATGCAAATTAATTCGGAAATAATGGAAATACGATTTTAGAAATATCGTTGTAACTCACTATTCATAATGTAGCGTGTAGGCAACTTAACTAACAGATAGATAATAGGAAATATTTAAAATATGAAACAGAATTCGAAGGCAAACTATTTCGTATTACTCCAAGAAACAAATTTAATCATCTCAACTCGTCAGTTATTACCCGTCATACACAAATCCGTGCTTATTTAAGTAGTTATGCAACTTTAGATACGTCAAATAGCATATAAATGGCAGCCTTCAGCATTCCCCCAGTGTTTGCTTCATAAATTCCAGCTTCGGAATTTTCCAACGTTTTTGATCTATCCATATACCAGATGGAGACCAACTGATTTTGCGTGTCCTTTCCTTTTCCCTCCCTCCTTTGCTCACTTATATCAACCCTAAAAGGCTTTCTGATTTCAAAAACAGTGTTGATTTTATAACCCTCCATGTTGCCGGCCATACTCCCTCGCGGATTGTAAGTGCAGTTATGTTTAAAACATCATAGCTAATTTACAGTATCAGAGATGTCAGCATGGTCCCCTTTTCTTCAGGTATGCCTCCCGTATCCACTAATATTCAATCTATATACTGCTAGAAGTGCCTGTGGTTTAACTACTAATGGTAGCGCTCTAACAATGTTTCCATGGTTGCAGTTGGCGTAGTTGGTCATCGCCCCTGTTATTGTTATGCATGCCAGGATGTCAGTCTCTAACTTTGAGAGTTTATTAGTAGCGTTCCTGGTCATGATTTTATGCCACCATACCAGAGCAGCGTAGGTTACTATGGGTACTACGATTTTAGTGTACACCCACAACACCATTTTTGGTTTAAGTCCCCAAGTTTTCCCCATGGTTCTTCTACATGCTCATAGCGCCCTTGTATCTTTTGTAAGTGTTTTATCTAAGTGTGAATTGAAGGTACGTTTGGTGTCAAAAGTGACTCCCAAATACTTAATTTCATTACTTATCCGCGTGGTTAGGCTCTTCATATCCCGAAGGTTTCTTTTTCATGGGAAGGTTATTTGGATTGACGTTGATTCCTCTTTTATACACCATTTTTTCATGGTTCTTATGGCCTGCTGAATCAAGTTTGACACATCAAGATGGTTAAACCATCTGCATATCCTTGCGCATAAAATCCCTTCTGGTGTTAGCAGTCATTACAAAATTAGGTCTAGGATTTTAAACATGCCTAAGTTAAAAGTTAGTTTATGTTTAAACAAAAACAAGTATAATTTATAATCAATTTTCCAATTTATGGAAGCTAATATTTCAAAAATTTAAGGAAATTACGGGATATTTGTAACTTCAAAGTAATTGTAAGGAACACAATTTTATAAAATTTGGTTAATTTACTGGAACTATTTAGAGATTTGCTTTGTTCTTCTCTAGAATTAAGGTATTTGGTTTGTGGGTAACCTTTGCAGTGAAATGTTTTTACTTTCCCTTTTTCGCTGCTGCCACCACTTGTTATGTGTTAACACCAATTTAGATACTAAGTTACAAAAAAACCCTGTTATCGAGGATTTTCGTTCTGTTAGGAAAAAACGTTTTATTACCGCGTGCATCTTAAAAATATCATATAAATTCCTAAGTTACTATTTATAGAAGGTTCACATACCTATAAATTGCCTTAAAATTTTCTGGCGTTAAGCAATAATATAAATTTTATTTTAACAACAGACGTTTAACAGTAGAAACGTTCTCTTCATAAAATTAATTGTATTTGCTTCATCTATTTGATCTAGCAGATTAAATTTCATTTTACGGCGTGTCTTTGAAATTTGCTCAGTGTCGTGACAAAGCCGCATTATACACATCGAAGTTTTGTTCGCTAAGCAAACACACCAAGCTTTGTTGCTTTGTATTATATAGACCCCGTTTAAAGTTTGTGACCGTAATACGAAATTCAGAATCGTGAATTGCCAACGTATTTAAATTTTTACATTTCACAGTGTAAACATTTTTCTCTTACGGGAAAAGAATTTTGTAACTTTTGTTTCCCTCCTATGCCTGTATTATTGATTAAACTGATACAAGGTGTTCGATTCTTTTAGATAATCAGTCTTATCCATTACGAAGATTATCTGGAGATTTTAAGTAATTTTGGCACTTGTTAGCCCAACAATTATAACCTGTTGTGAGACCAAACATAAAGTCCTAGATGAATATTGAAATAAATTCTGAGTAGGTACTATCAGGGCAGCCTTTTTTGAAAACCGCGCATGTAAACAATTGTCTTTTGTATACACATAGATTGATGTTCATAACCATCTAAACATATTATTTTGATGAATGATGGACAATATAATGAGATTATGATTCTTACTTTTCAACGAGCATTACTACGATTTTATCTGGCCAAAAAAATCTATTGTTAAATGATCCACCACATAGCTAAGGTAATATTGATTTTGACTTAAATTTGACCCTCCCTTTATTACGTCAGTTATTTCAGCTTCTCACATTTCATGATTTCCTTCGCTTTTCCTAAACGAAAGCGTAACAGGTACTTAGCTTTTTTTCAGGAGCTCTGACGTAACAGGAATTTCTTTGTTACTTTGTTTAGTTCCCCATCTTATTTTTAAACATGTTATCGGAACGAGTTATTTTGGTAATATTTACGTAATGACGAGTTATTTATATGAGCTCACAAGGGTTTAATATTCATTTATTTTCATAGTCTAAACCGAACCTAATTCTTAGTGCTGGTCAGATCGCGTAATACTCCATATAAGCGTTACACGTTTACGCAATATTTAGCAGACAAAGACGGTAGCGGAACATGAAAGCAACAAAAATACATCATTGCCATTACATGCTCATGCATTTTTACTTAAAGTAGAGGTTCTTGTTATAAAATTCAACATTGCTTCTAATAGATCGCCTTCGATTAAGCAGATAATTGTTGAAAACTGTGAACAGATAGTTGTGTCGTTGGATGCACGCTTAAGACAAACTTAAACAGACATTCACCCATGTTATTGCATTACCCATCCTGGACGACTCGAGAGACTACTCTGGGCTACTACCGGAACGAATAAGTGATCAGTTCAGGAGGTTCTTCAAAATTTGTTCTCCAGGTAAATAGCGGACTATTAGGGTTTAAACAATTCTGTAACAATAACAAATCTAAGAACCACGACACTCTACTTATCAACAACAATAAATGCATAAACCATAGGATCCTACATAAAACTAGAAAAGCTAATTTTACAAACAAGTATATTCATATGTAACACTAATAATCAATCTGCAACTTTATATTATATCAAAGTGTGTCACAACCACGTAATAACCCCGCCGTAGGTGTTCTGTTACAACCATGTATAAGCACAAAGGCCAACTCGTTACTATCGCCCTGGTGCGGTTATTTGGAGTATAAACTACCCCGCCATATTCTAAAAACTTTAATTTGCGGTGTACTGTGTGTGTGGATAAACAGTAAACCGTATTATAGCAAAATCTACAAATTAATTAGCATTAATAGGAATATTGCATTTATCTGTTTTACCTATTATTTTATGAGAAATATCAAACCTTGAGCAATAAAAAATAACCCCGAATTTCCTGCTAAAACAAACATATAAGTACAGTTCCTATAACTATGATTTGCAGGTATTAAAAGATTTTTAATTATTTAAATTGTGTTGTCCCTAAGTATTTATTATTTCGAATTTATGTTCGAATACTTTTAAGCAGAAGTAACATTAACTGAAACTTTCATAAGAAATAAAATATATCATTTTCAAATACATCGTTACTTCGTTACCATTTACCATAAGATAATATCCGGTACCAATATCATACATATTAAAATTAGTCCTCCTCAATACATTAAAAGGCCGAATTTAAGCAATTATTTGGTTATCTTTTAACGTTTGGACTTTTGATGTCTTTGAAAAGAAAATGAAACAAGCAGTTATTAATTTCGCAGAGACCGAAATAACCAGAACTCATTATTAAACTCGGCTTTTAATCACTGCCTTTAATATTTTAAATTAGCTAGAAATAAAGTTAAAAGATCATTTTAATAACTGAAAGGAAGTTAGTACCGACGAAATTAATAAACTACAACAGTGATTTATTTCCCCCGTTCCTAAATATAAACTCGCGAAACGTGAATGTAAGAAACTGTAATTTGATAAAGTGTATGTTATCTTCATATTTCAAATGAAGTCAAAACAATGTTAAGAAAGCAAAGTAAGAGAAATCAATCTTCGAATACTTCGAAAATAAAAGCAAATTGCATGAAGGGAGAAGAATGATGACAAAACTCATAAATCAATTACAAATGTCACTTCACCATTGATCTTCGTGAGGTTTGCACCGGATTTGCTAAAGGGGAGAGCTTTTGAAAGGGTAAAGTGGAAATATATAGAACTCTCTAAAAAACATCACGTCATATTTCGAACTCTGGTTTTGCGAATAAAGGATTGACGTGAAGGTATATCGGACGGATTAGGAGGACATGTAAACCAAGCGACTGAACTTGCTCTGAATAGCTAATACATTCCTTAGGCAATTTCAAACTTCAACTGAGTGCTTCAAATTACATCAAATTTACCTTTCCTTTTCAAAACTCTGTAATTTACGTAACTTTTCAATGCGTAAGCTGTCGGTTGAAGTAACTAAGAAATAGTTTTTAACATAATTTATCAAAGCAGGGGGTGTTTTGAATGGTCGAATATTACATGGCTATACTGTTAATGCTTTTTAAACAGTTTGAGAAAAACACCCAGAGTTCCAACTAATAAGTATGATTTTTATGCCGGAAATACCGTAGTTTGAACGAGCTGTGTAAAAATTACATTCCAATCATAATTTAGTTTAAAGGGCTTTGGAAATGAAAAAAGTTGGAAATACCGATATTTATTAAACCTCTGTTTTCATTTATTAATATTTGAATTTTGGTCTCTGTAAGGAGATTTTAAAAATGCACAAATACAAATTAAGGGCTTTCCCTAACAAAATTAAACATCAGAAAAGAAAACATTTTCGCCCTATTTTCCGCTCGACAAACTGCGAAGAAATTTAAACATAGCAACATCGCGAAAGTTTTAATTGAATGCAAGGAATGGAAAGTTATCCTTAAAAATATAAATAGATTAACTTTGGTACTTCTCATTCAGAAATTTATTCTTGATAACCTTCGCGGTTTTACTTTGTAAAATTATTAGGGCGTATAAATTAAAATCGCTGTAAAATATTACATATCTTTTTTTCCGTTGATCTTTTGAGAATATTTAGAAAGGTTCTTATGCATTAATTTAATTTAAGTACCTAAAATTTTGGAATTATTGACACTGCTTGATATGGAGTACCTTTTAGGTATGTCGAATATTTGATGTTTACTACGATTAGAATAGGTAGGTATAAAGGCATTGGCTCTAACGCCCCGCGAGGAAGCATGGCCGGCAACATGGAGGGTTAAGACCTCCTAAGTCGCTTTTCATACATTAGTTGTCTCGTACGCTATGCAGCACGCCTTTCCTTCCCTACTCCACCACTGTGTTTCGGTTCTCAATAATTATGTTCAGTGACTAGGTAGGGCACCCGCCGAGCATTCGACTCTGGTTTGATCCCGAGACCGTCCGCGCTAGTCGGTCACTCCGGCAATATGATTCAAAATTTGTATTATATCAAAAAAGAACATTTGACTGGCAAGTAGTTATAAAATTAATTCAGCCGCTAGGTAGCACAAGCGTAGGGGAACCAAGTACTACTACTACTATATTAAACTTTAACTGACAAGTTATTAATAGGGTAGCGGTATACCGGCAATTTGCAGTCCAAGTAAACAAATCTTTATATTTTAAGAAACTTTGCAAAATACAGTAATAAAAAATATATACCTAATGTAAACGATGTGGATCCCAACCCCGTAATCATAAAAAAATAAGCAATCTTCATATGTTGAAGAACTAAGATTTATAACTTTATAACAAAATAATTAAGTTGCTTAAATAAGTATTTTAGATATAATTTTAACAACATCAAAATTATTTTTGCTAAAGTGTAAGTTCCTAGTTATAATTGTAAATATTAATGTAGTAAGTTTAATCAGAATGTAATTATCAGTTATGGCCATATAAAATTCCCACAGAGTATTGAAACCTTTTTGAATGAAGGTAAGAGATAAGGTTATCTGACGTTTTAAATATTAATCAAATTCTCATTAAAAGGCCTAAACAATTATAAATTATTAACTAAAATTGCTTAATTATAAATAATCTAAATACTAGTAGTAGACAGCGATTTTATAAACTTCAAGAAAATCCCGAAAGTTCAAACTTAAGCTTTGTTCCAAAATCCATGTAAAATTAAAATATGAAGTACATATTAAAATTTTCCTGTACCGCAGTTTACACTTTAACTCCTCGTACAACCTAAAATCAACGACCCTCCTGACTCTAAATAAATACGTTCAAGGTTCGTTCTCGCAAACTTAAGCGGTATGCATGGAAAAATGAAGTTTTGTGTGCAACAATTCATTATTAAATAATTAAGTGTAACATTTTTTCACGAAATAGTTTCCCAGCGGCTTTTACTACTTACTTAATTAAAACAGTTTTGTTATCTTAAATTCGGGCTACTTCATAATATCATCATCATCAACTGCTTTATTTGATTTTATGTTTTACTGCCAATTCATCTTCATTTCTGTCGTTCATTGAAACTAGATTGGTCGTAATCTGTTCGTGGTTTTTTAATCGTTTAGAGTTTTAGACATATACATTCTGCATTACTGCTGCCAAAATAAAAGATTCTAGCTATGTTATGTTATTTAGATAAATCACCTCTTTTATCATCATTAGTATAGTCTGTTTCATTGTTAAAAGGACGTTTTTCGGGTTGGAACCGTGCCATTGTTGATACAGAAGAACTCACCTTTGAAGGGCTTGAGAAATGTTTCCCTTTGGCTTGGCAGTTGCCGTGCCCTTCTTCCTCTTTTCTAAAATAGTTTCACCTCTGGCGTGGTTCACACGTTGAGTTACTATGCTCTTTTAGTTCCCCCTTATTCCTCCTGATGAAGCCCTTTAAGAAGGTGGACAAAACGTTGAGTTCTGCTTTCTCGACAATGACATGGTACCAACCCGAAAGATGTTATTTTCCGTGGAAGTCTTCGAATGCAGTCCGTCTCATCTTTATATGGGCCAAGTTGATTTTGCATTTATAGTAATTTAATGTTTCAAAAATTTAGATGTGGCCCAATAAATAAACAAAAGCAACAAAAAGTATTTTATTTATTTATTTGTCGAACGTTAGATTATATCAATTTTAGTAAGCCATAATTAATATTACACGGTGAAAACAATTCCAAAACATATTATTTTTCATGGCCACTCATGATTCAATTAAAGTCAAAAAGGACTATAAATAACAGCTTCTTACATGGCTTTCAGGCGCAGAGCTTGGTTATTTCCTTCCATTTCCTCTTATCTTTAGCTTTTTCTCTCCAATTTCTTTGTTCTTTTCTCTTAGATCCGCTTACACCGCTTTTTCCCATCTTCTCCTAGCTTTTTCCCTTCTCCTTTTGTAGGTGGGTCTCTTCTATGTCACTATTTTCGCTGTTCTTCCATTGCCCATTCTTTCTATATGGCCGAACCACTGCAACCTTCTTGATGATATCACTTCATTTATCTTTTGCCCTTCATAAGACTCATGCCTCCTCATTACTCCTTCTTACATACCCTTCTTCCGTCATCTTTCCTCCTAGTATTCTTCTTATTATCTTCTGTTCCCAGTTTTATCGTTTTGTTGAGCACCCATGTCTCACAGCTATAAAATACTGTTGGTCTTCTATGGTTCTGTATATTCTAAATTTTATATTTCTTGGTAAATTTTTTGATCTCAGCAAATTATTAATTAATTTTGTACCTACTTCTATTGGCTTTCATTATTCCCAAATTAACTTCTTCCTCTTCTTCGAGTTTGTTTCTTCTTCAAATTTCATGCACCTCTGTCCAGTCGCAACTTTCCTTCCAATCTCCTAGGTCCTATATTCTACACCTTGCTTTTGCTGTGGTTTATTTTTAGGCCCATTCGGTGTGCTTCCTCTGCTATTCTTTTTGTTACTTCTTCTAGCTCTTTTCTGTCCCTCTCTATTATCGAACATCGCCGGCAACTTTTGTATATTATATCTTCTTTCCTGTTCAAATGGCTACTTCTCATGAATTTCTCCAGTACCATATTGAATACTAATGTCGATAGGAGGTCGCCTTGTTTACGGCCGGCTCTTATTTCGAACCCCTTCGATCGTTCTCCTCTAAACTGCAGACTGGTGTTTGGTTTGTTCAATGTCATAACTCCTTAAGTTTTACTAAAAAATAAGGTTCATAAAGAAATAAGCGCAGTTTACATAAGAAAAATTGAAATATGATGAACATTTTTGGTAGACTATACTGATTATGAGGATGGTTAGATCTCAAATTGGTATGTATTACGGAAATATTGGGAAAGAAATCTTAAATTAACGAAATGAAGCTGCTATTTTAATTCTTGCTGAAGATTAGTTCTTTTGATTTTTCAAATATTATGCCTTCCTCCAAATTTAAACTTAATGACCATATTAAAAATAATACCTCTCAAAGTGAATGTATTACTATAACGAAAATCGAAATCCCAGTCAACTCCACATAATTAACTATTATAAGAAATGAAGCTCCATATATGTGGCGACAGAAATAAATACTAATATTGTATCAATAATCGGCCATCTTCAGGCTAACAGGTTGTAAGAAAGTGTTTTTCAAATCAAGATGATTATTTTTATAATATTTTAACCAGATATTAATGTATTTGTTTCAGTCGAAATATATGTAACTCATTTTCGTTTCTCATTATCTTATTTTTATTCTTGTTCTAATTATTTATCAAAGTTGGTATTTGCATTTCATATCTTAAGCTTGGTTGGGTTAAATAACATTTGTTTTGGCCCGCAAGATCTTACGTAAGAATATTATTGTTATTATTATTAGTTAGTCTCCCTTTTCATATCAGTTTCATTTAATCATTCATGAGTTGTCTTAACCTTCGTATTCCATATCAAAACGACGTTTCTTTATTACTCGTTGCATTGACACACCACAATACATGCATAAATGTAGTCACAGCTGTGAATACACGCATGCACATTTGAAAACTTTATGAAATCTACGATTGAATACATATTTGGAAAGTATTTACATGCTTTATTCTGCACGTTCGCACATATTTACATTTGGCAATGAAGCTTGTAAATTTGACAATAGGTGCTGCAGTACCTATTTTTCTTTCTTTCCATTAGTAGAAAACTTTCTGTTTAATTTCTTTTAAGTTTAACATTCAGAATCTCATATGCAATTAATTTGAAACGCCAGGGTTTCAGTTCGAATAATGTAGCATTTACTTTAGTTCCTTAGAGTCACAATAATAAAGACGGAATGTTTCCTGAATGCAATTGTTCAATTATCATTTTAATAATAATTCAATTCTCCTACATATGGGTTTGCGGAAATTCTTTCAGAAATTATTTCGTGTGTTCAAATACAATCTGCCAACGCATGGTCGGAATTCTTTGACAAGGGTCGACCGCGAAAAGTGATTCTAACAAGTTAATTTCAGTTGTATGTGGATGATTCCCCAAATCAGATTTATGCAATTTTCATTGCACCTTTTTTGACCAAATCTTAATTAATTAAAATAAATATCTTTATTTAAATGCCAGTTTAAGGTTAAAGCCTATGTAAAAATAAATATTGTGCCTTGTTTTATTTTCCTATGATATTTGTAATACTGTTGATGTCGTACATATTATCTGGTATTACTAATATAAATTTAGTTCTTCTGGTTGTTGTGTTTTCAAACATTTTCTTTAATCCTGTCTAAATCTGCAACATTACTTTTTACGATTTTAACTACCTTTATTACGCTCTTATTTTTCGCTTCTCGAATGTTGATTTGGTTTTTAAACAAATGGAAATAAATTCATTTTATTAGCATTAAAACTTTATAAAACTGCAGCTTAATACAAATTACGAGGTAAATTTTTGTCGCCTGTAATACTAATGTGGGATTATTTAGAGCAGAATTTAAAATGCTTCAGATAGAATTAAAATTTGTTTATTTTCACAGCAGCCGAGTAGCATAAAGGTAATTATACTGTAAACTTGTTATTTACGCAAGGTTTGGTAAGAGGATTAACCTGAAACTTCAAAAAAGTGTTTTTAAGTGCTCCTGTTTATCTTCAAAGGCCACTAAATTTATTAAGAGGTTTCTCTGTACGTTTGTTTACAGCTGGAAGAATTTTACAGAACAGAAGAGTAAAGTAGGTACAGTTATCGTGATTCGTGATAATTAAATCATATCAAAGGGGGAAAAAAAACGGGAACAAAATTGAAGTTGAAAATGTATTCTTAAAAGTTCAAGTGAAAAAGCGGAATCAGAATTAGTTATTATAATTTCAAGTGATACTCCAAACTGGGTCGATTAAATGCTTTTTATTCACGCATCATTTACTGACTGGTGAATAACTTCCACCTAATCTTTTTTATTTACGCGCCATTTATTTTGCGGCCTTTGCTTCATATAAGTTCATTTTTATCGTAGAGCAATAAACTGTTTAAAAATTATTTGGGGGAGAACGTGCGATGAAAAATGCAAGGAATTTGCTTAGAATATAAAACCGATTAAGATAAATTGAGGATCGTTTTATTTTGAAATTTATTTACTTATCGATTTGGCCTGAATGATACATTTCAGATATTCGGATTCCTAATTTATTAATCGAAAATGTGTACTTTTTCCGTGGTTGAAAGGAATTAAAGAACGACCAACTGGAAAACACCACGTTAATTTGTTACCTCTCCCTTTCCATGTATTCTTCCGCACGATGTCATCGAACCGGATTCATGGTTCCATCTCGTTTCTACCGACAACTCGAATCAATTTCCTGCAAACGGATGTCGATTCGTGGTTTTGCAGTTACATGTGGATTTTATCGTTGTAATAACAGAAAAGTCTGCTCCGCTTCTGAAATGTTTAATAAATTCAAATTATTACTATCAGCCCCTTTAATAAACCATTAAGTTCTTTACACAGCAAGATTTTACCTCCAGAATGAAGTTTAAGTATTTGATGTTGAAATTATTGCGCTTGGAAAATACAAAGGATAAGAACGCTTAAAATACATTAAAAGCTTTTATTTTTTTTAGTTGTATGAAAGTTTTAAACTAATTAAAGCTGTAGTGCTTTAGGAATAGCAAACTTCCTTCTTAATTGTTCTTTAAAATAGTTTAACTTTTTTTTATTAAATCTGCAAACGATTGATAGAGGACCCCTTTAATTTACCTTTTAAATGCAACGATTTATTTTAGTGACAGTCAACATATTCTTCTTTATTTCATATTTCTGAAACTCTTGATTGATTTTCATTTTTTCGTAGTGGCATCAGAAAATAAATTATAGTGTGTTTAATGTTTTAAACAATTACTGCTGTATATGATAATGTAACCCACTTGAAGGTATATCAAATTTTCACTGATTACGATTTCAAAGCAGTATTTTATGTGGTTCCTTGTATGCCTAGTGGATGGGATTTTTTCACTAACAAAAGTGATTGATGAATAACCCTGAGAGTCCTTAACGAAAAAAGTAGGTGAAACTTACGGATGGCTCTTCAAGAAATCCAAAACAAAACAAAAAAGAAGTGGAGTAGTTGGGTATTATTTAAGTCAGAGATATTTTAGACGTAACTTTTAGATTAGACACAGAAATATTATAACAATTAAAAATTTAATAAACGTTGTTTATACTCTTAAATACTAACTGATAATAATCAAGTCAGTATTAATTAGTGTTGTGTAGCAGTTTATTATTTTTGAACAGAACTGCAGAAATACGAAGAAATTTAAGTTTCGTATACCAATGGAAAATGCAGGTCATGGCCCATATTTTTCAAGAAAATAAATGCTTACAGAATTTCAGTTAAAAATGTATAGAAAAACATGCGACATTTTTTAATTGTTTATATTGCCGATCTTCACAAATCTTCGAAGAATTTTGATGATTTGCGATTATCTAGTTTTAATGTATAACAATAAAATTTTCGATTAGCAAGCAATACGCGAAGCTTTTGTTTATATCTTTATTTTAGCAACGACTCGCGTGCCTTTAATTTTTGAATTTAATACCGAGATATGTTACCATTTACATTTCAGCTAATTAACAAATTTTTAGTCCAGGCATACGAAATGCGTGCTAGTAGCACTACGTCATCATTTCACTCGTTTACGAGCGTCATGTATCTTCACTGTCATCTCATTATTTTTATGCAATGGCTCTAAAATAGCTTTCAGCTAGAATTTTTATTATACCTACTGCTGTTATTACACCTATTAATCTGTTGTACGTTTTTCTAAAATTCTTTAATTGTAACTGCTGTTTTATAGATCTAACATAATTTTGGTTGCCCATATTTAATACGTTTTATAAAACTACAATTTCATAATCGCCGAAGGCATGACAATTAATATGGATTTTATTGGAAATGAATTTAAAACAATTTTTTTAGTTGTTACTGCGCTGGATTTTAAAATGTAAAACCCACAAAAACTATTAAAATACGAATAACTCGAACAAAACTCGAAAGAAATGATAATAATTTACATAATATCTAAGTCAGGGCGATCATTTATGGATAGAATGGGTTATTGAACACTTTCTATTACCGTTTTATGTAATAACTGGAGAATTTTCAAATTTATGTGCTGCTGAATCGCAGTTTAAAAGTTTTCGGAAAGTTCTGAACACAAAATGTGCTTGCCTGGTCCAAGCCACAGAACCGCTTCAGAGTGTTTTACCGCAGAATTTTTACATACATACAGAAAATTCACAAAGTACTTTCACTGTATTGCGAAACGTGGATGAAACTTTTCATTTTTTAAAAAGCCATGAAAGGCTTGAAGTAAGCTTAACGTACTCGTATTTCCAATCATTCTTAAGTTTCGAAGCATATATTGGTACGATTCAAGATTTTTACCCAAGTCATCGACTGTTTTCAGTCTGCTGTTTCAGTAACGAAATGGGTATACAGGTTAATCGAGTCAATGATTTATTTGATGACCCACAAAAATAAAGTTTTTTTAATAATTACATTCTCTGAATGTTGTTTGTATAACTGTCGGGCCAGTTTTTGTTTTTCGTAGGTATTTCATCACCAACTGCTAAAGTTAAAATTTTAAGAATTAAAGACAACGTAATATTCAAGAAAAACTTTCCCTTTAGTTTTTAAATCAACCAAAATGCTTTCAAAGTGGAATAGTTTTGCGAGATAAAATTCTATCATTCAAAACTGTAAATAAACCTTTTTCTATTTTATCCAAAAAATTTGTTTCTTATACTGAGACAAATAGATGGGGAAATAAACTCATCTAATTTACATTAGTGCTGGAAATCGATTAAACGAATAATTAGCGATTATTCGATTAGTCAACTAATTTTTATTATTCGATTCACTAGTATTCCATTAACTCAGTTAATCGATATGTATTTAACGTTTTTGATACATTGTTACAATAAATTCTGAAAAACCCAATATTAAAAAATTACTGTTTAAAATGGAAAACTGTAAGGAATTACTTTATATTCTAAGACTTTCTAGAAATAACTGTAATCAATACAAACATTTTAACAGCCGCGAAAAAATAAGTAATATCAATAATTGATTAATCATGGATAATCGAGTTATCGCGATTAATCGTAATAATCAATTAATCATGATAATTGACTAGTTGTAATAATGCATTAATCGCGATTATCGAATAATCTGTAAATTGATTAAGCGATTTAATTTGATTAAATTACCAACATCAGTTTTAGACTCAAAAAGACTAATTTCTGAGCTTGTTGTAATGATGTAGATAGCCCATACGTGTGAAGTTTTGCACACTCACATTTAAGAAACACGGTAATCTAAAGCAGGACTTCTCAAACTTTTCCACTTGGCGACCCCTTTTACCCCAGCAAATATTTTCGCGACCCTGGGTATAGAAGTATATAAACTAGGAAATATTTGCAGATAATAAATCATAAAGAAAATTTATTCGAAAAGAATTCTTTGGTATATGTACATACGAATATAATTTTACCATGTACCTATTGAAGACAAAGCCAAATATTCATACTAATGCGTTGGGTGTGCTTGTTTACTTTTACATAAATACTTAAATCTTGGATGAATATTTGATACTGCAGGACGTAGAGTTCCTTCAACGTTTTGCAGAGTTGACCGATTTTTTAATTTTATAAACGTTAATGCTGAAAATGCCGGTTCGCATAAATACGCAGTATGAAATGTTAGAAGTATTAACAAGACGGCTTCCAGATTGGGACAGAAGAACTCAACCTTCTGAAGGGTTTGAGTTACCGTTACCCTTCTGCCTCTTGCTAAAAGAGTTTCGCCTCTGGCGTGGTTGACACGTTGAGTTGCCCTGCTCTTTTAGTGCTGCCCTTTTCCTCCTGAAGAAGCCTCTTAAAAAAGTGGGCGAAACGTTGAATTCTTTTGTCTCACCAATGACATGGTCCCAATCCGGAAGATGTCTTGTTAATACTGACACTGACTGTGGAAGTCTTCGAATTCATTATGTTAGAAGTATGTTTAGGACCATTTCATAAAGTATTTGAAATTCTGTCCTAATCCCCAGCCCAGCCAAAATTCATTTAACGATTTTTTTGGAAAACTCAAGTTTTAAACCTGTGTCACTCGATAACTCGACAAATTCTTCTTGAGCGTTTAATGGTAAATGACTAACATTAATCATTTCAATTGAGTATAGTTTATGAACCCAACTTTCTTATTCGATATCAAAATTTGAAGGAAAGTATTTTTGAAATTGTGTCTCCAGACACTTCAAATGATCAATTATAACTTTTAGAATTAAATCTTGGCAAAGGTCATTTTCAATTATAAAAGCATCTATAGCTGTAAACACTTCTAAAGATCCATTTTCCACTCAATTTTTCCATATGTTCACTTTTTTAACAAAACTTTCAATTTTATATTTTAACGTAAATATGTTACAATTATTTCCTTGAAGTGATGTTTAAATCATTCAATTTTTCAAAAATATCTGAGAAATAATACAGTTTTAAAAGCCATAATTCATTGTGAAAAAAATCAACAAAATCGGATTTCTGCTCAGTTAAAAATATTATCAACTTCATCGTTCAACTGTCATAATCGTCCTCTTCTGCATGTAGCAATAAGGTTTGGTAGTCGGAATTCATACCTTTGCAAAGGTTTGAAAATAGACGACTGATAAGGTCTTGACTTTTTATGAAATTAATGATTTGGATAGAATCGCAAAGCACATCATTTAAATCTGGTGATATATGTATATTTTTTTAATTTTGCTAAAATTTCTGCGACCCCCAATCCCAAATTTAGTTACGCGACCCCATATGGGGTCGCGACCCACACTTTGAAAAGCCCTGATCTAAAGCAGTAGTATGTTAACTTGTGCGATACTTTTTCATATCTACTGAGCCGAGGAAGAGCAAACGATCGATCTCACGCTGTTCGTATTACTGCTTTGATTTTCTCTAACCAATTAAGAAGATCGTAAGTAGGGACGAAATATATCCATACTTACATTCTCTTCTTATTAATGCTTTGTACCGCTCCCGGCTATGAAAATTACAAGTAAAAGTTATAAGGAACATTATTCACGTTTTCAGTTTGTTACTGAAACTAAGAGTGTTTTTCGTCTTTTTCGATTTGCAATTTTTGCATAAATTTCAAATTTGAATTATTAAAAAAAAATCAAAATTAACCACCTAATGTGATGCTGTTAGATTTAATAAAGGTTTTGGTAAACCGTCTTTATGTTAAGCAACTCACTCTTTAACAATTTACAGAACAATATGTATTAGGTACGCAAAATGGAGTTCGATACGCTTTAATTTAAACCTTATGGCTGTATGTAACGTGGCCACCGTCAAATACATGTCCGATTCGCCAATTCCGTGTTTTTTATTTGATTTTGATGCGATTCGTTACAGTTAACGTCAGTTATATCTGAAAAGTATGTAGAAAATGTTACCAATGGAGTAATGGAGATATGGCAGGAATTATCGTAAGATATACTCCAACAGTATGAAATCGGATATTTTTCGAAGCATCTGTTAATGGCAGTATTATTTATTTAACCTGCGGCTTCAGTCCATAGGGTTATTGATTATCGAGTGGGATTCGGGCCTTTATTCTTTTAAGGCTAGAAGGCTACCAGGAAGCTTTAGTTGTTAATAGTCATTTGACTTAGAAATAATTGAATTTTAGTTTTTATAATAATAATTTAGTTAAAAGACTAAGGAGAAACGTTCATTTAAAATACGTAATATCAAGAATCTCAGAGGATTACTACATGTCAATACGGAAGAAATACTGATAACTTGGAAACAAGTTTAGAGAGGAGGACACAGAAATATCAGCAGATGATAGAATAATAATAACTGAGGTAAAGGCAAATAATGAAGTAAGCCAAGAAATTGAAGAAACTCTTAAAAAAACAAAAATAGCTAGTCACCAGTGGAAGACAACATGAAGTCAGAATTATTAAAAAATGAGGGGCAATAATAATCCAGTGGCTAAAACACATATTCCAAGGGGTATGGAATACAAGACAAATTCCGGAACAATGGATGAAAACATAACAGTGCCCATCTATAAAAAGAGTGACTCTATAATTTGCGACAATTATAAGGCAATATGTCTATCCCCAGTAGGTCTGAAAATCTATACCCGTATATTAGATAAACAACTAAGAGCAAGGGTAAGCAGTGTTCTGTGCAAGGTAACAAACGCAGGATCACATTGTATTCCCTACTAACTACCCATAATAGATAAAAGCAAAGAACTGTACTTAGCATTGCTCGACTTTAAATCAGCGTTCAACCAAGTCCCAAGAAAATACATTTGGGAGACCATGAAGGATCTACAGATGAATACCAAACTATGTTGGGTAGAAGGAGGCGCCAGAGCATTACACCGAACAATTATAGGAAAAGTTAGATTAAACGAAAAAACTTCAGAAAAATTCTATATGGAAAAGGCAATCAAACAGGGAGATAGCTTAGGCTCCTTACTGTTCATAATACAATATGTACATATATGTACATATATGAACAATATACATAAATTCTGCAAGAAGGAAACAAAAAGCACAGTACTTGGATACCATAACTTAACCCCAGTAAAGTCACAAGATCTGCTATATGCAGACGACATACTGGTATCAGGCACAAATCCACAACAACTTCAGAGAAACAATAAGGTAGGTATTGAAGAAAGCTCTAAAAGAGAAAGGGATGGAAGTCCATGAATCAAAAAGCAAAGTGATGTGCATGTCAAAAACAGCAACAGATATACCGAAAATATGAATAAATCAGAAAAAAATGGAAAGAAAATGTGGATACATATGAATACCTCGGAACTGTGATCAGTAGAGATGGCAGAATAAATCAAAAAATAAGAAATGGAATCAGTCAAACTAAACATACTTTCAAATTAATAACACATTAATTAACAAAAAAGAATTAAGCACAAAGACAAAACTATACCTACATACATATACAAAACGATGGTATGGACACCATAACCGAATGAATGACACCCTGTACTCCACGAAAATATTCCACATGAGGGGTGAAGCATTAAATGTTAATATAAAGGAGGAAGAAAAAATAGAAGTTATAAATGATCGCATACAACTTGAAACACCAACGCTTGAAGAAGTAAATGAAATAATAAAAAGTATGAAGCATAATAAAGCTGCTGATCTTACAAAATTGGGAGGCACAGTTCTGAAAGAAAGAATATTGGATAACTCAAAAATGCCAGAAGATTGGAAAACAGGAGTGATTTGTCCAATTCACAAAGAAAGTGATAAAGCAAAATATGAAAATTATAAACCCATTACATTGTTAAGCATTGTTCATAAAATTCTAGCATGTATGTACAATAAATCGTAAGTTGTCACTGTACTCCAAAAAGGTGATAGGGGAACAATAAAACGGCTTTAGATCAACTCGAGGGACAATAGATAACCTGTACATTCTCGTAAATCAATAGAGAAAAGTCGAGAATCACTTTGTATCACATGTTTACAGACTTCAAACAAGCTTCTGGTAGAATATCTAGATCAGACCACTTAGACTCCTTACGTATATACCAATGGCGTGAGACAAAGAGACATTTTGTCAGCTACTTTTGTTAACCTTGCATTGGAAGCGTGTTTAAAAAATACTAAAGATGAAAGCATAGATAATCAGTAAATCAGCACAAATTAGTATAACTATATGCGGATGACCTGTAATAACAGCTAGGAAAATATTAAATGAAATTATAGAAACCTTGCAATCAGAGTAGGAAAAAAGAGGTCTAAAAATAAACACCACAAAACCCAAAGTAATGATTATGGGAGAAAATAAGGCATTAATTAAATCTATCATAATTAACAAACAAGAATACGAAGTTGTCTTACGGTTGTGGATGTTGGATATTAAGCGACAGAAATATAAAACGTGTAAGTTCCTTCGAATGAGAAATCCTTCGGCAAATATACGGTGCAGTGTGTCAACCCGAAGGAACGTGGAGACCAGACCACGAGCTGGAACAACTTATAATAAGCTGATTTGAGCATCTACTTCGAATACCAAATACAAGGGCTCCAAAAATCCTTATGGACTGGACACCACAAGGAAAAGAATAGTAGGAAGACCTGTAAGTAGATGGAATGATGAAGTTAATAAAGACATTAAGACAATGGGCGTCAAGAACTGGCTAGAAGCAGTGTTGAACAGAAATCAGTGATGTAGCGCCGGTGAAAAAAGAAGAAGAAGGGGAGATGTAAAAAAAGGGCCGGAGAGACCTTGGAAGGGATGGAAAGAAAATGTCAAAGAAATAGCCGAAAAAAAAACCATTGAACAAATTCGGATACTCTCTAAAAGAAGAGAATATAAGAAAAGGTATTACGGAAGAAAGGAAAGAGAGAGAGATTTAGTTTCGAAAATTTTGTAGGCCATTTGTTTTAAAATAAATATATTACGAGGAAATAGAAGTAGAAGAAGAAGACATAAATATCGAAGAAAAATGCAGAACAGCGAAGGACCCAATATCATAATAATAATAACATTAAAAATAAGGGAACAAGGAATACGTATACCTGTGAAGTACAATGAAAATAAGAATATTAGTAATAATAATAATAATTAAACTAAGCTAACATAAAGTAATATGTAACAAAGCAGGCATGTCTGTGCTAAGGCGTTTCATATCATAGATATATGAAATTAGCGGATATACTATTAGTATAAGATGACAAAACATGTTTAACCATCTCGGTCATATATTCAACTCACATTGAATATGTGATCTACTAACTACCTTGCACTATAGAAGCGGTGTTCGGCGGCAGGCGTCACAGGCATGCAAGCAGGCATGTTAACGTGTTACAGTGCTCCCAATCCCCACCTATCATAACAAATCCCTTTGCACCCTATTGGCATGGGGTGGGCCTGGCATAATCCAGGATTGATCCACAGGGATCTGCTCCATGTCAATTTATGATGATGATTTGTTTTAAAATAAACATAGCTATTATGTTTTTTAATTCTTACACCTATAGTATATGTACCATATCATAATCTTTACAGTTAATTTTATCCACCCGCAACTTTCATAGAACGGACAAAAATGTCAATGTTACAACTAAGGGTTTCATTTATTTACTGCTTCACCAAGAAGCTACCATGAAATGTGTGAATTTGTTTTTTATATACCAGTATTTTAATATATTTTTTTATATTTTACAACTGTAACTTGTATAAAATATGATGATGATGATGATGATGATCAAAATAACTAATATAAATGTTTGTTTCAGGTGAGTTAAACTATTGAAATGCTCAACGAAGCGAGAAATTCATGTTGGGTATTCGGTAAGTGGCAAGCAACTCGATTATGTCAGACGCATTCGACTTTCATTAATTCGACAAATTTATTGGACTGATTCAAGTAATTCCCTATTTGACTGATGAAATATTTTTTAACCTAACATAGTGCCTTAGTTGAATGTGAAATTATTTAACTTTTCAGTAATTAACTTTATACAACGTATGCTTTAGTGCGTAAATTGTTTAATAATATAGAAGCACTCGGAATTCTAACACTAATTTCATTATTTTATACGGCAAACTTAAATGCGAAGGCATTTAAGGAATTTTGTTTAAATTTCCTTTGATACGAATGCGGATTCACATAAATCACAAATCCCATTGGTTTACTTGTTTTTGATATAGGAAAATTGCCTTTGTTTCCGTTTTTTTCTCTACTCTTAAATCCAAGATGTATCTATGATAAAACCAGATGCATTATTTTTGGGAGACTCAGTAGTAGGTTCGAATCGTAACAGTGAGTAGCTAAAGAGTTAATCAAAAATTCGATGAATTCTAAAAGCTTAATTAGATTACCAACAATATGCCGTTTCATCATCCAAACAATTCTCGATCCTTGTTATCCCAAATCTACACCCAGTTTACACAGCTCTCGGTTTGCTTACCGAGTGTCACTCGCATACGGATGATTGTTGACCGAAACTAATTATCATGGCATAGCACAACCCTGCCAAATATGAACGGAATGGCGAACAATCATCTGAATGAAGTAGAAGTGTAAGAATCGCTCTTCAGCACGTTTGTAGCGCACATCATTAGTGGGCAGGGGTCTTTAAGGGTTGCCGTCCGCGTCACGGTCTCCTGGGATTCCGCGTGCCTGAGAATACAATAGCGAGACACTAATTATTAGCCGACCGGAAGGTGAATGCACACGAGTACAAATGCTTTTAGATCTTATTCCGTGGTCCTTCATCATCTTTTAAGTGTCCTCGAACCTCCTACAGATTTCAGGCCATTGCGAACTTTTCTTTTCCGCTCCTTTTACTTCAGATAACTTAATGTGAAAACTATAAAAATTAAGTGCAGGAAACTTGTAACGATTTTCATTAAAACTCTGCACGGTTTAAATAGCGATTTTTAATCTGAAACCCCCAATTCTTAGCCGTTTTAAGATTTTGGTGAAATCAGGGACTCAAAGAATTCAAAATTAATGCTGTAAACCAGGATTTCTGAAATAAGTAGGGGATGGTTCTTATTCACTGGCAACAAATATACTTTTTGGTGACTGCAAAAAAGGCAATAAAATTGAATAAATCGAAATCCTTGTGGTTTTGAACGACTAACTGAACCGGCTTTTTTTCTAATAAACGTCGACCTATGGTAATTTCGAAAGTGGCTTTGAAAGAAATCCGTCCAGTACTTCCTTTGGTGATGTTAATTACAGATTTACAAAATTTACAATACAAGAGAAATGATCAAAAATAAATTTTTAATAACAAAATAAATCAATAATATGAAGTCTTCTTTACTAAAACCGGTATTAAAATTCGTTTCTTTTAAGACTTCGGAACTGTGTTTTGTAATCCCCGTTGCCACGACTAGTTTGTTGTTATATGTAGTATGTAATAATTAGCGCTATTATCAAATCAGGGCCGGCTCTACACTATCTCTAGGGTTGTGCGAAGTATTAGTTCGCCCCCCCCTCACCTACAAATGTTACTTTATAAATGTATACACTGTTTTTACAAATTATTGGGTAGGATAGCAATAACCAAAATATTTTACGTAACAGAAATTCTTTATATTCTTTAAAGAAAAAAAACATGTATATAAACGAAGAAAATAAATAATGTACTCATAATAATAAAATTATAGAACATCTACGTATGAATTCATAATGATAATTATAAAATAGCTAATTAGGTTTTATAGCACCAAGAAAATAAAATTAGGTTATTACAAGGCCTACCTTAAATTAATGATATTTCAATTGAACACCCCTTATGTACTTTCTTTTTCCTTTCACAAATCTGTTCCATTAAATTTAAAAATTCGTTCATTTAACCAATAACGTTAAACTTTTCAACATTTCTAGAACGTACTACGTTTCCTTTTTTTTTAAATTACTACACAGAAGCAATTTGTTCTAAAATTTTCCAATACGAAATTCATAAACGCTGAAAACGTATACGTATTTTACTGCAGCGTTTTTTCTATGAACCCCTTGTAGGTGTGTATACTAAAAGTGATTGGATTATGGATTACAAAAATTTTGAAGAAGGTTGGTAAATTTCATTTGATTAGTAAATCATCTCTTTCAAGAATTATTATGCCGCCAGTGAGGATTTTGAGAAACGCTAAAATTTGCATTTAACAAAAATTCCGCCCCCTAATAAATGATTCTTAAGGAGACTTTGTAGAAATTTATTTTCTGGATTTTTGGATTTTGGCGCCCCTTCCAACTGGGCGCCTGGTGCGGTCGCACCACTCGCAACACCCTTGAGCCGGCCCTGTATCAAATCTTATAATATTAACACAATAATTTTTGATTTGGAATTACCAAAAAAGAAAACTCGCTGTAAAGGATGCCTTGTTTGAAGTTATTTTCTATTTTTTATACAAAAAAAGCTATCATATTTGATTGGTCCGTTCTTAGTTCAAGAAGACACTGTAATTTAATAATCGTGAAAAATTACATTGGCTTTTGTATTTATCTGTGATCGTCAACGTAAAATTGCTGTAATACGCGCTCAGGGAAAATTTATTATTTGGTAGGATTCGTGACGACTTAACTGTTGTTTCAAAATGCCTAAGACCTACACAAAAATTTAATAAGTCAGACTTGTAATCCCCGTCCTTAGTTCATAAAGCAGTTATTAAGAATTATGTCATAAATTTTCTCCGTTACGAATAAGTTTTATGTCTCTGCCCTTTCCAAATTCTCATAGGAACGAATTTCTTAGTTTCATGATGAAACATATTTTCTATTTATTTTCATCGTCCAATAACTCCTCGCTTGAGCGGTTTAAGGACAGAGAACCTTTTGGATCCCGGTGATGTTAGATAGGTACAATTTAGTCCTACAAAACGCTACGTTAACCTCATACGATGGTCGGAATTCTTTCTTGTCCACTGGACGACTTGTATTGTGGTGGCCAACTCAAGCTATCTACACCGGAATTTCGAAGAAGGGCGCGTGCCATGAATTTTCACTATCACAAAGAATACAGTTTTTTCAAGCGATACATAACATAAATATTTTATTTTATGGCTAAATTCGTTTTTTCCGTTATCCTTTTAGTTGTGTTACTATTTTTGGCCATTGTATTACGTGCACCGTCCATTTTCTCTTCGATTGTTAACGTATATTATTATTTTAAAAAGCATTTCCGAATAGTATATTTATTATTAGTGGAAACAAAAACAGAGGTTTTTAACGAAAAATTGCTTTAAACAGATTAAAAGGTTTATTAAAGGCAACGCATTAAAAAGTTGGAATTTATTTGATTCATAACGATCAAGTTTCTGCAACGTCTGAACTAATTCCCCTGTCAAAGGATCGATACTAATTTTATCTCAGCAGTTCTAGATTTGATGAAATATTAATTAAATGGAATAAAGAAATGTCTCTGTATTCTTTGACAGCAGTAATGAGAATTGCGATCTGAAAGAAATCTTTAATATAATCGAAAATAAAAGATGAAGTGGAATGTTTCATAAAAGAAGCGCTGACAAAGAGGCCGATAATTCAGAAAAAATGAGTTTAAGAAAAGTTATTTAAAGGCACTCAGTTTTATGAATTTTCCGTAATACGAACATTTTAATTTGTAAGTTCTTTTTGCTCCTAAACTCAATTAGTATTGCGCATTTTTGGAAGTAAATAATTTTAAAAAATAATTGACAATTACTTATGCTAAACCTAAAATATAAAAAGTCCTTTAGTTTAAGAGCAGAGGTAAATAAATCATTATACTGGACAAAATTTCCAATTAATGCTTGTGGAAGTTGTTCATTTAAAGTTGGTTTAGTACTACAAATAAAATGCTGAATTACATTCCGAAACATTTAAAAAGTTTTAAATTAAAAACGATTCTTTTATTTTATAATCCAGTTTGCAAACGTATTTCAATTAACATAATGTACTTAGAAGAAGTAGCTTCAATTTTGAATGAAGTTGTTCAATTATAAATCCCACGCTTAGGTTGGAAAGTTTTCTCTCGAGCACCGCCGAAAATTCCACGTGTCAGAATATATAACGAGCATATTGGAAAAAGTGTGATGGAAAAGTTGTATTAAAATGTTGTCATGATACCGAATCAGTGGAGCACAACATTGCCATCTTATTTACCGCGGGATTTTCATGCGTGATTGATCGGCGGAAAAATGCTTAAATGGCGGAATTTAATTTGCTCTATAGCGAAGCGTTCCTCATCTCTCCTGTTTGCTTGCTTTTAATCTTGACTTGATGTTTCGGGCTCTTTAAGAATGTCAAGCTATTTTGTTTTAGCCGTAAGATAAGGCAAGTGCTATGTTCCTTTACATAGAGAATTTATAAGCATTTTTATGACAGACTAATTTTATTCGGACATGCTGTTGTAGCTCAGCTTAACGTTAAGAGGTACTTTCGGAGTTACGATACGCCATTTCAATCAACAATTAACTGAAGATTCTTCTACCTGCGATTTGTTTCATGTATATCTTGCACGCTGGAAAACTGAAGCTAATTTTAATTAAAATCAACTATCAAACCTTAATGTAAAATTAATCTCGAGATGAAAATCCTTTTGTCGGCATTTTCATCGAAAGATAAATTTTTCAACGATGAGAAAATCTTGGATTATCTACTGTTAGCATACTTTCACAAAATTCCTGAAATATCTGGCGTTGACTGAATTTTCAGAAGTTCCCCAATGCTCGATCAACTGAATTACATCATATACGCTTAAGGTAACACCGTGTGTTTTTACATTGTACTTTTTCAACAAAATTGCAAAGTTTCTTTCTATTCAGGGTGTTATAAATTCAAGGAATTTAATTCTCGTTCATGTTTAATTGAGTGTAATGCATGCTGCTTCCTTTGATTAGTATAATTACAGGTATTTGAAACATTTTAATTGGTAAACGAAAGATTGATACTATAACATTCTTAACACAAGTAGTAGGAATAATTAGTAGGTTTGTAATCGCATATTAATCACCTTTTATAGTTTGAGGTTCTGTTTGCATATATTTCATGATTTTTCGTAAAATTTTAAAACTTAAGCTTTTTTATGAAATTGTGGTAAAATTTAAACTTTATATCCAATTTTGTTAATTATTAATATATTTTATGTATCATAATTTTAATCCAATATAGTATGAAAAATCCGCTATAGGTACATTTATCTATTTATAATCTCAATATAGAGCCTAAAATATGTTTGTAAAAAGCTTTTATTTGGTGGGATTTTTAACTATTGTGTTAATTTATTGAACAATGAAGTTATTAAATTAATAACAAACTTCAACCTACGCTTTTTACTTGATTAATATTCATATTTTACGAGTATCAAAAATTATTTATAAAACTATTTCCGCATAAATGTTGCTAGTGGAATTCAAATAATATTTCAAAATAATATACATATAGGTAGGCTACATACAAGTTTTTGCAATAAATGCTAAGAGGACAGTAATAATATTCCGAATACCAGAATTAAAATGTTTTCTATCAAATCACATATTAATTAATCCTAGAAATTTCAATCAATTAGTCACAATCGAGGTCGGTGCGTATTAATTATAAAATATTAATTACGGTTCAGTTAATTAATTCTAATTAAAATATTAGAATGTAGACCAGAAAATAGAAAATAAGTCTTTTAGGTCAGTAATTCCGAGAAATCGGTCGTTTTGTTTTCTTCTTAAATGATGGTTTAATAAACGTCACATTACAAAGCTTCCTAATATTTGTTATGCAATGGTTGCAAACATGATCTCTAATAAAGAGGCTATACTTTTACTAAAAGAGATTCCTCTGATAGCATATAGTTCCAGAAGGCCACAGTGGTATAAAGCATGCCTTGAGTTACTAATTACGTATAGGTGCTTGTTAGAAGTCCTAAGACTATTCTTATATTACGACTGATCTTCATGAACGTTTCAATGGCACTTATGAAAGTTTACTGATAAGCATCTTCATCTAAAATTCTTGTTTACAAGCTCCAGTAAGTTTTCGCCAAAAAAATTCTCCTGTAAACCCTTCCGTATCGGGGTATTGGTTTCTTTGTTGTCCACGATTTTGCTATGACCTATAGCGATGTTACTACTGCTGAAGAACCTTTAAAACCACAACAAAAATCAACCACGCATTTCTACAAGGAAACTATCAGTCCCTAACAAAACAGTATTTGAATAAAGACATTTCCTCGCAAAGCTGGCCGAAACAGAACTTCCGAAGATACGCTTTTCACCAATTCTTCTCGTCTGGAGTTCTGCTTCAGCTAATTTTACTTTCGTAGTTTGGCGAAGAAAATATTTAAAAACTCGAGCCAACTTCGTCAAAGATGTTTTTTTCCTCGGAGGTTGGTAACTTAGTTGCCCAAATGTAGCTTTTAGGTTTTTTTGGCGTCCCAAACTGAAGGCTTTTCTTGACAAGCTTGGCGCCCTACTTGCTGCCTGAGTATCGGTGCATATGTAAATGTGCAGATTGGAGTTATCTTTGGGGAGGTTTTTCTAAACACACACTAGGCTATGAGCACCTCAGTCTAAAATGTAGTGGCGACTTTCCAAGTACATAAACGCTAAGTTTAATTCTTGGCTTGTCATCATACTCGTATATAACAGTTCTATTTTTCTTTTTTGTTTTGAACCCATCTACCTAACAAATAAACCTTTCCAGAATCAGGAGATTTTGTTAATAAGTCTACTCTTTCTATCATAGATACTTGTTTTATGTAAGAGCTTTGCAAAAGGATAAGTTAGGAGTACAAAAGTCACTTTTATACTTTTATTAAAGTAATTTTAATGCCTGATTGCGCAAATAAGATTTCAGATTAACCTAGATGTTTTACTTCTGTAATCCCCAGATTTTCACAGTTAATCCTGTAAGTTGTCTTCGGCGCCTTCCTTAATGAGTAAGTGAAGGGTGCGGTTTCTAGAAAGATATTCAGGGCTGCTATGGGGGATATACGGACTCTACCTGTAACCCCTAAGCGGACCATTCTTTGGATTTGAGTTAAGCTTTTTCCAATTGTGGCTCCATGAGTAGCTAGCCACCAAACTAGAGATACATATTCTCCCATCGATTCTATCATCACAGTGACAGTGACAGTGCATTTTACATTACCAAAACGATGCGGTTTGCCCTTTGTGATTTCCTTTCCGTATGCTGTTTCCATGTTCGCTGAAAGGCATTCAATCCATCGCCATAAAACGTCTTAAAAACCATTTGTTTTCTTTCTTGTGGTCTTTGTCAGGTTGTTCCTTGCTTGTAATCACTAACTGTATTGAGCTATTTTCGTATAGTTAGCGTTGTCCAATTATACACACATCCTAACGAGAAAAAAACTGTATCTAAGAGCTTATCTCAGTAGCCTATCCTAAACAGGGTAACTAACATAGGTGATAAGATTCCACCTTATATAGCCTCGTCCTAAGGCCGACGTAACCATATGCTCAGGTCCTCAGGGGTAGAAATAATAACTAACATCATCATGGCGAACCGGAAACTGGCCGGAGGATTGGACTAGATCAATCTTCATCCCAATACACAAGAAAGGCTCCACAAGAATATGTGGAAACTATAGGACTATCTCACTAATATCACATGCCAGTAAAATTTATTATGCTAAGAATAATAGACCAGAGATTACACCAATATATTCAACCACAAATACCGCCTGAGCAGGCAGGTTTCGTAAGGGGAAGAGGAACCAGAGACCACATATTCAACACTAGACAACTGATTGAGAAATCACGTGAATTTAACACCCCCATGCTACTATGCTTCGTCGATTATAAAAAGGCCTTCGACTGTGTTCGATGGCAACAACTATGGACAGTCCTTGATGAAATGGGAGTCCCGTACCACCTCATATCACTGTATGCAGAGAGAAACTGTATGCAACAAATCAAGCAGTAGTCAAGTTGGATAAGCAAGAATCAGACACATTTGCTGTAAAAAAGGGAGTGCGACAAGGTTGCATACTTTCACCCCGACTTTTCAATGCGTTTGGAGAGTACATAATGAGACGCGCACTGGACAACTTTAAGGGTGGCATCTCGATTGGCGGGAAAAGGCTCATTAACCTTCGATACGCTGATGATACAACAATATTGGCGAGAGATGACGACGAAATGCAACAAATGTTAGAACGAGTGACGAGAGAAAGCAGAAACTTGGGTCTGGAAATAAACTTAAACAAGACCAAACTCATGATAGTCGATAGAGGTCACACTCTGCCACCAAGACGACTTCTAAATAACATTGAGAGTGTCGATGAATTTATATATTTAGGGTCCCTTATAAGCAACCAAGGAGGATGCGAGATAGAAATCAGAAGACGCATCATAATGGCTCGTAGCGCTATGGCCAACCTGTCAAAGATATGGAAGGACCAACAGATGACAAGAAACACTGGGATAGAGGTGGTTAAATCACTCATCTTCACAATCTTTAAGTACGGGGCAGAGACGTGGTCAATCAAAGCAGCAAACTTACAGAGAATAGACGCTTTCGAGATGTGGTGCTGGCGCAGAATACTGCGTGTGTCATGGATGGAAAGACACACTAATGCATCCATATTGAAGGAAGTAGGAGAGAAAGACAGGCTTTCCACGATCTGTCGCCGACGAATTCTGCAATACTTTGACCACACAGTTAGAAGACAAACAGACAACCTAGAGAAACTCATCGTGCAGGACAAAGTAGAAGGCAAAAGACCAAGGGGCAGGTCACCAACAAGATGGCTTGACCAAGTAAAAGCCATAACAGGATGCCCACTACAAAATACGCTCAGGGATGCTTAAGATCGGCATTCATGGAGAAACACCATAAACAAATGTAAATAATCATGGTATCGCGACTTCTCAGACATGAGAATACGACAGAAGAGAGAGAGAGAGACAACATCATCATCATCAAACAGCTATGTGAGTCCACTGTTGGACATAAGCCTCCCGTAATGTCATCCATCTCTTTCTATCTTGGACCACTTGGATTCAATTCCCATCAGTGCGTTTAATGTCATCAGTCTATCTCGTGGGAGGGTGACCTTTATTACGGTACGCCTGTTCTCTAAGTCTCCACTCTTGCCCATTTTCCATCTCTCATTCGTGTAATGTGACCGGCTCAGTTCCACTTCAGAGTTATTATCCTTTCGACCGCTCTCTATCTCTCAGTGTTATGCCCAACATACTTCGTTTTATGGATCTTTGTGTCACTTTTATTCTATGTGTGGTGTTTTTCTTGTTAAAAACAGGTTTCGGCTCTATAGGTAATCACGTGAAGAACACATTGGTCGAAGACCTTGCATTTCAGACAAATCGGTATGCCGGATTTTAAAGATATGATTTAATTTTCCAAAAGCCTTTCTAGCCAAAACAATTCTTCTGTTTATTTCGTTCATTTCATTCACCTAATGTTAAAAGAAATTCTGCATCTCATGCTCTTAGTCATGGTACGAACACACTCGAAGAAACCATAAACTAATTCCCATTGTATTTTTTTTTGTATTAGAAGTTGAAGGAACATACTCGTAATTAACTAATAATGTCCCGTATTCCCGCTTCGTGTTTAAGTCACGTTTAATTATCTAGCAATATCATGTATCTCTGTTCCACACATGTAAAATTATACAAAGCTATATCGTTTTATATTTACTTTAAACACGACTTTAGTTAGACACAACTTTGAGATCAGGATTTGAACCACTGAATTTGTCTGTATTGTTATTAATTACTTAATTAAGAAGATGGGGTAAATTTAATAATATGTAAATATTATGTAATAATAAAATAATCAAACAGTTTTGTAATTCTTAATATACTTGATATCTGTACCATCTCTGTAAGTTACTGAGCTGCAGCTCTTTGTTTACCTGTACGTTTAAATGTTTACCTTAGTGTGTTGTATATTTAATCTTCCATTGTATCTCTAACAAGTTCAATATAATATTTCACAAGTTACCTCTCAGCTAACAGCTCCTTAAATCAGAATTTATATATAAACTACCTTATGCATTCTAGGTTAGTTTCTCTATTAACTTCACAGCATCCAATGGGCGTTGTTAATTCATACAATAAACTGACCTTACTCAAAAGGCACTTCTTATATTCCCAAGTAGTATATTCGCTCATTTCAAAAACTATTAATGTTTTTATAGGGTTTTGTTATAAGTTTCATGGCTTTTGTTCCAGTGTTAGAGCATTAAATTTCTTTTATTTATTTCACTTGTGCCAAAAGATTTTTCCACAAATGTTATATCGAATGCAATTTTCTAAACGCATCTGTCGATTATTAAAATTCTATTAAAAAACTATTATTTTACTACAGCAAGTATTCGTACACTAAGCATTTGCACCGTAATTGTTCAATAATTATTTTAATTAAGGCCAAATGATACGAACTTTTTTATGTGTGCGGTAATTAAACGTTATTTTAAGAAAACATTAAGTATGCAATTTAAATTCATTAGGGAAAGACGAGAAAGTTGATATTTTCCTGCATTTAATTTGGAATTGAAAATGAAAAATAAATAAGATTATTAATTATGACAATTATGCATACTTTTAGCCTTTTTCATTTAAAAAAATAATGATTTAAAAGAGCACGGAGCATGTAGGTACTGCCAGAATTTTAATAAATTTAATTAAATTTGTTGTACATATAATTCCTACACATTTAACCAAATTATTAAAGACGTACTTGTAATTGTATTTCTTAAACGGGCGTATAATGAGCTGCATACGGAATATGAATTACAAAGTCATTTTCCCCTCCATTTTTGTACATACAGATTGCCTTAAAGACAAAGGCGTCATAAAGGAAAACCATTCTTGCATGTCACTTCCCTTCAAAGTGCAGCTTTCTAGCTCCTTTAAGGTAACTACCGAAATAAACGTGGTTCTGCAGATCTTTCTTGGTCAAAATAAATGTTTGCAAATTAATTAATTAATTAATTCGTATTATTTTTTGTTGTCTAATTATTTAACTGTAAGTTTTTAACTGTAGTGAGATATTAAAAACAAAAATAATTTAACATTGCATGTAGAAAACGAACATTTGAAATATGTTTAGTTCTTGTTAGTTTTATATATTTACATGAAAGTTCGTTATAAATATGTGAATTAGTTCCTTATCTTATTTATCTACAACTTAATGTAAGATTTTGGGTAGGCTGTTTTTGTAAACAATACATTGCTGTAAAAATTTCTTGTGTAGCTTTAACCTACTTAACTGCAAGTTAATTAATGTAAAATAAAATCAAAACTCTCTCACTAATTTACTCGTTATAAAAATTTTGTGTTCACCCTATTCGAGGAAATTCTTTCATTAAGTTTTTCTTTGTTGATTTTCAGTCTGTTAAATTTTTTTTGTTTGTTCTAAACGCTGGCTTTTTCGAGGTAATTATTAAAAATATCTCCTCGTCCAGGTTACGTTTCCCAGTAATTTAAATTCTTTTTAAGGGTAAATAAATTTAAAAAAGTCAAGGGATCATTACTTGATTTTCAGCTTAATAATATAGGGTTAGTTAATCACTGTAATTACTGAGTTACTGGTAGGTATTTAAAATTACAAAATAGTGTCACTTAGCAATGCATTAATTTAATTGATTAACTAATCTTGCGAGTTTTATCTTTCGGGCCTCGGAAATTTAAATAATTTTGGAAAAATTTCTAGGGTGGCTGCAAAAATATGTAAAAACACCTCTCCTTAGTAATTTTCAAGTAGAGAATGGCACATTTAATATTCTGTTTGAATTTAACATTGTAGCAGTAAGAAAGAAGACGTATTTTTCGCACAATAGTCAGACTGTCAACAACATAATCATAAAAAATATATTTCGTGTTTGTGTATGTTTTCTTTACGTCCGATATTCATTTTAAATCCGCTTTTGAAAGATTTAACGTGATTTTCATCCGTTACGTTTTTCAATTAGAATTTGCCGTCTCGAATTTCTCATTCTCGTGATTTAAGGAGGACGTTTCTGCTTGATGTTGAATGAATTTCAGTAAGAAGAAGACTGTCGTATATCATTAAATTTATTATGAACAGGAACGCCTTCCTACATTGTTTTAAAATGGCACAATGACGTAGATTCATTATTAAGCTCAATTACAGTGTTCAAGTAGATTAATTCTAACCCACTAGGTTCTGTTGGAAGGTAGCAGATTTCTCGTTAACTTCTGAAATTTACATAGGAATTCCTTTAGCTGGAAAATATATTACTGTGCGTGTTTGGTTACTCCCAGAAAACAAACTATAAGTGTATACGGCGACAGCTAGAAGGATGGCTGCTACTTTAGCGAACGCTTGTCCCGTGACTGGAATAAGGAATCTCTCAAACATGCCAAGTATTTTGCAGCTTCATTTATCCTACGCGAAGACCTTACAACTTCGTTTTAGAATAATTTACTCTTCAACTTACTTTTACTACAATATATATCCGCGTACTTGTGTATGTTAACATATTTTTCGTTATTGTATAAACTTTTTTCAGGACGGATCTATCGACTTTCGATACTCCCTTGTAACATAAATTTACACTTGTAAGTCTTTTACAGTGTACGATATAAAATGAGGGTTAGATGGAAAACACCAGTCGCTCCTCGGTGAAGTAATCGGCAATCGTTTTACCGATGTGAAGCCAGAGCTTAAGTTTATGCCTGGAAGACGTGCCATGCATTTTAGCCGAAGTGTTGGGATAAACACGTCGCTCTGTTACGATCTAAAAGCTTTAAGTAAACCTAGTTAAGGCGTGGACTAATGCTGGAGCAAGTGCTTTTTATCTTTGAAAATCTATCTTGGAGCAAATGCTTAGTACTTTTATTTAAAAAAGAACCAAGTGGAAAGATTACTTCACTAAAATTTACAGATTATATCGCTCTGAAGCACATTGCATGCCGGTCAATCAGTCACGTTAATCTCAGTTTATTTCGGGATTATATTTTCTGCACTGTTGGTAATAATTTGATTCGGAACGAAGTTAGTTCAAATGATTACTAAAAGGGCCGAGTTCTGGGAACTTTTTATGTCAGAGTTTTTGGCAATTTTGCTAGTTTAAAGAACAAAAATGTCTTAAATTTGTCAAAAATTAGTGATTAACCCCAAGATATCTATGTTCAAAGAATAAAACTATGGATTACTAAAGGAATTTTTTGCTATATTTTTTCAACTTTTTACGCTTTCTTTTATGTACTCCTTCAACTCCATTTAGCTAAGTTTTCCCGGGTTTGTTTTTTCTCACCGTCAATCTACCCTCATACATTTGTTAGGTCAACAAGTTCGAGTTTATTCATTCCGTGCCTCAAATTGCTTCACTAAACAGTACTTATTAGATGTCGACATATTTCGCCGACATTTTCTTCGTACCTTATTGGACGTTGTGCCATAGTTGTATTTATTACATTTTTCGTTTCCTAATACACTTAATGCTAAAGCTTTGTAAAATTGCTGCATATTTCAAAGAAATAAAAATTTTAATTCAAATATTCAGTTGAAATTTCACATTAAAATCTTTTAACTTACAATTTGCACGAATTTTATTCAAAGTTTACAAATTTTCCGGTAAAAATATAGAGTAGTTTCGATTCTTTTGCTTTTCATCAAAGCAGGGCTTTTAAGGATTCTTGTATATTTAGTTATTAATTTCTGCTGGCAAATAGCATAAATTCAAAATAGTACACGTAGTTGACAATATTTACGTGGAATTTGTGACCCGACCAAGTGTTTGTAGTTTATCTCTAATGCGATTTCTTTCCTTTGGTAATGTAAAACTTGTTATATCCAGGGGCGCATGGGCACCGCAGCGTCCTCGAATTTTTGCACCCTGGTGCTTTCTGTTGTTGGCATTTCCACAACTGGCAGAATTGAAACCAATAGATTTTTAATAGAAACCAAGTTGTTTAATAAAGCAATCTTTTGTAATGAGTGCCCCCTACTTAGATTTGGCCCCGCTTAAGAACTGTTATGATAGTTCATTCCCCATTAACAACAGTTCCAAGTGGTCGACTTTTTTCAATTATTGGAATTGTTCTAGTAATTAGTTTGATAAATTTATATTTAACATGGAAATTATGGCTTAGTATTTCTGTGCAATGGTTAGGTCGGAATTTTCTCATTTTCGAAATTGGTCACACTCTTTACGGTCGCAAACTGGAATTCACGTTTAATTATACATTGTCTTAACGATAACATCGATCCGTAAATTCCTTCTATCGATTAAGTTAAGAAATAGTTAAGGACAAAGAAATAACTCTAAGAAACTGCATCATTGACCTCTGACTCATGCTTGCTATTGATTTTTTAATTCCATGAAGAAATTCGTGCACGTAAAGGAAAACTTTTTCTTAAGTAGACTTTAACCGTTGCATATTTAAATCTCACCTGCCCAAATATACTAAAAATAGCCAATTTCATTAGATTATATCTAGATTTACTATTTATCAAACGAATTTCACGGAACGATTTTCTTGGCCGTTTTCACTTTCGTGCGTTTTTATAGTTTTACCTGTATTTACCCTTTTTCGTGCGTCGACCTTTGCAATCGATTTTAAAAGTTCTGTATATCTGCCGTTTAGGATTAAGGAGCTAATCCTTTCTGTGTAAACGTCTACTGCCATTAGGTGTTCTGGATAAACGGAGACGTTTAGGTCTACATGGTTTTATTAGATAGCCTGGAAAAGTCCGCTGTATAGGACAAGAAAATTCTTTCAATATATTTAGTTGTCTTCACATTCCGCTTCTCAAAGAAACAATATCGTAAGCTTTGTAGCTGTTTGTGTTTGTGGAGAATTTTAAATATGCAGGTTTCTTGAAATACGAAAATATCATAGCATGCAAGGCTTTCCTGAAACGCTGCTAGCCATTGTGTTTTAAAATATTATAGTTTACTTTAAAACATTCGTTGTAATAAAATGAGCACTGTTTATTTAAAAGATAAGGGTGTGTATATCATAAAATTGCATTATATACAGGGTCATACAAAAATATAATTAAACAATTTTGAACTGAAATAATTTATTAAAAAAGTTAACATTTCTTAATTATGTTAACCCTTATTATAGTAGATTTCACAGCATCGACGACTCCAAGATTTCCAAGCCTTGTTGATTAAGTTTTGAGGTATCTTTTTCACTTCGTCAATTCGCCATTTATAGTTTTGCAGTTCCTATTGTTTACCTTCTTCGTGAGATAGCCCCAAACGAAATAATCCAAAAGAGCGGCATCAGGGCTGTTTGGTAGCCATTCTTCTGGTGTAATAAAACTGAAGTTTTGTTCCTTAAGAAAGTTAAGTGTTCTCTGGGCGCGATGGCTGGGGCAAGAGTCTTGATGAAACAGGAAATCGTTGTTTGGATTTAATTTTGGCACATCTTTATTAATAAATGGTTTTAAAAGACTATTAATATAGTATTCAGCATTGATCTTTAAGCCAGGCTTTACAAATCGTGGTTTTGTACATCCTCTGGCTGGTATTCCCAATCATACCATGATTGATTTTGGATTGATTTCCGCCCATATGGTTTTTTCATAGTTTTCAATTTTCTTTTTAATTCTTAAAATTGGCGCTTTACTTATACAGATGTTTTCCTTGGCCAGCTCCTTTACCATCGTAGAATAACACCAAGATAGTTTTAAAAACGTTTGTTCAAGGATCATGATCACGATAAGCCCATATCTACCCACTACTGACTAAAGGCCTTTCCCATGTCTTTCCATTCCTGGTTATTATTTGTGCGTTTTGTCTCTCTCGGTCGCCATTCAGTTATATGTTTTGGCCATCTTCCGTCGACCAAACGGCCGACGTGATTTACTCGTCTCCACTTCAGTTGTGCAATTCGTCCCAGAACATACATATTATGTTACCTTTGTTTGTTGCCTAATGTATGTGTTTCTTTTCTTGTCTTTCAATGTTATCCCTAGCATTATTCTTTAGTTATACTCCATGTTTCTGATCCATATGTCATTGTTGGGAGAACACATTGGTTGTAGACTTTAGATTTTAAGCTATTAGACCTGAATATATAGTTTAATTTTCGGAAGGCACTCCATAGCAATCTAATTCGCCTTTTTATTTCCTCAGAGGTTCCCGTTTTATCTGGTGAGATCTGTTGTCCTAAGACCGAGTTGCGTTTAGGATTTCTTAGGTGTTTGTCGTAACTTTTATTTTTGCTTTGTTTATGTTCAATCCAATTTCCCTGTATGAATTGTCTAGTTCATTAATCATGCTTTGTAGTTCGATTATATTACTGCTGAGGAGGACTAGATCATCCGCGGATTTTAAATGGCTTAGATATTCTCCATCTATCTTAATACTCCTTCATTGACCAATCTATATTTTGGAGCATTTGCTCTAAAGCCGCAATAAAGAGCGTAGGAGACATCTCCTTCTCTTACTCCTCTCGTTTTACCAGTATTTTAACTGGTTCATCAAACATCTTTATAGTTATTTTTGCGTACCTGCCGTCAATTTCGCACTTATTTAGTGAATTAAGTATACCCCATGTTTCATTTACATTTTTCCAGTAACATTCTCATATAGTATGTAGATGGTCGCATGTGTTGAAACCTGACCTAAATCTAGCTTGTTCGCGTGGTTGCATAGAGTATATTTTCCTAGTTAATCTGTTAGTGAGTACATATTCGCGTAAATAATTTATTGATCAGAGATAATAGACTTATAGGTCTAAAATTGCCCAATTTTGCGATATCTCCTTTTCTATGGATTAATATTACTTCTGCTGTTTGCCACGTCACTGGTATTTGACCTGCCATTAAGCTGTTGTAAAGCTTCATAAGTTTGTTTTTTAGGTTGGCCACATTTTGCATTTCAGCTAGGATTTTATTCGGGCCTGCAGCTGTAATTTTTCAATTCTTTTGTGGCTTTGTTCAATTCGAATTGCGTAATGTCTGGGTTTCTTCAAATCCACTATTTAGTATTTATTTTTTTTTCGTATAGGTATCCTTAGGCGTGGCGTCTCTTTCCTTATTATTTTATATAGCTCTATCCACTCGATGATATTTTTAATTGTATCAGTTTTTAGTGTTCTTCTTTTTCGATCAGTGTTTTAGTGTTGTTATTAATGTTTTCTATATATTTTTTCTTTTTTCTTGACATACAGTGTTTGGTGCTATTATTATTATTTTGTTGTGTTCATTTATTGAATCTGTTTCAATTATTTTTGTTTCTTCCAAACCGCGTTTGCTCAAGGATAGCTTTGAAATAAACTAGTGCCTATATGGACCTACCAATTTCTTTTCTTGTTTTTTTTTTTGACATAGAACAACTTTTCTACATTTATTTCATGTAATTTCCAAATACGCTATAAATACATTGTTGCAATAAAAACGTGTATGCTAATATTGATTTACGGAATAGAAATGTATTGTTTGTATGTACAGGATCTCGCCACAACTTTTTACAACGTTCGTACATTACTAAATAGGGAAAGTATTATTTTACTTAGAACTAGTTGGATAAAACAAACAGGATCCCAAAAATCAGAGGAATCTGCAAACTATTCCCCAACGTACAAGCCTCTTTAAACAGTAACAAATTGGTAAGGATTGTTTGAACGCATATTGTATAAACTAGTCTCACCTAGGTCATTTCTGATATTTAGAATTCTTAAAATGTCCTAAAACTCTAAAAATAATACCAGACAAATAACCATTTTTATTTCAAAAAGGCAAATGCATGTAATTTCCTTTATTGGTATATATTTTCCCTTTGCGTTAGCAAACATTTGTTCTCCTAATTTTTCCCTTAATTTCGAACACATTTTGTCCGGAATGCATACATTTTATTCAACCAAAAATGATATATTTAAATGATTGATGGTCGTTGCCAAATTATGGGTTAATTAAACAAAATGTACGTTCATTTCTATGTCATCTAACCTGTAATTTACGAACTCGGTAAAACGTAATAAAGTAAATGTAAACAAAATTACTAACGAGTTTTGCTCTACTCACTGGTATTTTTTGAGCTACTTTTCTTATATGAATTTATTCCAGGTAATGTTAGTTTACTTATACTACTTTAGGTTTTAATGATACTGAATTTCAAAGAAAATTGTAGAGTTCGCATATATTAAAGCTTAATGAGACCTAAGTTTCTGTGTCGATTGTTACGTAAATCTAAACAACAAGAATTAAAATGAAAGACTTCACGGTTGGTGATCAGTCTACATTTTTTTTGCCAATTCATTTTCATTTGATAGACAATAGACAATATTCGAGTTTGTACTCAAAAATATTTTTTTAAATTTAAGCAACAATAATTAATGGTCCTAAGGAAAATTAATATTTTCGAGATATTTGGCCTGCGGTTTCCATTTCTCTTTGTAGGTAAGCCACAAATCAAATCTTTCTTACAAATACTGTTAAGTAGCTTCGTTTATTATAATTAGGGCAAACGATTTTAAAGCAGTTACTAAAACTTAAATGTTTTCTTATCAAGAGCAATTTACGAACACTAAAACCTTTTTGGTCCTAAGGAAAATTAATATTTTCGAGATATTTGGCCTGCGGTTTCCATTTCTCTTTGTAGGTAAGCCACAAATCAAATCTTTCTTACAAATACTGTTAAGTAGCTTCGTTTATTATAATTAGGGCAAACGATTTTAAAGCAGTTACTAAAACTTAAATGTTTTCTTATCAAGAGCAATTTACGAACACTAAAACCTTTTTTGTTATTATTTCCTAATAATATCTTTTAATTTATTATTTTCAAGGGCCACGTATTTAATACGAGACCTATATGCGTCCATGTTTCCTTTTGTTTTAGTCCTTAATTATTAAAAATCAATACGCAAGCATGAAAGTTGGATATAATAAGCAGTTGAGTTTCTTCTATACGCCGTCACCCTCGCCCTCATTTTACAGATCCTTACTAAACACAGATTTATTATATGCAATGAACACTACGCCTCCAACCACTTTCCTGGTATTAAAGCCGAGATCGATCTTGGGAAGTAACCAACTTTAATAAATTAGATAACTTAACAGGATCATGCGGTAAAATGCGTAAATCTTTCTACTCAGTAAACTATAAAACAAGAGGTGAAATAATCACTACGGGATAATATTTTTTATAAATCCACATTATGAATTAGTAATTAAGTTAGATCGTTTCGGATGCATGCAAATGTAAGGGGGGTAAGTTTGACACGAATAGATAACAGTGTTGCTGTGTGAAATTGCAAAATTACAGATACAAAATTATTTTTAATTTAGATAGGATGGAAAGCCGATTATTTAAGTTAATATGGGTTAAGCCTATTTTGTAAGGGAAGCAATAAATTAAAAAAAAATCAGCAAATGGATTTGAAAATAAAATATTATACTTTTTTCCAATGAATTTATTATGAGCTTCCTTAAGTGCCAATAGAAAGTCAAAAGCCCCATAAAAACCACAAAAATTAATTAATAAAAACAAATACGTACTAAGTTGCCATCACTGACAGTGTTGGTTGGAGTCAGCTCTGAAAATATCCCCTTCGCCAAATTACAAAAGTAAAGTTGGCTTAGACAAAGTTCCTGTAGATATGCTCTTCACCAAATCGCCAGTGAAAGCGTTAAGATAATGTAAAACTTTTATAAAAAAATTAAAACAAGAATGTAAAAATATCCTTAAATATGGCATAAAGTGGTTTTTAAAATAATCTACAAACTTTTTGAATTTATGTATAATCCTTTTGATGGTGATGAAGTATGTTTTCTTAAAATTTAGAAAGAATTTAAACTTCCCCTTAGATATAAATAATATAACAATATCGATTCCTCAAGGCGGTGAAACAAAAATGAAGTAATCAGAAGATCTTCTGAAGTTGTTAAAGTAACACATCCAGTTCTCATTCACATTCAGTACAACATTTCGGACTCTGAAAAGAGGTCTATAACGTCTGAATACTTCATTGTAGGTTTCTCGTTCTTTTGAAATATTACGGAAAACTGTTTGAAAGTGAGTTAGCGAAATTCACAGAATTTTTTAACATTGCTTGTTGGTATAGAGATAGACAAACACAGTAGTTAATGTTCTATTATTGTAGACTAATTTTGAATAGTCTGATCTAATAAACTTCTGGTAAAACTACTCGTATATAATCACGTTTTAGCAAAATTAAATTAGGAAAAATTTCTGAATACCTTATTGTAGGTACCTTAAATGTGGGTCATTTATGATTATTAGGTCTTGAAAGAAATTAAATGAAAATTTATTGACAGTACATTATTAAATTTTGATATTAATGAAAGCTCATTACAACTTGGATAATAACAAGTACGAATATCAATAAAAATTACAATGATAAAGTTAGTAAAAAAACAAGTGTATCAATTTTTTTATAAATTGTTACCACTTCTGAATCAAAATGGCTCCACATATATCATTCCTTTGTTCATATAATGTTTCAGAAGTGTTTATTGCCTAATAATATCGTACCCTTCTTTTCCGTTCCTCAACTATGGCCATTTTTCATATGGCGTTCTCACTACATGGAAGTGAGAATCTTCAAATATTTCTAGGAAAACAAATTTATAAAGGTTCCCTTTCTTTGGACGACTTCTGAGCTTTGTCTTTTGTGTTATATTTATTCTAGTTTGATTTTCCTTTAAAACAAATAATTAAATTGAAATCTAATGAAATGTGTTGATTTAAGTAATTATTACTGATTGTACGATTTGATACTACTAAAAGTAATTTGACCAAATGACCAAGCCTCTTTAACGATATATTGCCCGCTAGGTGGCACATTAATGTTTCCTTTTATTCTGTATGTTTTTCAAAATTTTGTTGCTAAGTTATTTGAAGAATGCCCTTTATTTGTGGTTCTAACTTGTAGCAAGGCAGATCTGCATTTTTAAAAATATTAATTTATGATCAATATGAATCACGATAGCAACGCCTGTGACGGAGAGCAGATCGTTATTAAGGTTTACCTACTTTACTTTTGCAAACTTCGGCACTTCGTTGTACATCAACTGGCTCTCTCCGCTATTAATAAAGCAGTTGAATTTATAAAACACGATTTATAAATAAAACCAACCTGTTAATAGAAGTATCCGATATATTGACAAATTTATTCAAGAAATCCCGATTCTGTTCGAATGCACTTCATCCTTAATGAAGGTGTCGTGTACCCAATCTTGTTATAGTAGCATAACAAGCAAATAGTTCGTATTATATAGCCAGGCTCTATAATGTGCATTATGGTTATTCTCGAGGTTGTCAATCAAACCTCATAATCATATTAAATGTTTAACAATACTCTACTAATCTACCGACTGTTATCGAACGTATTAACTGTACAAGCAAAAGCTTTTAATACAGTTAGGGCTATTATACAAATAATTGACAATGCAGGTAAAGCTTGAAAATTAAATCTTAATAATTGACATTCTGAATATTATAATAAAATCACTTTAACTGACAAAATATAGAATTGTGATGAAAGATTTAAATTTATAAGTCTGCCAACGTAAAACATAAGCGGAACATAATGGGAAAACAAAAGATTTCAATGAAATGAGAAAAGAAGCGAACACATGCCAGTTTAAGAATAATAAATTTTAACTTTATGTGATTTTCCATTGGCTGCAGTCCCGTTTGATAAAAGTTGCGATGGTGCAAGCTAGCTGTATGTCTACACTACGTAGCTTGTTTTATTGTTTTATACAAGCTGGCACTTCTTTTGCTATGGCTATGAACAGAAGGTGAATTTGGCGCATGTCCATCTTCTTTATATACCAATATTGTTCGTTTTCGTTTTCTCTTTATATAAAATATGATTTTAAAAGAAGTGCTTCTGCCACTTCAATATTACAAAATAACGCAATGAAATATGGGGAATTTTTACTTGAAGTGCGAATTTCGAGCTTGATTTGGTGATATGTAGTAAATGCTTTGGAGCTCTCTGTTAGATTGGTTCGGAATAAGTTATTTAGTTAACTTTTTCTTTAGATTTTCAATTAACGATTTTATGGTAAACCTATTTTGGGAATAAAAATGAAAGGGGTTAAGAATTTTACCTTTTGGATTTTAAGCGTGGGGTTACCTAGAGGTTCCAGATCTTAGGGATAAAATACTGGCTTTCCCTTGTACTGCCTCAGAATGGCCTTAAAGAGTAGCTCGACTCCTGTAAGAATCTTAGTTTCTGAATATTGGTAAACAAAACTGAAAAGCAGCCCCAGATTTCCCTAAACGTCTCTGAACTGCCTGAATGCCTTGAACTTATTACTGTGGAATTGTTCATTAAGAAACAAAAAAATGCACCATGATCAGCCCTTTTTTTGTATTAATACAAATGTTTCCTTAAATATAAATTTGTGTCTTCTATCAGTTTAGTATTTCCAATTTCCAACCCTAATGCAAAATAAATTTAATGGAACATCTAAATCGGATTATTACAACGCTTTTTATACTCGACTAAATAAATACCCTCAACCCTCCTATATTTCTGTGTAATTTGTCTTCCATCTAAGAAACATAGCAGTCAATCGATTATTCTGCACTCCTCGTCCAAGTTACTTATAAAGCGCAACAGTTGTGTTGACGAAAATACGGGAATGTTACTGGAGCACGTAAAAGGGCCATTTTTTTATTTCATAAAAACGTACTCTAGGTTTGTTTTTCATCCATATGTATTTAAGCTTGAAACTGACGTCCGATTGTGTGCACTAGGTTTTCCATTTAATTTTTTCCGCAAACAAACATCAGAAACTGCTCTGACGTAAGATTCTTTAAAGCATATAGGATGTTTGATACATGAAAAGGTTGTAGTCGTTTTATGCAGCAAAATTCGTTCTGAAAGTGTATTTGTTAAATGCCAAAAATTACAGAGAGTAAACTGTGGGTTTTTAAGCTGAAAAAATCCAAAATTGAATAGGAAATAACTCAGCGACACTAGTCCGCTGCATATTATGGCAATGGTTTCAGAGTCGTTGCGCTCATGAGTTTTCCGTAATTAAACAAATTGTATTTCTTTAAATTTTATTGTCTGGAAATATTGGTTTAAACATTTTATAGAATACAAATGTTACACAAACCTTTTTTTCTTTCGATTGCTTTATGCTACGTTACTAGTTTACAAAATGATAGATCACATATTCTGTTTGTCAGTTCAATGTTTTGAAGTCGCCTTTCACCACAGCTACTTGAAAGACGCTGAAGTAACTTGCACATTCTGAAAATGGACAATAAATGAATTCATACTTACATTAACGAATTAGTTTTTTCATAAAATCATAGTACGAATTACTAACTAAGCTTTTATATTATATTTAGTTAGGAAACACCCTTTAATAGAGGACAATTTTTATTAAAGGTTCAGTAAAGCTGTCCATTTGTTTTTAACTAGACATGATGGACGGTTAATTGGTTTTGTTTTTATGTTTAAATTAATTCCAATGAGTCAACTCCAGGCTACTATCAAATGGAACAACTTCTGTTTCTGAATTTTGTTTTAAATAAATTGTCACACTTTTCGTAGATTACTGCTTGTTTATTTACTCGACAGGTTTTAGATCTATCCGTTAACAAATTTATGTCCCAAAGTCTCTAAAATACGTGTTCCCTGGATTTCAAACATTAAATTGGATATTCCTTGTTATTTATTTAACATAGCTGTTCCAAAGTACAATTTTAAGATTTAATGTATTGTCCTACAACAGTTTTGACCAGTGTTTTCAAATTGTATTATTTAACCAACGCTAGAATAATTATTTACACCCTTTCCGCCTGTACTAAATAAAAGTTCCCACTTAAATTTTATAATTTAGGTAATTTATAATAAAAATTTTGTTAAGTCCGTTCTAAATGATATATGGAGTTGTGAATATTAAGTCTATGTTGGTACCAGAAACGTAATTTACAATGATTTGAGATCCCACAGCGTGACAGTTTTAGCTTAATTTTATTTATTAGTCGTATATTACGTTTTGTAGATATCCCTTACGAACCCGTCATGTTATATTTAATTGTTTACGGTCCTTTTGGGTAAATAAATTTCAATATTTGGTACTATTTTCAATTTTAATACTGTTGAAATATCCTTTTTTATTTTTCTCTGGCATAATTCCGTGCGTGGTTTATTTACTTATTTAATATCTGAAGTTAACATGCGATCAAAAAAACATTTCTAGTAGACCACGCCTTATTTTGAGGTTATGTTACCAAGTTTCAGAAGGCATTTTACTTTGTACGTTTCACATCGAAATTGGTTATAAAAGCAATTAGAAGTACGCAACGAACGACAAACTACTATTTTAACCACTAATATCTGCTGAATCGTAAAAATAAACTAGTGAAACTTCGGTAATATAACCTCAATATCGTAGTGACAGTTAGCATTTAGCCACAATGACGTATGATTGGCCAAATCATGGTGGTAAGTTTTTAATGATCACATAGTATTACCGTATATTAAAATTTTACGGTAGTGTAAAGGGCTTGAATATTGGAAAAAAGGTGTTACATTTGAGTACTTGGAACACGAGTTAGTTAATGTGATTCATACATCGAATTTCCTTAATAATTTAAATGAAGTTTCATGCTTTAATTTTTTGAAAATCACACTGTCCGACTCATATTTCCTAACATTATGTGTTACGTGTTGTAATCGTTGGTTTAGCCTTTATAATACAAAATGAAATACATTTGTATGCTCTGTCCCTATTAAGGAATCCTTTTTTGGTTTTAATCAGGCTCTCGAGATTTTTCTGGTTAATAAGATAATAGACTATATAACGAATTGTAAAGATTTGCACTCGCTTGATATAAATCTTCTTTTTTTCTTTATTAGAAACGTCTCCCGTTGTAAATGAAGTTGTTAAAGTTGTGAAAGATCTGATTTCTTCTTTTCCTGTGTAAAATTATCTGTGATTCAGCTCCCCCGAATGCGAAGCTTTGCAATACCGTCCTCTGCTCTAAAGCGCAATTTCCGGTCGGTAGTAAAACGGAATCAACTAAAATAAGCATCTACTTAGGGCAAGTTAGATCTGTTAACATCGGGACATTCATTTCGTTTTGTAACAGTTGGTCTTGTCGGATATTATCACGTCTATTAGAAAAACTTCACTTAATATTCCGGAATTTTTGCAAGGGAAATTTCCCCGTAGATCGAGATCTCGTCGAGATTCAGCCACATAACTTCTTGGGTGATTCTATGCTCCATGGCGCGCGTAACTTGATTATGCTAACAGACATTTCCCAATATCCCGGTTCATATGTGATGGAGTTAGCCAACGACCTCGGAGGCAAGCTGACGTTTTATTTGGTATCGGAAGACGTTTTCCAAACGTGAAATCTTTATATTCACAAAATTTTTCTAGTGTGTTTTACTTGGGTTTTCCGCCTTTATGATAATTTCTAATTCGGACCTTTGAATAACCTTGAACGATTCAGAACCCTTCATTTCCATTTTGTTATCTTGTTGCCCACCTTTTTTAATGTTATCTTGCTTTTATGATTAAATTACGTTTCAGCGTTCGGTGAAGAATTTCAAAGTTTGGATCTAAGTCCATAGTAAATCTACCTAATACCTATACGTTATCAAGTAACCAAGTATTAATAGCTGAATTTCCCATACTACCACCTTGAACTTTCAACAAAGTGGGCTAGTATAACAAACTTTGGAGTTGTTGAAAATTTAGGCCTTGTTAGGAAATTTAGTGATGTTAAGATTCGACATTAAGTAAAGTTAATAATAGATTTTATTTTAACAACGAAAACATTCAAACGTTGGCTTTTCCATGTTCTTACCAGTAAGTCCCCTTTTCATTTATCTAAAATGCGTAAGTGCTTTTTATCCAGGAAAATATACCTAAACTGAAATTTACCTTTTATAAAAAAAACAAATAAAATTGTCTGAAAAATCTTTTGACACAAGCGATGGCAGTCTTTTAGTTTTAAGGTTAATTCGGAAGATTTTTATTGCAAAAATTACTTAAAAGTCTATTTACTAAGTATTAAGTTTAGTTCATTTAAACTACTTTCAGTCTGATTAATTAAAAATATTATCCGAATTTTTAAATCCAAAACATGCTAAATACAAAATTCAAACTAATAATTAAGAGGGTATTATATTATAATTTCAGTATTTTGACCCTGCAAATTTTTTCCGGTGTAATTTAAGCAAATGGGGGTTTTGTAGTAGGGTTATCTGCTCTACGCTTTATAAACAGGTTACTTGAATAAACATCCCGAAAATTTAATCATACCATGATTTTTAGGTCCATTTATTCTGTTTTATCCTGAAACGAAATAATATTATTATTAATGTTTTGTTGACTACGAATTTTTTTAAATGAAAGACGAACACAATTTTAGTAACTTTTAAATATTGCCATTCATAATTACTAATTAATTCCTTTCCCAAGAATTTTTTTTAAAGCAGCTGGTTAGCAAAAATATGTGAACTTTGACCTTTTGATTTAATGAGTTCTAAAAACTTGCTTAAAATGAACCTTTAGATTATTGTGAAGTCGAATATTAACTTGTGATTTTCAATCGAATAAGCTTTGATTAATTTAAAAGATTTTTGTATAATTTATTATTAATTAGTTTCTATAATTATTCAACCAAAAACTTTCTCACCTCTGTAATAAAACTTGTATCCATCTTAAACAAAATAAGATTGATACCCTTCGTTTCCAAGTTTCCTTCCTTGCTCTTATAGGAAGTCTCAGTTTTTGGAACTTATTGAAAGGGTAAGGATTATAATGTGTCGTATCATTGAATCATATATAACAACTACACCTTTGATAGTCTATTCAATTCCCATAGCATCGATTATTTTCTAGAGTATATTTACCGATACATAAAAATAACATAAAGCCCACAAAAAACGGCGTTCGCTTAGGATATCGTATTACAATCCATCATGCGGCAGGGCTTATTTTATTTAGTGGTTGTAGAAGTAATGGAAAACTCGATACTGAAACCCCAAGGGACCAAAAGCTGACGCCGTGTTTTAAACAACCAATAAAATAAGTAATGTATTGACCTACTCGACATTTTTAAAATTAAAATATGTATTACAAGTGATTCCATGAGACATTTCTGGGCTTTCATAAAATAAGATACCGGAACGTTAATTTAACAGACAATAACATTTACACCTTTTGGTGATGATCTAAAGTGAAACCTCTTTATTTGTAATGTATTCCTTCGTTTTTGACAAAGCCGATTTACAGGCGTATACTGAAAGATTGTTGTAATGTATATTAATTTGTGATATCATTACTTTGTAGATGTAACCTATGATCAAAAGTAAGTCAAAATTTTTTTAATAAACTCGTTTCACCAAATGCATTCTTTCCAAAATATTAAGCTTTAATATGGCACACTTTTAAAGAAATCTAAAAAACTATTATCGAATAGTTGATGTTTCTTTGAAATGTGAATATTGTAATCAAAATTACTTAGTACCTAACGTTGTTGATAAATTTGACGGAAGTAAGTCAATTGAAATTGAAGCTCAATAATATAATATGTATAATAATAAAGTATCCACTTATTTTAGTAATACCTTGTATAAAGAAATATCAGAAATTCCGAAAGTTCGCTACAAGAAAATCCAAATACAGTCAAAACAACCCCAAATTAAAAATCTTGAAGCATTAAACGACTGCGAAAAAGTTATGATTATTGAATTTACTTTGTCATAAGAATTTCTTAGCCTCTTCCAGTCTGATTTGAATTTTCATGTTAGATTAGGGTGAAATAATAAAGTCCTCGGTGATCATTTAACAAAAAACTTGGCAAGCATATTCCTCCGTCCATAGTATTTTTTTGTTATTTTCAGCTACTGAATTTGTAAGCTAACCTGAGAAATATTGCGAACGCCTTGTTAGTATATGAATATTTTGCTTGAAATTTTAATTAAGATTCCCTGGGCTTCAACTTGGGCTGTTAGGTACCCTTTATTTAATAATAAATTAATCTGTTAGCAAAAACACGGTGTCGGAAAATCCAATGTGTAACTTTGATATAATTTTATTACACAGTTATCTGCTGTTGGATTAAATAAATCATTGCCTGATTTATTGGTTAATAATTTACGTTTAACCTAAAGCTAAATCAATAATTATTGAAAATATCAACATGAAATTACTTGAAATTAATTCAAGTGACAAATTTCGGATTTCAACAGTAAAATTTATTATTTATAGGCATTATTATAGGAATTAATGCTGCCGTAGAAGATACTCTTGACACATAAGTTGGTGTTAAATTCAAATTTCAATCTTGAGCCTTAAGAAGACCCAAACGTTTTAAAGGAAATTTTGTAGGCAATATAAGTACTGATAACAAACGTTTTTTGGTTACTTTGACAATTTATTAAGCCAAAGTTTCTCTACTGGCATGCCATTTCATGTCCCTCCTTTAACATTACCAACTTTACACCTCTATGCTGAAAGAATAAAGTCCATGAAAGGGTTTTCGCCATTTATTTAAGCAAATTAGCCACACATTCAGGCAAAGCCCTGATCTTTGTGTCGAGTTTATTTATGTATTTGTTTTTATAAGAAAACGCAATAACTTCTGAATAAACAAAATTTTGCAATAAATAATAGTAATTTCGCTCCGAATTTCATTAAAACAGGTGCTAATATTCCTCTGTTCACGTTCGAAATTTGCAACATAGTTAAATAATATTAATCATAGTTGACCAACTGTTGGAGTTTCAAATGTGAACTCGAATTAAATTGCAAATTATTATAACAGGACAGTAAGCCCTTATAGACCAATCTGTCATTTAAGTGTTAATCGTTTCCTCAGGGGTTAATCCCTGAAACTTGCATTAATTAGAAATTTACAAGTTGCAAGTATGACTTTAGCATTACGTAAAATATACCAGTGAACTTACTAAGTGGTCTTACCGCAACTTCGCTTCGAAGTTTATGAGCATTTGTAAGCTTCATCCAGTTGATTATTGCTAAAACTTGGTGTTTAATAAACACACATGTTTTGTGTTTACTTACATATTTAGTATTTTTTTTTTTTTCAAAAAGCGCAGATTTTGTGGCAACATTTGTATGCACAATTTTTGAACAGACAACTGAATTTAATGTGTGTCCAACAAATACATATGCCGAGTAGTCGAACATAGTTCTGAATTTAATTTACAATTCATAGAAATATAAATATTTCGATAAAGTAACTCAAATGTCGGGATATTATTAATCAAACGGCAAGAATTGAAAAAATATATTGTTTAGGCTTATTGGAAATTTATAATAATGCTAAAAACGTACTGTCAGATCCAGAGGGTTGAAACGTTTAAGCCTCTTCGGGTTTGGGGCTGTCGGTATATCGACTGCTAGGTTGTTTGGGCGGGTTCTGATACGGCTTTGATATCTGGTACTATGTTCTTCTATGGTGTCCTTAACAGTAGGCATATTGAGGTCTCTGTGGATTATTTGGTTCGGCACATACCAAGGAGGTTTGGTTATTAATCTCAAAGTCTTGGACTGAAAGCACTGTATTTTGGCAATGCTCGACTCGCTTGCTGTTCCCCATAATTGAATGCCATAGCACCAGATGGGTTTGATTGCTTGCTACTTTATACACACAATTTATTTTCAAGAGATAATTGTGAGTTTGGTTCAACTAACCAGGGGTTAAACCTAATTATAATCTTTTAAAGCAAATATGTTTTGCCTATGTCAGACGTCTGTCAAGATGGATTCCTAGATATTTAACCTAATCTTTTTGGGGTAGTGGATTTCCGTTAAGGTGAGCTGGAAGACAAGTAGGTTTTTTGATAGTAAAGGTGATCTGAGTTGATTTTTGTGAATTTGGTTTAATACGCATAGTACCATTCACCTTTCCAAAAGGTTCAGGAAGCTATGTCTGCATTGGGTTGGGAAGCCAATATTGTCGTATCGTTCGCGAAGGTTGCTAGGGTCCTGTTTCTGGTTGTTGGCAAGTCCACACTAAAAATTAGGTATAAAATTGGACCAATTACGCTTCCTTGCGGGACACCAGATGTTATGGATAGAAGAGCTTAGGTGGAGTCTAGTATCTTTCCGCGTGGTATGACTTAATTGTTAGGAAAATAAAAGGGCTCAAACATGAAGGGAAAAAGTAATCAATTGTACTATTTTGTTGTCACTATAATTAGGTTCTGATTAAAATTGTAAGTAATGACAGCAAATTATGTCGTATATGAACACTTTGTTAGAAGAGTAATTAACCTGAAGTAACGCGAATATCTTGCCACTTAATAACTTAACAGATTTCGCTGATTAAGATAGTCACAAACTAAATCGCAGCCTGAGAATTATTTCCCGGATTATTCCTTTATAACTTGTCGCAGGACTTTAAGAACGTTATTAATGACAAAGCATTTGAACCCCGCGTAATGTTCAGAAAATAGTTCCGAATAAAGAGGATTTCTTAACACTGCAGTAACAGTAACTTGTGTTAATATCGGTAATTATTAATAACGAAGTAAAATTTTCTATTGTACAGCAATAATTTATACTACTTAGTTGGAAAATTGTGGAGGTCATAAGGAAAACAGTTAAATTTAATTGTGTACTTTAAAATAAAAATCGTTCGGTTTAACGAGAAAATAATAGCTTTTCAGTTAATTATTTACTCAGTTATTTTTATAATAATACTGTAAAACTTTCGTGTTAACAATAAAGATACGTGGGTAAAAACTTCTCGACCTTTCTATTAAGGAAAATTACAGTCGCTAATGAATAATGTAAAAACTTAAATGAATTTTAAAATAAAATCGATATTCATACATTATGGTAATGACAGCTTGTCTAATTCTCGGTTTATTCCTAATAAATAATTAGAACCGTTATTAACTATTATTTTCTCGGTTAGTTTCTGTAACTGACATTTAAACTTTATCAGGAAAAAATTAAACCTGGATGTATAATTTAAGAGGATGCATTAATTTTATTTATACTTTAAAATATCAAATTTCAACAAAATTCAAAATAATATGCTAGTATGATAGCGCAAAGCAAAACAAAGAGTGCAGGTTTGGGTTTAGCAAGGGTTTATTTTCACAGGTAACACATTTTATAATGCATTGTAAAGCTTAATTTTTAGTGATTTTATTTCATAATGTGCTTAACTTTTTTCGTTTATTTAGGTTTCCCATTATCTCTTCCTGAATACACATAAAACTACATTTCTGTATTTCTGCTTGCTCACCTATTGATCCACCGTACTACAAACAAAGAGGTAACGTAGCAACATGAAGTGCTAGCAGTTTTAGGCTTTATTAAAAAAAAGTGTATTATCGACAGAATATAATGGGAATAATGTTTTCGATTTGGAACTAAAGCGTTTTTTTGTTGTTCTTGTTTTAATTAAACTTTGTGATAATGGTAGTTAGATAAGAAACTATTGGAAAAACTTAAAAGCACCTTTGCTTTATTAGCTTTTGTAATTATAAATTAATTAAACTAATTCAATTGGTTTTTTATTTTATTAATATTGACAACGAATTATTTTCAAACAGAAAATTTAAGGGATTTTTTTCCTAAAATATTTATTCCAGGTTTAACATTTAGTTATTACAAAAATTGATATTTTTAGTACATATGTATGTAGGTGACTATGGTTAAATATACTGCGTGGACAACAAAAAATAATTGCTGCATTTAAGTACATTCAACATTATACGTAGTAATAATTTTTGGTTTCTATAATGGATATTGTCGCTTTTTTATTTTATTTCTAAAATTTAAACCATTTGTTGGCGTAAATTCAAATTTATATCTTCATTAATGCTTAACTGCAATTACAACCAGGGGATACCTGGTGGTCGATATTCAATGCACGTGCTCGGCTACCCTCTGCGCACGTGCACTAAAGATAACCTAGTATTTATCCTATGACTTGCGCTTTATTTGATGAGGGATTTCTGGAAAACATCGATTTAAGGTATTCGGAAAACGTACGTGGCTTTCTTGAATTTATGGTTAGTTATGTGTTACTTAGAAGCAATTATTGTTGCTAATGTTCTTATAGTCTCCTACGTCTAATACCGAAGCTCAGAGGCAACCCTCCATACCACATACCACATAAAATAGATTTTTCAAATAAACATACTTGCTAATATAATATGCTAATAAAATAACTGCAACGTTTTGGAATACTACAAGAAAAAAATTAAATTAAAGTAACGTAATACGTATAACATACATAATCTCTTTAGACCAGTGGTTCCACGAAATAAATTTAGGGTTCCGCGAGTCAAATTTTCGGAGAATATTGAAGTCTAAAAACTACATTTTTCTTATTAATTTTTTATTTCATAACGTTTTTGTATAATTATTTTATTTTGTATTGTACAATTTGTATTTTGTATAATTATTTACTGCATCTCTTGTGCATCGTACGTATAAGGTTGGATAAATTATTTGTAGATAATTATTGTTTTATTTAATGCCAAGTTAAAATTAGGATGTTTCTAGATATGGCAAGGGTTCCACGGTATGTGGAATATTAATTGTATAATGGTTCCGCGGAAAAATAAGTTAGGGAACCACTGCTTTAGACCACAGTGCTGCAGTGTTGCCAAGTGTGGCGATAAATTCCAATTCGGCCATTTTCATTATAGGAAAAAGTACAACATCGTCTTATGGGCTACTGATGATTTGTTTTAACAATTATTACGATTGAACAACCGATTTTTATTTACGATTCCATAAAGTAAAAGTATTTTCCCAAATGAGTGAATCCTTAAAAATTTAATCTACGTATAAATTAATTAAAATACTCATTCAATATCATTGGTATAAACTTATAAAGTATAAGCAATTACCCTGTGGAAAAATACAGAAAAATTGTAGTGAAATTCCCTCTCCCTGGACAGATTTAACTCTTCAAATGCCAACATAGTTAGTCTAATACTGGTCTTTAACGGTAGGAAAACCAAAGGTCTCGAGCTCGATCCCAACTGAGGTCGGATGAGAGCTTTTAATGTGGAAAAACTCTTTCTTTTGAACATGGTGTAAAACAGTAGATCTCGTGCCAATACTATGTTTGACATGATAAAGTTTCCTTCAGGGCTTGGAGGTCTAGTTAGGTTGTTAGGTATGTATGAATGTAATCGTTTAACCTCTTATACCTTTCGGTGTTGAGGCTGGTGCGTTATGTGATCTTGCAGATTTTACTGTGAGAACTTGTCAAATCAAGTATCAAACCTGACGACTTTTGACTATTGGCAATCCCAGTTAGCATTTCCTTATTATTTCGTCCATAAACAATACAAATAACACCACCTTGTCTCAAAGCCTTCTCTTGTTTTAAATTCTTCACATCTGTTGTTGTTGCTGATATAATTTCTAGTGCACTTGTAATATAAACTTTTTATTACCCTGCGCAGTTTTGGCCTTATTCCTCTCCTGTTTAGACTTTCCCACACTTTCTTTCTTGGTACCTTGGTCGAGTGCTTTCTTTAAATCGAGGAAGGTCAAGAAAGTGTTTTTGTTGTGCTTGAGTCTTTTGCTGAGTTTGAGTTTTGAGGTTTCAGAATATCGAATCTGAAGGTGTAAATAATGAAGAAACAAAACAGTAAATACAGAAAACTTAGTATTAACAACGCAAAAGATTGGCGTTTTCAAATTTTATGTATAATACAGTGTGTCCCCGGATGAAACGAACTATACTTGTAAACTTCCTTATTTTGCATTTTAGGAAGAACAGTTATTCTTCATAAAAAGTTTTGCTTCATCTAGCAAGTCCTCAGCCACTACCAAAATTTCGAAATAACATACAGGGTGGTTAGAAAACGAGACAACGTGAAATTTGGTTAAGAATAAAGTACCTTTTATTTGAAAGGAAAGTATAAGTATTACTGGGAAAAGATGTTTGAAATTTCAATAGAAGCTCATATATCTAATCTGAACGTTGTATCTCAAAGTTGATTTTTTTATCTTTATTAAGATAAATAAGTAATAGGTATAAATTTTGCCAACACCTTATCGCAGTTATCTAATGAAAACAAATGCAACTGAGAATTTACTCAAATGATTGATTTCATGTCAACTAATCGTTAGTCAATGTTTGAATTATGTTGTATTGTAAAACTTGTGTAATAAATTGTAACCACCCTGTATGTTATTTCGAAGTTTTGGTAGTAGTAATTGGAATGGTAACAATTAAATGTTATTAAATTTAAAACCCTTCCATTTTTTACTAATCACAAATAATAACACAAAAAAATTATTTTCTATTGGTCTATCTGTTGATCTACTCAACACATTTATTAAAATGATAATTGCTGAAACTTTCGTTTGAAAATAACAATTTGTACAATTTAATCGAGAGAATATTTGATTTTTTAAATAGAGATTTTTATTTCGTAGCAATTTTATTAATATCAATTCTACGTAAGAAATACTATTATCGAGGGATTTGTAATTTTTATTTAATAAACCATGCCAGGGTGGCGCAGTGGTAGAGCTTCACGCTAGCGTTACATTAGTCCTTGGTTCGAATCTCCCGATGGGCAGGATTTTCCTGCAGTCTGGTGGTCGGTATCGCAACCATTCGTCGTTGGGCACCAAATTAACGACACTCTCCTCCGATTACAAGTCTAAGAGCGAAATTAACAAGGTCCTACACACTATACACATGATGCAATATGTAGGTATTAAACGGCGGCGCACCAATCACGTAATCCGCAGTCAGGCCGGATTGTACATTGCTAACACACCAGCCTCGACAACGAAAGGTAACAAAGGTTACAGATACAGAGAGGGAGATTTAATAAACCATATGGCCGGTTTTGGGTAGTAGTAAATAGCAAAGTTTCCTTGTAAACCAAAAGTTGCGTGTTCGATCCCGGTTGAGGTCAGGTAAGATATTGAGATATTTGGAACATTTACTGTATTACGGATTTGAGCTATTGGTACGATAAAGATCCATTCCAGGGTGGAAGCCCTTTGGATTCGGAAAAATTCAAGTCAGGCATTGCGAAATTACCATAGCAGTCGATGTGCGTTGGCATCCTTAGCACACGCAAGCCTAGATCTTGCCCAATTGATAAATAAATAAGCAAATTATTTGTTTGATGATAGTATAAGTAGTCAATCAGTTGCTCACTGTTTAAATCACAGATCCGTTTACAGCTTGTTATTTACAAAAAATATTAAGCACAAGAAAATTCAGAGTGAAAGCCAAGTTACTTGGTATTTCCTATCCTACAAAACCATTCAGGGCAAAATTATCTTTTCCACCTTTTAAGGTCCAATTTTAACTTAAGGTGAAATCAACAAGTAATTAATTTTTCCATCATAGCAAAATTAACTCTTTTCACTCCACTTCTGTTGCTGTATAACTGTTAAATTTCAATTACATCCGCCGTTTTCCCTAATTTTTGCCAAAACAAAAGAAAACATAAAACTCAAAGAGGTATAAATTAAAATTCAGTTTACATGTAATTAACTCAATTAAATCTAAAGTCGGCAATTAATGGCTTATCAGATTTCTCGTGAATCTCGAGGGTACACGGCACACATTTCTCAAAATCCTCCGAAAATTTTATGAGGGCTATACGTACCTGTATGTAAAATTCCTGTTACCCATGCATACGTATATTTCGTAAGTGTTACAGACCTTCATTAATATAAAGCGATATGAGGTTGCGGTCGGTATTTCAGCATTATATGCTTACCAGAGTACCTACCACTTGAAATATTGAGTAGCGAGCAGGAAATACACTAAGTGAAAATAAAATCTGTATTAAATTAGTAGGGAGTTTAAGAATTTTCTTTAATTTTGTTTTTGGTAACATTGTTATTTATGTTAAGCGAAACATTTTTGTAAGTAAAGCATTTTAGTTATCTAATAATGTTTTATTAACCCTTAATACATTTTATTTTTAATTCTAAACTGACCATTTGCTGTATTTTGAAATAGGACTTAGAATTAAATAGGTCAAATAACTTTTTATAATATTAACCAAAACCTTAAGTACTTAATCCCTATTTTCGTGCTTAGGTTTCATATTAAAAAAAAAAGATTTTGCCAATTTTCCAAAGTTTATAAGACATAAAAAAGTTAAGAACCATATTAAGGAAGTAAATTGATAAATTAGAACTGGATTCTACTTTTAAAGAAGAAAGTTAAAACTTTAGGTGAGAAGTCAGTTTTAGGCGTCCCTTTTAAAGAACGAAGGTATTGCCCGAGGCGAAAGGATCTCAAAGCGCGAGTTGCTCTGCATTTCTAGAATTAACACGTTTTTGTATTTTCATGTTGTGTACTTTGAAAACACCTTAAAATAGGTGAATGTTTTGATAACGAAATGTAAGTTATTTTAAATTTTAACGATTCTGAATGTAACGGAGTTTCAAATCAAATTCAGAATTAAACTAGGATAACTGAAAAGGATTAATGTAAGTAAGGAAGAATCTAAAAGTAAAATTTGTGTTTACAGAAAATTACAGTTGCTACAAATACAAATAATTTCGGAAAATATCCTAGGATGCTAGGATAATAAATTATTAACAAAAAATAAAATATCGGATTTTTACAGTAAGTAATTTAAGAAGGGAATTTAAATATTGTAGAAATTTTTTGAGTTAGAATTTTAAATTTTAGAAAGTGATAAACTCGCAATCTAAGACTCTATTTGTAATCCTAATCAATAACTTCACAATTTAAATGTTAGTTATTCAGGTTATTCTGCTGACAATTTCGCATTTCCCAACTACCATGGGAGTAATAATTGGCGAGTAACAAGTTAATAACTATCAAAATGACATTCTGTGCGCCAGTGATTCGAATAAAATTAAGATTTAAACGTATCACAATTTTATATTCACCTGGTGCAAAATTAAATTTGTCAACCAGCCACCTTATTTTTAACTGTAAAATAGTACTCAAAGTTGTTAACCAAGAGAGATCAGAATGAAGGGCTTATGAAACCATTTAGAAAGTAAAATTCTTAAATTTAAAAATGTTTAAATTATGTAACAAGACATTCCGTCCTTTACTTGCTTGTTTTATTATTTATTTGTAAGAACAGTTTCATTAGTAATAAATATAATGAAAACATAACACCTGGAAATCTGCTACAATTTCATAACCATGATTGCTTTCCTTTATCAATTAAAAGTTTAGGGATAAGTTTAAGCTCTTAGTCTGAAACCATAGATTAAATTCAAAATTTGATAATTAAATTTCAATTTTCTAAGGTTTATATTGTAGGAATCTCAAGTTTATAATTTAAATTTTAAACTTAATTCTTTCGAAGCCCTAACGACATAATTTTCAAACGATATTGAGTTTTGGGTGGTTTTTATATCGAGCAAAAAAAAACACACACAGCGAACGTTTACTACTGTCGCTTTTCTTTTTCCTTTACTCCCTTTAATTTTCTGGGTCATATATTGTCCTTTTTGTGTGTATTACAATGCATTTTTGGTTAGATGAAATATTTTTATAACATGCTTTACGATATGAGTTGCCCTTTCTGTAATAAAATCTCTATCCGATAATATAAGCCCCTGGCCAATTTTTTCTTAGCTAGGCTTCTTTTGTACGGAATTAGAAAGTATAACTGTAATTTTCAATTTAGCTTGTGTTTAATCTTAATAATTAACAAAAAGCGATGGCATAAATTACTATCAAAAAAACAATACTCGTAATTTTAAGTTTAGGCTACTTTTTAGATAAATTTGTGTTTTAGTAGGTAACTTTTAGCTTTATAGCAAAGTAAACAAAGCATATTTTAATTAGAAACTTAGAAAGAATAAAGACTACGTTGTTATTTTCAGCTAAAAACGTATACAAATTTTCCTTTCGGTGAGAAAATTATGTATTTTTAGCATATTTTAAATAGATGAAACGTGTTCTCTCGGAAGTTTACCTAGTTCAGTGTTATTACTACCAAAGTTAAGCGTTTGTGATTTGAGATAACACACGTTAGCGTAACGCTTGCAGCGGTATTGCTCTACGCTATTGTTTCAACGTCTGCTTGTATTGAATCAAGAATGAAACAATGTAAAAATGATATTCTACTTACTTGCGGAACGTTGATAGCATTTCTTAAGAAATTCAATATATCATTTTCTATTTATTGTATCATTTCCGTTGCAAACATTGATAGAAAGTCGATAATACGTCATTCTGCGCTCTTGTATACATTCGTAGTTTAAATTTAATTTTAATTTAACCAAGCACACCTGCAAACAATTTTGTTGCAAATTAAAAATGTACCTACAGCTTTTATTATAAATCTGAACAAGTTGCAACTTTGCACTGAATGTAATTCATTTCTTTAAAATTTTCTACATTTAATTATACGTTTTAAAAGGCAATTTTAGTAATTAATTTTCGAGTTCGAGCATTTCAAAATTAAAATAAAAAACTCATATTCTAAAAATTGTAAACCAAACAATATTTGCGCAATAAAAATCACGTATGTAGTTTCCCCAAAAGAAAAAGTAAAACAAATAACTCTTTGTGGATCGGAAATTGAAATATATGTTTTTGGTGTTTTATGTGGACGAGTTAAAATTTCCCAGTTTGAGTTATATTACGATTTTATACTGTTTGCAGTGTTCTTAAAAATACCAAGCAGAAAGTGTTGTTATTGGAAATGCGTTCACAAATACAACTGCAAATGGCCTTTATAACATTCTAAGAATTCTCTCGCCAAAAAGGTGCAGTAAAAGGTAGGAGTGGATTTCAATAAGTTATAGCTATTAAGACAACAAGTGTTTTATAGAAGGTTTAAAAATCAAGGTCGTAGTTCAAATCCGAGCGAACGAAGTGAGCCGAGGATTTGATAGACCGAGATTTTTAAACTATAAAACACGAGTTGTCTTCAAGATTTTTTCTAACACTAATATCAGACATTTTTTTCCCTAATATATTATTAGAAATTTTAATAAATTATTGTATTAGAGACGCGTCGTAATGCACAAAATGCGCAGATTGCTAGGCAACGACGTATTTAAAGGCCTATAAAATACGTTGTTATTGACGACGTATTTTATAGAGAAAGCGTATTTTAAAGGAAACATAACAAGTGAGCTCTTATGCACCATAGAAACAGTATAAGATATTAGTGTTAGAAAAACATTTTATTTTATCTCGTGCCTCCTTCAATTTTCCGGAGTAGGCAACACACAAGATTTGGCATGGTAATTTTTCAGTTAAAGTACATATTTCCTGTGGACAAATAAGTATATGAATTAAAGCTCAAAACTTAATGACTTTTCAAAGCATTCGTAATTTGCAGCTATTAAAAAAAATGAAAATGATTTTAATTGCGAAGTCAACTATGCGTTGTAAGCTGTTGCCTACTCTGGAAGATTAAGAGAACGTCAGATAAAAATGAACATACAACAAATATGTGTAAAAATTTTATTTTTCTGTTATTTACTTCTAAGATTAAACGATGCTTTTATAAGTTAACGGCTAACGGCTCAAATAAAACAGTAAAAATGTAGGAGAGAGCTTTAATTTTTCAAACATTACATTTTCGTTGCTGTAATAAATTCTTTTACTTTTGTAAGTTTAGAAAATTGTCGCAGAGGGAATTTTCGACCTTTCCACCGAATATATTTTCAAAATTTTATCGTTTAAATGCTTTTAACGCAAAAACCACAACGTTAAATTTTGTGTGAATATTGCCAATAATGCCAATAATAGTACATTTTATTTAAAAATATTGCGCAATATTCTGTAATTACTCAAGAACACGCTTTCATATCAAATTGATGTCCTCGATCGAAAGAAGTACCAACTAAAGTTTTTCAGCTAACTGGATGGTTGGAACTTTTGTAGAAAATCGAAGGTTAACTACTGATCATGATACGAGCAAAGTAAAGTTAGTTTATAAATAAGAAAGTTTATTTGGGATAAACAAGCTTGATCTGTCTTGAGGTGAAGCTGCTCTTAGTGAAACTCTTTAATTACTTATAAACATTATGTAATACGAGTGTGTTTTTGGAAGTGAGTTGTTTAAAAGATCTTCTTTAATCTCATGACTAATTATTCAGAAACGGAACTAAAATAGGTTTGAATAAGTTTTTAAAAAATGTGAGTTCTGTTCTTAGTTCTAAGGTTACATTTATTTTATAGCAACATCCACAGTATGCATATTTGCTTTATTTATTGAGTAAGATGTAGGCTTTCGGATATCAAGCATCTCAAAGCGTTGTGAATGGCATGACCATAAGCTCATTAGCAGGAGCCAATCAAATTATTGGTGTTCTTCGCAAAACAAAATGAAATAAAAAATTAGTATTCTTACATCATTCATTACAATCTACCGCCCTAGAAGGGGCACCCCCCCTTTGGATCAGCTTCTGGTCATCAACACTATCCATTCCAACTAAGCTTTTCTAAATTTAGAGAATTTCTGCTCTGGTTAGGAATCCAATAAAGAACTTCTATATATTTCGACATTAACACTTTACAGGTTTTAAACTCCTCGTTTAATGATTGATCAACTTTTCAATTCTCATTCTTTTGGATTTTGCTCCATAGTGACTGACACTTTAAGTTATTTCTGATTGATTGATTATCTGTCCGATTTAAGCCGTTTAAAGCAGTATATGCTGGCGAGTTTTCTTCATATACCGCTTCTTTCCTTGAATTTTGTCAAATTACGAAGTTTTACACATCAGGGTACGTTCATTTTGCTAATATGTAAATCGATACTTTTTAAGATGTCATGGCATCTGGAAATTGTCCGTCACATCTGTTTTGCGTGGTTAGGTGTATTACTTAATAATTCGTCCTCGTAACTGCATATAATTTCGACTGCTGCGAATTATTTAAGTGGAAGTTAAACTTGTATCTTTTCATATTTCGATTGGGCAGGTTACTTAAGATAAGAAAACAGTTGTTATTGTTATAGATTGTACTATGAAATTAACATTTAAATTTATAATAATAATACAGTTGTACTGGTCTCGTAGACGCATAATTTCAAATCTTTTTATTATTCTTTTCCATTTTATTCTGTCCTTAGCCTTCTCTTACTACTACTCCACGCCCACGCCCACTTGTGACAGATCTTCTTTCACTGCTGTCAACTTTTTCTTTCCTCCCTCTCATGCCGTAAGTACTTTCCTAGCGAGTCTATTATCCCTGCAACATGTCCCAGTCATCTTATTCTCTGTACTTTTGTTGTTTGTCTGATACTTGGTTTTTTATATAGTTCCATGATTTCTCGGTTTGATCTTGTTCTCCATCCCACGCCCTCTACTTCTAGTCCTCCAAATATTTTTCGCAGTATTTTCCTCTCTCATAGTCTCGTTTCTTCTTGCTTAGTAAGAATCCAAGTTTCGCATCTAAGAACACAGTCGATTGTAGTATCATCCCATATATTCTTAACTTTGCTTTTCGGGATACATTTTTTGATTTTATTAAGCTTGTAAGCGCTCGTAGTACTCTGTTGCCTTTTACTAATATTTTTTTAATTCTGTTTTCTCTTGGTAAGTGTTCGTTATTGGCACTCCTAGATAGACGAACTGTGTTGCTTTCTCGAAATTATATTCTTCTATTTAATTTGATTTGTCTCTTGTGTGGATATTGTTTTCATGTCCATGTACTCTGACTTGTCTTCGTTTATAGTTAGTCCATAGTCTCTTGCTTTACTCCCTTAATTTCTTAAACATTTTCTCCAACTCCTTTCTTCTTCTCGTCATCAGCATAAGCTACGCATTGTTGTCTGTTGTTGTACGTATATTATAGATACCATTGTTACAGAAAAATACAATTAAATAATAGGTAAATATTATTTTAAATATTTGTTATGATGGGTGTTACTGTTGAATATATTACAAAAATTACATTTTCCCAATTGTCATTATACGTGAAAAAATTGAAATAAAAAATAAAGGTCGATGTACTCCAGATGTTATTATTCATGAAACCGCAGTTAGTAAAAACAAAATAGTTATTTATGTATCAAGGGCGTAAGGGAAGCGATTTTAGCCAGCAGCGTGAATAACACGCTAAGGGCTAAAGTCGCTTATTACGCCTGTGGTACATACAATATTTTTTGCACGGACAGATATTTTATTTAAATTGTTTGATTTCTAATTTCTAATAAAATTCTTCTAGCATTTTTAAAAATGTCAAATAGATGCATTCACGGCAAGAGTGATTTTACAAGTTATATAAAAATTGTTTTGTAACTAAGGTAATCTATTTATTTTTGTGATATTATAAATTAATTTGTTACGCCCTTCTTCGCGGGAGTGCAAAAAATATATTAGATCTTTTAACAAGGACTGGGCAAGGACAACCACGAGCCGCCACTGATACTGTTGCTACTATCTTGTAAACTACAGCCAGCAGTGCTATCCCTCGATAATTATCGCAGACAGTGCTATCACCTTTCGTATGTATGGGACACAGAACGGCCGCCTTCCATACATCCCGCATATTCGCTTCTCACCATATTCTTTGTACCAACTGAGCAATCCTTTTCTGTCCCACCTTTTTTCAAAAATTCTGCAGCTTTTATTATTTTGTAATTTTCCTATTACATCTATTATTTCTTCTTTAGATGGTTCTTCGATTATGGTCTGTGTTTGCAGTTCCTCTTCTGCATCTTCTTCTTCTTCCTCTGTTTTCCCTTCTAATAGCTCTTCGTACCATCTATCTAATGTTCCTTCCCTCTCTGCTATTAGTATGCAGTCATTCTTTATGCATATGTATTGTGTTTTCCATGTATAGCCTTGTTTGTTTTTCTTTACTTTCTGGTAAAAATTTCTTATATTTTTTGTAGTTTCTTCTCCATACATTCAACATTTAAATTAACACATTAATTTAATGGAAAAATGTGTTATCAGTTTGGAAAGGATACAGTGTAACTCAATGACGTCGGTCTTTGTATCTTTGTATCTACCCAATTCTTTTTATCTTTAGCTTTAATTTTCCAGTTGCTTCTAATTTGATTTAATTGTTAAAAAACGCCCAAATTAAATATTATCCCAATTAACTCCCAGTTTAGTGTTTAGTAGTTATGGCTCGTCTCTATTTTTAAGTTATAAAACCATCATATAGTTAGTGATGTATCAATTTTACATGAATTTTTAAAATTGATAACGTTTACAATCAAAGACAAAAATATAACAGAGTTATTAGGAAAAGCTGATTCACTACCACAATTAATTAAACTTCAAAAATACACTCGGTTCAATTATTTTATACTCAAAGTTTTAAGTCTTAAAATATTTTAGAAAATTTAAAATGAAAGAAGTTTTAAAACTACTTTTTTGGTATAAATGAAAATTTTCCATGAATCGTCAACTGAAACACTCGTGTAGACCTAAAAGTGTCAGTCCTGAAACAAAAAGGGAGGTCACTACTAGGAACAGATAATAAGTTCAAGTTCAGCATATGCCTGTATTACACAACACAAACACATGACAGAAATTCGTGAGCTAAATGCGTTATTATTTTTATTATATACTAGTATATTAACTATTAAGTACGTAGCAAGTTTGTAAAGTGATTCATTATGAAACGAATAAGCTTGTGCTGAAGCCTGAAGCTTACGAGTTTCCTAATGACCCTTTACATACGACGTATACTTTTGTTTCTATGACCATAAGAAAATGAAATATGAAGAGCAAAAACATTGATATTATTTAAATAAAAATGTTGCTGCGAAATCGAGTTATTCCTTCCTGTATTCTTCGAACTGTTCACCATAGAAACATAGTCAACAGTGAGTAGTGCCATTTGCTTTACGAGCAAGTGTAATAAAATATTTTAGCAATGTAATAACACGGCCGTCCATGGAAAAATTAATATTTAACTGCTATTTAATATTAGTTACTATTTAATCAGTAGTGTCCGTGTTATTATTAAAAATTAATTAATTGTTTAAATCAATAAACTCTGATAAATATTAGCACCAGTTTAATTTTTGGACCCTAGAATATGATTAAAAGTTGTTATAAGCTTATTTAACCCTTATTTAACCTACTTTTCTCAGTTTCTCTTTACTCAAAATTTATTAAAATCGTTCATAATCGTTTTACATTTGTGTTTGCCTTGTAAAATTTAACATTATAACCCTCGTATTTCGAAGATGTAAGTACACATAATCAGAGAAATTTGTTTAAAATAAACTTCGTTCTTTATTTCTTGATTCCAAAACTTTTTCGTGCAATTTAATTCCCTACGGTCGAATATTAAAACTATATAGACTTTTTTTGTGTGCTTGTTTTAACGTAAGCGGTTTTTGTTAATAAACAGTATTCTCGCAATTAAGCGAATTAACCTAAATTTTAAACGAAGTTAATTGGCGCTTTAAATTTTTAATTTTATAAAATTACGACTAGCTAAGCCTTATGCATAATTAAACAATTTAAAAATCGAATTGTAATTTTTGTTTCCTACGCTGATTAAATTATTTTAATTTAAATTAATTATAATTTTAGTTTGTTGTTGGTGTATGAATAACCAAAACGGATTAACATGTTTATTAAACAAATTCCAATGCAATATTTTGTTCCTAGTATTGTTGAAAACATGTTTGTCCAAAGGTTAACCTTTATTTTGTATTCTAACTGAAATAAAACGATCGGTTCCGACACGGTTGTCATAGAAAAAGTTACGCTGTCAAGTACTACTAGGCCATGACGAAGGTGGAACTGCCGTGAAATACAGGTGGGCTTTAATATTTAATAGGACTGGCCCCTGAAGTCTCCCAATGAATATTTTAAAAGCTCGTAGCAAGAAACGAGTCCCTGTTGGCAAGCCCTATATCTATATTGTACTATGTTTCTGCTTCAAATAAGCTCGTGTTTGAAGCAGCATTAGAAGTGAGACTGTATAAACAGAGCGGTGACACCAAAGTTATTGATTGAAAGTAGTAAACTGAAATCAAGATAATCGCATTAGGAACTTAATCATTTTTAAGACTTTTCATTTAGTTAGTTTGCTATTACCAATTAGAATTCGATCTAGATGCAAATTACTCACTTTGTTTTAAAAACATCCCTTAACAACGCCGGAGAAATAGGTTGTAGAGGTTTAAGAAGCTTTTAGTTTCGAAATAATTGAAATTTTTAAAAATAAAAATAAAAACGACGTTTGTTTTACAAGCAAAACGTTTTGAAACGACGTAGTTATGAATAATTCTAAAACGTTAAGGAAGTTACACCTTTTCCTACATTCTTTTAAAACTCCCTTTTGAGAACCAGAAGCGAAAATAAAGAAAGGTCTCCTGCTTCATGTTAGGAAGTTGGATGAAATACTAAACCCCGTTTGGTTTCCCTTGTAAGGACAACGGTGCTGCCGTGTAAACAAATATTCTGAACTTGCTGTTCCTCCTTTCCACACATTCTGAATTTCCTCCTCTTTTATTGAAGCTTCCACAAACACGGGAATTCAGAATATGTTAGCAGTAATACAATCGAGTACGGTGAATGTATTTAATGGAAGAAAAAAGCTCAAGATCTCACAGTTTCCGATAAAACCACATATTGAATTACATATAACAATATTCCAAGTCTTGTTAAATGCAAATTAAGAATAATTTAAATAGATTAGTTCTTCTTTTTAATAGTGAATCGTAATTTCGCAGGGATCTTGCTGGATAGTTACGCACAGGTCGAAAGTTAAATTAGACACTGTTTCAAAAGGTAGAAAAACTAAAAGGAAAGCTTATATTGGGTTTACATTACCTTTACATAACTCGTGTAGTTAACTCTTCATGTAAAATCCTTTCGCATGTTTAATGACAAAGGAATGCCTTCAACTAACGAAGTGGTTTCATAGTCATAGCAGAAGTAATTATTTGTTAGCGTTGAACTATGGTAGATGTACAAAACGGCCTTTGAAAATAAAACTTAAAATTTGATACACAATTTAAGCAAGGAAATCTACTGCAATAATTATTAAACGACACGATTTCAAACAAAAATAACTAAATAAAAGGCCCACAACAATACCTTCGCTGGTCTACTGAACATGAATTGTTGTGGGTCTTTCATTTATTTATTTTTGTGAGCATACAGACTCCAATTGGTCTTTTCGTTATTGCATTCGGAAATATTTATATTTTTGGTTGGTAATTCGTAGCTTAGCCAAATTAAATTTTTCTATCTTCAAGCTTTTGTTAATAAGTTAAAGAATTATTCAGCAAAACTTCATATTAACGGTTGTATATTATCGTCTTTAATCAATCGACAACCATCTGGCCACTTGCTACTTACTAAAATACTTATTAAGCTTCCAGAAGTACAATTAACGGAAATTCCCCTGGGAATAAAATACATGTGCGTTGTTGCAACCACCAACAATACTATTTTTCTTGCAAAATCTAATTAATAATTCAAACAGACATGTGTCTGTAATTACACAGGAAATACAAGATTTGCGAAATCTGAATTTCTGAATAATACATTGTTTCTTATTACGTTTTTACTATTTGTAGTAGGCCATACGTTTTGCTAATATAAAAGAATTTTGGAATGTACCCTCTGTTTTAGTTGGATAAATATATGAATTATGTACGATGTTAGAATTTTAATTCGCCATACACTGTGCATACGAAATTGAAAAAAAAAATAATAGAGGAAAATAGAGCTCAATAAGTTGCAAAATAATACAGAATTATAAATTGTAACGTAAATACTTAACAAGCTTTTGTTTCAGGTACGAACGTTATTTGTGAGTGGGCTACCCATGGATGCCAAGCCTCGGGAACTATATCTATTATTTAGGGCTTATGAGGTAAGTTTATCATCATTTCTCATATTTTATGCTACAAAATGAATGTAGGGTATACATAGCAATCATTTTGAAATTAGTTTTTACTATTTAATAATTCGAATCGTTGTATGAAGTAATTTGGTTACTGTTTTACAAATTAGAGTTTTTTATTTTACTCATATTTTCCTCGTTTTGGTACTCATAATTATATATGATAAATAATTATTATGGTACAATATTGAAGCAGATACAGAAATATTCTATAAGAAAGATTTCCTTAAGAAATCTGTTTATACGAAAATTTAAATTTAAATTATTTAACAGTAAAACTCAAAATGTATTGCACAACTGATGATTACGTACGTTTTTTTACAGATCATTTAATGATACTTGTATAACGTACACTAACATACATTTCTGTTAACAGGGCTACGAAGGATCACTGCTAAAAGTAACAAGCAAAAATGGAAAAACTGCTTCGGTAAGTTTCTCACATGTATGTGTTAACAGATATTACTATTAAATTAATTAGTATTCTTTTAATTTTTGATTAAATTTAAATCCATTTACGTAATTTTATTTATTGTTTGCTATGTAAAATTTTGGAAAGTCAAATTATACATTAATAAGATGAAATATAGGGGTTTTAAAACAAATAATCAAATTTGGAGAGTTTGGTGGCCCAGGTTTAAATCCGGTCGGTGGCGTAGAAATTTTCACAAACCGTCGTTATTTTTGTATGGCCACAACTTTGACATCAAAAAAATCCAAGTTCAGCAAATGATTGATGAAAAAAATTTGCAGTCGAAAAGTGATGTTCTTTCTGGAAATTTCCAATTGATACGAAACACGAAAGAACTAATAATGTTCTTTCTCTTTCCAATTTAACTTAATATTTAGAACCACCCTCTCCCTAAAATTATAACTTCTTAAAAACAAAAAATTTACATCTGAATTATTAATTTTTTGTGATTTTAGTCAAGATCTTCATCAAAAGAAATCTTGTAGCAATTGAACAAATAAATACATAGGTAATAAAAATTATGCTAAATTTAGTATTTATTGAAACTAAAAAGAGTTTATATTATTTTTTGATTAAATTAATAAAATTGATTTTCATCTAGGACACGTCTAAATATGAAATTAATATTACTTTTACAGCCTGTGGGATTTGTCACTTTTAACACCCGAGCAGGAGCTGAGGCAGCCAAGCAGGACTTACAGGTGGGTTTAAAACTTGTAAATGTCTTTCTATGTCCTTGTAACATAATTCCAGCACACTTCATGCACTCTGCACCTCGTCACTGCAGAGTAACAGCTTTCACGGCATTAGATAAAATCTTTTTCACGTTAATATTAATTCTAACATCTTTGTTACTAATCGGTATTGAAAATCAAGGATTTTAGTAGTGCTAATAAAGAAAAACGACTATTTTAGATAACTTAATCCATGAACATTTCAATTACTTCAGCATTAGAATTCTTTACATATAAGAAAAATGCAGTGAGCCTGTTTAGTACTATAAATAAATAAATACATTTATAGGTAGTAAGAGTTGGTATTAAAAAAATATGCCTTCTTTGATTAATTCACAAAAGGCTATTAAATCAAACTAATGTAATGTCCATCATAAGTATTAAAAATACATACGCGTGATTTTAAATGATTGGTGGCCAATTGAATTTGGCGCTACAGTTTTTAGTGTATTTCATATTTTGAATTTGGCTAAACTATACCAATTTGGTAACTTTCGCTGCCAAATAACAGGAGCAACTCGCTAAATTTGTTGAAGGTTTACATATTTTGTCTTCTAATACAATATGAAAATAAATAATGACCAAAATTCGTTTTTTTTTTTTAATTATTAACATAATATTAACCATCCCTATTCGAGACACCACTAATAGAGCACGTCAAACGAATTGTATATACCCAACATAACAGTAAATTAGTATGGCGCCCAATTCAAATTAATCAATCACACTGTATACTACGTGGGTATTTTTGTTAACTGTTTAGAAGTTTTCGAAGTTTCCTTCGTTTTCAAGTTTCACCATGTTTTAGCAATTATTACTGATGGGGCAACTCGAGTAAAAAAATAATTAATAATTCGACTATTGAAATAACTCAAGTAGCCCTCAGTACTCAATCAAAATACTCGAATGATCTCTTCATGATTCGGTCCGTAACAGTACTATTAGATCACCTGGATCCAAATTTGTTTATCACTTGAATGCTTATAGTCAGTTGCACCAACAGCTGATTATTCTAACCATTGATTATTTTGAGAAAACCACATCAAACTTTGGCATTTATACCAATTGATGCACATGTAAATAAAATTTAATGTGATTTTATTCAAAAAACCATTGGTTAGAATTAACCAGAGGCTGGTACAAGTGTGACTGATTTAGATATTTGAGTACTCTAATGAGAAATAAGTATTCGTATTATTAAAGAAGAAGTGGGTGTGTAGGGTAAAAATAAGGGATGATAAATTATTGTCTCGGTTTGAGACTAAATTTCGATTCGCATTACATTTACTCAAGTGATTATTTGATTATTAAACATATTCAATTATTGAAATAATTTTATCGTGTCCATCCAATTATGAATTTATTTAAATTTTTTGAAAACATAAAATTTTCCAGGAGTGCTACAACCATATCGACAGTTCTCTTAATAATTCTCTTATACACATAAATTTTGATATTACACTTTTTTTCCTCCAAGTTGGTTCGAGTCCCCTGCACCGCGTTCTAAAAGGACTTGTTTTTTCAAAGAACGTCCAGATGCTGGTTATGCAAACTTGTTTCAGCATTTCAGGTGCAATTTCAGTTTCCTCAAAATGTGTTTGTCTAAGGTCTGTGAGGTCCTCGCAATAGCATAAACAGTGGATGGGGTTTCGTTCTCACCTTCACAGAACCTGCACAGTGATGTTTCTGAGTGCCCCAGTCTGTGTAAGTGTTCAGTCATACGACAGTGTCCGTCAGGATTATTGTTATATGCATAATGTTTTCTCTATTAAAACTTAAAAGTTTTTGAGTGTGAGTCTCTGATGGCTCTCCTAAACAGACCTTAGAGTGTCCAGTTTTGAGGTATTCCTCCCACATGCGTCGATGGCTTCTTCTCAGCCATCTATTGTTTTTAGTTTTAGCAGTGGTTTGGCGCTAGCGTTTCGTGCTAACTCATCGGCTTTTTCATTGCCCTTTATACCAAGTGATCAATGGAATTTATAATTAGAGCAGGCTGTGATATTTACCATAAAGTGGGCAACACAGGCTTGCAGCTTGAAATTAAAAATTGTAAGTGTCAGAATTGCGACAATGTCCAACAACACAGCATAAAATAGCACCAATTACAGCCTCCTCTAATTATGAATTCCGTTGATCCCCTGGTGCTCACACAAAGGGAAGTTTGCTGTGTTCGCCCAGTTAGGTACACTAGTTTCCTGTAGCATTCCAGTACAACCTTCGAGTTGATCCGGTTTGACATCAATGCTTTTACTATCCCTCTGTATCATTTCTTGAGCACAGGTAAGAATTGCAATAATTTTGGTCTGAAATACATACTGTTGTATCTCGTCCCAGGTTTATGCTTAACGCATTCCCTGGTCCTGTTCCATATATTCCTAGATCTGTACCATTGCCTGTTTTGGCTCCATCTGTGTACCAGATTTCCCCATTAATTTTATTAAGGAATTCGTCTTCCTTTTCCCATTCTTCCCTTTCTGGTAGGTGTATTTTGAAAGGGTTTTTAAACTAAAAAAAAATTGTTTTGTCTAAATTCATATATAGTATAGAATTTTGGCTGATCAAGTCAAAGATTTCTGTATGAAATTTTTGGTACGTACAAACGTTTTCATTTCCTTGTGTTTCCAGCCGATATGCCCCCGTAAGTGTAGTGGTGGGAGATCTTGTAGGACTTCTAATGCAGCTGTGGGGATTGTATTCACTGCTCCCGTTATTCCTAGATAAACTGTCCTTTGTATTTTATCCATTTTGGTTTTATTCATAGTGTGTTTGGCTTTGTGCCACCATTCTAAAGCCGAGTATGTGATTGTAAGTACAATCACTTTGGTGTATCAACAGCGAACTAGAGGGGGTTGTAGCCCCCATGTTTTTCCAAACATGCTTCTGCAGGTTCAGAAATCCCTGTAGGCTTTGTTAGTTACAGGTTCAATGTGTGGCTTGAACGTAAGTCTGGTGTTCAACAGAACCCCTAGATACTTAACTTTCTCCGCTTTTTGAATTTGCTTGCCATACCTACAGCTTTAAATTCTTCCATGAGTATTTATTCGTTCTTGTGACTGCAAGAAGTGACGTTTTTTTCCAGATTGACAGTCTTTGACTTTGTGCTACTACGCTAAAACCGAGTATGTGATTGTAGGTACAATCACTTTGGTGTATCATCAGCGAACTAGAGGGGGTTGTAGCCCTTATGTTTTTCCAAACATGCTTCTGCAGGTTCAGAATGCCCTGTAGGCTTTGTTACTTCTATGTTTAATGTGTGGCTTGAAAGTAAGTCTGGTGTTCAACAGAACCCCTAGATACTTAACTTTCTCCACTTTTTAAATTTGTTTGCCATACAGCCTTAAATTCTTACACGTGTATCTATTCCTTCTTGTAACTGCAAGAAGCGACATTTTTTCCGGATTTACTGTCAGTCTTTCCTTGTTGTACCATCTTTCCACGCCATTCCAGGCCAACTGTATCCTTTCATTTACTATGCTATGGATGTAGATGGTGGTACCATCTGCGTATCCTTGCGCATAAAACCCTTTCTCATCTGGTTTCCATAAAAGACCGTCCACCACCAGGCTCCACAGTGGTGGATACTCCCCCTGGGGACAGTCGTTAGTGGCTAGTGATATTACACTGCAAAAGTGAACAATATTTGTATTGTATTGTATGTAATAAAACACGCCCTTGGATGTCTTGGTGGTGCAGCGTATGAGCGGCTGCTACATGACTGAAAGGTCCCAAGTTAGAATTCAGTGCCATCGCCAGATTAAGTCTGGAATGGCTAAGATTTGAACATGTTACATTAAGTTGCGAAGCTGTAATAACTAATATAGTATACACCTATAGGTTCCAGTTAAAAGAAATTAAACAGTTGACATACAAATGTTTTATACAAACGAATATGTGAAAAACATGTTCCTGCTCTAGAGTTGTAGAAAATACTTTTACGTATATAACTAAAACTACTAGTGGGCTTACTGCATTACGGCGTTCTAATTTTATAACTTCTTAAGATTTATACTATTTTCACACTGATATTTAATAGAAAAAATACAACTTAATTTCACTGCTAATATTAACTTAAAATTTTCAGTTTCTCAATCACAAGCATTAACTTGATAATTATGTTAAATTACTGCATAATAAAATAGCGAGGTTATTATATATTTTTTTAAATAGTTAATACAGTTTGATGTAGTTGAAAATGTGCATTATTTACAATCAACATTATTTGGTTATCATAATGTCTTTATTCAAAGATGCAGTTAATACAAAATTGAAAGGTTTAATAAATTTTGATGATTTGTCAGCTAAGTAATTGAATACTTAGTCTTTTTATAATGGTTCTATCTAATTGTGCAAGCTTTCAAAATTAATATTTTAAAAGCTATGTCAACTCGATCATATACGAGGTTTGGCAGAAAAATAACGAGACTAATTTTCCGGTAACCATAAATTTTATGTTTTTTACGAATCAAGGTTATCCCCTTCAAAGTTCTTTCCATTGTTCGTAACAGTCCCGGAAGGCTTCTGCTGGAATGCCTTTCAACTCATCGGTTACGCTCTTCTGAATATTATCCAAAGTACAAAAATGGTGCCCTTTCAAATGTTTTTTCAGCCGGAGGAATAACTTAGTCATAGAGACTGAGATCCGGCGAATAGGTGGGTTGGGGAACCACAGGAATGCTTTTTTCGTTGATGGAGACTGCCGTCTAACTTGGGGGGATTGTCGTTATGCAGCATCCAATCCACGTGCTACTCTCTTCCGGAGCCTTTCAAGGATTTTCCGGTAAAAAGTTTGATTGACAGTTTGTCCTGGCGCTGGCGGCACAAATTCCTTGTGGACGGTCCATTGACTGTCGGAAAAACAAATTAACATCAATTTGATTTTCGATTTGCTCATTCACACTTTCTTGGAACGGGGAGAGTTTGCAGTGTGCTACCCTCGACTCTCGGGGTCGTACTCAAAAATCCATGATTCGTCACCTGTGCTCATGCGACTTAAGAATTCTGGCACCCTCTCAAAGCGGTACAAAAGATCAAGACACGCATCCCTCCGATTGGCCTTCTGCTCAGCCATGAGACCGTCTTGGCGCACACTTTTCTCATGCTCAAATCCAGTGAAAAAAATCTGATGGACGGTAAACCGGTTCAAATTTAACTCACTACTGATTATTCTCAACGTTAGTTGACGGTCTGACATCACAAGAGTCATCACTTTTTCCACATTGTCGTGCGGTTTTGAGGTTGAAGGTCTTCCTGCACGAAGTTCATCTTCCACTCCTTCTCGGCCCTCTAAAATGGCGTTGTGCCATATGAACACTTGTGTCCTGGATAGGAAATGTTCTCCGTAAGCTGTTTGTAACTTCTCATAAGTCACAGTAGCGAATTCGCCAAGCTTTACACAAAATTTGATAGCACGATCGCGTAGCAACTGTAAGTTCAAACTTGTACTGAGTTTACGGCAGGGATTATTCTAACTGCCGTGAGAAGGGGGAGGCAGCAGTGTTGTTGGTTTCCGCACAGTGTTGCCAGTCTCATTATTTTTCTGCCAAACCTCGTAAAATGTTTTATCCCAAAAGTTGCACATCTTTCTAACCTCAGTTAGTCCTTGTCGGCATATATTGTCACAAAAACTGTAAACAACTAAATACTGTTAGAAAAATAGAACAAATGATGAAATTAAAAAGAGTTACCATTTAATCAACCACTCGATGTTATTCGTGTAATTTTGTCTCATCTTTTTATGTTGATGTTATCATTGTTCTGTATTGTGTTGTCTTTTATAAAATTTAGAATCAAATATTTTTGTATCTGTAAAATGATATTTTGTTCTACCAGCACTTAGATTCAGTAGATTATGTGTTACATACAAAGGTATTGCTTTACATGTCTTAAAATACACTAAATATTATTTGTATTTGGCACACATTTTCTCGCAGGAAGTAGGTATTTTATCATGTTACAAATTATTATAATCAAAAAACGAGAGAAATTGTTAAAGTTAACATAGTGGATTTTATTTTAAAATGCCGTGAATAAATAGTTTTTCAAAAATACATAGTACTGGAAATAAAACACAGTATAGGTATCCGTAATTAATTTATCATGCAAATAAAATCGATTCGAAAAACCTAGAAGCTAAACTATGAAAATATCAATATAGGCATAAACATTCATACTCTGTAGGTATAAGTGCAGTTTTTCAAAATAATAAGTTGATAACCATTATTTTCTTAAATTTTAAATGCCTTAAATATTTAGTAAATGGCGTTCTTGATCATTTATAAGTATCCTCAGTAGTTGTCATGTTCCCAAAAAATTTTACCTATAGACGAAAATGTAATAGAATCAGTTGTTTAAGTTTTCCATATTAGCTGTAAATGTATTTTAAAAATGAAACCCCCAGAAAGAAACTTAGTTCACATAGCCTTTTAGTCACAATCGCTTTTATACTAAACACAATAAATGTTATTTTGTAAACCTTTATACTACAAAAATCAGTACCGCATTATCACAGACACCTTTTTGTGGGCAATTTTGCAGCAGGGCGTAAGGTTTGACCCCGACATGCCTCAGACCATTCGACTGGAGTTTGCTAAAAGTAACACCAAGGTTAGCAAGCCCAAACAGCAATCTGCTAACGCCGCCAACACGCACCCAACTTTGATGCACCCTCTCACTGGACGTAAGTACACATACTGCCTTAAAAAATGAAATGGCAGTTGCTACCTGTCCGCACACCTTTCCTCACATTCCCTCACATGCTTTGCCCCCGTAGATATAAATAATTTTACATGATTTCCTACTTGTAAAGCCAAAATAACTATAAACAGCTTGTGTATTTAGATATTCATTTAATGATAACGGTTAAGTAGTGTTAAAGTAACTAACCTCAGGTCTTTTGTATATAATTACATACTATTCAACTTGTGTGTTTTGCTTTAGCACTTATTTGCACCCCAAGTTGAAATGAAAATATCACATAGTATTTCCTAATTTTTGCAGTAATTGCATTTATAAGTATATTAAAAGAATAAGTCTGTTGTAGATACCCACCCTCTCTAGATTGAGTTTTAGAATTTATCCCATTCCAAATTAGTTTTTATTTGTTATCTATCTATTTCTGCAAAATTTGGTTAATCCCTTAAGGCTTAAGGTAATACACTCATGAAACTTACATTACTAATAACGAGTTCATTCAGTTTTTCATTTTCATTTAAATATCGAAAATATTTTCAACAAAATTACAGTTGTGATTATCAGCAACACAGTTATTATTTCTATATTAAACATACCAGTACCATTATTCTACATTTTCTTGTTTAAAAGAGCAAAATAATAATGCAGTAATCAATTTTTTTTAATAAATATGTCTTGAAAGAATTATGAGGTATAATGCAGTAATTTAAAAATTGTTTCATATGAAGATAGTATAATGTTTTAGATTAAGATTATAATAATTGCTGTTATTACCCACGTGAGTTAACATTATAATTATTTTTTATATACCTTGATGATGGATCGAAAATAATAAAAAAGCCCCAAAGGAAAATATGCAAAATATGATAATAAACTGACCTATTTAAAATAAATTTTATCGGTAGTAATTACACAACTTTAAAGATGATTTCAAATTAGATATATAGTTATTTTTAAATTTTTATTTTAAAAATAATGTATTGAAACATAAAAAAATCTTCTACAGGATGATTCAAAAGTATTGTCATTAAATTAAATGGGTATGTGCTGACCGTAATAGAAGTTCATTACAGCAAAAATTTAAAGCTTATCGCGATTTACACACTTTTGAGAACCGCTGGCTAATATGCATTTAAAAAGCCTGTGATAGAACTTTGACCCTGGAAAAATAAATGAAACATTACACAATTATGTAGTAATTTACAGGTTTCACTTTCCTCTCACATTTTTTCAGGCTTGAGACTGGTAGTAAATAATTACTGGTATGTTCAAAAAGTGACTAGAAAAAATTGTTGTTAATAAAGAGGAACAGGACTTACAGAAGATGTTCAAATGGTCCTCCATTAACTTCTACAGTCTACACAAACACACACACAACACAATCACAAACTGTCTTTCAGAGCTGCTGCAGCATTTTGAAGAGCTTTCCCGTAAATTAAAATAACACCAATTAATTCGGTTATTAAAAGGTTAGGAGCGTTCGAACAGTGCACTTTTAAAGCGAACAATGAACTGACCAACCTACGTACACATCACACCTGGCCTCTCTTATCAGTACGAACAAGAAAGGCCATTGATAAATCTAGATTTTGAATGTAAACAGAACCTGTGCCAATGACCCCAAAAACAATTTAACTTTTTAATTTTTTTCTGAGTTTACCGTTTACTTACGATACATGGTTTATTGAGAAAAGTTGTTCTGTTTGATAATGCTCTACCTACCCTTCAAATTAATGACAATACTTTTAAATCACCCTGTATAATTAAGAATCCTTAATAGCTCAAGTATTTAACAGATCCGCTATTATAATGTCTATTTCTTTTTTATAAGTATAAATAAATGTAAAGAAGAGCCTCGGTGAAGCTGATGCTTTATTTTGTGACTGAACCATTTATACTTGCATTTTGGCGATGATCCGAAAAGTGAAGGTCTAACGAAATGCAAATTGTATTAGTCAGAAATAAGCAAAGAATAGTAAATGTGGAGTACCTATTATATTGTAGGGATGGGTATCAGAATGTATGTAATAATGTGAATGTAATTTAAGCATGAAAAGGTATTTGTGAAATTATTGTCATTCTGAGTTATTTTATATCTCTAACTAGTGTTTTTTTGTATTATTGACCTAGATATACAGCATATTGTGATTATATATAAAATTTTCAAGTAAAAGTGAATGTTATTAAGGTAGGCGAACTGCAAATATTCACTATTTTGAAACATTATTTATTTAAAAACACACTAAATGATAAATACAAACTAAGAATATTTTTAACTTTTTAGTTAAAGCACATTAAGGCTGGCATTTACATACAGTCACTTTCTATTTGACGTATCTAAAGTTGCATAACTACTTAAAAAATCAAAATGGTTTGTGCACGGATTTTGTGTAGGACTCAAAACTGTAGAGGTAGAGACAAGTTGAGATGCATTTACTTACCCGCTCCTCAAATTATCAATTGGTATGCAAGTTATTTATCTTCATTAGCAATTTTGGTTCAGTCTTGGTTTATCCTAATTTGTGTTATCATATTTACTCTTAAAAAATGGGGAGCAAACGGGGTACGTATTTGTCAAAACCAAAAAGTCATAAGAAACAATTAAAGCGGGCGCGTTTAGCAGAACGTCAAAAACGAGTTGAGGTTAGAGGTGAGCAATTGCGTAAGATTCATATTTGAACATTTGCATATTTACATAGTTATTTGTGTTATTCCGGTAAAAGATATGGCAAAAACAGAATTACGATTTTCTGTGTATTTAAATTGTAATCTCCTTGTCAAGTTTCCGGAAAGTTCGAATTTAAAGCCGATAAGTACTTACTCGTTGTGACTGTGCTATTTGTGTTGCCTACTCGCTAAATTACAAATGGGAAATTTAAACCGATTTTTATAGAACTTTATTTCCACATTTTCTGGAATAATTTGCATTTTGAAAAAAATTTCTTGTGGTGTTTGAAAGAGAGTGGTTGTATCTATCTACCGATAGAGAGATTTTTTCGGTATTAATATTTTTGTAAAAACTATTTGAAAATTTTGAAGTAAAATAGAGCTTTAGATTTTTTTATACTGTAAAGTTGGGTTTTTGAAATTAAAAAAAAAATTTCTATCAATAGACAGAAAAGACATGGATAATTACAAAAAAATGCTCTGCCGTTCCTGGTTAAAAAATGGAACAAAATGTACTTAAAATGAGGTATACAGGGTGGTCACTTTTACAGTGTACACCATTGGGATCTCGGAAATGGTAAGAGATACAGGGTTGGGTAAATAGGAAAAAAGTTGCGCCATTTTAGGCTCTTTAAAGAATTGAAGAGCAATCGGAGATAGCTTTTGTAGTTTCTGAATTATCCTAAAAAAACTGAAAAGTTCCGTTTTCTTATTTATTTAATAACTTTTTTGCTATTAGGACGAGTAAAATGAAATTTTGGGTGTTTACATAATTAAGCAAGGGCTATCTATTACATTCTTTAAAAATTTTCTAGGCAAACTAGATAGTTGGGTTTTCATGGGTAACTTTTGATTTTCTTATGGGCGCCATATTGGATTTTTATACCAAAAGGTGCAGAGAAAAATTACAAATTCATCTATGTATCACACATGGTCAAAAACATTTAATGTAAGTCCTGTGGGTTGGCCAGCAAGATCCCCTTGCTTAAACCCCTTGCTCAAATTATTTAGACTTTTTTTAATGGGGTGCTCTGAAGGATAGGGTGTTCGACACACCTATTCAAAAAGTCTAAAGAGTTTAAGCAAGGGGATCTTGCTGGCCAACGCACCGGACTTACATTAAATTTTTTTGGCCATGTGTGATACATGGATGAATTTGTAATTTCTCTCTGCACCTTTTGGTATAAAAATCCAATATGGCGGCCATAAGAAAATCAAAAGTTACTCTAGAAAATTTTTACTCGTCCTAATAGCAAAAAAGTTATTAAAGAAATAAGAAAAACGGAACTTTTCAGTTTTTTCAGGATAATTCAGAAACTACAAAAGCTATCTCCGATTGCTCTTCAATTCTTTAAAGAGCCTAAATTGGCGCAACCTTTTCCCTATTTAACCAACCCTGTATCTCTTACCGTTTTCAAGATCCCAACGGTGTACATTGTAAAAGTGACCACCCTATATTTCATGGTGTAAATTCCAGCCTCAAGTCCCTGTTCAGCTTTTACCTAATGTGCTTCACTTAAAAACTTAAAAATATTTTGTATTTACCACGTGTTTTTAAATAAATAATGTTTCGAAATAGTGTGGATTTTCAGTTCGTCTATCTTAATAAAATTGTAATATTGTATAAATTCAAAGTCCGAAATGTCATCATAATCTAGCGGTACCGAATGGGTAAGTATGCTAAGAATTGGGATGAAGTTTCCATTTGCTAAAATACTTAAAATCAAAGATTTTTTTAATAAATGTGTTGTTATAATTGTTATTTATGTTTGTAATGTATTTTTAAATAATCCGATAAAAGTTTCTAATTTGGCAAACATTTCAGATTTGGGAGCTCCATTCTTTCCTGGAGGCCCAGAATTATGGCATCATCCATTGGCTTATTCAGCTTCAGAGCTACCAGGAGCTGCTCTTCAACATGCTACGCTTGTACATCCTGCACTCCATCCTCAGGTCCCCGTACGTTCCTATCTTTGACTATCTACAGACAAAACTCTGGACTCTCAGCTGCAACAAGCAGGCGCCCAAGTACATCACGTTAGTTTTATTATATTTTTACAGCCTAAAGCGGAATTTTACTACATTGTATAATAATAGGGTTCATGCGTAGCGTATTATATACTAACCTAACCAAAATTTTGTATTTGAAAATTTAAAATTCTTAACTAAGTACCTAATTCAAACAGTGCTTTATTCACTGCTTTTATACACTTGCTTTAACATGCAGCTGCATTGAATTAAAAAATTCTGATAGTCTGGGATTCTGTCTTTTATGTGGTAGTTGAAACCAAACGAATGATAGCTTGTAGACCCAAGTTGAGTTTAACTACCGATAAAGATCACAAACCTTAGCACAGAAATCGCATTGTTCACCAAGTTTTACCATAGATAATTCATTTTAAATGTATTTGCAGCCTCAAATGTCTCTGCCGCATCCCACAGCACTGACTTCAATACATGCAGCATCGTTACCACACTTCTTACCCAGTCCTGCCTTGGCTTCACCAGTGGGTTCGTCCTCATCCCAGCCTGGACTGGGGGTGAGCAATCCTCCTTGCTCTACTCTATTTGTGGCCAACTTGGGCCAGTTTGTATCTGAACACGAATTAAAGGAAGTTTTTGGCAGGTTTGTTTCATATCAATACCAGTACCTATATTATATCAAACTATCTAATCAACAGTCATAGTCACTATTTTGAATTGGTTACTGTTTCAATAGTTAGTGCAAGTTATAGTGATAAACATTTTAAAATAGTACCTATATTCTAAGTTGAATTTTTGTTTTTTATGTTATGCAGAACCAACGTCATATGATGGAGGCCCATTGGCATAGTATTTATTTTGTAAGTATTAGAACGCCAAGTCCACTGTTTAAGGGCTTCAGAAGGTAGCCATATCTGTCCATCACTATACCTTGCACTTATTCATGTCTTGTCATTTTCATGAAAATTCATCATTTGCAATTAACAGTAGAGTTAGGAAATAGGGTTTTCATATAATGTAATTGGAAAAGTCCGCGTCGCGAGCACCTTCGTTTCCACCTTCCCTAAGTTGGTGCCGCATGTGACTTTGTTTATTAAATATGGTACCGGGTATCACTCTGTCTAATTCACACTTTGAATGTATGTCCCCGCACTTCCTGTAGTTGCAGTAGTGCCCTGACACTGAGTTGCACTTGTGGTGTTCTTGTGCACAGCTTCCCTGGCTTCTGTCGCCTGCGCATGCACAGCAAGGGTGGATCCCCAGTGGCATTTGTGGAATACCAAGATGTGCGCTACGCTGCACAAGTCATGGCTGCTCTGCAAGGTTCCTTCCTTCTCTCCTCCGACCGCGGTGCCATTCGTATCGAGTATGCCAAAACCAAAATGGCTGCAGAGGTCGGTCTAATTGCCTTTGCTAACACTAGTAGATCATACTAGAACCAAAACTGCGTGAACCTCTTTCGTTCGTATAATTTAGCAACATTTACCATACTTGTACACTGTACTCCTGTATTTGACAAACAAATACTTGCAGGGATCAAAAGGAGAAGAAAATGGACAATCTTAATTCTTATATGCCACTGAGTACTTGACAGCGAACGCTGATTGTAGCTGGCGGACATTGTTAGCCGTACGCCGAACTTTTACTGCTCATAGTAAACCTAACATACCTATTTCTTAGTTAACTGTTGTTACACTGCTGAGGATGCGGACAGTATTTATTTGATAAATACAGGTATATCAATCAATTCAGAGTTACTGGGGAATAGTACAGGATAAGCTTATACCAAAGGTGCCCTAAATGTTACGTTTTAGATTATTTTAATTGTAAAGCGCATAGTAAGTATCTACAAATTTACAGTAGATACTTACTGTTGCTAACAGTATTGTTTTGAAAAGCTTTCTTTAGGATACATGATTATCTTTCTAGTTAAGATTTATATACATTAAATTATTTCACTTAATATATTTAATTTATAGCAATAAACCAAATGCTACGGTTACACTTGACATATTTGACGTGTCTCATTAAAGCAACTTTTAAAAGGTGCTTTCTGATGATACACCGTCACTTATCATACAAGTGAAGTGAGAATAGTTGAGAGTATTATAGCTCAGTGTGCAGTACATATAAAATTGGACGTTCAGTGTCTTATATGTACGCCCACCGATTATATAAAAATTACTTACCATAAAATTATAGAAGAGCTTTATGCTTACCTAAAATAGGAAGAATTTAGATTGAAGCATTTGTTGACTTGCAATCAAAACCAAGATACTTGCAGGAGTAGGTGTATTTAGATAAAATCTTAGTGCTTAAGTTTAGTTGGGTTTAATACCTACTATTTTATTACTATGTATTATCATACCTTTTTAGTATTTTGGAAAAGTACATGTACCTGTATTGCAAACAACTAATAACTATACTTGCTTGCTATAGTTGTAAAAACAACGTACTTCTATTGAATATTAATTCGGTAGATTTAAAAAATAAGTCTTATTCTATGTTTATTTGCCATTTGCCTTTACAGAAAATTTTCAATGATATTTGCCTTCAACTACATCACTTACTAATAAATATGGGAAAAATCATCCCTCTTTATTAATAAAATTTTAAGACCGTTTTACATAAGAGTGATATCATAAATGTCGCTAATGAAACCTGAAGGTAAAGATAAATAAATTAACATGTACAATGTTATTTTTTTATATGCATGCTGTGCTTTATATATTTTGAGACAAAGAACACAGTATAAATATATTTCAACTTCTGTAGTAGCCAGCCAACTTGCATTGTATGTAAACGGTAGAAAATGCACCATAAATATTTAGGAATACACCAGCAGCATTTTTATCACATGCCTAGTTCTGCACATTTATTAAGATCTTACTTAAGCATTATGTAATAATGGCCGCAATATATTCACCTTTCTTATCGTTTTTTACTTAAGAAGTTGGCTAGTGAACTACATTGTTAGATTATTATATTTCTAACTAATATAATCGTTATTTTTCAATGCGTAAAATCACAATTTAAAATTGTAAAGTAAAATGCACTGATGAAATACCAAATGTGATGATGTTTTCTAAATGATACCACCACAAAACATTTACAGTTCATAAAACGCCTTATAAGTTAACTTTCGTACGTACATTCATTGTAATAAAAAATAATTAATAACCAATTTTTTTTAGCTTTGTTGTTGAATTCGTGCAATTAAAACAATCAAAATTTATCACCAATAAGTTCCTTAAATATGATGACTACAAATGTATTAAGAATTAATCACCAAGTTCGAGTCTTTAACGGTTAAAATTCACCAGTGAATTCTCTCTTTTATCGAAACTGTTTCTAAAAACAAGGTTGCACCCCAATTTTGTTGAGTTATTCCATTTGTTATATAAGAGATGTTTTCTTGTACAAAAACATTTCTCTTTTTCAGTTATAATAAATGCTCTAATAATTTTAAGCAATATTAAATTAATTCTATGATTTTTTATAACTGTGATAACGAGCATATTTTACAGCTGCATAGCACGACCAAAATAAAATAGAGGCACTGCTTTTATTCTTGATTTAATGTTTCCAAAATATTGTTTTACATATAATGCTTAGTTAAGTGCCTTTAAAAAATGTGAGAATGTGCCTATTCAGACTCCTAATGCTATGCCGCTGTTATATTTATATGGTTTTAAAAAATCTTCAACGTTGACATGTTTGATATTCACTATAATTATTATCGGTGATATGTTTTCCTGCATCACCTTTACACAAAACATTTTCATTATATATCAGTGCAGATAATTAATCAAATTATTTTAAATATATGTAGATTAACGGAACTATATTTTAATGGCATGTCACTAATGGTATAGTATAAAAAATTATAAGTATTTATGATAACTATTAGCCAGGGTGGCACAGTGCTAGTCCTCGGTTCGAATCTCCCGATAGGCAGGATTTTCCTGCAGTCTGGGGGTCGGTATCGAGTCCTGGTGACCATTCGTCGTTGGGCACCCAATGAACGACGCTCTCCTCTGAATACAGGCCTAAGAGGTAGAGTAACAAGGTCCTATACTACACACACTTACTACACTATACACATGGTGCAGTATGTAGGTATTAAACGATGCACCAATGACGTGAACCCGTTGAGCCTCATACATTAACGCACCAGCCTCGACACCGAAAGGTATAAGAGATAACCGACAATACATACATACAAGTATTTATGGCGTAACATCTTATATGAACCATTTCTTTGTATTATAACATGATTTGGAAATTTTTTTCATAAAAAAACAACAAAAAATGACATTCGTTTTTGATCCGTTGCCTTCACATGTGCAGTGAAAACACAATTACCATTAGTGTTGTTGCCAATTTATTAATATCTATGGTCAGTTTTTTATTTCATAGCTTTTTAAATGATGCGCTTTGCGCTTATCGTTGATTTAACAGTGCTTAGTTTTACGTACGTATCTTGATTTCATTGATTATTATTACTGCGATTGCAGCTTTTACAATTTGCTTTTGCCTTACAAGAGTTATGATTGTTAAAGAATGTTTATAGCTCTATTTTATATCTTTTTCACTTAACGAGTAGTTTTAGAAATCCGCAGCACCGTATGCAAATAAAAAAATTAAGTTGCCGTTTAACATGAAAACGCAATAATTAAATTTATAATATTCCACTACAGGTACATCATACTTTATAACTAACCAAAGTTTACAAGTGTTTAATATAAGTGTTAACAGATTTAGTTTTAAGACAAGTGGTAATTATAATGAGACATTGTTTTATCATATTTATGTATTTAAAATTATTTTTTATATAATTTTATAGTTTTTACACTTACTAATCTTTGACATATAGTCAAAATTGTATGATGTTATAATATTGATAATTCTCTATTATCTAGATTATATTCATATAGTGTTGTAGTAGTGCTTTTTGTGTGACGTTTATGTGATATATCTATTATTATCATGTAAGTGTAATTTTAGTGCCCGATTTCATAATCTGGCATTAGTTTATCCAAGGTATAGAATCAGTTACTACCGCTTTGCATTTATATCAGGTAATGAAGACAAGTCAATTAAAATCCTGCTATTCAAGTTTTTATTGCTGAGATGGTACTGTTTCTATACCTTGGACCATAAAAATGCAGATAATAGCGATTCAACTACATTGCTCAATTTGTTTGGGATAGATGAAGTATATTATTTAAAAAATAAGAATTATATATATATTCGAAAAGAAGAATTGAATAATGAAGCTGAATCGTTCTGCGTTATATTTCCGTCCAGTGCATGTCAAAGAGAGGCATGCCGCAGCTCAACAAAAGAGCGTGGGTAGGGTGGGTGCGGATCAGGGTGATTAAGCTGGGTGCCAGCAATCTTTGGGAACTATAGAAAACATATCAGCTTAATTAATTAATAAATCTAATACCTGTTATATGCAATCCGACCTTTGTATGTTGTCTTGTAACTGTGTTTTTAATAGCAGAGTATATGTGTTTAAATTATATGCTCTTGGTATTGTGGAAATTTGTCATGCTACTGGCAGGGCTCGGGTGAGCCGTGCAGCCCTAGCATAAATTTTGTGATATGATATGATGTATCAATGGTATATAAACTAGCCACAACCGCCTTCTCTGCTTTAGGTAAGATTAACAAACACCACTTTCTAAACATATCATGATCTGTGCCCCATGTTAAGTGACATCTTAAATTTTTAGCAATTAAATAATGTAATGAAGATTTGATAATATTTAAAAGTATGACTTTACACGTATTATATAAGAAAGAGTAAATAATCCTTAAAGTAATGGATTACCTACAATTTATATGATTATCATTGGTTGCAGTAAAGTTTCAAGTTTGTAAACTGCTGTGTAGTGTGTATTTTGTACCCAGCAAGCAATAGGTGGGGGCTAAATTAAAGCCCTTTCAACCTAGCCTTAGTAGATTCTGTCATATTAAGATCTGGAATGCATATCTTTACTGTAGGAGTTACTGTAAACTTAGTTTAATGTAACATGTGTTGAATTGTTGGTATAGAAATCTAAGTACAACAGGATTAACTTGATGGGAACTGGCAAGGATCAGCCTTGCACCAGTCATTGTTGATACTAGTCACATATTTGTATAACCCACCCCACCATCTTGCCCCTTACTGTCTTGTTCAGAACAAGCATTCCATACAAATATTACATTACTTATACCTGACAACGTACTTATTAGCTATAAATTGTATAGGGTCCAAAAGATGGGAATAAAATGTATAATAAGAAATAATTTGTTGTTTTTATTTCTACCTTTTTTTTTGTTTATTTTGTTATACATTACAAGTTAATAGAAATCTAAAGACTGTGTATGGATGATTATCCTTAGATTTCTCTTTAAAGCTTAAGCGTAGTGCAACCTAAAATCAGTGATTCAAATCTGCAGAAGTCAGAAGCGCATAAGATGCATCTAATTAATGAAAATGTGTAATAAACTAATAGTTGTTAAATAATTGTAATATTCAAATTACTTAATACAAATAGAAACTAACCCACTAAAACAATTTGTCATTTTTTAAATTCGTTTAGAAAAGAGCTTTAGAAATGTTTGATTAATTAATAAAATAGGAGTTGGGATATGCTAAAGTAGAAAAAGCACAATGACAAATTAAATATACTTCTATAATTTGTAAAACCAGAATGGATTACCCCTCTTGTCCTCCTAATTTGAATATTGTTGATTTATTATTGTACCCACTGTTTCTTTTTACACAATTTATGACCTCAGCTTCAAGGATGACATAATGTTTAAACAAATGCATTTTTGGGGGGTTTTTCTTTGAAAAATTGAACCAAATTTTCAGGTATTAATCTGTGCTCACCAGTGGCGGCTCGTGGCTTGAAATTATGGGGGTGCTGCAGCTTTCGAAATATACTCAGGGCCGGCCCGAAGGGCAGGCCAGCCAGGCAATGGCCTGGGGCGCAAAATCCTGGGGGCGCCAAAATCACAAAACAAATCGTTTAAAGTTTCCAATAAATTCCGAAAATTTGAAATATAATTATATTTTATTATTATTTTTCATTAGGTATATGATGTCTGATTGTTATTTTCCAACATCGATATTTTTCCGTCTATTCTGTAAATCCAACCAACGTTGAAACGGAGGGAGGGGCGCCAAATATCACTACAGCCTGGGGCGCCAAATTTTATTAAGCCGGCCCTGAATATACTTACATACCAGTAACGATCCTTGATATTTTTAAGGTGCCTTTTATTTTATTTAAGGTGCCTTAAATAAAACAAAACAAATCGAAATTTTACTCAATTTATAAAAAAAATAAGCTTACTGGAAAATGAAATAAAAAGAATTTTTATTTAAATATAAAATCCATTCTGCGATTTTTAGCTTCACAAAATTTTTCGATCACCTGTTAACCCTGGAGCAGCCTTGACCGTCTTCGCAGTGATGTTGCAATCAAGTTGGAAATACGAACTATTTATTATTTAATATTCCTGTTTATATTACACATACCGTCGCCCAAGACGTCCTTGCATAATGATGACATCACCTAGTTTTTTTCGTGGTATTCGCACGTATTATTGTTTTTGTTGGATCGGATGTCCAAGAGCTCAACGGCATGATGCATTAATGCTGAGATGCTGCCCAGATAGCAGTGTTCGGACTACTTTTACCATGTATTATTAAAACAAACAAATCGCGGCGGAACGTGCACCGAATGTACTACGTTTCGGACACTGCTACATTTCTCAGCGCTCTGAATGGAATCTACAGCTTCGGTTTAAATAATTCCTTTTAAAAGCGGTTTAATTAATTAAATTTATGTAATAATTATGCAAAATATTGAATGATTGTTATATTATTGATATTTTCAAGTACAAATTTAATAGGTAATTAATTTCCGTACTTTGTTCTGGGGGTGCTGCAGTGTCGCAGCGCTTATGGACCAGCCGCCACTGGTGCTCACACAATTTTATGGGTTTAGTTGTGTGTCTGCTAGTAGGTATTAGGTGAAAAGTGTAAAACCGACTTCAAATATTGTTGATCCATTTGCTTTAAACCAATGCAGTCCTAAAGGATCACATACAGGTTATGCAATGCACTTTCAATACTCCAGTGTTTTGGCTATTAAAGCTATGTTTTCCTAGACACACTTCTCTTTTGAGTTTGTATGTTACCATTTTCCTAAGCGCGATAGTCGTTACAGTCGTTAGCGTCGATCGTTCAGCGATTGTAGTCGTCTGCTCGGGGAGGAGTAATAATCGCAGTCGTTGACGATTCTTTGTGAATTCTATACGTATTGGTGCGTTCTTTGCATTGTAAAATGTCTTCTCAAAGTCAAAATGCAAACGAAACGTGGACAAATTGTATTATTTATTAAGAGTAAGCTCACGTCGAAGAATAAAAAACCATAATTTATATTTAATTTCATACAAATACATAAGCCTTTACAATCAAATCATACATTTTTTGTGATTATTTTTCACTTAACTCAAAGTTAACGCAAGTTTCTCCTCAGGACTAATTGGGTCGAGATCCCTATTGCATGCTGTTTTCTTGATGTCTCCTTCAATTAAACTCAAAATAAAATCAAACTGCGAAGGGATCAATCTAAAATATTCTCGAAACTTTTCAGCGTCTTCTCTCAAATGATTTTTAATGAGTTGTCAAAAACAACCCTCATTATTTCTTGTTTGAAATATTTGATACACTCTTTTTCTGGAGGAAGGAAGTATTGCTCGGCAATATCATCTTAATCTTCTTCCTCTGGTAAATACGCAAGAAAAAGTTTCTTCTTCAAGCTCATCATAAATAAATATGCACCAAGACAAGCAATAAACTGTTGCAATAGCAATAAAAAACGTTTGTAGGAAAACACCTTTGCGTTCTGTGCCAACGATGATCGCTAAGTGATAGTCGCTGAACGATCATCGCTCACTAATAGACGCGTCTAGGAAAACGTAGCTTAAAGTAAGTATTTGTGAAACGTAAATATAAACAAGCAAGGTAAAGTACCTATACTATATAAAGACTAAAGTAAAAGTGCTCCATGAAACCTATGATCAAACTACAGAGAGACTCTTAAGTGCGAAGAAAACATACCTAGTCAAGAAACGGGCACATCTGAGATTGAAGATACAAAGTATAGAGATGCTCCGACACGAAGAACAGCAAAAGTTAAGTATATAGTAAAAAAATTGTTTATTTCTTCTGTTATTTGTTGAACAAGATCTAAGCTTGTGAGTGCTAGAGATTTTAACATTGTGTTTACTATGGTCATTAGCACTACCTACTAGGGTGGGCCGAAAATGATCGATTTAAAAAAAAATTGGAAATGGAGTTGACGCTAGTGCGGAAAAGTTGGGAACGGACATAAAGAGTTTCCACAAAAAAAATTGGTCAAATCGAACAACATTTAACCGGGCCCATGGGACACTAAAGGGGCAAAAAATTTTTTTTTGAAAATTTCATTCGCGCTAGGGAAAAAAAGGTTCATAATGGCACCTATTACTCTAAAAAAAAAACTGAACCTAATCCTAAATTTTTTAGCCGGCCCCATGGACCCAAACGTAATTACTGACTTGAAAAATTAATATATTTTTACTAGTTTTGTGCAGCCCTTCGCTTAATTTACTGTTATTTGTTAAATTAATATAAAATAATAATTACTAGAGGCTTCAGTTACAATTTTCACACAACGCTCAACGACCTGTGTGTGGCAAGAAAATTTTCCAAAATCGGGAACAAGTGTACCTTGTATGATATCTTCTAACTCCTTTAGTGGCAATTTAAATGTTAACGATGGTTCTGTAATTGAAATGTTTTGCCAGTATATTAAATATATGTAGTCTTCTGCAGTTAAATTAATAGAAGGAACCCTAAAAATCCGGATTACCTCTTGAGTTTGCAGTCTAGCTTTTTCTATTCTTCGAACAGCTAGTTCTCTTATGTATCGGCGCGAGTCAACGAGCAGTGCCAAGAGTATATCTTTATGGTGGGCGAAAAAACAGTTGCCGGCAAAAACCTTATCAATAATTTTTCTTACTTCAGGGGAAAAGATTCTTGAAGCACTGATAGCTTTCCTTAAATGCTTTGCTCCATCATATATAAATGGTTTTGTTTTAATTTCAAACCAGACGGGGGCATAAACCATTAAAATGTATTGCGTCAAAATATTGAGATTTGAAGAAGTATTAGAAGTAGCAACATATAAACGTAACAATCTATTAGCAGTGGTCAACCATCTGGCGTGAGACATTTTACCTGGATCTTTTGCAGCTAAAGTGGCAGGACAATTTCCATCACGTATATCACAACACATTTGAAATAGATACTGTTGATCAGTACTTAGATCATTTGAGCATAGCTCTGGAAGTGTGGTATTTATACTTTCAAACTTAACAACCGGCATGTTTTCGCAGTTTTTTAAAAGGGAACACGGGCCAGGAATAACTGTACGGTCCTTTAGTACTACCATCTAAACTTTGTAGTAATTGTCTCAAAGGTAATTCGTTGGCATGAAGGAGACATATGCTCCACTGAAGTGGTCTGGTGTGTCTATAGTAGTCGAATGACACCCCCTTTCCATCCTGTGTTAACATTTGTCCCGTCGCATCCAATCACAGCCAGACTGTCGACATTTATTTCGTATTTATTTAAACAACGAATAAGTCCATTTTTTATATTCACAGCAGAGACTGGAGGCTTCAAGGACACATGTGCAAAATATTTATTACCAGGTTCTTGTAAAACTGATATATGCTCTTCTTGCTGCAATATGCGGCGTCCACTGACAAGTGCTAAGGTTTGATCCTTACGCCCATCAAAGTACAAACCCTTAATGTTTTCGTTTTTTTGTGGTTGTTGTTTTTCTGTTTTTGTACAATTCTCGACGTGTTTTGTTCTTGTTAAACGGAATATCACCTTATTTTTAAGGTAATATTCACTTATTCAGTTTAACCATTACGCTATAATTCATAAAGTGGTACATGGGCCCGGCTAGAAACGATTTTTTTTCAAGGAATTTTGTTTTTGGTTACTAGGAGGTGATAATAAAAATAAATTCCGGTAGCGTCATCAAAAAATGTATAAAAATTTTTTTTGCCCTTTTAAGGGCCCCTGGGCCCGGCTAAATATAGTCCGATTCGACTGAATTTGATTGTGGAAACTTTTTGTATCAATACACAAGTTTTCCGCGGTAGCGCATAATAAATTTGAAAAAAAAGTTTTTTCGGCCCGCCCTACTACCTACCCCACTAAAATTTTACTTACACTCCTGGGACGTTTATCTCTTTCATTCATGATACACTTGATAATTAAACTTTTTAAATACCTGATAAAATAATGCACTGTTTATAATAACAGCCTAATGTTAATGCGTTTTAAAAGGAAGCAGCTGAATTTGTCTGTGTATTATAATAACAATAATAATAACTTAGGTATTCCGTAAAAGACTAGCGTTATTGTAGTATTGGAAATAGTCAGTTAAAATACATAAATAAACAAACATTTAATTACAACTAACATCACAACAATAGCATCACAGCAATTAAAGCGGATGTAAGTTTGTACACATTAAATATTCGTTGGTAGAGTAGAATCAAAACGAGAAGGGCACTCACGTAACTATGTGCCATAGACCAGAAAGCGCTCAGGCTAATCCAAATTGTTACAGAAGGGAAGACTCTTTGTTGTTTATCATTGGCGTTCGTTGTATTTGTTTTGTTCGTTTCACATTTAGTTAAGTTAAAAATCTTGTGTTGCGCCACTGTTCATGACGTACATGTCCTTCTCGTTGTAATTCTACTCTAGATTAAAACTGTGCTGCAGAAGCATATTTTTTACTAAACCCTTAAATGTACTTACTCTTGTGATACATTTTATAGAGTCAGGTAATTTATTATATTGTCACGTAGCCATTTTTGTATATTTTGGGTTATTTAGGTAGCTCAGAAACCTTAGGGGTAAGCGTAGTCTTTCTTATAATTTTGGTAGAGCATTAGACTACGTGACTTGTAAATTTCCCTTAGCTCAAGCGAGAGGATAAATAAGACACTCGGTCAACTAACATTCGTTTATTACAGTTAAATTGCAACTTGAACACTTAGCATTTCAATATTAATTCTCTTGTTACAAAGAGTAAATTCCTTATATTTGAGAGCACATTAAATTATCTACATTGCCAATGCATTAATCTTTTAAAATAAAAACTATTAGGTTTAACACAAGTTTACATTTATTCATGATTGTTTGAAGTCCGCGTATTTAATTCTTATAAATTTCTACAGACACTTAATTAATTCAAAAAACAACTTACATGCTGACTAACGTCATTCTTTCTGGATATCGACTTTATAATTCAGAACGCCTTCATCGGAAATGTAATTGAATACTAAGAGAGCTATTAAAGACGAGATCGGAACTATATATAAGCGATATCCGACCCCTTCTTAATTGTTAAGCCTTTGTCTTTACATTTTACAACATCAGCGTTCTTAAAAAATGCTGACTGTTCTGTACACGCGTGAACTACATTTCTTTCGTCTTTGTTTGGTACATGCTTATGCGACAGAGAGAGTGACCTTGCCACATGTCGTTTTGATATTTGATGCGTTGTGTACGTTTACCTCGATTTACCTTGCAACGTGAATTCACCGATTTGAACTTAATTCAAGTTGTTTAATATTAATCTATTTTACTTATTTGAATTTACCACACTAGTGGGAATTTGTTGCCAACTTGAATTAGATTTAAATTGATTTAAGTTAATCAATATTTTTTATGAGTTTACTTATTTGGCTTTATCACAATATAACTTGATAGAGTTGATGAAAGGACCCTTGGAAGATAAGGACAATCTATGCTGTGGCACCATGTTACCTAATTCAAATTTGGCCTTAAGTTGTAGTTCTCCAAAGTAGCTCTCCTATTCTCATAGTTACCTGCATTGGCTTTTACAAAGCAAACACTATAAAAGATATACAGAGAAGGTAAGGTCACAATACCTAATTTTTTAAACAATTCGCGACAAGACTGGTACCTGTTAAGCGACAGCATAATTCTTTTTTGTAAAACAAATATATTTGACGCATAAGTACTGTTACCCCAGCACAGAATACCATATATTAGATGGCATTGTATGTAAGCATGATAATAAGTTATTAAACATTTAAGGTAGGTAACTTTTGAGTTGTCAAATTACAAAACATGCTTTACTAAGTTTACTTAAGACATGTTTAATATGAATTGACCAAGAGAGCTTTTTGAGTCGACATCAGTGGCGGTTGGTCCATAAGCGCTGCGACACTGCAGCACCCCCAGAACAAAATACGGAAATTAATTACCTATTAAATTTGTACTTGAAAATATCAATAATATAACAATCATTCAACATTTTGCATAATTATTACATAAATTTAATTAATTAAACCGCTTTTAAAAGGAATTATTCTGTAGATTCCAGTCAGAGCGCTGAGAAATGCAGCAGTGTCGAAAACGTACATTCGGTGCAAGTTCCGCCGAGATTTGTTTGTTCTTAATAATAGGGGAAGGAAGGGTAAAGTGGCCACCCTAAGGTTTGGTGAATTTTTAAGGCATCTTAGTAATCGAAAAAATTATCGAACAGTGTGGCAATACCTACCCCAAACACTTAAGTACCGATTGCTAATCATTTATTTTTAGTTTTTTAACTTATAAATTTTTTATTGATTTTTTTTCAAAAAAGTGCAAAGTGGCCACTTTACCCGACTAGGTCGGGTAAAGTGGCCAGGGCCTGGTTCTTTACCCGCATAGGTAAATACACACTACCTACATATTGCTCTATATTGAATATTTAATTGGTTAACACAAAAAATACAACATATTATTAGAAAAAGAATTCACACTCATTTTAATGAAATGTTAAGAATGTGGCAGTCATTTTTTGCAAAACTCGCACTGGAAGTCATCGTCCTCTTCCTCGCATCCGGCGCATTCTTCGTGGGCCCATTTTAAACAAATCGAGCACCTAATCCACCCCTCGTTTTCTTTGGACTTGGAATAGGCTTCATCTTCTTTAGTGGCCACTTTGCCCGAAATGACATCATTAAAAAAACTGTGGTCTAGCATCGAACATTCATGACTTACGAGTTTCAAACACACATCATTTAAAAGCTTATTTTACGCTGAACAAGCAGCACTAGAGCAAATAATTATGACACTACTCGTTATTTAGCTATAACTAATTGTTAAGTTTCAAAGGAACTTTCCACAAGGAGCTAACGGTAAACTAAAGACATTTCGTACATTCACCCCAAAAAGTACCGTTTAGGGACGAGTGCGGGTGGTAGTTTTCAACCGTGTTACTGAACAATAAGGGACCCTTCGCTTTTGTAGTTTTTAAGTAAAATGAAAAAGAGTCGTCTGTGAACGCTACAGCAAGCAACATGTACAAAAATACTTGCCAACATAAATGTTAAATATGTATATAGTTTAGTTAAATAAATTTGGTTAAATCAAAGGTTTCGTTTCTAACGAGCTCGATCGCGAGCAACCTGCATTTGCACCCTGCGAACGCAACATTTTGGTCCTTCTACGTCGAATTAAAGAAAATATTGGAAGCCTAGATTTATACCCGGCGATCACCGAGGCGTCATCAAAGAAACTCCAGAGGATCGTCTTTCCACGGGAACTTGGCAGACTTTTGGGGGAAAGGTTAACAGAGTAAGTCTCTAATCCTTTATTACATATTACTTTCTACCCGTGTCCCAAGCCTCAAGTGTCAAAAGTGTACTATTTAACATTTCAATTATTAATATTATTCATTAGTCATTAAAACAAAAAAAAATGGCTAAATTAAAAACGTTATTAGCTAAACGCAATTATATTAAAGATTCCATTACACGTTTTAAAAACTTTTTAGACGAATTAGACGACAAATGTGAAGTAGACGAAATTTCAGAACGTTTAAATAAAATGGAACAACTTTTTGGCGAATTTAGTGAAGTCCAGTTAGAAATCATTGAAATGAACGCTGACGAGGACGATTTTAGTGAACGCGAAAACTTTGAAAAGAATTATTTTTCGGCTATTACGCTCGCAAAAAGAATAATAAAAAAACAAACAAAGGTTTCGGTTACTAATGCTACTGCAAATCCGTCTTGTCATTATAAACTACCGGAATTAACTGTACCAAAATTCTCAGGATCATTTCAAGAATGGTTATCATTTAAAGGTTCATTTATTTCCATGGTACATAAAAACACTAAATTAAATGATATGCAAAGGTATCATTATCTGGTATCGGCTCTTCAAGGCGATGCTGCCTTATCAATTCAGGGATTAGATTTAACTGAAGAAAATTATAGTCAAGCCTGGCAGACGATGTTAGATAATTATGATATGCTAAGAAAAAATGTTTATTTTCATTTAGATAGGTTAACGCAAACCCCTCAATTAACTAAAGAATCGGGTGTAGGTCTGCGCAAATTAATTCATGACGTATCTATAAGTATTCGCGCATTGCGTTCCTTGCAAAGAGACGTGGATAGCTGGGACGATGTTACGGTTTACCTGACTGTTAGAAAATTAGATCCTATCACAACAAAGGAATGGGGCCGTACTTTAGAAAAGGATGACATGCCGACTTTTAACCGACTTATCGAGTTTCTAAATAAAAAATGCATGTCTCTAGAAAATTCAAATAATTCAGGGGAAGAAAGAATTAAAGTCAGCAGTCATATGATTAGTACAGGCAAATGCTGTATTCTATGTAAGGGCGCTAATCACAATTTAGCATCTTGTAACAAATTCAGGGTTTTAACCGTTGAACAACGAATTAATAAAACCAGAGAATTAGGGCTATGCATTAATTGCATCAAACCAGCAAACCACTCACTAGCTAATTGTTTTGCAAGAGCATGCAATATTTGCAACAAACGTCATAACACACTATTACATTCAAATAGATCATACTCTACAAGTCAAAATAATTCCCCGGTCAATCAAAACAACGTAGGTACAAATCAAGACAACGATACAAGGGCTGTGGCTCAGCCACAACCATCCACATCAAGTTTTGCTGGCCATTCGAAATCGACGCCTGAAATTTTATTGTCAACCGCGATATTGAGCGTTTTTAACAATAATAAGGAAATGCAGGATTGTAGGGCACTTTTAGACTGTGGGAGTCAATCAAACTTTATAACACACGACCTAGCACGTAAATTAAAATCGAAAATAGGCGATGTAGTAGTCAACATTAGTGGAATTAACAATGCGGTGTCGCATGCCAACAAAATAACAACCATCACAATAAAATCAAAATACAATAAATTTACCGCAACGTTTGATTGCATCGTAGTTCCAGCAATCTCAAATGCTTTACCCACTAACACCTTTTCTAAAAACTTTGTGAAATTTCCCGGTAATATTAAACTGGCCGATCCAAAATTTAACATCTCCCGCCCAGTAGATCTCTTAATTGGGGCAGAATTATTTTGGCAGCTTATGTGCGTAGGGCAAATTGTTAAAAACAAGGGGTCTCCGATCCTTCAAAAAACTCAGTTAGGTTGGATCATAGGCGGTTCAGCGCCTCGTAATACCAATGTTGTTGCGTGCAATTTCAGCACCAATCAAACTGACTTCGACCTAACGAAATTTTGGGAAATCGAAAATTTACAATCTAAACAAGCCTATACTCCTAACGAGCTTAAGTGTGTACAGTTTTTTGAAAAAACGGTTAAGCGAACAGATTCGGGTCGTTTTCTGGTAAAACTTCCCTTTATAGAGGCATCAGTAGAATTAGGCGATTCTAGAGCTTTAGCGTTAAAACGGTTTTTTAGTTTAGAAAACAAGCTTAATAAAAGTCCACAACTTAAAGCCGACTACGGTGCTTTCATGAAGGAATACGAAGAGTTAGGACATATGAAGCTCTTAGAAGCACCTGACGATAACACCCCACATTATTACATTCCACATCACGCAGTGATTAAAGATAGTAGCATCACTACTAAATTGAGGGTGGTATTCGACGCCTCCGCAAAAACGACCAACAATCGTTCACTTAACGACGTGTTATTAAATGGTCCAACAATCCAAGATGATCTTTTTAGTATTCTAATCAGGTTCAGACAATACAAATATGTGCTGTCAGCTGACATCGAAAAAATGTTTAGGCAAATATTAGTAGATGATTCAGACACCAAATTTCAAAGAATATTTTGGCGTAATAATTCAAACGAACCTGTAAGTGTCTATGCGCTACAAACGGTAACATACGGCACCGGTCCAGCGTCGTTCTTGGCCACTAAAAGCTTGCAGCAGTTAGGGTCCGAAAATTATAATAAATTTCCGTCAGCCTGCGAAATCATAAATAAAGACTTTTATATGGACGATCTACTAACAGGATCGAACGATAAAACGGAGTTAATTAGCAGGAGAGATGACATTATTGCGATTTTAAGATCGGGCGGATTTGAACTAAATAAATGGAACTCGAATGATCAGGACATCCTAAGCAATATTCAATGTAGGGAATCTCACCCTGTTATTTGCTTAAATAAAAACGAAATTAGTAAGACTTTAGGTCTTTATTGGAATTCTTGCGAAGATTTACTTCAATTCAGAGTAGGTTCGGATTCTCCCAATCTTGTGACAAAGCGCACTATTTTATCAGACATATCAAAAATATTCGATCCACTCGGCTTGATCAACCCGTTAATAGTCACGGCAAAATTATTGATCCAAGACCTGTGGCGTCTAAATATTAAATGGGACGAATCGCTTCCTATGCACTTGCATTCGCATTGGGTACAATTCCGTCAACAATTATCGGTTATTAATCGAATCAAAATTTATAGACTTGCAGGGCCGGCCTCTGAGAACGTTAAAGTACAGTTACACGGGTTCGCAGATGCTAGCGAAAGGGCTTTCGGCGCCTGCATATACTTTAGATACGCCAGTCAAGCGGGACACTGGAAGGCCAATCTAATTTGTGCGAAATCGCGGGTTGCGCCTCTCAAAAAATTGTCTTTGCCGCGTTTGGAACTCTGCGGCGCTCATCTTTTGGCGAATTTGATGCATCAAACCATCAATTCGCTTAGTGGCAGTGTAGAACTAGGTAAGCCACGCTACTGGACGGATTCAACAATTGTACTGTCCTGGATTAAGTCAGAATCGGCCCAATTTAAAACATTCGTGGCAAATAGAACGGCAGAAATACGTCATCTGACTCCTCCGGAGGATTGGCATCACATTAACGGCATTTTTAATCCCGCAGATGTTTTATCACGTGGTTGTATGCCACAGGACATCGTTAATTTAAAAACTTGGTGGAATGGCCCGGAATGGTTATCTAGTAATGTAGAAAAATGGCCTCAATCAGTAATTAACGAAAAAAAGGTAGATGAGTCAGATTTACCTGAGATTCGACAGCCAACTACTCGTTGCCTGCTAGCGCAGAATTGCGAATTATTTTCAAAATTTTCAAGCTTCACTAAATTAGTTAGGGTTGCAGCCTTTTGCATAAGATTTATTAAAAATTGCAAATCAAATAATAACGAAAGGCAAATTGGAAATTTAACGACTAAAGAACTTAACGATGCTAGGCTCACGTTAATTAGAAATGTCCAAACGCAATGTCTAAACAAAGAAATTCAAGACTTACGAGCCTCAGGTACAGTTTCGCCTAAGAGTGCTTTGTTATCTTTAAGTCCATTCTTAGACGATCTAGGCCTAATCCGAGTCGGTGGTAGGTTAAGAAAGGCCAATTTAAAATTTAATCAAAGGCATCAAATCGTCTTGCCAAAGTCTCATACCTTCACTGAATTAATTATCCGTTACGAACACTTAAAAAACTTACATGCAGGAGTACAAACTACTTTAGCCGCGGTACGTTTAAATTACTGGCCATTAAATGCAAAGAACGCAATCAAAAAAATTATACACAACTGCATTATCTGTTTTAAAGTTAACCCACCCGCGAGAAATCTGATCATGGGCGATTTACCCAAACCACGGGTAGAAGTCAAGCCTGTATTCTACAATTGCGGAGTAGATTATTGTGGTCCCTTTTTGATAAAGAAAGGAATTAGAAGGGTTAGGACAGTAAAAGCATACGTCGCAGTTTTTGTTTGTTTTGCCACTAAAGCGATACATGTCGAATTAGTTGGAAATTTAAGTACAGAATCATTTATTGCCTGTTTACGCAGATTCATTGCTAGAAGGGGTAAAGTAGCTAACATGTACTCAGATAATGGCACAAATTTTGTTGGTGCCGCAAGAGAATTAAATGAACTGTATCAATTAATCAATGACGCGGATCAAAAAGACAAAATTGAGAATTTCTTATCTCAAGACGGAATTGCATGGAATAACATACCCCCTCATTCCCCTCATTTTGGGGGTCTTTGGGAGGCGGGGGTTAAATCTCTAAAACAGCATTTAAAGCGTGTAATGGGTGAAACAAGATTAACCTTCGAAGAGTTTTATACACTGTTGACACAAATTGAGGCCATCCTAAACTCTAGACCGTTAATTCCTATTTCTAATGATCCAAATGACCCACGTTACCTAACTCCCTCTCACTTTATTACGGGAGAATCTCTGTTAGCCGTCGCCGATCCAGACTTAACAAGTATAAAGGTCAATAAGCTTTCCCGGTGGCAGCACATACAACAGATGAAGCAGCATTTTTGGAAACGCTGGGCCACCGAATACATACAAGGGCTTCAACCCAAGGTTAAATGGCGGTATAATTCCTCAAACACCCCGGAAGTTGGGCAACTGGTCGTGGTCAAAGAAGAAAATCTTCCGTGTTTAAGATGGACCGTGGGCCGTATTACAAAATTACATCCGGGAGCCGATGGAGTTCCCCGGGTGGTTACTCTACGTACCTCATCAGGCAACATTAAGCGTGCAACATCTAGAATCGTCACATTACCACTTGATGAATAAAGCTGGACGATTTATAGTGATAAGTTTCAGTGTTTAGTGTAGCTACGTATGTTGAAAGAACTGCACTCTTTCAAGGGGTGCGGCATGTTAAGTTTCAAAGGAACTTTCCACAAGGAGCTAACGGTAAACTAAAGACATTTCGTACATTCACCCCAAAAAGTACCGTTTAGGGACGAGTGCGGGTGGTAGTTTTCAACCGTGTTACTGAACAATAAGGGACCCTTCGCTTTTGTAGTTTTTAAGTAAAATGAAAAAGAGTCGTCTGTGAACGCTACAGCAAGCAACATGTACAAAAATACTTGCCAACATAAATGTTAAATATGTATATAGTTTAGTTAAATAAATTTGGTTAAATCAAAGGTTTCGTTTCTAACGAGCTCGATCGCGAGCAACCTGCATTTGCACCCTGCGAACGCAACACTAATGATTTAAACCACTTACCTAAAATCAGGCAGTCGAAAAACAGAAAAATCCGCCTCAAATCGAAAGTTGTGATGCCTCACGCTTGTTAGTCACAGACAACACTGACAACATCTAATGTGAGTGTTTCACCCGATTCCCGCGTGGCTGCAGCACTCTACAGCAGAGCAATCGCAGATGGCCACTTTACCCGCCTGGGCCACTTTACCCATCCTTCCGCTACATGGTAATAAGTAGCGCGAAAGCTGCTGTCTGGGCAGCATCAACATTATTTCCCAGTAATTTGTAACCGTTTAATACCATAATAACCGGCACGAAATCTGCTGTCTGGGCGTAATTAAACATGACGTTAAATTTAAACATGAGATCAGAATACGGCCCATTGACATTATGTAACAAAAATATGACAGAAAAACTCAAAGAGCTATGGAGTGAGCCAAATTATGAATTACCTACCTACATTAAAAGACAAGATACGAAATGAGGAAATCAGGAGAAGAACAAGAATAACAGATGTTATGAAACGTATCGCGCGAGTCTAGATGGCAGTGGGCAGAACACATTTCCAGACAAAAAAATGAAAGGTTGCAGAGGGCGACACTGTGGAGACCAAGCTGACCAAGAGAAAAAAGAAGAGTGGGAAAAACACAGAAGAGATGGTGAGACGATGAGGCCTACATCCACCACTGTATGAATAAAGATTGAAGAAGAAGAAGAAGTATGACTCATCATTTATCCTAAACATAATTTAGAACATTGCTCATTTTATTTAAAAAAACTTGCAAGTCTCGAGGAGGGGAGCAGTAACACGCCCAAACCTACATATAATATTTATTACTTGCAATTTTATAAGATACAGTGCAGATTTCAAAATTGTTATATGTGCAAAAATCGTTTAAATTTATGTTTCTAATATCTGATTTGGCAATTTGTTCTTTAGTAATGCTACCGATACCTTAATTGAATAATGTTGGGGAGGGGTGTATTTTATAAAAAGAATGTAACTGTAACCGAATAACTTAAATTTATAATATTCTTTTGGGAGTGTTTAATTAATAAATTTAAATCTCCCACAAAATTAATAATAGTTCAAACATTTGAAAAATATATATTTAGGCATTTTGAATTGTAGATGTTTTGCTCTGTAGAACACACGATTCAAGGTGTTGCATGACAGAGCAACCATTCATTTATGCTTTGTTGTTCGGAAAATTTTTGTGCAAAGTAATCATGGCATCTTCTGAACGTTATAGTTTTTCGTTAACTACTTTTAGGTAGGTAACTGTGTTATTAAAGAATATTATACTTATTTATTATAATTTTATTAAGACTAAGTATTTTACTAACGAAAAATCATATTATTGAATGTTAAAAGTGTCTAACCTCAAAAATGTTGTTATAGCCCTTCCGGAAAACTAGTACAAATTGAATATGCTTTAGCTGCTGTAGCAGCTGGTGCTCCTTCTGTTGGCATTAAAGGTATATAATTTAATGCAAATAAAATGTTGATATTATAGGATAGATATTTACAGCTTCAAATGGAGTAATTATCGCAACCGAAAATAAGCATAAGTCGATTTTGTATGATGAACATAGTGTACACAAAGTAGAAATGGTGACGCAGCATATCGGTATGGTATATTCAGGCATGGGACCTGATTATAGGTTGCTCGTGAAACAAGCTCGTAAAATGGCGCAACAATACTTTTTGGTTTATAATGAACCAATTCCTACAGCTCAATTAGTACAACGTGTAGCTGCCGTAATGCAAGAGTATACACAGTCTGGAGGCGTAAGACCATTTGGAGTTTCACTATTGATTTGTGGTTGGGATAATAACAGACCCTATCTATTCCAATGTGACCCATCAGGAGCGTATTTTGCTTGGAAAGCAACTGCAATGGGCAAAAACTTTATTAATGGAAAAACATTTTTGGAGAAAAGGTTAGAATATATCTAATTATATTTCTTTATGTGAATGAATGGTTAATATAATCAGCAAACAAAATGTATGAAATTGGTTATTATAGCAGAAAATCGAAAAAATTACATTAAAAAATGTTGATTGTACTCGAGTAAGAGAATTGGGTATTTTCCATTTCTTTCAATTTTCGTTATATTCATGTGTCTACGCAGAAACATACGCCACTAACGGCCTAAACATATTAAAAACATGTTTATTGAGAGTTTTTTAGACAAAAATCGCTTTAGAAAACTCCTTAAAATTGGCTATTTCAAAGCCGCTTCCGAAACGCATCTCATTGGCTATGACTGTCGTGACGTCACCGGCCATATAAATGGCGTCTACTACCTTGTTTTAACGTGGTTTCAACGTAAAGAAGATCGTCTCCGTGTCTTATTTCGGTGTTTGCGAATTTTTTGAGTAAAAAATGGCATCAGTTGCTTTTGTGAAAGCCTCATCCAACAATTTACCATCTGTAGACATGTTTATGGTGATAGAATTCATCAAAAATGATGAGCGGTTCAATGCAGCAGAGCTAAGGGGAGCAAAGGCTACTGCGTAAGTATTTTATGTTACTGTAGGAATATAATGTAATTATTAAAGTTGCCATTATTTAACAGTATTTATTCAGAAATAAACAAAATAAATTGTTGCTGGTTTGGTAGGTATATTACCTATAAGTTAGTTAGGCTATGCAGGAGTACCTAATTCTTGTTTTAGTGTTTTGTTTACTTATAACATATGGAAATCGTCACTAATTGTTGGAAAACTGGAGAATTACGTGAAAAGTTACTAAAAAAAATTAATTTTTTTGAATTTGAGGCTATATTTAGCTTTAAATCGGGATATTTTGACTTGTTGTCCACTTATATTAACTATAAGTTCGATGGATTTTCGGTGCTTTACAGGTAATAGGCGCCTGAATATTATCTTCAGCAAAAAATAAACAAATAAGGACAGCTGTTTTTAACTAAAATAATCGAGCGGTTACAGAGGGATTATTAAATAATATCAATAATTTTTTTATACAATATAAGCCCCACAAAATTAAAATTTATTAAACCTACTGCTTCGAAGGAGTTCCATAAACAATTGAAAGAGACGCAATTGCCCAATTTAGTTTTAACTCCAGACTAATTTACCTTTATTTATTTAACGCTTTTACATCCACTGACAGTATTTAAGTTCGGTGAATTTTTGGTGTTTTGCAGATAATGGGTGCCTTAATATTATTTTCAGTAAAACATGAACAAATACGGTTCAGTTGTTTTTCAGCTTAAATTGATTCAATTTTTACTTCTTTCGAGGACATCTTATCATTCCCTCGCAGTATTAATTTCTTCCAATCTTTGCTGCTATACATTGAAATGATCTTGGCAACAATAAAATGTGGATTTTGATTTTGAAAAATCACCTCTCGCAGCTTTAAACCACATTTTTCTGCGTGCGTAATCCTTTGGCACCGTCACAAATTTTTTTCCTGGTGTACTCACAGAAGTACTTGTGCAAGCTGGCACAAAACACCACTTATTTTGCTTACTCTCCATTTGTGTTGAATGTAAATAAAAACGACTGAATTACTTTACAAACAGGCGAACAAATACCACAGGAAACACGAAATAAACCATACGAACTGTGGGACAGCTGTGTAAAGATATGGCCAGTGACGTCATGTCCAACAACGTGACGTTGATCGCGCTGTCGGGCGTTTACGCGGGAAGTTTTTAGTTTTGAACTTAAATAATTTTTTTCTTCAAAAACTCAAGCTGCATTGTTTTTTTAATTAGGTTTTTATGATATGCTACCAATAATCTAACGTTTGAAACACAATTTGAAAAATAGGAAAATACCCAATAATCATTGGTTAGAAATCTTGAAAGAATTAAGGTTAATTACAGTTGAATCTTTTTGTTACAGATACAGTGAAGATTTAGAATTAGATGATGCCGTGCATACTGCTATCCTTACATTGAAAGAAAGTTTTGAAGGACAAATGACAGCTGATAATATAGAAGTGGGTATATGTGATGAATCCGGATTTAGACGATTAGATCCTTCTCATGTTAAGGACTACTTAGCAAATATTCCATAAGTTTATCGTGTATTTTTTTATATGAAAACAGATTTAAATCAATCAATCTGTTTTCTTAATATTTTTTAATGTAATAAAATAAAAATGAAGTAAATTAATAAAAAATAAATAAAAATGTTTTTTAAGGTGTTTTGCGCTATGGTTAACTTCATAAATTTAACTCGGTTTAATGAATATTGTTTTGGTACTTCACAATGAATTTATAATATTATTATTAACCAACTGTTGTTTTATCTTAAAATTGTGTATGTAGCCAGCCTTGATGGCATCAAAATTAGCATACTTGTTGTGTGACCTAGAAGCTATGCCGTCTTTCGGAAAACCATCAGTCCTGTGCCAATATGATGTTTGGTATGATAACAATTTCCATCTAGGATGGAAGCCCCTTGAGTTGAGCTAAATTATTGTTTGGTAAACTAATGAATAGTTTGTAATGAGTCGAGTCATTGTTTTATAAACCAAAAGGTAATCCAAGAAGCTTAGATCAGTAAAAATTGTTCGAGACTTTAAAATTCCTTACCAGCAATGCCTCAAATTGTGTATATATACATTATGCTGCTCTTTTAATTAGTAACATTCAATTCAAATATTTCTTTCTGAAAAATTTTACTTTTATTACCAATTTAACTAGTTAAAGTTTTCAATAAATTGTTATTTTTCAAAGATCAAACCCAATGGCTTTAACGCCATGGTGTTTATAATAAAGTTTATTAGGTATTGTTAAATGTATTAAGAAAACACATGGATAAATGAAATTTCTCATTTATTTTAATTTTCGTATAAGTTGCGGAATAACTTTAAATAAATTTCCAACCAGTCCATAGTGAGCTACTTTAAAAATTGGGGCAAGTGGATTATTATTAATTGCCATGATAGTTTTACTGTCTGCTATTCCTACTACATGTTGTGTTTCTCCTGAAACTCCGACACCTATGTATAAATTTGGTGAAACTGTTAGTCCCATATGTCCTATCATTATATCACAAGGTGCATATCCCCCATCAACAGCACCTCTGGTTGCACCAACTTCACCATGCAATGTGTCGGCCAAATCGTGCAATAATTCAAAGTTATCTTCAGATTTCATTCCTTTTCCTCCACATATAACTATTTTTGCTTTAGCTAATTTAGATTTCTTCGTTTTGGAACAATCTTGTTTTAAGAACTTTGTGAGACCGGGATTGCAACTTTCAGGATAAATTGTTTCAATCGGTGCAATAGCATCTGTGTAATTATATATTTTATGTTAATGTTAGTTACGGTGCAATATTTAAATGAAGAATTTCTATCACCAAGTGCAAAGTTGTTGGTCATTTTATTAATTACTGTATTATTAAATAAAAATTACCTTCTAATATTTTCCAGTGTGAGATGGAATCAACTGCACGTTTTAATCGTAAATATTCTATCATCCTGTATTTGTTGTGTTTGTCATCAATGTGCAATTTACATATATTCATTGCTCGGGTTACTGTGTCCAAGGTAGTGCGTAGCTTAAGATGTTCTTTTAAAAGAAGATTAAATTAAATAGAACATATCTAGTATTATCATTAAAATAAGTTTTAATTTATTATTGTGCACTTATCACGATTGTGAAAATGTGCTTCTACAAACAAACTGTAAATTTTTTTACATATAAATTAGGTAACATGGCATTAAGGGTTACATTTTTGACGATGATAAAATACGATTATGGAAATAAAGCGTTTATAGTTCTAAATTAAAAAACATGATAACCTGAACCATTAAACTATGTGTTACGGTAATAGCAGAAAATTTAGAGAAATGTACAAAGTTATTTAAGATCTTGATAGAATTCTTATAGTTTTTGCATTGATATATAAAAGAAGTATGTGACTAACACAAATTTGAAAGTTTTATATGTAGGTAATAAGTTATAATATTCTATAAAATGTTAATGTTAAAAATACCTTCTATAATACATGGTATAAAACAAGATTCTCTAATTGTAATAACTTTAATAGAATCCTTGGCTTTCAGTGTCATAAAAGCACCCCCAGCATATATAGGTCTAACAAATATATCTGAATTCTTAACGTCAGTTATATCAGTTATTACAGGTACATCAAGTTTAGCGGCAACTCTAGGGAGTATCGATTTGCCAAACGTAGTTGCTCCAGCTAATATGTGTGTAAATCGATATCTTTTTTGCGTGGCTAAAATTAAAGGTGTCAAGTTTTCTGCTGGAAAACCATCAAATGCAATATCTTCTGCGATAAGAACTCTTTTAATTCCTTTTGTGTTCGAAAGTGATTTTGCAACAGTATGGCATTCTGTTCCAGCTACTAAAATTGTCACATCACCACCAATTTGTCTAGCTGCTTCGACTGTATTTAAAGTTATAGGTGTTAAAGATTCGTTATTATGTTCGGCTATAATCAACACTCCATCAAAACGGACAAACATTTTGGAATAATGAAAACATTTCAATAAATTTCTGGGTAAAATAAAATACATTGTACTTATATAAAAATAAATTAGTAGAATGTCAAAGAAAGTATTATGTCAAATAAATATTAAATAAAACCCTAGGAGATAAGGTTAACTAATAATATATTTCCGACAAAAAGTTTGACTGACAGTTTGTCATGGCGGCACAAATTCCTTGTGGACGATCCCCTGACTGTCAAAAAACCAAAAAAGCATCAATTTGATTTTCGATTTGCTCATTCTCGCTTTGTTGGGATGGGGAGAGTTTGCAATTTGCCACTCTCGGCTTTGGTGTTTTGCCTCGGACCTCCATGATTCATCACCTGTGATCTGTGATCACGCGCTTGAATAATTTAATACAAAAGATCTAGACACGCATCTCTCCGATTGGCCTTCTGCTCAGCCGTGAGGTTCTTTGGAACCATCTTGGCCCTCACTTTTCTCATGTCTAAATCTTGTGTTAAAATCCGATGGACGGTAAACCGGTTCCAATTTAAGTAACTACTGATTATTCGCAACATTAATCGACGGCCTGGCATCATGAGAGTCCTCTTTCCATATTGTCGTCTGTTTTTGAGGAAGGTCTTCCGAAGTTCGCCTTTCACTTCTTCTGGGCCTCCTAAAAAGAACACTTGTGGTTTGGATAGGGAATGTTCTCCATAAGCTCTTTGTAACTTTTCAGAAGTCACACTAGCGGATTCGCCAAGCTTTACACAAAAGTTGATAGCACAACGTTGCTCAAACATTTGCCGGTCCATTTTCGTAACGCACCTCATAAACACAACTTCACTTCAGACTCTCAAGAATCGCGTAGTAACTGTAACAAGTTCAAACTTGTACTGAACCTATGGCAGGGGTTATTCTAACTGCCGTGTGAAGCGGGAGGCAGCAGCGTTATCGGTTTTTTTATTTTTCTGCCAAATGTCGTATATTCACATATTTTTTATTAGATTATGTATTTTCCTTTGTGATAAACTTAATTAGTACATTTCAGTTCTAACACTAATGAGCCAATCTCGATGTTGTCAAGGTAAGCTTACTTGCTTTGTAAACCTAAGGTCTCGGGTTCAACTCTCGATCCAGGCCTGTGAAATTTTTAATGCAGAAAATACTAAACTTGAACTAGGAATCGAACCCGAGATCTCTGGTTTACAAAGTAAGTAATGCTAACCTTGAAACCATCATTCGGGTAAGTATTAAGGTATGCGAACTAAAAATCCTCTCTATTTTTAGTCCAGTCAATAAAGGGATTGTAGAATGCATGGAGGGTGTCACAATTTTTGACTTCAGGGCTTTGTTTGGAGTCGTTAGGAGGTAAACATACTCAAAGTCCCCGGACATAGGTGGTGAGCGGGGTGTAGAGGGGGACTGAGAAGGTCTCTTTTTTTGTTTTTTGCTTATATCTAGAAGATGGTGCATCTTAGCAAAAAAGTCATTATATACAAAGTCAAAGCTGATAAAATTTCCTACATTTTTGCTTTTTCAAGTTTTTTTATATCTCCAACCGTTTATGAGAAATCCGCTATCAAAAATCGTTAATATTCGCAAGAAAATATTTTGCCTCCCGTTTTTCGTTAAACTTTTCTCTCTAGCACCTCATCTCTTCGGTTTACAGAAAAATTCCCACAAAAGAAGTTGTACAGGATTAAATTTCCTTCAAAATGGTATATACTTTTTATATATATTTTTTTGAAAATTAGCGATTTTTGATAGCGGATATCGCATAAACGGTTGGAGATATAAAAAAACTTTTGACACCTTTGATTTTGTATATAATAACTTTTTCGCTAAAGGTGCATTCAGACTCAGAAATTTCGTAAGAAGCGGTAAATTCTACACACCTCCTGATTGGTTCGTTTAAATTTCTCCGTCAACTTTCCGGACAAAATTTCTGAGTCTGAATACACCTTAAGACGCACCTTATTCAAGATATAAGCAAAAAACCTAAAAAAGGGATCTTCTCGGTCCCCCCCTGCACCCCGCTCACCTCCTATGTCTGGGGACTTTTAGTATGTTTACCTCCTAACGACTCCAAACAAAGCCCTGAAGTCAAAAATTGTGACACCCTCCATGCATTCTACAATCCCTTTATTGAGCGTTCGTTGACTGGACTATTTGGAACACTATTATTTATTTAAAAAAAAGTGGTATATAGATACAAGCTAAAAATATCTTGAAGTTTTTAATTAAAGTGCATTCAGTAGGTACCAGTTGAACAAGAAGCACGCAAAACCTAAAAATATTCTTAGTTTGTATTTACCGCTTGTTCTTTAAATAAATAATGCAGATTTTTCGTTCACATATTTTTTTTCAGACTTGAAAAGGATTATGTCGCTTTCAGATTTAATTAAATGAATATCCAATGATAATAAATAAGAAAATATAAAATACAACTGTAATTTTAAGTAAGTACCTCTTAACTTCAACATGCTACTCTTTTGTGGCATCTTTCATTAAATCCCAGTATGAACCTAAAAAGTTTTAACAAACCAAACCAATACTCCCGTACAGAAAAAGTTATTCTTTCGTATGTAAATTACCGAATTGGAAAAACGCTTGGCTTAAATTAACAAAACTGAATTTAGTTGATCAAAGATATGAAATTGTTTCTTCTTCTTCTTCCCGTGGTACTACAGTCTTCTTGTAGTTCTTGTTAGACCTTGAACTCCCGTAGCATTTGCCTCAAATCTTAGAGAAATCTCTTGCAGCCCTTCACCAATTTGCCACTCCTAGCAGCTGTCTGGCGTCACTCTCGACGTTGTCTTTCCATCTCATTCTCGGCCTTCCCCTTTTTCGTTTTCCTTCCATCGTCCCTTTGAAAATTCTTCCCGATACTCTGTTATGTTGCATCCGCTCCACATGTGTCTGTACTTTAATTTGTTTATTCTTCATTAGCTCATCATATCCCTGTATAGGGCAGAGGCCTCGTTCACTTTTTCGTAAAGGGTTTTGGTCTACTCTCCCATAGTGACCAGTTCTCGTGGGAGATTACTTCTACTACATATATTCAGTTCTTTATAATATAAAGATCTGCTAGTTCATAGTGACATGTATTTTATTCGCCATCCACCATTTTCCCTTGTGGCTGTATATTTCCGGAAGTATTTGTCTTTCAAATGTGGCTAACATTTGTTCCATTTTTTCGTCAGGGTTCATGTTTCCTGCTCGTATATCACTACCTACCGGTTTAATTAGTGTTTTATATATGGATTATATCGTGATTTTTGCGGGAGAGTGCATCAGTTTCGACGTTATCAGTTGATGCACGGTGTAATATGCCCTATTGCCTTTAACTACTTATTCTTTCAGGAATTTCGCGTATCATTTGGCTCTACATTTTTCCTTTGAGTGTTACGTTGTGTTCTAGTCTTCTGATTGGTTTAATTTTCATAGCTTTTATGTTGTCCTCAGTCATCTTCAAGTCTATTTTTTCTGCCTTTTTTTCTAGCATTACGTAAGATTATCTCAATGGTTTTGTTGAGCATCGTTCCATCTAGATCCATTTTTATCTCTTGCATTATTTTTCCAATGCCACGTTAAATAGTACGGGCGCTAGACCATCTCCCTGTCTGAGTCCTTGTTTTATTTCGCAAGTTTCCGTTACTTCATTTTGGATTTTAACCCTGCCCTTGGAGTTACTTATTGTCATCTTCCTTAGTCTCACCAACGGCAAAATTGAGTTGGAATTTTACTGTCATGATAAGCGAGGTGCTGTGTGCTCTTTATTGTACTGGAAATTAATTTCCGATTGAATAGCGCAATCGCCTGTTTTAAATCTAAAGTACGAAATCTTACTATTATTGTATGCTATAATCCCACTAATGTGTCAGTGATTGAAGAAAAGGACTTAATTCAACCATTAATAACATCAGAAAATGAGATATCAAGATCCTTCTTGGTGATCTAAATGCAAAAGTAGGCAATATCAACGAGAATATGGAATTAAATATGTAAACTTTTATCTACTTCTGCCAAGATAATAATCTAGTAATCGGAGGAACACTGTTCCCTCACAAAATTATCCATACATTAACATGGTTTTCACTTAATAGAGTTATGCAGAAGCAAATCGACCACATCACAATCTCCAGACAGTGGCGTAGATTGCCTTTTAAATGTAAGAAGTTACCATGGAGCTGATGTAGCAACAAACCATCATCTTTTAATTGGAGTTATAAGACTAAAAATATCGAAAAAAAAGACCGACATAAACGTCGTAACAAGTTTAATCTAGAAAAACCTAAATAACCTGATGAATTGGAAAAGTATGAATGATCCCCGGGAAAAACTAAATGAGTTAGAAACACTAACCAATCAAAATGTAGGCAATGATTGGGAAAACATTAACCAAATTACAAGTTTAGTGGCGGAAGAAAAACTAGGGACGAAGAAACTCTGTACGAAAGATTGAATCGTCAAAGATACTTGGGACAAAATAAAACAGAGAAGAAATTAAGAACAAAATCAATAATACTAGAACACGCGATGTATAGAAGGAGCTGTGGGAAGAGTATTCAATTATTAATAAACAAGTTAAACGCAGTGTTTGTAAAGACAGATACTTTTGCCAAAAAAAACTGAATCAGCAGCCTATGCTAATAACCTGAGAGAACTGTATGGTATCATCAAATAACGGGCAAATAAGAAATTCAATGACAATCAGCCCCATAAATCTGAAAATGGACAGTTCCTAACAACACAGAAACAACAACCGCAGACAGAAAGAATACTTTGCTAAAATACTTGGAAATGAAAACAATAATGGAGTTAGGGAACTCCGCATCAGCACTCAAAATTCATTAATACAAGACGTAGAAACAGTAATCCATACACTTAAAAATAACAAAACTGTGGGTTCCGACAATATCTCGGCATAGCTTTTGATAGCAGAAAGTCAGTCCATTAGTTTAAACTTACTACCTATTCTGACCAACGTCTGGAATATGGGAAATATGATTTAGTAATAAAACTATCAAAAAAGGTAATATGAGTCTCTGCAATAATTGGAGAGGTACAAGGTCTTCGCCCTGAACAAGCAGGATTTCGCCCAAACAGATTATGCGTGGACCACATCAATATGTACATTGAGGTTAATCATAGAACAATTTACTGAATTTCTAATCCCTCTTTTTCTTGTCTTAGTGGATTTTAAACAGGCTTTTGGCAGTATAAACCATAATGCTATATATACAATCCTGAACTTACGTGGCAAGCCTGCTAAAATCATAAACCTTATAAAAGAAGTATAAAGAAAATCCATATGTAATGTGCTGCACAAAGGCAAAGATGCAGACAAGTTTTAATTTAAAAAATGGAGTAAAACAATGCTATAGGCTCTCTGCACATCTGTTCAATCTTACATTAGATTGGGTCATATGCAACGCAAAAGATAGAGGCATTACGTGGAACCTACAGGAAGCCTAGAAGACCTAGATTACGCAGATGATATATGACTCATGGTGATCAACAACAAGGACATGCATCTAGATTAAATAGGCTACTAAGAGAACAAGACAACATCGCCCGCCACGCATTAGAATGAAACCCACAGCCCACAGGGTGAAGACGATAGACCGACCAGTGATTATGAGGGGGTATTGAATATGGTTACTATGGTTACAACTATGATGTTTTATAAATAAGTTGTCCAAGTTTGAGACCCATAAGTTGAACGGTGATAAAACTGTGAATTTTTGAAAACGGCATGTCTGAGAAAAAGCTAGAGTTTGAAAAAATCGAGTTTCGGTCAGTTATATGGATATGATAGAAATCTTAGGTGATCAGTGTCCTTCATACGCCACTATTAAAAACTGGGTTGGGAAATTTAAGAGAGGAAGATCAGATGTCAAAGATGAGCACCGCTCTGGAAGACCAATTTCTGTGACCACTCCGGGAAACATTGATTCTGTCCATGATATGATTTTAGAAGATCGACGAATTGGGCTCAAGCGTATAGCAGCAGCATTGCACATTTCCTATGAACGTGTGTTTCACATCGTTCATCACAACTTGGATATGAGAAAGATTTTGGCCAAATGGATTCCGAGATGCTTGAATGCTGATCAGAAGCGCGTTCGATTGACAGCGGCGATGCGGTGAAGGAAATCTGCCGCCGTTTTGAAGAAGATTCCTCCAACTTTTTGGATCGGCTTGTTACTATGGACGAAACGTGGGTCCATTACTATGACCCAGAGACTAAAGAGCAATCCAAAGAGTGGAAGCATTCTGGTTCTCCACAACCCAAAAAATTCCGTGTTCGAAAATAGGCTGGCAAGATTCTTGCTTCAGTTTTCTGGGACAAATATGGGATAATTCTGATAGATTATTTGGAACAGGGTTACAGGGTAGAAGTATCACGGGAGCATATTATACTGAGTTTCTAACTCAATTACGTAAAACTTATTGTGGAAAAACGCCGTGGAAAACTTGTCTTTTTGCAAGACGACGCTCCTGCTCACAAGTTCTTGATTGCGCTGCAAAAAATTAATGAAATTGGCTGACCAGCCGCCCTATTCTCCGGATTTAGCACCGTCAGACTATTATTTGTTCCCAAAACTCAAAAAACATTTGAAAGGTAAAAGATTTTCGACAAATGAGGCGTGGTTTGCAGACCAAAATAAAGATTTTTTTTAAACGTCTTAGAAGTACTTTATGATTATGAACATTCTGCTAAATGTATAAGTCTTAAAGGAGATTATGTTGAATAAATAAAATTTTGCTTTGAAATATTGTGGCGTTTTATATGGTAGACTAATAAGTACTTATCAATACTCCCTCCTACATGGAGAAGAACAGTTCTCAAAGAGGTTAAAAATACTGAAAAATCTTGGAATCAGATCAAATATTTGGTCAAAAATAGGGACCGTTGGAAAACCTTTTTAGAAACTCTATGCTCTACCTAAAAGTTAAGATTTTTTAAAACCGAAATTTACAGGATTTATAAAACTCAGAAAGGAGCCATGCTATTGTGGAAATAACAAATAATAATTTCACAAAAGCCAGGGAAGTGAACACTAAACTAGCATATAATAATACTTATTTTTACTTATGTAGTATATCTCATTTAAAATTTTCTATTTTCTTGAATAAAGGCACCGCGATTTCCACGTTCCGCCCTGATCACTTCTGGTTATTTTAGAATGATTTTCTAAACGAGCTTTAAGTCGCATAATAATTTAAAAATATAATGAAGCCTTGTTGTAATTAATCATATTTACGCGGGCGCTTAAAAATGTAACGGGTGTAATTTATCTTTTAATTAAACATTTAAATGAATTGAAACTTATTATTCAATGTAAGTATCCGCTATTCTGGGGATAACGGATTGTCAAGAATAATTCATTTAAATTAATAAATGTGCATATTTTATACCACAAATCTCAATTGCGAATAAGGATTCCTTTTAGAAAGAAGATTAATTAATTGAATTATTTCTTACATCAAGATTATTATTTACAGCAGAAGCTTTATTCAACGCCAGTTCAACTTTGGAATTTATTATCTTGTATATGCTTAGATAAAGCTGCCAAACCATTTACAGTGTAATTTTCTTGATTTTACTTCTGTATGTTTTGGAGTTTCAAAGAAAGCGTATTTGGGAGAAAGTTTCCTTTATCTGTTATAATATGTATCGTAATAATTTCTAGAGTCGCAGTTATCTTTATGTAATTCAAAGCATATCTTCTCGAAACAAAAAGAACCATCAAGTAAAATACGGGAAATGCAAGATTAATAAAAACTCAAAGGCTGAAAATATGAAAAAGCTTCAAAATAATTTTTTCACAGGGATGTTATCTTTCGTTTATCTTCGGACAAAAACAATATTGCAGAAAATTGCTGAATAGGTAACTCTGCAGCTTGAAAAATAATAGTGAACGAAAATATATCAAATATTTAGAACAAAGTTCTACTTGTAATTGTGTAAACGACAAACAAAACATTTCTACCGTTTTGTGCAATAAATATTCTCATCTATATCAGGTATTGTTCTACTGTTCATCGATTAAGCATTATGGAGAATATATGGTTGAATAAACCGAAATGTTTAACATAACATTAGATAATGCGTCACTGAATCAATTACGCGTAGGCTCTGAAGCGTCAGAGAGGTATTTGAGCGTGGAGAATCGAATAACTCAAGAGAACAATGCTAAGTCGAGAATTCAACAATATCTCTTTGTCTTCATGCCCACCGGTGTCACATTCTGTATAATCATTTTCAAATTATTACAGACATTAATTTTGAACTGGTTGAGGAGAGTTGGTTCGAATATCATACAAACACCAAACAGTAGCGTTATCATTTGAAATTTTCCAAATTTTATACCTTTCTCTGCAGAATATCGAGATCAAACAACTACACAGGGTATTCTTATTTGGCATGTGTACCTATAAACAATTTACGCTTTAATGTGAGAAGTTTAGTACTGTCCAAACATGTAAAACCGTTGTTTAAGTAAGAAATATCTTAATAAAATGATCGCTGTGATGCAAATAATAGGCAACATCGTCGTTCGATTTAATGAGTTCAAGACCTGCCTTTGATTATTAGTTTTTCGCCATATTTCAGCAATGCCATTTAATCTTTTCAATTTGGTTGCGCTAAAATTAAGGCTAGTTTTTTGTAAACTGGTATTTAAATTCTCAATACATTAGTACTTGCAACAAAAACAAAGATTTGAATTTGAAAAATATTTTTCTGTAGCCACCTGCGTTGAACTTGCTTCGGAGTATTCTTGTAGCGTTTCATTGAAGAATATCAATATTTTTGCATAGTTCGATTAGAATGTTTTTAATGAAATTATTCTTAAAGTCAATCGAGTTGGAAAAAAGTTCCGAGAAACAATTTTTTTTGTAAAGATTTAAATCATGGCCGCATTTAAGTTAAAGAGCCGCAAGGCGGAATCCAACTTCCGGGAATTCTAACTTAGAATTCCCGGAAGTTGGATTCTACATATTAATATTTACGATTGCATGATGGTGTATTCCATTGAATTAGAAGTCTATGTTGCCTAAATTAGTTTCTGTGAATCCGCCTTGCGGCTCTTTAACTTAAATGCGGCCATAGAATAGACTTCAATATATATAGTTTCAATTGTTAATGTAGAAATTTGACGCTGCCCCGGAGAACAGCCGCCGTAGCTCAAAGGTGCGAGCGTTGGTGCGTTTAACCTAAGGTCGGTGGTTCGATTCCCCGCGGTGGTATCATTTTTCTACAAATTGAAATTTTCGTATGGTTATTCAAGTAAAATTAAATAATTTCCTATTATTAAATTTTCTCTACTGAACATATTACTTCCACTTTCTAAATTATAATTTAGTATTTTTCATGTTCCTGCTACAACATGTACATGTTTAACATCAACAATTGTTCGGAGTTTCGGGGGGGGGGGGGGGGTCTGAACCCCCTAGCCTAGACCACCCCCTTGGCTACGTGCCTGCACCACCACGTTGGTACTTAAGCATTATCAGAAATTCTACCAAATTTAATTAACTTATCTTTACTAACATTTAACATTACGTTTGGTGATAACCAGTACGTTACAATACTATGTATTAATGGCAACATTTAGGGCAAGAAAAGTACATAGACCTATGCTATGGAAGTAAAACGTGCGTCCTTCGTAAAAATCAACAGAGGTAAACCGATTCGAAAGGTAAATTTTAAGGCGAATCCTGGGATCAGTGAAGGAAAATGGAGGATGGAGAATAGTATATAACTATGAAATATATCAATATTTAGAAGAACCACCAGTTGAAACCTTCATAAAACTACAAAGGCTGCAATGGATATCACACGTTATAAGTGTAAACATGGTAGTAGACACAAAATTTAGATAAATGGAGTAAAACTGTGTATTCTTAAAATGTGCACCCCAAAATTTGAATATTCCAATGGGCACTACTCGAAAAATGTTACTCAAATTTAATGAACTATGGGGGAAAATGTAGAAAATAATAGGGGCAGGTGTCATTCAGCTCGCCTTCCTATTCAATATTTTTGGGGAAAAGGCTGCTGGGGGTAGGGGGATGAAACAAATTACTTACTTTTTATGCCAAAATAGGTCTTCGTCAACAATATTGTTGACATGTTACGTGGTTTATACACCGAAATACTAGGGGTGGTAAATTTTCAGATGAACACCCAATATAAACATGTCAGTTATAAAAAAGTGGCCAATAAAGAATAAATTCTACCTAGATTCAATTTGTATTGTCATTTATTTGTACTTATTGGGCGGATGTTAAGGATCTTAACGTGCATCGACTGCTTCGGTTATTTAGCACTATCCAACTAGAATTTGGACAAACCCAATGAATTTTACATTGCCACGGAATCTCCTGTTCTAACTCGTATTCTTCTTCCTCGCTCTTATGGCCGAAGCCTAGGCCGGTGGCCTGTTAATAACTCATAAGGTCATAATAAGTATGAGTAGCGTGAGCCCTCATCGCACGTATGCTGGGCAGGCAGCTAACCTTACCCATCGAAAGAGGTGAAGAAAATCGCCCGCAGTGTTGCAAGGTTGACGGTTATCAAGGGTATTAGTGTGATAACTGGAACTCCCATTCAAAAGAATGTACGACTTACTTTTATTGTTTTTATTAAAATGGTTTTTTTTAGACGTCATCGAAAATTAAAAATGTATTCTCTGAATAAGTCAACATAAAAGCAGCTTGTTTATATACTTACAATTATAACCAAATATTTATATTGAAAAAGTTTAAAAACTAATCTTTAGTTCCAATAATATGATAGTTATCTTTTCCAACAACCAAGTTGACCATCGTATCTTTCTTCAGTAGATAATGGCCAGAATTTTCTACTACTTGCCACTTATATTTAGGAAACTTGTGATCAAATAACGCTGCAATGATCGGAGTTCTATTATCTATATCTACTTTGTAAGCCTTCTTTAACGTTTCTGCTGCTTCTTGTACCATTCTTGCTGACATCTTGTAAGAACCTAATACGGTAACCTGAAAAGTATCCCACATGTCTTACATGTAAACTTCTTATATTTTAATCATATAAGAATGTAAAAAAGATGTTGTCTATTAGAGTGAGTCATATATTTCTAGCACCTTCTGTTGTTTGAATTAACATTGAGATAACGAACCATTAACTCAACCTACAGTATAGGGATGTTAGTTGCACGGATTCAGAAATAACCACCGACAGTTTTCAGGTTTTAGAGTTGGTTTTGCCTTTTATAAATTTTTAAATGTATTGCAATCAATTGACAAACATCGTCATCTTTCGTAGCACAGATGTTATGGGCCTACTTATCACGTAATTGAAAATTTTAAAGCAATATTTCACAAAGGTTTAGCTACCTATTCTTTTGATTTATTAAAATCTCAAAAAAGAACAATATTTAAAACAATAAATTTATTGGGTGAGATCTGGGCTTGCTGGCACTAAGATCCTCAGCACGCGCCGACGGCGACTGCCATCAATAAAGAAAACACGTACAAATGCCGGAAACTTATGACTCACCCTGTTACTTACTTTACTTGAATGCACGGTCATAGTAACATTTCGTTTAACACCTCCACTTTGAAAGCTTTCTATCATTTGTATGATCGCTACGTTATCCGTTTTGTCCATAGTATCATCCATCAAACTTTGTAATCCGTTTGCAAATCCTTCATCGTGAAGAACTACATAAGCTGCTCCACTGTAAGGCAATTCCTAATAATGCAACTTGCGTTTAATTTATTATTATAAACTCCTAGAAATTATAAACCGACATACCACTTCGTCTAATCCAAAATTCGTACTATTTTTTGTATCTTCATGAACTTTATCTTGAGTGAATTCCACGTGTACTTCTTTGTCCTCACCATCGCTTACAATCTTTCGCATATTCTTTTTGCCTATGGTTGATAAATCGCAGTCGTTGGGTACTGTAGCATTCTGAAATTGGCTTCTTCTTAATTTATGTAGACAATGTAGTAGTCATATATGAAAAATTTCAAGATACGTTAATTTTTCTTGATATTTATTTAAGTATGTGGTTTAACAATATTTCTTTGAAGTTTTATCAATGTTATTATGTACCTAAACATAAATAAGAAAATAAAAATGGCAGTCAGAAGTTTTGTTTTGGAAATCACTTCCTACTACACCTCTGAGTATAAGTCTCACAAAATACCTTTCGAACTAAATAAATTACGGTAAACTCTGGCATTAATTATGTTAAGGTTATTTTGTAAATTTATAACAATAGATTTCTACGTTATTAGCAGGGTAACGGCATTATTATAATACAAATGCGAAAATTATTCGATGAAGTCGAAGATGAGTCTTATAATCACACCAGTGCTATAATGCTACGACTACGACTGCTTAAAGTTTGTAAATAACCGAATTTTGCGATTAGATTGAACATTTCGCATTAATTTTGTTTGCAAACATCAAGTCATAATGCTGTTGATTTGACATCAAAGGTACACAATAGATTTTGATTTGTTCAATACGACGGCTACTTACTATCTGTGTAAATAATATCACTTAAGTAATAATATTTATATCACGTGTAAAAGTAAAAAATTTGAGCTGAAATAGTAAACACAAACTACTTAAAAGAGTTATTAATACTTATATTACCTCAACTTTAGAAGTAAATGCTGCGGTATCAATTTGTTTTATTTGACCATCATCATAGTGACTTTCACGAGATAAAATCACTGAAAAATCTAATTTACTTTCTTTAGCCAATCTTTTCAAGTATGTTTCCAATATTTGTCTAACTTTTGCCTCAATTTCGGCCGTTGAAGATGGACTCTGCAATTCTTTAAGTTAATTTTTTATTATAATAATAAATGCTCGTCTTACCTCCGCAGCCACAAAAGTTAAATTAAGGTGAATAAAAACGAAACAAACAAAAATATAGGGCGCCCGCATAGTGGAATTAATGTAATTTTGACTTATTTAACGTTACACGATTTGAAAGCAACTAAATAGTGTAGTTGTTATAATAGTTCATGATCTTTGATCTTGTGTACCATAAAATTATCGCTTTTGATTAGCGAATACCTATTTTGAACAAAAACATTAGTATATCTTCAGGAAATCGTTAAAAACTTCATAAAACGGTATTTATATTTCATAACTCTCCCATTAAGGTAATCGTTAGAATTTTGTTCAACTGTTCAACACAAATTGCAACTTCTGTAATGACGCAGGATAATTTAGAGTTGATGTCTTTTAATGTCAGAAAATAATTCTGAATATAAATATGAATATAACATAATGAAAGTCCAAATATTAAAAATATTGCCTGAATGTCTCACATATCGTTCGATTTTTATGACAAAAAACCTTTTACAAAATTCATGAAATTGAAACTTTTATGTAATGCCATGAAATAAAATAACTAGAAGCAATTTATAAATGACGAAAAATGCTAAACATATTTTGAATCTATTTTTATTTCAAAGTATCGTTAAAAATGTGTATGTTCTATTAAGCAACTATCCTTGACCTAGTCGCTCATATCGATGTTTAATATATTAACAGTTAACTGATAAATTTAATTTATTCATGGAAATTATGAAATTACATCCATAGTTTATGTACTTGGTAATGTTATTTACGATTGGTTTGCTATTGTAATTTAGTGGTTACGGATTGTATATAGCCTTATAACAAAGCTAGCTAATCCAACAATTAATTGTTTTAATGAATTAATTCAATTAGTGTAGGTACAAAGTACAGCAAAGATTTACTTCATTAGAGCAAGTATTTCACTACAAGCCAAAGTACATAGAACCAAAGTTGCATTTAAGTTGTAATTTAAGTGGTCTTAAGCTTTTCAGCTTAAACCTGTACTGAAATACTGAATCTTACACACCTATGTGATTGAGATGATATACACTTCCAAAGCTCCTCGGAATTCTACAATAAATTATGGCAGATTTGACAGTTGTTTGTTAGTTTTATAAACTTTGTCCTAAAATGTGAATAGAGTTCGACGTAAGCGCTAGTTTTGCATTACTGTGAACGAAAATAAACTTAAACGAATTAGAACCTTTTTATAAAACGATTCACTATTAGAAATTTCATTATTCAATTAAAACTGAAATATATACGTATTTTACAATTGTTTAAGGGACCAGTAAATGATATTATTGATATTAATTCATTGAACTCATTGAAGTGAAGTAAATATAACTTTTAATTTTTTTTACCATTCAGTGAAAAAGGTCACTGATGTATTGATATTAATTTTTGGAAATATGCTTTTCATTCATTTTTTCAGAAATTCATTAAGCGTATTTTACAAAGAACAAAAAAGTGGCTTATCAGCAAAATTAGCTTTCATTTCAACCTAAAATAATTTCGCCACAAATAATTTTTCTCGGAAAACACATACTCTTATCCATTAACATAAACTCAATACATCTCTCTATCTAACCTATAGTATCTTAAACTCAAGTAGGAGTTTTTGTCGAATTTGCAATAGATCCAACTTTGGTAGGGATTTTTGATATACATACCTCCTTATTGTAAAATGTAACGTTAAATTTCTCTTCGAAAAAAACTTTCTATATGTTAGTTTTGGCGAATGCTAATACAGAAGTGCCCGTTTGTCGCCACATTGACATTATTTATTAGTTTAATATTTAAGATAAAATAATTACAGTTCCAATTTAAAAATATCAAGAGAGATAAACTCCCAGCGTTTACTTTTTTCAACGCTTCAATTACAAAATCTGATTAACGTATAGAAATTAAATTTTTTAGGATTCACTCCTTTGGGGAAGTCCTTTTTAATAGAAATCGCAGCTGTCCTGATGGTTGATGCGATTTTAGCGGCTCATTGATTATATGATATGATTTCTAATGCACACTAGAATTCACAGTTTCCAATTACTACTATACAGGGTGAGGAAAAAGTAACACAATATCACTATAACTCTTTTATTGTCGACTTTTCGAAAAAATATTTTTAACAAAAGTTGTTAGATGGTAAGTACTCCATATATGTATCTGTGGCCTTGAATTTGTCTTACGTCATCACGTGTAAGTACAGGGGCATGCAACATTACTTTTTTAAATAGCAACTTATGATTTTTTTACATTTCTGGAATCGTTAGATTTTTCTGCTTCCGGCAGTATAAAAATTTTAGTAGGTTGCATTAGTAAAATTTTGGGAAAAGTTTAAGTAATATAAGTAAGAACTGAGGAAGAGCGGTTTGCAAATCAAGAGGAACTGTTTTTACAAGCTTAAAAATTACTTTAGGACCGTGCTCCGTGTATTGAGTAAATAAACATTTGTTTGAGATTCAGTAATTTTTTATCTGATCTGGCTAAGAAGTTATCGATACCTCCTCATGACATAATCAATGCAAATAGTGCTTTTCTAGCGTCAAAAGGCTTGCCTGAATCAAAATTGCATATCTATTGTTCAAACTTATCTCTGATTCTGTTATGTATTATTCTCAAAACAAAATGTATTAACCAATTAATTAATATGGAAGTAAATGATTTTTATAAAATGTAACAATAACTATCGTTAATCGTTTAATAGTCCACTATGTAAATCAATATGACCCGAGAATTTTTTTGATGTTCTTATTACGTATTATACATAAGATGGTCCCTTTCCGCTGAGCCTAGTAAAGTAATGCGCAATTTATTGATAAAAAACATTTATTTATAATTTTTCAAAGTATTCCCCTCCACAGTCAATGCATTTTTGCATCCGTGAAAACCAATCTTCAAAACATTTTCTCCAGTCTTCCTGCGTTAAGTTCTTTATTTCATTTTTAAATGCGTCAACCGCTTCTTCGGCCGATGTAAGACGTAAACCCCGTAACTTAACCTTTACACGTGAAAATAAAAAGAAATCAGTAGGTGCTAGGTCTGCACTATACGGCGAATGAGCCATTATTTTAGTGTTCTGGGCATTCAAATATTCAATCGTTCGAGCAGCCGTGTGTGGCCGAGCATTATATCTTGATGCAAGATGAACCTTCCTCTTGGACATTTTGTAGAACTGGAGGCAAACAAACTGCAGTGTACCATTTGGCATTAACAGTCCGGCGATCCTCTAGTGCTACATTGGAAACATGTCTAGTAATTCCAAAAAATGTGGCTACCATCTTTTTGTTTCTCCTCTTTTCACGAACAACCTTTGTTGGAGCCGACTCATTCTTAAAGACCCAAACTATCTATTGTTTCTTTTTTTATGGATAGCAGTATACCCAACTTTTATCACCTGTAATGATGTTGTACACCCGATTAGACGATCCATTGTCAAAGCGATCTAGTGTAGATCTGCACCACCTCATACGGTCTTCTTTTTGAACTGGAGTCAAATTGTGGGGAATCCAACGGGAACAAAGCTTACGTACCTTCAAATGTTTGTGTAAAATGGTGTTAATTGCTTTCACGCCAATCTTTAGAGTTGCTTGAATACTTCCTACGGTAACATGCCGGTCCTCTTCAATCATGTTCCGAACAAGACCAATATTCTTTTCGGTAACGGTTGTTTTTAGCTTAGGAGCTCGAAAACTGTCATTTAAGGAAAGTCGATCACGTTAAAATTTATTGTACCACTGCTTTATGGTAGCTAAAGAACACGACTTGTCACCAAATACTCCATTGATTTCCTCAAAACATTGTTTACGGCTTACGCTACGTTTGAAATTGTAAAAAATCACAGCTGGATAATGTTCTCTGTTTAACTCCATGATTTCTTGCGAAAAGGATTACTTTAAGCTTATGTATTTTAAAATATTCACTTACAATACCACGAATGGTATTTGAAGGACTATTCAGCGGAAAAAAAACCATTTCCATCGAATCGTTTTTCATAAATTAGTCCATATTCAAGTTTGTTTACATGAAAATTGTTCTCTGTGGTATATAACTAGCAATAAACTGTTTTCAAAAAATTGTTGCTTCGTATCACTAGTGAAATTTTATCGACAATGTTTTCTGGTAGAAATTGTCGATACAATTCGTTTTGATTGGCTCAAAAACGTCAAATCTTGCATTTTGATTGGTCGATTGTTGACAGATGACATATGGGTTGAATAGTCAAGTATATTTATCAACCGTTACTGTCATTAAACTTGTAAACAACTAGCTTCTACTTCCAAACAAAATTTGTTGCAAATTTTAATGGCCTGCTAGATAGTTCGAGTACGTCCTGTCTCGTCAATTTTTATTTGTTTATCCCATTTGGGGGAGTGGTATTTCTAGACTCGTTTTGTTTCCAAATTCTGGCAATGTTTAGTACACAGCTGCACTTTACATTAATATCCCTGGTATGTTTGTTTAATATTTGCGATTGGCTTTGTTGAGTTTCTAAATCACGTAAGATTTCCAATAAATATTTCTTTCTTCCGAGTTGAAGAAGAATTGTTCTTCTGTCTCAACAATGAAACGGTCCCAACCCGGAAGACGTTCTTTAACACTAGCATTGACCGTGGAAGTCTTAGAATTCAAAATTTCTTTCGTTATGTTTGTTATATATTTTTTAAAAAGGCTATGATTTATTTAAAGGATTATGATTGATAGAATTGTTTGCCACAGTGTGAGTAGTAGCTCTTTTGACTACATATATTTCAAAAACGCTTATTGATCAATATACCTATGTAATAGTCTATTTGCGTTTTCTTGTCGAAGCAGGGTTATGGAGATCATCATTTGGTGCTTTTCAAGCACATAAGCATCGTTTTGGTAACTTAAACCGCGTGTTAGTAATAATCATATTAAATTCCTTGCAAGATTCATACAAGTTGTCCCATCTTCATTAGATTAATTCAACCCGCAAGGATCTGCTAATACTCCGCACGTAGTTTTACCTAAACAACATTTTGGTTGGAAATGTCGCTTCTGCTTACTTTGAATACGATTAGTTAATCGTAACTTGCCGTTTTTAAAATAAATGTAACATAAAAACGAAATATTTAGTAATAAGTAGGTACTTTATTTTACATCATCCTATAACGTTATCATGCTAATAACTCCTTAGCAACGAGTTATGTTAAGATACCTTTAACAGCACTAGTGCTGTAAAGCTTAATAAAAGCACAATATGACAGATTTACGTTACACTTTATGAATTGTCATTGAATTGTTATTGAACTGTCATTGAAAATATTTTTTTATTTTTTGAAAAAAATTATTATAGGATGATATATATAAACCGTGTTACGACACACGTAACGGTATTTGCTGGTTACATTACTCGAGAATTAAAAAACTTTTCTCTCGTAATGTAAAATGCTTCTATTACTAGTATCGTAAATTACTATAACAGCATTGCTATTAAATTACTCGTACATTAGTATTAACTAAAATAATATATAACGTACTATTTAGTGTCAGTTTGTTATTAATTTAAGTTGACATACCTCAACATCTAGTTTTAAATATCTTAATATTTTTACATTGGTTAACTTGTTCGTTCTGGTAAATTATTAAATTGCATTATGTCATTAACATATTTCTTTTTACCTCTTTCAGAATTCGGTTTACATACTTGAATATAAAATTTCTATGTAGTTATTTAGTATCATAATTGTATTTATCTTGAACACATATGAGTTTATGTGTTAAGTAATTTGGACATTGACCTAAACTGATGTTATATACAGGGTGTTCCGTATCGTTATGTTCAAATTTTGGGAGCATAAAATAGACTTAATTCTAAGACTAAAAAACCCAAAAGTGGTAGGTCGATCTTTATTCGTTCTGAAGTTACAGGCCTTTGAAATTATAAATCATAAATAATCTAAGTAGTCGTGCAACAGGACCAACTCCACCAACCACCAATCCATCGTGGATAATTGTTGTTCATAAAATTCCGGACTGCAATTCCGAAATGTGCTGGTGTACCATCCATTTGCAACCACATGTCTCTTCTTATGATCAGTCATGTCTCTTCTTATGATCAGTCATAGTCACCTTGATTTTCAAAACTTATTCATTTCAATTACGAGAAAATAAGCGTAAAATAAGAATTGTCACTTCATCTATCGGCATACGAGCACAAGCTTGTATTCAGTAAGCAGAAGGGCATTTTGAAAATATCATTAATTAAAAATTTCTGAAATAAGATAAGTTTTTAGTTGGTTTACGAACTTAGATCTGATTATTTATGGTTTATAATTTCAAGAACGAATAAAGATCGACCTACCACTTTTATGGTTTTTAGTCTTAGAATTAAGTCTATTTTATGCTCCCAAAATTTGAACATCACCATACTATAAATATCACATTTACACAAATGAAAACCTTAATGTTTAACCAATGTAACTAATACCAATAGCTCAAATCGATTTTTAACATTTACTGTATCCTAAAATTATTCTTATGACTTTATTTTGTAGAAGCTGTAATTTTTTTATACTGCCTTGATTAGTGGCATATCAGAAAACTCCAGCCCCCCCCCCCCCGCAAGGATATACTACGGGCCCTTCAAAATAAATAAATAAATAAATAGAAGCAACTAACCTGCTAATATTATGTTATGTTACATATTAAAGGTTGAAAGTGGGACTTATTGAAAGCGCGACTGCCGAAGCACATTTTTTATGGCAAAGTCATTTATAGTAGTGTCTCAATCAAATCGTTTAGTTCTGTATGTTCGATGCTAGTTATAGATAAATTCGAAAGTTATTGTTTCGACATGGTACTGTGCAAATAGTTTTTTATTAACTTAACTTTGGAAAACGATCGTTCTGCAGAAGCAGGGTTAGTTATTTATTTATTTAGCGTACCTATGGCAGTTGAGGGGAGCCACCTTTTTAAATGACTTGGCATCGCGAACTTGGTTATATCTTTTTTATGCTAGGGAAATGTGTTTTCTGCAGTAGTTTCCCGTTGCCTTCTGCAGAGTTTGTGAGCGTGTATTAAGTGTATAATAGTGTTTGTGTCTTGTGTCTTGTTACTATCTGCAGTTAACCACTCTGCAGACAGAATCGTTAATTGTAACCAGACGATTAAATGGCTTTACTCCTTCAAGTACTCGCCATGAACAGTGGGGAATTCTTTATAAAAATCCGTACCACTGCGTGAGATTCGAACCAAAAACTCCTAGCTAGAAGACCAGCGCTCTTACCACTGTGTCAACGAGCTTCACACAGGGTCAAATACAGTAGTATCGCACTACACACATCAGGCAAATTAGAAGTGGTGCACTTGTTTTTATATCCTTAATCGCACAAAAACTTGTGTAAGTTCACACTAAACACTTCTGATTTGGAAATAAATTGTAGAAATAAGTCACGGTTATAAGTTTGCGGTAGCTTTGCAGCACTTCGGTACAAACTTCCATCAGAATATGTAGTAATATTCTTTGGCGACATAAAACTAAATTTGTTATTCAGCGTATTCATACTGTGAAAACCGATTTTTAAATTGATTTGTGAAAATGTCTATAGTTGCCTTGTAAACATTAACTTCAAACAGGTGTTCAATCATTCAATAATGTTTCATCGCTGCAAAGTTCGTCGTGAAATTTCTTCACTTCCCTTTGTCTCTTGTTTTCAAACTGGGGATTAATATTTCAGGAATTTGTCAAAATATCGGCTTTCTCCTTAATTTCTAAAAATTTATCTCTGAGCTTTATAACTGCATTTAAATTGGAGCCTAGTAATTTTTTAGTCTGTTCCAAATGAGTATCCTCCTTTTGTAAAATTTGGGGGCTTAGATATTTCTGAGATTCTTCTGTCAAATGAATCCTCATTACGGGTTCGTATTTTGCTGATAATTCTATTATACGAGTATTCAAAAGATAGCCCTTCTGATGCGAGTCGGATTTTAAACTTTCACGATGACCTCTTAAAGGTAGATTACATATTGCCAATGTAGTTATAACGTTTTAAACTCATTTCAAAATCTCTCTCCATTTATTTACTTCTTGTCCTTCCTGCTGAGCATGTCGATAGTTTTATTTTTCCAGGAATCATATATGTGAAACGATTTAGAATGAATCAGAGTTCTCATGATCTTTCATTTTATTTTGAAATCCTTGCCGATTATTAATACTTTTATATCAGGCCTCTTTAAAATGTTTATCGCTTTTATCTGCAAAAAGTCAACATGGTTCGGAATATACATATAAGTGGCGTTGAGGCGAATAGCACAACCAAGTACGTTCCAGCTTGATATCAAGTTCACTAAGGAAATAGAATCAAACGGTTCCTTCCCTTTCTTCGACATCCTCGTAACCCCACTAAATTTATCGTAAACTTACACACACGGATCTATCTTTATGCCAATTCAAATTATTATCCGGCACAAAGTCAATTCTTTCGTCCATCGTGCTATCCTAGTGCTTAACCCGACGGTCTTCATGTGGAGTTAGCCCTATTCAAGACAATTTCGTCAAGAATGGGTACAACAAAAGGGAAATTGGGAAGGCCATTGAACCCCCCCCCCACACTATGGAAGTTCTTAGAATCAGAACACTTGTACACTTTAAGGCACGATAAAAAGAAAAACGTAGCATCAAAACCACTAACACGTGAAGGTATCTTATTAAACGGAGTGCTAGTTAACAATTTACGGTATGCAGACGATACTGTACTGCTTGCCAACACTGCAACCGGACTACAACATATGATAACGAAGGTAGTAAGAGCAAGAGAGTCATATAATATGCAGCTAAACACAACCAAAACTAAAGTCATGATCGTGAGCAAAGACGATAACGTAAATGGCCAGTTTCACGTAAATGGCTCCCAACTGCAAATGGTTCCAACAATTAACTATTTAGGTACCAATTTAAACAAAAAATGTTACAAGATGCAATAAATAAAAATCCGAATTGAAAAAGCGAGAACTGTCTTTAATCGCATGAGAAATGTGTTATGCAACATGAATATAACTCTTCATCTTCGAACTCGCTTTCTGATGTGTTACGTGTTCTCAGTGCTGATGTATGTAGTATGGACTCTTACTGACGCTACATGTAAACGATTAGAAGCTTTTGAAATATGGTGCTATTGACGCATGCTGAGGATTTCCTGGACCTACCATGTGACCAACGCGTGCAGAAACAGAAGGAAATTATTATGAAAACAGTCAAGAAACGAAAACTGTCATACTTTGGACATATTATGCGTAACAACAAATATATTCTGCTGCAGCTTATTATGCAAGGAAAATTTGACGGAAAAGGAGGGCCCGGAAGACTACGAATATCGTGGCTGCGAAATTTAAGACAGTGGACCGGAATGACATCGATAGACTGGTTCCGCGCTGCAGGTAACAAAATTAGATGGACCATAATGATCGCCAACGTCCAATGAAGATACGGCACAGGGAAGAAGAAATAATTTGATTATTGCAAATTAATGTACTTACCTTACACAGTTATTTATATGCTACATATTCTAAAATGGTATAAATATTTATAAAGCCTTGGGATCGACAATAATAAATATGCCACACTTTTTTTTTGTGAGCTTGTAACTTTAAGTTTAATGTAGCTACTGTAGAAGTAACTGAAAACGTTTTCAACAGTTGCAATTCGTTACAAAATTTCAGAAAAATAACACAAATACAATTCTAGATTAGGTGAAGTAATTGAAATGTTTGTGTCCTCAGGTCAAAACTTTACATCGTTACCCCAAAACATGTTGCCTTATGTTTCACTGTGCTTTATAACGTTATGATAATGTAATTATGGTTTGTACAAAGGTTTGGGTTTATTAGATTTCTCGTTAACCGTTATTGAATTTTATTCTGAGCACCAGAGAGAAAATAGAACTATACATCAAGGAACCCATTTTTAATTCTGTTTCGTATTAAGTTTAAGAAAAGTATACCTACTCCTTTTAACTTGCAATACCTAGTGCAGCACTTACAACTTTATTGTAATGAAATGACTAGTTGGACACCGTATATTTAATTAATCATAAGCACCCAAAGTAACTTGATTGCGTACGAATATCTGTTATTGTTTAGAAAATACATACACATCTAACAATGTTTCGCTTTTGCACCTACAACTCATAGTAACTTTTAGTTCTAGTGAAACCAAGCGATGGAGAAAATGTGTCTGTAAGTTTGTAAATTTAACATTAATCCACTTTGCTTTTAAAACTAGAACTTTAAAGTACTCGAGACTTTTTGTGTAGTTTCCAGCCAGTACAGGATTAACTAGGAACTTGTTAAAGTTCCAAATCCTTGCACTGTTGTTGCGTTTAATATATTCTATAAACGTCATATTAAGGGGAATATATTGATAGACTACGTTTCGTACAATTACAACTTTTGTTACATTTTTTGTTAAGTTAAAAATGTTGTCAGTTGGCATATATCTCCCACATGAGTTTTTTGTGTGAGTCAAACTCAGAGAAACATATTTTTTATCTATAAAATAATATGAAAAATCGAAGAGAAAATAAAATAGGACATAATCGGTTTTCGTCAGATGTCCGTAAAATGTTTATATTAATCTATCTTTTAACGTGTAAATTCTAACACCTATGAAGTGTAAATCGTTATATTATATAAGGTTTAAGAGGAAGTCTACCGAAAATTTTGGTTTAATTAGTTCGTCTACGTTTACACCCTTCTGTCAAAGTTTATGGTTAACTAGAAATTATCTTAGCTTGATTTAGTTGTTTCTCCTTGTCTGCACTTCAAGGATGTAAAAGTATCTACATCAAACGGATATAATGTTCTTCGGTAAATTCCTTTAAAAGTAAAGGAAAGATTATATAAATTACGAATTATGTAATTTTTTTGATGATTGAGAATGAAGAACAATACCAAAAATTCAAACATTTTTAAATTCTGAATGGTTTACACACTTTAGTGTGCAGTAATCGATTTTAAAGCCAAACTGTTTGAATGCTGTTGTGTGTGCCTGACACCAAATTATCGGATACCATTTACATGTTTAAGCTTTAGTGTTTATCTAAAACTGAATCCATTTAATTCCATCAAAAGCTTAAGGGATTATCCTACACTACAACTTTGTTCTTTGCTGAATATAAGTAAAATTATTACATTTGATCATTGGCATTAAAGTGCGTAAACAACTGTTATTTTAGTGCTGTTCTATTTATTACAATAAATTAATGATTTCCTTAAAAGTTTTACGGTTTCCTAATTGCAACTCCATACGTAATCCTATAAATGCGTTACATCTTCGAAATAATCTCCTTGTCTGAAATCCTCCGTTTCCGAAATTCGTGAGTCTTCCATTTAAGATTTAATTAAATTTCGAGTTGATCACCATCTCAAATTGTATTAAGATCTGATTGTCATTTACCTGGCGAATCTTAAATAGTTAATTTGTTTAATAAACTTGAAATTGTATGTTAGTTTTATTACTGGCGGTTTTGTTTTGATCAAATTTCCTGATAATTGTTTTTTGCTTTGTTTAATTTTTATTTTAATTTATAATTTCAAGTATGAATTCTTGTAGTGGTTGTCTAAAACTTGATGCAACAATCAACCGCAGTATCTTGTTATCATTCTATGCATTCTAATTTCCATAGCTGTATAAAACGTTCACGTATTTTATATTTTTTTGTTTAGTTTTTAAAATATGTAGATACATCGAGCTAACGTTTGTAAGTTTAGAATTACCAGGGAATAGTTTCATATTATTAACAGGATCGTCATTAACGGAATCTTCTAGGAAGGTATCCAGGACGTTTAAAACAATCGAAGTGTTGTAAATTAATAGTAGATATTGACGATATAAGACTACATTTTCTAGGAATACGGAACAATTATATATTTGAATGTTAAAGACTTAGTGAACGAATTACTAGTAGAAAGTGACTGAATCATATGTAAAAGGATAAAACCAGATTTTAAAGGAATCTTCGTTAGGCTTTACAACTAATTATACACCTGTCAATAGGTCGATCTTAAGATGATTTTATTACATTATTTCTTCCTACATGTAGATACTACAGTATTACTTTTTGGAGTGTAATAAGTAGTCTATCGTGATGAGCAGTGAAATTCAAATTCAGAGTTATTTCTTAGGGCTGTAGTTTTGAAATGAAAATTATAAAAACCTACAAATAGAACATGTCGATATTTAATCATTACTGAATAAACAAAAACTGTGAAATTATTGTTCTTAAAGGATATGAAACCAGATATAATTTGCTTTTCAACAAAGTTTTTCTTTGTCGATATACATACAAGTGTTGTTATAATTTATACTAGAAATCGGTTTGATTCGATAAAATGGTGAAAAATAAGACCAATTTATCTGAAGAACTTTATATTAAATATGTGGCAGTGAAATGTAAAATTGGTAATTGTGGTATAAGCAATATATGGATCGCAACCTAGTAATGTTACTTAGTTTAGTTATGGCAAATAATAAAATCATGGAGAACAAATTCATCATCATCATCATCAATTGACATGGAGCAGATCCCCGTGGATCAATCCTGGATTACGACAGACCCACCCCATGCCAATAAGGTGTGAAGGGATTTGTTATGATAGGTGGGGATTGGGAGCACTGTATAATGTTAACATGCCTGTGATGCTAGCCGCTAGACACCGCTTCTGCGGTGCAAGGTAGTTAGTAAGTCACATATTCAATGGGAGTTGGATATGTGACTGAGATGGTTAAGCATGTTTTATTGTCTTATACTGATAGTATTTCTAGTATTACCGCTAATTTCCTAGGTCTATGATATGAAACGCCTTCACGCAGACATGCCTGCTCTGTTACATGTTACATGTTATATGCTAGTTCACCCTAATCATTATTATTATCATTATTAATATCATTATTAAAATTCTTATTTTCATTGTACGTCACAGGTCATATTTGTTCCTTCGCCGTTCTTCTGCATTATTCTTCGGTATTTGTATCTTCTTCCACTTCTTCTATTTCCTCGTTTTCTGGTTCTTCTCTTGAGTCATATATGCGGTTTATTTCCTTCTTCATCATTTTTCTTGTCCATTCTTCCTAAGTTTGTTGTGATATGCCCGATCGCTCTATACCTTGTTCCAGTGCTGTTTCTCCCCCTGAATTATTCCGTTCCTAAATCTTCTATATAGGCGTTGATTTGCATAGCGGGGTCGAAGCTGTGATCCAGGCATCCAGGTGATCGTATTTGGGGATTATGTCTTTGATATTTTCTTCCAGCTGCAGTTGCATTTCTTCTTGGTTTCCCTCACATAATTTGAGATTTTTCTTCGTAAGTCCAAGGCTTCTTTCTTGAATTCTTCTTTGTTTCTTCTATCTTCTGTTAATTGTTCCGTTATGTTGTAAATAGACAGTTTCTGTCATTTGCTTTCGCATTTCTTGATATACTTGCTACGCGGAGTGTACTTCAGATTCTAGTGGGTAGTTGTGACGTCAGGAATTAGTTGCATCCTTCTTTTTGCATTTGCTCCTTCATTTCACCATTTACGCATTTCTACTATAACTTATACCTAAATTTTAAATATTATAAACACATGCTTTTCTGGTATCGGCCAGTTCTTGCCCTCTTCAACCTGTAAAAATAATTTATAGCCCTAGGGTTTTTTTCCTTTCAACCGAAGGTATCGGTAAATGGTTTGCAGACAATCTACCTGCTCCGGGTCCGTTAGACGAAATGACAATTGTTATTATTATCTTTGATAATAATCGTTAACATCGCAACACTGCGGGTAGATCTTCTTCACCTCTTTCGACGGGTAGGGTTATCCTCCTGGCGTGTAAGAAGGACTCACAGGACTTGTAGTTATTTGTTTGTAGCATGGTGAACATATTGAGCAAGCTAACTTCGGGTGTTAATAAGTGGTATGTGGTATGTTGGTTTTGTGTACTTTTTTAAGTTAAGACATACGAACTTTGTCCAGTCCGATCCGCAAATTCATTATTTTTGCTCGCCCTGTAGAAATATTTTTTTATTTAAAAGAAAATTTTGTATAATTTATTTGTTCTTGCAAATGAGCGTACGAATAAAAACCCCCCGAGAAGGGTTTAAATAAGCCCAACGCTGGCCATAATATTGATACAGCGAATTTTTATTTTTATACCGCTACTAAAACGCAAGCAAATAAAATTTCTGCTATTTTTTTCATGGCAACGGTTGCTATGTATGCTCTTCACCGAAGTGAAAATAAGTATTATTATCGTCAATTAGATATACTTTTTCTGAAAGTAAAATTTGATAGATAACTATCATATGTATGCGTGAAAAAGGAAATGGAAACAGTATATTTTGACGTATGGAAATTCATTTCTGTGTATATTCGACGATAACCGAGAATGTCACCATTTTGAAACACTTCCATTTTTCTGGATAAAATATAAGCAGTTCTCGGCAGTCTAACCTCGTTTGGAAGAAATGAAGTCGTAGCAGTGAATGAGCGGTGCGCTTTTTGAACTACGAGCTATTCAATCCAATTTGCGGCACTAAACTACCTCGTTTCGACCGTTATAGATGTGATGTAATTTAACCCCATGTTTGAAGTATTTATGGGAAGAAGTAAATTGCTCCCAAAGCAATAAAATGTTTGCGCCCTTAACACTTTTGCTCATATTTTGTACAATGTTAAGAGATATTGGTAACATTTATTAGTTTTTATTGCACCTTTTAGAAAAATGTAATACTTTGTTTATACATATATCTTTCTAGGTTAAATGCTAAAATAACAGGAAATAATCTAAAATTCCAGCATAAAATGCATTTAATATTATATACTTTGCACTTTGTATAACATAGATAAAAAACTGTTTCGCTTTATGTTGAAGGTGTTCCGACTTTAAGCTTAAGCACTTGAAGGTGTTCCGACTTTAAGCTTAAGCACGTGTTAAAGCAATAGGGTATTTTACCCTGGTAAGTTGGCTACCCTTACGTTACTAAGGTTGGCTACGCAATATTACGCAGCCACCCGGTAGATGCGCTTGCGAAATCTGTCTTACATCAACCACCGACGAAGCAACAAGTAAGCCGTAAGTTAAGTCCAGTTTGTGCCGGTCCACGTTTTGTTTTTTATACTTCTATTCGCTTCTAATTTATTGTTTATTGTAATCCATAAAAACCCGTTCAATACACGTTATTTTAATTTAAATTTACGTGCATTTATTTATGTGTTCCCGGCTTTTTGTGAGCTCCAATTCTAGATCTCACAAAGCCGGTCCTGCAGATGAGTTACAACGAACCAGCGTTCAAGCTACACAATCTACAACATTTGGTCTTACAAACCAGATAATCTTCTACATTTGGTCCTTCGAGCCGGATCTTCAAGAGATAGTTTTGGAAGAATAAAAATCCAAAATCGTACAATCTTCAAACGCACGTGGCGACCACGTTTTCCAACGGTCAACGGCAACTTTCTGTGAAGGTGGAGCAGCACTACTTCTAACAACGTTTAAGGTCAGGTTTACTTCAAATTACCTACTTATTTTTCCTTTTAACCCCCTTACGTTGAATTTCATATTGCCTCTACTATCAAAAAATATTTGACTTACTTACAATTTCGTGTAGAATGCATGCCAATTGCGTTTTGCTTGATTTGCATCGCCTTTTACGTAAATTACTTGCATTTACTTCGTATTCAAATTCAGATTATAAATACAACTTCTTTACTGCGCATTATTTGCCTTAAGGTCTGAATTTTGAATATTACTTCACTACGTTTAAAAGGCTTGCATTACTTCGTATACTACATTTATAACTACATTACTGCATTACGATTACGTTTTTAATTGACGTATATCGCCTTTCACGTATTCTACTTATACTTCGTTTGTCTTTATTCAAATTCAACCTATTAGTCTTACTTCCACGTTTACTCTTTACTGCGCATTTTTTGCCATGAGGTCGGAATTTTGAATATTGCTTACATTACGTTGAAAAGGCTTTCATTACTTCATAAATTACTTCCATGTGTATCTACCTACATGATACATTAAACTACGATTGCGTTTCAAATTAACGTATGTTGCCTTTACATATGCCATTTGCATTTACTTCTTGTTCAAATTCAGACTATTGTTTAAACTTCTTTACTGCGCATTATTTGCCATAAGGTCTGAATTTTGAATATTACTTCACTACGTTTAAAAGGCTTGCATTACTTCGTAAATTACTTATGTATACTACATTTATAACCACATTACTACTACGATTGCGTTTTAATTGACGTATAGCCTCTCACGTATAGTTACTACTAACTTACATTTGACTTTACTGCCGTTATTCAATTTCAGACTCATTATTAAATTTACTGCGCAACCTTTGCCATAAAATCTGAATTTTGAATATTGCTTACATTACTTTGAAAAGGCTTTCAATATTTCATACATTACTTACTCTACATTTCCAACGACGTGATAGATATACCTACTATATTTAAGATTATTGCGTTTTTAATTAACGTATATCGTCTTTCACATTTACGACTTCTATTACGTTTCTTATGCAAATTCAGATTACTATTTACGAGTTGACGCCCTTACAATTTCTTTGTTGTGCAATCTCTGCCTTAAAGTCTGAATCTTGAATACTACTTACATTGCATAAAAAAGGACTTTCAGTATTTTATAAAATTGCATTTACTTAATCTACCTATTTACATTTACATATTTGCCTTTGTTATTGCTTAACATTTCCCTTTAATTATCAAAATGACTGATAACATGGAAGAAAAACGTTTACTTGCTAGTGGCAAAGATATGATTAGGAGATTAAATAATTTTGAAACCTTCTTAAACTCTGTGCCTACTACTGTAACAGATGAAGACCTTCTTATGAAACTCCGTTTGCGTTGCGATGGAATTAAAGGCTTGGCTGAAAAGTATAACGATACAATGATCCACCTTAGCGTCTTGTCCGTTGTGGATGCGGAGATGTTAGATTCTAACATTTTCTATAATAAATATATTAATCTTAACGCACGGGCATCCGTTTTGTTAACTTCTAATTTATCTAAATCTTCGGCAAGCACCTTTAGTGAAAAGTTCAATTGCAACTCAAACAATTCAAATTTAACGCAAACTGCATTCATACCGAAATCAAGGTTGCCAAAAATAAGTTACAATGTACGAGCACTTTTTGCAACAACTAATAAAATTTCTTGTCCAAATTGCAAATGCAATCATTATCTGACGCAATGTCCAAAGTTTCTCACTTTATCAGCAAAACAAAAGTTCGATAAAGCGAATGAATTAAAAATTTGCAGAAATTGTTTGCGGCACACAAGTTACCTTTCTTGCTACTCCAAATATAAATGTCGAATCTGTAATAAAAAGCACCACTCTTTATTACATTTCGATAATCCAAAATATGATTCCGAAGTTCAAGGTGCGAGTATTTCAATCTCCACACAAAGCGGTGTTTCCAAAGAAATTTCAAAATCCTTAGCTCAAAATTATCCACAAACGTCACTTTCTTGTTTCGATACATCTTCCAAAGATCTTTTACTTTCAACTGCCGTGGTAAAAACCAGAGCTAGCGATCACAAATTGTGCGCTTCAAGTGCAATACTGGATAGTGAAAAACATATAAATTCTATAACGAAAAATGTATCCAGTAAATTGCAATTGCAACGAGGCAATGCAAAAACAAAATTCTTAGGTCTTAATTCTTCTACTATAGAATTAAAGTCTGCTGTACAAATTCAACTTTCCTCTCCCTATAATGGTTTTCAAATTAATTTACCGTATCAAACAGTATCTCAAATTTCGCACAATTTGCCTTCTAATTTCTTTGATAAATCGGGACTAGGTCTCCCTGAAAACATAAAATTAGCCAATGGCGATTTCAACAGATCTTTACCGGTTGACCTACGTATTGGCGTGGAACAAATTTACAAACATTTGTGCATTGGGCAAACTTCTTTGGGTGAAAATAAACCCGTTCTATCAAGGCCCTTGCCAGGTTTCGCAACTTCAGGTCCATGCGCGTTCTTCAAAAAACTTCAAAACAATGTATGTTTAAATGTTACTACTGACTATAATTGTCGAAATGGCTCCTTGCAGAGCTCTGTTCAGGTATTTTGGCAAATTGAAAGTCTATCTTTAAAAAAGTATTATTCCTATATATTATCTCGCGAAGAACGATATTTTACGCGAACTGTATCGCGAATCTCTGATGGTTGCCTAATTGTTTCAACTCCATACAATTCTAATATTGTAAGATTAGGCGATTCTAAGTTACAGGCTAGTATGAGGTTCTTACACTTACAGAACAATTTGTTAAGAAACCCAAGTTTGCTGTCAGAGTATTTACAATTTAGTCACGAGTACGTGGACCTCGGTTACAAAATTACAAATTCTGAAAGGCCACCAATCGCAAATGACGAGCCTAATACGTTCGATTCTTTAGTTTCGTTGATTAGTGTTTCTATATTTTATTTACTGCATCATATGTTGATCGAATCAAGTTCCCTACCAACAAAGCCTCGCGTAGTTGATTCCAATGTTTCTACCAACGATACGCAAATAGCAGGACCTATATTCCAGGATGACCTGAATTCTATCTTCTTACCCTTTCGGCAGCATAGGATTGCCCGGTCAGGCGACATTGGAGAAATGTGCCTCCAGATTTTGATAAACCTGTTACAAGGTAAATTTCAGCTCGTTTGGCGTGATAGTCTTGAATCACAGTTAGGTATTTACGAATTACAAGCTATCAGTTACGGTACTACAAGTACTAGCAATTTAGTTAAAAGGTGTTCTCAATATTTGGCACAATTCAACTTTCAAAAATTTCCTAAAATTTCTTCTGATTTTTATTTGGATGCCCTTGGCTGTTGTATTTACATTGGATGTATACATGCCTCTAATACTACTTCCACACTGGTATGCACTAAATTTCTAGTGGTTCCTATACGCAACGCAAATATATTGCACAGATTTTTATCATTTTCTAAACTCAAACGGGTAATTGAGTGGATGCTTCATGTGATAAATAATTCGCAACTTTCAATACAGCAGCGAAGAAGGGTTGTTATATCCAAAACGCACTTGAAACAGATTTTCTTAAATAACAAGGATTTTTATACTTCATTAATACTAATAGAGGTAATATTGAATTCGCGGTTCCTGCCCACTTTATCCTCAAATCCTTTAGCTATTTCAACTCTTGCCTACTGTTTTATTTCCAAATCATTTGCTTCCCTTACCTGAAGTAAACTTAGATCAGGTTAGTGAGAAGAAACTGGCGTTGTACCACATTCAACGTTTATTTCAATCCTTTTGGGATCGCTGGAGCCTGTAGGTAGCTCCCGATCAAAGAAGACAATTTGCTGCCTTTACAATAGGCACTAGGACGTGCAACGAGGATTCTCATGAACAGTGATGTGTTGTGCGGTCTGTGACACTATGAATTTCAAATGGTCATACCAGTAAAGGATGTGTGAATAAACTATGTGTGCACCCAAATTCTTGAACTTATTTATGTGACTGAAATGTGAACTTTACAGACGATTTATTTTACAGTGTTTTTTTTATTTGCTATTATTTTTATTACCTACTTACATTTACTTGCATTTTTAGATTTAGTGGTTCTTTAATGTATTATGTCTTACTGCAATTACTTCTTTCTTCAAATGATCATATCGTTAAAAGACTTGTTATTATGATTTATTGTTTACATTTGTTTGTATTTTTAAAGTTAAGTACTTTAATGTATTTTCTATTTTTACTTATTTTGAAATCATGTGATTTCAATGCGGCCGGTATGTTAAAGCAATAGGGTATTTTACCCTGGTAAGTTGGCTACCCTTACGTTACTAAGGTTGGCTACGCAATATTACGCAGCCACCCGGTAGATGCGCTTGCGAAATCTGTCTTACATCAACCACCGACGAAGCAACAAGTAAGCCGTAAGTTAAGTCCAGTTTGTGCCGGTCCACGTTTTGTTTTTTATACTTCTATTCGCTTCTAATTTATTGTTTATTGTAATCCATAAAAACCCGTTCAATACACGTTATTTTAATTTAAATTTACGTGCATTTATTTATGTGTTCCCGGCTTTTTGTGAGCTCCAATTCTAGATCTCACAAAGCCGGTCCTGCAGATGAGTTACAACGAACCAGCGTTCAAGCTACACAATCTACAACATTTGGTCTTACAAACCAGATAATCTTCTACAGCACGTTTACTGTAAAATTTATTTACTATACCTATAGCTTTTATTGAAAATTGGTACTTCTATTTTTAATTAATTAAATTAATTTCGAAGGTCCTAATCTTAATCGAAATAGCAAATTACTAGCAGCATAAATAACCCTTACAATTCTAACTTAGAGACATATTCTTCGCACGAGTTAACTTAACGTCTATTAACGTCTCATAAGCTAAGCAGCTAAGCTGCTTTATCTGTCTGTACCTACTGAAATACATACAGCGATATGCCCTTAGGTGGACTATTAACGTAGAGGAAGCAAATTATTTAACAAAACATGAAGTCATTTTTCCTTTACTTAATACATACTTACTTAATCATTATACAGTATATCCTCTCAGATTTTAGCACATTCCGTATACTTACTGATATAGTAAACATACAGGGTGATTTAAAAGGTCTGGCCATAACTTTAGGGTTTGATTAGTTATATAATTTGGAGTAAAAAAAAACAATATATCATCCGGATCATCGCGTATTAATAAGAATTCAGAATAATCTTAGTGTTGTTTTTTTTATTTTCTTTTAAATAAAGTACAAATGGGCACTTATTTTAATATAATCTGATCTTCATAGATCAATGAGTAATTTGGTTCTAACTTAAAATAACTAAAATGAAACTTAAAACTTAGGTCTTACTCATCAGTGTCCTTAGAATTCTGATAAATTAAACTACGTATACTATCACTAACGTATAGGTACACTTAAAAACACTATACTCTGCTTTGGCGCAATCACTGGACTAACTCAAAGGGTTTGGTCTTCTTGAGTCTTCTCACTAGCTGTGAATTATCGAAGAGCTGGATGCTGGATGGCCTCTATGTTCACATGTTGAAGAAGCCGTTGTTCATGAATTTTTGGCAGACTTAAAAATGAGGTGATCTATAGTCTTCACTTCGAGGTCCCGATGGATATCACTGTTGCGGCAGTACCAGGGTGCATCTACAATGTTCCTTAATACTTTGGTTTGAACTCGCCGAATGATAAGAATGTTGCTTTTACTGGCACAACCCCAGGGTTGAATGCCATATGACCAAACGGGTTTCAGTATTTACTTATAAAGCAGCAGCTTAATATGTGTGGACAACTTGAAGTTTCGTCCAATTAGCCAATGCATTTTTGTATATCTTAAGCCGAGTTCTTCCCTTTTCTTTTCCAGCATAACCTCGTATCGAGTGTCATACCCAGGTATTTAGCCGTATTAGCATATGGGATCTGGGTTTCATTAATTCTAACGAGTAAGTGTTGTTGCTGTTTATTGGTGAAGTTGATATGTACGGATTTGCTTTCAGTCAACTTGATCCGCCATCTATTAGTCCAGGTGTTGATCTTGTTAATAGATGTTTGGAGGTGGCTTCTAAGTGGTTATTTTCAACTGCAAGAATTGCGGTATCATCGGCAAAGGTGGCGATAGTTTCGTATTCAAATTCAGGAATATCACTGGTGTAGAGTAGGTATAGTACTGGACCTAGTACACTACCTTGTGGTACTCCTGCATCGATTTCTTTCAATTCAGAATAAGTATCTTCTTGTATTATTCTAAAGTACCTTTCTGACAAGTAGGATTTTAAAATTTGCGAGTCTTGTCGAGGTAGAAATATGTCTAACTTGTAGAACAAGCCCTTATGCCATACTTTGTCGAAAGCCTGGGCCACATCTAAGAAGACAGTAGCGCAGACTTTCTTTTCTTCAAGTGATGTTTCGATGATGTTTATGATTCTGTGCACTTAATCTATAGTTGAATGACTTTCCCTAAAGCCAAATTGGTGATGAGGGATTAAAGCTTTCTCTTCGATTATCGGTTTCAGTCTTTTGAGAAGTAATTTTTCATACAGTTTCGATCTAACGGGCAAAAGTGAGATAGGCCTGTATGAAGAAACTTCTTGTGGAGGTTTTGCTGGCTTAGGGATCATCATGACCTCTGCTAATTTCCACATCTTAGGAACATACCTCAATCTGAATGAGGCGTTGATAAGATTGGTCAGTTTTACGATGGCTTTTCTTGGAAGTTACTTCAAAATTTCACCGGTAATAAGATCGAAGCCAGGAGCTTTTTTTTCTGATTAATGTTAGTCTTGATTTCGTCAGAGACTTCTTTTGGTGAAACTGGTCTAATGACTGCATCTTCCTGTATCGGTTCTGCCCAGTGTTGAGGATCATCTCCTTCATTTGGTTGAAAAGTCATTTCCAAGTGCTCTGCAAATCTACGAGCTTTTTGCTGACTACGTGCCCAGGTACCATCTGCATTTCTGATTGGTGGATTTTGGAGAATAGGCCGTTTTAAATTTTTAGTGACTTTCCAAAGGGAATAATCCGTTTTGCTATCATTGGTCAATTTACTTAAGAAGTTGCTTATAGATTCATTTTTAATAAGTAGGATCTCCCGCTTTAGCTGTTGAGTGGCATTATTTAAGGCAGTTTTATCCAGAGGAGCTCTCGTTTGATGCCACCTTCTTCTTAGTTTTCTCTTTTTTGTAACAAGGTTCATAATCTCATTCGGATAATTATTTCCCTTTACCTTTTGTTTGATTGCTGGAGTATTATCCCAGGCTGCTTGTTGAATGTTCCTAACAAGCAGTTCTGTTTCTTCATCAAATTGTTTTTTATTTATGAGTGGGACAGAAAGATTAATGGAATTTTAAAGATGTATCTGGAAACTATTCCAATCCGTCAGTTTGTTTACAAGCCTCGGCGGATTTTCTTTATTAATTATCCTGTCACTTAATGTGAGTAGTATGGGAGAATGATCAGAATTCATATCCCATGCCTCTTCAACATATAAGTAATTAGCGGATATATTCCTGACTATAAAAAAGTCTATAAGATCAGAAATCTTGTTGTGATCGGTCGGCCAATAAGTAGGCTTCTCAGTCGATATTGTATCGCAGTTAAGCTGGTTGCATGCTGAAGTTCTTTACCTTTGGTAGTTGTTAGCCTCGATCCCCGATGGGGGTGTTTCGCATTGAAATCACCTCCAATAATGAATCTACATCCTTGGATTTCAAGAAAATCTAAGTACTGATTTTTCTTAATAGCATATCTAGGTGGACAATATAATGCTGTGATAACAACTTCGTAAGTTTTTGTTTTGACTTTAACAGCTGTGGCCTGTATTTCCCCTGTTTGATATTCCATTTATAGATGATGTGTAATGGATTCTCTTATTGTTATTACACTAACGCCTCTGGCGGTGTTTTCTGGGTTGATAGCGTGATAGATTCTATACCCCTTGAATTTGATGTGCGGTTCCTTGGTGAAATGGGTTTCAGCAGCAAGACACAATTTTTTCTATGTCCAGGACTACTTGTGGTTCGTATTGATGTTGAAGCAGTCCATTGGCGTTCCATTGCCTTATTCTGATATTATTAGCCATTTTTAGATTTAGGTATCGCTTCTTGAGCGCGATATTCCAGCTTTGAAATGCGATCGTCCATTTTACTTAATTTTTCCAATATCAATTCCAGCGTGGATTCAACTGATGAGTTTTGTCGACTTGATGTCTTCTCGTTCTGTTTCTGTGGCTTCCAGTTGCCGCCTGGCTATAAGTCCTTGGTTTGGTGGGATTGGGTTCATTTCTGTTGATTGTTTCTGTTTGGCTGTTTAGGCAAACTGGGTTTCTTCATTTGTTTATTCTTTATCATCTGCATTTCCTTTGCTACCAAGCATCCACGGTAGTTGGCTGGATGTCCTTCCCCACAATGTACCCTTTTTGGGGGAGTTTCTTTTTGTTTCTTGCACTCTGCAGTAATGTGTTTACCCGTGCATTTAGGTTTTTTAGCGCAATATTTCTGTGTATGTCCATATGCTTGACATCGTTTACATTGTGGCACTAATCTTTTTTTTTTTTTGATGTGTTGGATTTCTACTCGAATGCCCATGATTCTTTTATTTCGAAAATTTTGTTAGTGTCTTCATCATGTCTAAATGGCAACAATAATCTTAGTGAATTCGGAAGTTTCACTAATAATCATCATCTTGGTCGAATCAGAAATGTTGCGAATCAAGATAACATCATCGTCGCAGTAACTGCCTGACCGTATGATAAGTACCCGCAGAATTGCTAACCAATTAGGTTTGTCACAAAATGTATTATGGCGTACACTACATGCAGAAGGCTATTATCCATTTCATTTACAACCTGTACAAAATCTACGCGAAAGAGACAGTGTTGCTCGTCTAAATTTTTGTCGTTGGTTGTTAAATGCTATTTATGACATTCCAGATTTCTTGCGGCACATTTTGTGGACTGATGAGGCCCAGTTTACTCGAAATGGAGTGAATAACTACCATAATCTGCATACATGGAGATTAGAAAATCCACATGGAATTCGTGAAACCAGATTGCAACATCGCTTTAGTGTCAATGTATGGGCTGGCATCATTGATGAACACTTAATTTGACCTTTTATCATACAAGATCGTTTTAATGCGGCAAATCATTTAGAGTTTCTCCAAGAGACTTTGCCTATTCTGTTAGAAGATATAAGTACCTCTGGCACTGCGAAGAGCCATGTGGTTTCAACAGGATGGGGCTCCCATTCACACTGCAGGTCAGGTAACAGCTTGGTTAAATAACCAATTCCCTCAACGGTGGATTGGACGTGGAGGTCCAGTTGGTTTTTCGCCTCGTTCGCCTGACCTAACTGTATTAGATTTTTATTTATGAAGTTGTTTAAAAGAAAAGGTGTATTCTTTCGCTACAGAAGGTCGGGAACATCTTATAAATCGGATTCAACAAACTGCCGAAGAAATTCCTCAGAATCCCGAACAGCTGCGTAATGCAAATAATTCAATTGTTCGTCGATGGGAAGCTTGTATTCAACGTGATGGAAACCATTTTGAACAATTTTTGTAAATTCTGTTTGTTTTTTATTGTTTCTACTGTTAATTAGTGCAATGAATTTGTATTCTAATTAAATTAGTTTTTCCTCATTATCTCAGTAACCATTGAGAATTGAACATAGGTATATTATTATTTTTTACTCCAAATTGTATAACTAATCAAACTCTAAAGTTATGTCCACACCCTTTATAATTTCTCTATGTAGCTAACCATCGTCTGAATTGATAAATAAATAATTAAAACTTTGGTTCCTCTATGTTTATAATAAAGGATAGTTTAATAAAAAGCTACGCTGAAGGAAAAGTAAGTAAAATGGCTGGTAATAAAAATTCTTATTTAAAAAAAATGTCATCTATTATTGAATAGCATTGCATTTTTATAGTGAAGTTATCCAATTTACGATAGAAGTAAGTATTCAGATGCATGCACAAAAGAACTAATTTAATAAAGGTATTCTTGTTTGAGAAAAGCCAGGAAATCTACTTTTATGCAAGAGAAGTCATTTCATAAAAGAAAATATAATTCAACCGTACAGTTCAAATATTCACGAATTTAAAATTCTGTTATGTATGAAGAATGAAAAGGTCGAGTGAAATAAGCAAACAGGTAAATATAAAACGTATCGATTACAAATTTTGTTAACTTAACGTTGGTATTGCGGCGGTAATTAGTTTTATTTATGCAGTGGCTTTTTACTAAATTACGGTTTTAGCGATTTAACGAATTAAACAAACTACAGATTAAAAGTAGTGCTAATGAACTAAATAAACAACTTTATACAGGATCTCCTTAAAAATATTACTAAGTGAACCTGTTGCCAACAACGCACAATACTGAAGTAAAGCAGTGTTATTTTGATAAATCTTTTAATAAAGTTCTTCATTTGGTAAACAATTAAAAATTCTGTTTATTTATTTGTTTATTTATGTACGACGACCAACAGCAATGTTTGATAATTACAGGCTACATTGAATGTAATTAAAAATGCATATGAAGCTTCATAAACAATATTGGAATAAATTTAACAAAAACAAATCAATTTGCCACTCAGAATAAAGGTATATTTGTTCTAGATTTGTGAGGATAAAATGTTTGCAAAACTTTGGAGCTAAGTTTTGGTACAGGAAACTATAAGTATTTAATAAGATCTGATTTAACTTCAACTAGATTTTGTATTAATTTATATAATTGAAGGATGGACTCCGAAAATGAATGTAGGTTGCATTTTCAATACTTCGGTGCTCTGTTGTAGGCGTAAATTAGCATCGAGGTTCGAGAGGACATTTTGAGCAGATTAATCTTTTTACAGACGAAGCTTGCTTTACCAGAGATTTATTTCATGGTGAGAATTATGTTTTCAACGAACTAATTATCTCCTTTTTTAGATAATCTAGCACTTGTAATACGATGTAATTCTTGGTTAAATTTTAGAATAACCTTTGACATAGATTTTCAAGACAGATCTAATTATTAAAACTTGTTTCTATCACATGCACACAATTACCTACCCAATTAAAAATTTAATTTTTTTAAATTTGAAAACTTCCACTGTTAGTACTTATCAGTGTTACAAGCACGTCTTCCGGGTTGGATCCCTGTTGTTGTCGGCCCCAATCCGAAAGACGTTCTTGTAACATTTAATTCTTTTATTTATATATTTCTTACCATCACGTTTTAATCAGTTAAACTAAAGACACTGAAAACATTCGAATGCGAAGATATTTCGTCAAAATTTACTTCCAGTATAAGTGTATTAGACTCACATAAAGATAAGTTTTCAATTTAACGAGAGATTAGTTCTAATATGAAAGCCTATTTTGAATTTTTTGATTTGTTTTCGAGATTCACTAAATGTAAGAGGGGCTTGTACTTTATCGAAAGCGACGGTGAAACAGCAGTTTTAGTTAATGACTAACGTTGATATTGTTTCAACAACATGTTGCTGCACGCCATATTGCTTAGACAAATCTGCATATTCTGAGAAGAATTTTTTCATAGAAGTTGCTCGAAACATAAATTATTCACCCACATTTGATGGTCTTAGATTTGACATCATAAAGCCGTTTGAGAGATGTAGTTTACGCTAACATGCAATATACAAAAGTTTTATGCAAACTACCCACAATGTTTCAAACATATTAGAAAAGAATTGTCAGGAATTGTAATTTGTTTTATTGTTGTAAGCTTTCGTGCTAATCCAGTAATTTTGTAATAATAGCGATACCGGAAATTTTGTAATAAATAAAAAAATATGTACCCATGTCAAACTGGCCACAACAAACCTTTAGAAAATATAAAAAAAATTGTTCAAGTTGTATTTTAAAAGCAAGAAGAAGGAGCATTGTTTTTAAATACAACTACCCCAATTTTGGAATTACTTTACTAATAATTTTGCAATCCATACTGTAAGTTAAATGACAAATTTCCTACTTTTAACATTATACCCAAGAATTCTTTACGTTGATTGCCTGAGTTTAGTTACCTTTACGAAATCAAACATTTGGGTCTTGGACCTAATGGTGCAGCCACATTGAATGTATATAATGTACTTAATTAAGTAGTAAGTAAATGTTCTCAAATAAGTTAGCTTGAGTCAGGTACCGTCCATTGACGGATCTATGGAATCATCTAGCTAGGTCTTCTGGCTACTTCCTCTTAAGTCTTCTGTTTACGGGTGGTCGGTTCTACAGTTCACTTATTAGCTAGTTGTTGTGTTCATACTGCGATTTTTATGTTTGTTAGAATAAACGCTCATGGCGTCATTTATAAATGGTATTTTGAGATCTTCATATCAACAGACATCTACATTGATGGGCACCAAATAGAACAAGTAAGAAAATTGAAATACTTGGGATGCCAAATAGCTGATGACTTAGACTCGGAATCTAAAATTAAAAGTAGGTTAGAATAGGCTGAAAATATATTTATAGAATGAAAAGATTCTTCATTAATCATTAACAAAGACATAAACATAAAAGTCAGATATATAAGTTCTGTTCTATTATATGGAGCAGAAACGTGGACACTAAAAGCCAATTTACTGAAAAAATTAGAAGCATTTGAGATGTGGGTTTTAAAAATATCATGGATAGACCAAATCGGTAACGAAGAAGTTCTACTACGTTTCCAAGGAGCTCGAGAATTGTTAACCATTATAAATAAAAGAAAAACAACTTACTTTGGCCACAGAAAGTACAATTTTGGTATTAGATGGTTTGCTGTAGCCACACAGTTCGATACCATATGTCCAGTGTCCAGATGAGTTTCAGTATTGACTGAATTTGTTTTCCAATGTGACTTGGGATATTCTGTTTATTAATCATGATATAAATATTTCCCACTTGTAGGTCTATAGTTGACGTCTTTTGGCTCTAATGTGCTGTTTCCAGGTTAATTTTTCGTCAAGAGAAAGCCAGAGGTATTTTACTTCTTTTTTTTATCGGAATGGAAGTGTTATTTAAAGTAAGTTCAGAGCATTCAGTTGTTTTTGTTGTAAAAGTAACTTGACGGGATTTAACAGCGTTTACTTTAATTTTACAATGCTTGAGCCAGTTTTTAAGTTGGTCAAGGTGATTTTAGGACTACTCAGAAGCCCTTATCGCATCGAGATCTGTAGCAAGGATGGCTTTATCAATAGCGAATGTTACAATTAGCGTATCTTCTCTAACTGGTACATCAGCAGTGAATATTAAATATAAGAAGGGCTCGAGTACGCTTCCTTGCGGTACGCCAGACTTTAGTGGAGTGGTACTCAGACAAGGTGTTGAAAATAACGATCGCACATATATGATTTGAGGATAAGGTATGCGTTGTTTTAACTTGAAAAGTAATCCTACAGGGAATTTTTCTTTTTAGTATACATATCCCCTATGTATACTTTTATAATAAACGCAAATAGGCAACCCACTATACACTATAAACGTCACGTCACGTGGTGCGTAAAGGTTATGTTTCATGTTTGTAAATAAAAAATAAATCAAAATTAGTGGAATATCAACATAATTTTAATTCAACGATTATTCTAAAACATAAAATATCAACAATACAAAACAGAAAGGAAAATAAAAACAGCAACAGTTAAAGACTAATTTTTTGACATTAACTTAATTTGATGATTTTTGCCACATCATGCTAATTTTTTAACGTTTATAGTGTATAGTGGGTTGCTTATTTGCGTTTATTATAAAAGTATACATAGGGTATATGTATACTAAAAAGAAAATTTCCCTGTATACCACACTTTGTTGTAAGCTTATTTTGTCCAAAAATGCTGACGTACACATCTGTTTTGCCTCAGTGACACTGTTGAATGATTGTGTCTAAAGCCAAACTGATTGTCGAGAATTAAGTAATTGATATTTGTTGTTTCTTCAAGTCAGTTAAGAATGTGTCTCTCGAAAACCTGACATAATAGGAAGAAGACTTATTGGTCTGTATGGACTGACATCAGTTGGAGATTTGCCAGGTTTCAGTATCATGCTAATTTGTGCATATTTCTAAAGTACCGGATAGTAGCACAGTTACAAGATGCTATTGTGTATGGTAGTCAATAGCACATTAGCTTTTGGGAAGGTTTTTGAGCATTTCGCTTTTAAAATATCGTATTCAGGTGCCTTGTGAAGGTTTAGTAGGCATATTTATTTTCTGACTTCTGTTGGAGTAATAGGTCTTGGTACTTGGTAGATACAGCTGGCAAAGGACATTTAAGAGTGTTTGTATTTCATCATCATCATCGTGGATCTTCGGAGTGGAAAGTACGCTAGTAAGGTGCTCGGCAAATTTATTTGATTTTTCGTATTTGTTCGCGGAGGTTATGTGTTAACTTATTTTCTGATTCTGGATTCTGGATTCGGGTGGACCCATTGTGCTACCTCCATTGCAATATCCTCACCTTAGGCGCATCACTCGAGTCATCCTAACCTTTGAATGAACCTGAGGGTACTTGCCAGTTGGATGCTGGTGATACTGGCCGAACTAGGCCAGAAGTCCCCTAGCATGAATCCTCTGATTGGAACGAGTGCAGGGCATTCGCACAGAATTCTAAATTGCAACCACGACAAGTTGGGTCCCCGACTAGTCCCATCCTGTGCATGTGCTTGTTTAGTTTACAGTGTCCTGACAATATTCCTACAATAAATCGTAGCTTTCCCCTTGACAGCTGTATACAAAAGTTTGCCGTCTTCAATGAGGGGCCATCCTTGCATGGTGGCATTTGTTCATGTTAACCCATCTTTTGCGATGGCGATTGCGGGTTTTCTGGTCGATTAAGGTATTGAGCGCAGTTGGGGATAGTGGGAGTGCTGGCTCAGGACCGAAAAAGGGTTGTTTTGAGCCTTATTACCTCGCCAAACCATCCGCTCCCTCGGTACCGGAGAGTCCAGAATGTCCTTTGACCTAGACGAGTTCTAGGATATTGCCAATAGCGACTTGTTCCACAGTGCTACGACATTCGAGTATTATCCCTGATGCAACTTTGCAGTTATTCAGTGCCAACAGAGCAGCTCTGCTGTCGCTTGCAATTCTGATAGTCTTGTTTTTAATTCTACGTTCAAGAATTGCGCTTGCACCCTGCATTATGGCCTATTTAAATAAGTCTTGTCTAGATTTCTAGTTGTCTGTTATCTTCGGCGAACTCTGCATTTGTCGATAATCAATTCTTTCTCTTGAATTATTCCGTGGGTTTTAGCAGTGGATTTCGACGAAGGGCTTTGAATTTGTATGGTTAGATACTGCACGGATTCTTCGATGTCTTCTGTCTTTTAAGCTGATGTTTAAAGTTATGTTATCGTTGATGTGATTATGGAAGAGGTCCCCATCCGTCTTTTTGGAAAAATTCTAGGTGGAGGTTTTTTCCATATAATACTGATGCTTAGTGTTCATTTGCACTATCTATTTCTGAAATCCCTTTAGTTATGGTAAAGTCTAATAGGTCTGCAATTTTATTTAAATTAGTAGGCCAATAAAATGGCTCTCCAGTCGATAAGAAGTTAGCCTTTAAGAATAATCACCCTAAATCCCCAAGGTGTATGTTTAGGGTTCCAATCGCTGGCAATTAAGAAGTGGGAGCCAAGTTGCAGGAAAAACTCATTGTAACTCATGGTGGATAGTGCTGCAGCAACTGCGACAGGTCAGGAGAGAGCTTTTACTTTTATGATTGTGCCTTGAATTTTGTTTGTTGTAAATGGTTGTAATAAGTGATGTTTTAGAATCTCTCTAGTGTGCTGTTGTCCTTCAGGTAACCGTATCTACAGATAATATTAATAATAGATTTGTTTCTTTCTTTGTATTCCGCTTTCTCTACGGTTACCTTCAAAAATGTGTAAACGTGTCGTGACTTTCGGCAATTACAAGGATATATATTTTTTGTTTTAAGTAACATTGTGAGCTCTTGTATATGGTTTGGTAGCCGTTATTGATTTAGTTTGTTGATGATGATTGTGAGCATGGTTTGGATCATGCTGTTTTGGTTGAGTAGCTGATTAAACATATTCTTGAATCATCATTGAGGAATGTAGTAAGTTTGTTTGTTGTGTCTGTTTCGTTATTATTCATTGAAATGCTTGGTATTGGTACTACAGTGGCCATTTGATCATAGGTAGAGTTAGGTATAAATGTGATTGCGTTAAGAAGATACACTGAAACTTCGTAATAACTTTTGGTATTTTTATCAATTTTTTTACGGGATGGTTCGTCTGACCTTCAATAGAAAGGAACCCCTAGATTGAACAATTAACCTGATATTAATTTTTATTGTACTTATTTGTTTACATAGAGAAATATGACCATCATAGAATATTAAAAGTTATTACAGTTCGTTAAAGATGCTTCCTCAAATAAATCTTTAAAAATCTAACCTCAAAAATATTTTCCCATTCATTGTTGTAGCTTTAATTCTGAAACCAATTATCTGAGTAATTGTCGAGGATTTTTTTGTTAGTGATACTTTGCAATGCGTACTTGAAGCTTACAACAATGTGTTCCGCAAAATATTAGCATAAATCAAACAATAATTTACATTTTACTTTTTAGACGTGAAAAGTTTTCATAGTTAGTGATACTAAAAATAATTAATTCCTACGTATAAATATTTATTTTACTCATATATTTAATTAGAATTTCATAGCTTTATAAATATATTAACACGAAACTAATTCAGCCTATTAATTTGTATAGTAGAAAAGCCCCTTCAAAAGATTTAATAATTTTGTAGAAATTTCAATTTAAAAAACTTTCGAATTTAACTTCCGATTATTCCTAAGCCCTTGTCTGGAGTATATAGTTACCATCAAATATTTACATATTTATCAGAATAAGATAGAGTTTCATTTTACAGTACGCAGACACCATGTGTTAATCTCTAAAAAAATAGTATTATAAAAGCGATTCTCTTGTTTAGTTCAAAATGAATTTGTGGGAGTTTTATTGTTGTTTAAGCTTCCTTGGGGGTGGATTTTCTCATATTTTATCTCGTAATACTATTCATCGAAACGAAGAAAGCCTTTCGGGATTGAAAGAACTTGCTGATAAAATTTGTTCGTATGTATAAGTAGATGAATATATTTATAAAATAAACAACCCTTAAACATCTATATTATTGTTTAACTGCTTAGGAATTTGAATATTCATTAGTATACAAGATGTTAAGTAACAAACTTCTTGGATATATTTAAATAGAATTACAAACATGTTAAATTAAAACAAATATACAGTTTTACGTACTTAAATAATAAACTAGCGTTCATGTAAACTTTTAGAGAATATGACTATGACTACATTGCCGTAACAAATAAATACGTTGATGATTACTTGCTTAATGACTGGAACAAATACTTAGTAAAAAATAACGCGGATACAATTTTGTTACCCCCATTTCAAGCAGTAGTAAACTGGGTAAGTATTTTCTTTTCATTAAATAACTATGGCTATTATTTAAATTCATTACAGCATGCCCATGACGGTAACGTTTCCCTGGATAATGGGTGGTTGCAAGGTCTTCTAACAGCAAAACGATATCGCAATGTCCTTATCAAGAAGAATTACCCGTATGTTAAAATTAGTGTCCCCCTTACACTTAAAAATCTTAAGGTATATTAATTGTAGTATTAATTAATTGACTTAAATTTTCCAGAGTTCTCTTTGATACCTCCGGATTTTTACTGCAACTGCAATGTTTTGTTTAAGTTTTTAGGTTTACTGATTATGATAGTAATCAATGGGTTAATTAATTTATTTTACAAACAATTAGAGTAATAAAACAGTTTTAAGATCTTCCAGAATTCTTACTAGGATGCTTCACTATGCTGCTTGCATTAGTATAAATAAATAACTATTTTGCTTATTTTCAGGTAGGTTACACTTACTTTGCCAAAATAAGACACGTACAAGTAATAGGGACAGTGAACGGAACTTCCTTGGACAGTAAATTGATACTCGATTTGGATATCAATATATTAAATTATAGAGCTTCATTGGATGATTTTAAATTCATCAATCCTGGGTAAGCCAAAACTTCAGAAAACCAAAAACATTAACAAATAATTTTATTCCAGGAAAATAAGTGCAGATTTCGATGGAAATCTTATAAGTCACGTACCAAACGTGCTTATTGATACTCTTTTTCCAGTGATGAAAACGATTTTTAGGTCAGTTATTGAAGAGTATGTGGTAGATAATTTTAGTGCAATGTTTGAAAAGCACAATTACGTTACGTGTTTTTCGTCTGAAAACTGCGCTGGACCAATTGTAGCAAATTAGTTGTACCTATATTAACATCAGAATGTATGTAACTCCATACAAAAATACTGTAGAATATTACAAAACAGTTAAAGGAGTTTAAATAAAGAAAATACTAAGTAAGTTTGTTTTTACCGATTTAAGAAGTTGGTGGTGTTTTCGATATCTGTTTTGTCGCGTACTTTGTACTATATTATTCAAAAAATTAACATTTAATGATAAACAAATCAGTATAAAAGATTTCGTACGATATTACTTCTAATTAATTTTTTTATTTATTAATATAAGAATTATTTTAGAAATTAATTATCGCAGCCATAATTTCGGCAAACGAAATGTTTTTGGTAGTTTCTTGTTTCTGATTTTCGTTTTATACTGAACAGCTTCGGTTGGCTACGTAAACCTGATGATACCACCACAACTTCGAAACCATGGTGTATATTGGTGAGTACTGCCGTCCAGTGGTTTAGCTAAAATCATTGCTTGCATAATTAATAAACTTTTCAATAAAGTTTGGTTTGGTTAATTGTGCGTGTTAGAAATTAGCACAGAATTTTTAAAACTACACAAGAAATATTTAGTTTTGTTAATTTCACCCATAAATATCTAAAACAAATAAGGAATTCGTTTTTCCCCTGAGAAATTCTCCATAAAGTCGAAGCTATAATTCCAATTTAAATACGAAATTACATTTTTACAAGGAGTCACAGTTAGTTCTAAATAAGGTATTTACAAGAAACCCCCGAAAAGACGTGGAAATGCCTCGTTCTGAATCCGGTCGGCTGTAACTTGCGATAAACACAAGGGTATTATATGAACAAACGACATGTGCCGACAGTGAGCAGCAGTCACATGAATACCTGAACATTCCTGAGCTTTTATCTTACCATAGGATATCACATGAACACGCCTTGTCTTATTGCTACTATATTTCACTCTGGCGAGAACGAACTTCTCGTAAACCCCAGAAATGTAAAATTCAATTTTCTTTACTACGAAAACTACCAGAATGTAGGTGAAAACCGACTTGAATGTCTGACAAGATGGAGATTTACATATGTAATGAACACCATTTAATGTTTACTAGATGGATGTAAAACTTTCTGAATTGAACAAGGAATGAATAAATAAGAGGGCGAAGTACTTAACATGTTTACAGATATGCTTACTTTGAGTTAACTCTATGTTTTATGTTTAGTTTCGTTTTGCTTAAAAAAATGAATGATCAGCAGCAGAAAGTAGTAATTAGGCAATCATATTAATTTTCTCCATTTTTGGTGTTGTCGGAGAATATGTTATGTACTCGCAATGTCATCATAAAGATTTATCGTAGTAAAATCATAGCACTTATCTACTCCTTTAGTATTAAAGCTGCTTTCTATAAATCAAGAACGTAGGTTTTTGTCAATGCCAATTTCTCATTTTCCGATCAAGGTTTATTATTGATTACTATTTTTGGATGTGACATTTTTGTGGTTGACATTATTCGGTTAGTTCCTTTGTTCCATGTTTCATTTCCCTAACACATCAGGACATGACAAGGGTTATGCCATTGTGATAAATGAAATTATTGTAATTTACTGGAGAAATCTTATATCGTACTGTAAATTTGAGGTTTATTCCGGAAACATTGAGACATACACAGTCAAATGAGCTACAATGATGTAGTCTTTAGTTGGCTCCATTAATTTGTTGTGGCTCACTAAACTTCAATTAGAATAAAAATGCATAAGCATGAGTATAGCTTGAAATCCATGCCCTTCTCTTTTTTGGAAGCCTGTTGCTTTCTACAAATCTGTGTTTTATCAGTTAATTAGTTAGTTTTACAGGAAGTTAACGTTAAATTCAAATTTAAAATATTTTGGGTTGTTAGAAAGTCAGAATAATTTTAAAGAAGTTAGTTGTATAAGCTTAATTATTAATAATTATTCATTGATTATTTTGACAACTTTTTAGATTTAATTTTTATAATCTGCTGTGTAATTTGAATATTTCGTACAGGATGCCAACTTTTAACCTATGTTTTCTTATTCTGGACGAGCTTTATTTACAAAATATTAAAGCGTATATATAGCCACATACTTTGAGCTTTATTTATAATTTAAAATATTTAATTGTGGAAAATTATTATATTTTATAAATTATATAAAGCTATATGGCAAACTTTTATTCAGATGGTCTTAATTTATTTTATAAAACACAAACTTTAAGAATTCATTGATTTCAAGACTTGTTCAAATAATCTATATTTCTCATAATATCTAATAAGATTGTCAGCCTTATTTATTCCCAATTAATTTCAATTATTTTATGCACGATTGCATTATAATGTGACAATTATGTCTGAATTTTTTTTGACACAAACGTCTCTTTATAGCCTGTGGGCGTCTTTATAGCCCGTCGGGCTATAATAAAACGTCAAAAATTAATAAACAGTTAAACAGTCTTATAAAGAATTTTTTAAATCAAAATCGAAAGTATGTTCTTTATTAAAACTCTATTTGGGGCAATTTGTATTAACAACACAGTTAACACAATTATTTATGTGAATATTCCTAGGCGCAACTGCTTCAACCATCTGACAGTAGTTAGTAGAAAAAAAAATTGAGCAATTAACTACGTCATGTGGGTAGAAAATTAATTTATTCCTTTTATGTCAGTTTTTAAATCGTCGAACGTGCATAAAATTTTGTATGTACCACTAGCGTAACTTGCTTTTATGGCCTTCGACGTGTATTTAGCCATAAAAGCTTCTTTACGCCCTTGGTACATAAATAAATAGTAACTAATATTAAATAACCACTATTTTACTAGAACTATTTCGACCACCTACCTACCAGGTGACTGCGATATTAAAGGTTATGAGCTTTTTAGGTTTGGCAGTGCAAATGTTGGTCACTTGTATCAACTGATCCAATTTAAAGTCATCCTCAGTAATCTATAGAGTTGAGGGTAATGTTTTAGCTTGGTTCAGGAGATGCTAATAAAATACAAAACAAATAGGAAACACATAGATCTACATACTTTGCTCTTTATTAGTTGTCATTAGTTAAACCGTAACTTTTAATTCCATATGGGCCTGTGAGAATGACTTTAAATTGGATCTCTTGAGATTTGACAATTAACATAGGCGTTCTTGTAAAAATAAAAAAATAAATGCCAATTCATCGCAATTCGCACGTCGCTATGTTGCAAAAGTAATATTCGAAAAATGTCAACCTTTTGAAGAACTCATTTAATATAAACAATAGGTCGTCTACTGAATAAAAATGAAAATGTTTCTCCCTGATTTATCTTTAAAACATATTTTAGTTGGAAAAACATGTTTCAAACTTATCAACAGTAATTTAAGCAAAGAAAACCTAATAAATGCTATTGACAACCCTGTTAAAGCTTTCGGTATTACGTAGAGCATCTACTGCCAGAGCTCAGCAGCGAAGGGTTTTCTCCCTTAGAATACGCTGACGATCTTATCATAGCAGTAGAAGGGAGATTTGCCAACGTAGTCAGGGAGCGTATTCAGGCCCTGAATGTTGTATCTATGTGAACTGAAAGGCCTTAAAGTCACCGTAATACTAATACCATTTACACGAAGAAAAAACCTAGACGCTTTGTGACCTTTATTTCTTTGCGGTAAAGAAACCGTTCTATCGGGGGAGGTGAAGTATCTGGGAATCATACTGAATTCCAAACTAACCTGGAACAAAAAACAGTTTTATGTCCCAATACCAGCTTAGTTTTCCAAATACACAATCAACCACAGAGCAGATTCACAGAGTTAATGGTATGAACAATCGAACAGGAACAGCGCATTACGGATTGGTCGTTTCAAGTTAAACTTGATGGAAAATTAACGCTTCAGTTTATCACAATATTAAGGTAGGAGCACCACGGGACAGTATCTTGGGACCAGTGTTCCATCTGTTTTATATTTTGGTTGTGCGACCACATTTCAGTATTGCCACGGCAATATTTACAGATGAAACGGCTATTTTGTCTTTTTATTTCAAGAAATATCTAACAATATAGATCTTGAAGAAAAGTTTGATTAAGTGGAAATACCGGTTGGCTAGAAAAAAACGAATCCTGTTTAAGTCCTCACATCTCCGGAACACTTTAAGATAGCGATTTCAGTTTTTGCTTTCTAAGAGACAATGGATTGAAAATTATTCCTGCCAAATTCCAAACAATTATTTTTAAAAACAAAGGAATGGCGAATTTTTTAATATCAACTAGTGAAAATCAATTACACGTTGACAATGTTCTTAAAAATTCTACCAATAAACATCTTGTATGGTGTATTCTACCATGAGATCGAAAAAAAAAATTATTCTGAGCAGACCTTGACTAGTACAACACGATTGGCTACACTGGTTCTAGAATGCTAGTCAAGGCCTGCTCAGAATCATCTTTTTTTTGATCTCATGGTACTTATAAACATGTTGTATGGGACCTCCATTTTGTAAATTCACAATTCTTAGTCTATGTTTAAACTGTAAAATTGCTCTTCTGATTAAATTTATAGACACTTCTGGCCCCAGATCTTCTAACCGTCGCCGCAGATCTTCCAAGTTTGCAAATGGTTCCCGTCTTTCAGCATACACTTTTTCTTGCAATGCATTTCACACTGAGTAGTTTAAATGATTACAGTCTGGGGGATTAGGCGGCCACTGGTTTGCTCGAATGAAAGATGGCGAGTTTTCTTCTAAGAACTACTGTGTCCTTGCTGCTATATGGGATGGAGCGCTGTCCTGGATAAAAACATAATCACTCGTGGTGTCATGCGTAATATCCTGGAATGGCAAGAGTCGGCTATTTTTTACTGACCGTCAGCTAACCAAAACAAACGCAAATAGCTACATACGGCATTTACGTGATAATTTGCTACCGGAAGTGCATCGATTGTACCCGAATAACGATTATGCTCCATCCCACACTCCCACAGAGCAGCAAGGACACAACAGTTTTTAGAAGAAAACACGCCATCTTTTATTCGAGCAAACCAGTGGCCGCCTAATTCTCCAGACTGTAATCCTTTAGACTTAGACTACTCACTTACTCAGTGTGCAAGAAAAAGTGTATGCTGAAAGACGGGAACCATTTGCAAACTTGGAAGATCTGCGCCGACGGTTAGAAGATCTGTTGCCAGAAGTGTCTATAAATTTAATCAGAAGAGCAATTTTTCGGTTTAAACATAGACTAAGAATTGTGAATTTACAAAATGGAGGTCCCATACAACATGTTTATACGTAGAATACACCATACAAGATGTTTATTGGTAAAATTTTTAAGAACATTGTCAACGTGTAATTGATTTTTTCTAGTTGATATTAAAACATTCACCATTCCTTTGTTTTTTAAAATAATTGTTTGTAATTTGGCAGGAATAATTTTCAATCCATTGTTTCTTAGAAAGCAAAAACTGAAATTGCTATCTCAAAGCGTTCCGGAGATGAGAGGAGTTAAACAGGATTCGTTTTTTTCTAGCCATCCGGTATTATACTAAATGGAAGGTAAAATATAAAAATTAAAAAATATTCGTTCTCGTCACAGACCTACAAATATTTTTCTACATTTTTTAAATTTAAATACCATGAGATCGAGAAAAAAACGATTCTGATCAGGCCTTGACTAGTACAACACGATTGGCTACACTGATTCTCGAATGCCTATGAATTATAATGTGACAGTGACATTTCAAATGTAAGTCAGTTTTGCAATCTTGTTTCCAGAATTATTTAAGTTTATCATTGTAATACTAGTGAAGGATCACATTTTGAACATCTACTCTAACATGTATTCATCTTAGTTTTCAGTTTGTTCCCTAAATAAATACTGTTTTGTGTTTTAATTTATTTGACATTTATTAATCTCTAACCTACTGCCACATTTTGAAATCAGTCTTGCCAATCGTGTTGTACTAGTCAAGGCCTGCTCAGAATCATCTTTTTTTCGATCTCATGGTACTTTTAAGACTAAGAATCGTTTGGAAATAATTCAAAAATAGCCTTAATTAGGACGAAGATCCTTTCATCATTGGTATTTTGTTGGTTTTTGTTAAGGAATACATTAGAAATATTTCAGCAAACTTAAAAATTTGTGTTACGTTATAAATAAATAAATTGGGAAATTTCAAAGTATTTTAAATCAAAATTCAGGTTTGGCGAACACAAATTACATTCTGAAACTGAAACATTTTGAATTATAAAACAGTAAAATGCAATTTTAAATACAAGGAAACATTTTTTCAACGTAGAGGACATGCAACTTTTTGATAAAACATGAATACAAGGCCGTTTAACAAATATTTATTCGTTATCAGCTCTGCCCAAAACGAGTTCAAACCTTTCACAAAACTGGCTTTCTGATAATTTGTAACATTCTCGCTCTTTTAATATTGAACGTTGATATGTGCAGAACTCAGTGCAACATCGTCAAAGTAAATTTATAAATTATCGTTAAATTATAGTGACATTTGAGTGCATCGAAATGGTAAGGGTTATTAAATTATGCAAGTTATTGTTTAATAGCATTTTATTTAGGACTCCCTGTTTTCCTTTAAAAATTATAAGCCTTTTATTGTAAGTTGTAAGTCATTTTATTCTCTCCACTTGACACTTTTTGTCACTTATATTATTTTGTTGAATTATTTGTTATTTCCTGATTTTACTTTATTAGTATCATTAGCGTTATATAATTAGTCCCAAGGAAGTACCCCAGCTTCATATTTTTATTTGAGTATATTCATTAGTTTAATATACACAATTCATCGAAGACTATTTATTGAATTTTAATAGTTTGTGCAAATAAAGATGGTAGGATTTATTAGATTATAATAGGTAATAAATTCTTTATTTATGAAACATAAAAAATGGGTAAATTGTAGAATAATAAACCAAAAACCGCCTCGAAATATTTTAAAAAACTATTTTTTCTAGTTAAGCATTTTCGGTGATTGTTTTCCATAATTAGTTATTAGTTGCGTATCAGCAGGTCTCTTGTACCTACTTATCCGAAATACCAGTCGCAGACAAAAATTGGAATATTTGATAAGAGGTTTCATAAGATACATATGGTCGGCTGTTTTTAGTATCATTCATTGTTTAACATGTCATTCTAATAAATTATGTAACGTAGGAAATTTAGCAATGATGGAGACGGATTTACCTGTAACAATATTCTGAACTTAGTAGAAAGTTAAGTGAATATTTTTATTACTGGGGTGATTCGTAAGTTCCTAATAATCTAAATTCTTCTAATTTTGGAAATTTAAACTTCGTTTTTAATTAATGTGAAAGAATTGAAAAAAATCTTACTATTTGGTCTATAACATTTGGATTTCATGCATTGAAAAGAATGAACTAAAGTTCATCAATAATACAGTTCATGATTGTATATACCGTAACTGTTACAGCATTGATATAAACCTGCAAATACGAACAAATTTATAATGGGCTGAGAACCAAGCCGTGTCTCAAACAGCAAGAGGATATTTGAGGAACGAGGATGATGGGGGTTGTGACATTGGAGCAGATGAAAGAAGGAGAATATCGATCACCGTGGATGGCCCTGGACCAACAAAAGACTGCGGATTGAGAACATTTCAACATAGGTATCAGGTAAGAACACATTTTTATTCATTAGTTTTATTAGAAGTGGTGCGAATGAATGAGAAGTAACTGTCTTAACCAAGACCTTATAAGTTCCCTACTTCTTCTTCTTACTCCTGTAGTTCCTTAAGAAGCAAATGGCACCAGAGGGGGCGTTTCAAAAGCAAAGTGGATGGCAGAGTTGCTAGTCCTGCCCACCATGGGTTGAGTTCGTTTCTATTGCTCTTTTCTGAACAAATTTCTTCCATTTTTCCATGTCCTGTGCTATGCATTTGGCTTTGCTCCGTGATAGATTTTGTAATTGTAGGTCTTTCGGCAGGTATCTTTCGGTCTACCTATTCTTCGCTTTCCTTGTGCGTTAAATTCTAATGCTTGTTTTGCTATCTTGTTATATGGTTCTCTAAGTGTATGTTCTATCCTGTCGCATTTCTTTCTTCTAATTGTGGTTTCGATCTTTTCCTCATTTGAAATTTCCCACAGATGTCGACTTGATATTTATTCGGGCAAATTTATTCGATGTATGTATCTAAGGCATTTATTAACGAAGGTTTGAAGTTTCTTAATGTTTTGTTTGTTTCTAACCCATGTTTCTGCCCCATAAAGTAGCAAACTTCTAATGGTTGTATTGCATAGACGGAGTTTTGTTTTGATCAGAATGTTTTTTGATCTCTATGTTTTGTTTAGCATATCAAATGTTGTTTGTGATAAGGCTATTCTTCTGGTTATATTTTTTATGCGCCGCCGTTGGTATCTATCGAATTACTTAAATAGTCCACTTTCTTTATGACTAAGTCCCCGAGTGTTATCGTTGGTTCTTCTTTATTTGCATTTGAGAGAATTCTTGTCTTGTTCCCATTTATTGTTAAGCCAACCTTTTCTGCTTCTAGGTTTTAACTTGTTTAACTTTCCTTACATTAGCTTTTTATTCGGTGTGGGCAAGCACATATCATTTGCAAACTCTCCAAGTCATCCAGTTTGCTGGAAATGCCCCAATTTATTTGGGATTTGTTATCCTCTGTATTTCGCACGACCCTTTTGTACATTTAATGTAGTTTACGCCAGTTCAGTACCTACTTATGCTATTTCATGGCAGAACTCGATGATACTTTGACGTCTAAATCGCTAATGGGTCTCTTAGACCTTGTCTTTTAGCACTGCTCACTATCACTATTTAAAAGGTCAGGTAGTTAAGTTTGATATGCAATGATTTGTTGCCAACATTGTAAAACACTGCGCCACTATGCTGATGTATGTTACGATAAAATTTTTGGTTAATTTTCTTTATAAAGTATTCAACTGTGGGAACGCGAGTTTCTCCACGACCTGTCGATAATAATAAAGAAAGGTATTGGGACAGAATGCAACTTTTTATATAGATTTCCTGTGATAGTTTCATTGAATGTTCGACTCTTGCGGAGAAGTTGTCACACATTAGTTTGAGTGTTCTTATGTATTTGTCAGGTAGACCATATTACTTCAGTATTTTCTACATTTCTTGAAACTGAGTCGAATGCCTTGTTACAGTTAACACATTTGTCTTGTCCCTTTTCTATTATTTGTTCTATTACCCTTGGTTACAGACTACAGATCTATGCACGAACGCCTTTCCATAAATCCCTTAGCTTGATGGCTATGGCAGATTTCATTCTCTTCAAAATTAATGTGGTCATAATTTTTACTTGCTGTTGATGGAAGCATTATGGGTCTAAAGTTTTCGCATCAAGTTAGGTCGCCCTTCTTTGGTATCTTTATTAGTATGCCCTGTGTCCGATCATCTGGGATCCATTCTGCGGATTAAGCCTTGTTTACTAGTATGTACAATATTTCTATTGTGCTCTCCTTATCTATTTTTAGCAATTCGATTCCTATTTCGTCGATGCGTGGTGTTTTTAAATTTTTTATTTGTTTAGGCGTTTCTTCTATTTCGCCCTTTGCTGCGAGCTTTTCTTACTTATGTCAAGTTGTTGGGTTACCATATTGTTATTTATTTCTTCCTTGGTTTCTTTTACTTTGTAGATCTCTGTAAAATATTTTGTCAGTATATTTCCATTACTTCTCCGTCTGTTTTATATACTTCGTAATTTCCCCCTTTAAGTCTTGATCTGGATTTGTTTGTTTAGTTATCTTATATAGGATTTTCATATCTTTGTTGTGAGCAGCTTCTTCTGCTTCGTCCATTAAATTTTCCATGTTTGTTCGTTTGTCTTTAAGGTACCTCTTATTTTTGTTCCAATAATTTTACTGTAATTCTTTCATCATTTTTGTACCTCGTGTTTAATAATTTTATTTTTTATTTTTCTCTTCCTTCGATTGTGTTTATTGTAACACGAGCTTTATGGTTTTATATCCATGGTCTCTCTTGTTAATTGCCGTTTTATACACTTGCCATACATTCTCTACGGGAGGATTTCTAAGGTGATCGAATACTCCTATACAGAATATATATTTTTTTGTCCTATTCGATATTGTTTAGTTTTGCGAGGTTAAATTTAGATCTTGCTGGTATGTTTTTGTTATTCTATTTTGTTATCTCATCTCTCGTTATTATTTTTGCTTTTACGAGGTGGTGGTTGAAGGCTATGTCGGCATCTCTTATCGCTCTTACATCCCGTAACGAATTTATCCATTTTTCTTCGATCATTATGAGGTCAATTTGGTTCTTATAGTGTTCATCAGGTGACGAACACGTGTGAAGGAAACTCTTAAAAACTTTCTTATGTTTGGAAAATATACCGCCAATTAACTATTAACTAGGCCATTTGTCTTAGAAAAATCAACAAACTTTTCTCTGTTCACAACTCCTAATCCATGTTTGTCCATCACATTTTCCTTTTCTGCATGATCACTTCCAACCTAGTAAATTGCCCACAAATATATTTATTTTCAACCAGTTTGAGAAACTGTAACGTAATACAGTCGAACTTCGATAACTCGAACCATGACTTGCCAGAAAAAAAGTTCGAGTTATCAAGACTTCGAGTTATTAAATAAAATACATAATACGTATGTATTATTTTACAGAGGTGAAACTAATATTTGGTTAACGGTTAACTATTCGGCAATCGTAATATTCGGCCATTTTAATGAATATTCGGCATAACCGAATATTTCGCTGACTTTATTTAAATTTATCATTCATGACTACTTATTTTAAGGTAAATCTAACTTATTTCATTTTAAGTTTGCTTAAAAAATACCAAAAAAGTTTATAGCCTCATATCTAGCCTTTTTCTGAAATTTCCCGTCTGAAACATATACTATTGAATTATTAGAAATATTTTACGTTGAAAATAATTAATACCCCGGATTCAAAAAGTTTGATGTCCATGACTAATTAATTACCGAGAATTTAGGGTTTGTAAACAAATTTCTGAACCAATGCATTCTTGTGTTGTCTACTCTTAGCAGGGCAGTTTAATAATTAAACAATAAATTAGTTTGCTGGTGACCGCAAAGAAACCTAAATAAAAGCTACGATTTCTTAATCGGTGTAACAATAAGGCATGGGCGGGGGAGGGGACATATTATGGTTAAGGGTTCAATGTTATTTAAACCATTGTACAGAGAATCGGTTGTATGTTCATTTGTTTTTAAATACGAACGCAAAACACTCAACGCTTCCCAAAAAATTCGACTTATCGAAGGTGGCGCCAAATATTCTGTTCGAGTTATCAAGATATTCGAGTAATAGAAGTTCGAGTTATCAAGATATTCAAGTAATAGAAGTTCGAGTTATCAAGTAAAAATTACACATAATTCTCACTCTTGACGCTAACGCCAACCAATTTGTTTCGAGTTATCAAAAATTCAAGTTATCGAAGTTCGACTGTATTTGATTAAAATGAAATATATACTGAGCACTAAAACATAATAATTATTTGTTCTACGTGGAGTAAACTACAAGAAAATAAAAATTATCATAATTTACGCCACAGTTTTATCGTAGTTTATCTGTTTTTCCTTTTTCCACAGAATTCAGGCCGAAGTTTACTTAACAAATGGAATATCTTTTAGATTAGCTTTCTCTTAATTTTGTAAATTGATAGGGTGTGTGTACGTGTTTGTGTGTGTATTTACAATAGGTATCTAAATAGGATGCAAAAACTGCAGATGGTTAATGTACAAAGTGTGATCGATCATACCTAGAAGAATTGTTCTCTTACAGGTATTCATAAAAATGCGTAATTATTTCACATAAGTTGTGATTCTAGGCAGGTTTCGAAATGGCAAATTTTCAATATATACGATATTTTAGTAAAACACTGTGTGAAATTTACATACATCTCTGACAATTTATTTCTTATCATGTAATTTCATAACATAACAAATAATATCATACGCGTAATTCTCGATATTTTTCAAAGACGTAATTTTATGAAATAGAATTCTATTCTCCTCATTCTTGCCTCTCTTTAAATTGTTGAAATAAAATTATAATTTTTTGAAATATTAAGTATCTAAATTAAGCAAGTTTTTCTAAACACCCCATTACCTGCTTATTAATTATATTTCCATATTTTCAAATGCAAGTCTTTCACGATTTTCTTTTTAAATTACTTAACCTAACCTATTTGGCGTTAACTAATTTTTCAACTTGCTTTTACAAAATTCAAACTGACAAATACTCGTTTAGTTGCAATTTTTTATATATTTCTCATTAATATCAGTTGGTGTTGAGACGATTTTAAGTTATTTTAATCTGCATAATCGTTTCTCGTTCTCGTTGTAGTCTTCGTATGGTCTCATTTTGTTTTAAAATTTAGGTTCTAATGTCAATTCAGGTTTCTCCCCCATATTAAGTAATCTCATCATTTCCCTCGGGACCCTTTACCATCTATCCTCTCGCTCGAGAACTAGAAACTGTGGTCTGGTTGTGCATCTATGTTTGGGGTAAAGTTGGCTCATCTTGGTTGTCCGTTAGGTGGGGTTACCGCGGTTAGCACCCGGCGAAGTATGCCACACCGCACTTGATATATTTATTATATCTAGTTGGGTATTTTTATATCCGACCGCGGGTGTTTAGGCTGCTTACGCGTTCCAACAATGGTCCTTCTGGGATTGGTGAGTTGGACGGGGCAAAGCGTTTGGTACCAAAGACACTCTTGGCTTGAGGAAGTCGCCACTGTTGGACCGGATTTGATTGGGGTAAGCCGCTGTCTCACCCATCTATGTACGATCGGAGTTCGTTTTAGTTTATTAACAGTATATAACGGGAGCAAAGGCCTTAATTGGTCAGTATCTGGTTAGCCTCTGTTAATTATGCACTCCTATCCCTTCTATGCTCCTCCTTTTTTTGCCCGAGAACTATAGGTACAGGTTTAGGATATGCATCTATGGTCGGCGATAATTCTGGAAGTCGGGGTACAGTAACCGTCCTTTCATGGGGTTGACGACCCTCATACTCCACGATATTACGACGCACATCTTTGCTACCCGAGATTTTGTTTCTGTTTATTAGTGGTGTATAACGGGAGCAAAGGCCCTAGTTGGTCAGTATCTCGTTAGTTTCTGCTAATTAGGCAAGAGATTCACTTGAGTTGGGGAGAATCACTTTTGCTTTTGTCTAGTCACTTTCTTAATCTGATTAAGCCAGATTAGAGGCCATTCGAGGAAAGAGTGGAATATAGAAACGAATTACTAAGTGTAGTTCCGTGTTTATTAGGAAAACTTGTAATAAAGTTTAGTTAGGTGTTACATTTTTCGTTTAAAGTAGTTGTGCAAGTGAAAAAACAATAGTAGCTCAGTTTTCGTGTTTTTAAAGGCAAGCTGAAATATTAAATTAACTTCAAAATTGTTGAATTTTGGAATTCGTTTTGATATAAAGTGTTTAGGAAAACGGCTTAAATTATAGAATAGCAAGTGTCTGAGGATCAATTTTTGTGAAACATTGGTTTTTCAAAATTACATTTTATAAGAAGAAAGTGATATATAATATTGAAACCAGACAAAATTATGTTTCTTATGCTTCGTCCTTCTTAGTGCAAGCCAGTGGCTAACTGTTTAGATATTAAAATCTAATTAGCTAAAAACATATTCAACAAATATTCTAATTAATATAGCAGAATTACCGAATTAATGAATTTCTGTAATTAAAGGGAACATATTTAAAAGCAAGGTAGTTATTGCTAATAGTAATTTAGGGTTATTTTTCAAATTATTTTAGAGAATTGGATATTGTATCCAAGAAGATTTTCTACAATTTGCTTTTGGGAAACTTTCTGCAGCACATAATTAGTACTACTCTTTGTAATGTTTTAAGAGTGGTCTCTTAACAATGGTTTTGAAATAATATATTTATAGAAAAGTCTAAATTTTATTGAAAATGAAAGTTACGATTATGTTCAAATTTCTATCGTCGGAAGGCGGGTGTCTTCAGTCTTCAGAGACGTCGCTGGATGTTGTAAGTCAAAGGTGAGTGGTGAATACATGACGTGATCGATCACACTCTATACAAATTTAGGAACTGCATTTAAATGACTGCGTAGTTAAGATGAATTTTTAGTCTAAGGTCTTACATTATTGCAATAGTTATAAGTGTGAGTAAATAGAAAATAAACATTTCTACTTTGAAAAGATTTTTTGTTAGGGCGGTACTAACGTTACTTTTTATTTTCATAGAAATTTGTCCAATTCTTTAAATGTATGTAATTACTTGTTTATGTTTAAATGTTTTATAAATAGAAATATAATATAAAAATTAGTGAAGATCCTGGTTAACCCAGGGGAGGCGGGGGGGCACAATTAAAAAAAGGAGCGGTAGTACCTACTTATTTGTAATCATCTGCAGTCGCATCGTAACAAATTGAGACATTAAATGTACTCATTTTCTTCTTAAATATGCAACTTATAATTTCATATCCTAAATTAAGTGTTTGGCTTAACACCCTTTTTAATATTGGCTTCAAAAACATTATATATTGGCTGTGCACGTTGTTTTAAAATCCTGAAAAGAATCTCAGGTATGAACTATTTAGCTTTAGGTAGAAATAATTAATTCAAAGTAAATACTATACAGCAGAAGCAAACAAGGCTAAAGAGCGAATTATCTTTCCTAATTTTGTAAATTTAGGTAACTGTGTGAATGCTGTGATTACTAAGGTGTAGCTAGCTTTTAGAGCACACGAATTATACCGGGACAACTTCTACAAAAATCTGCAAGGAGAACGTACAAGAAAAGGACGTCAAGATGACTACGATTACAACAAAGGTAACTGAATTCGCTTTCCTTAACACGATCAAAGTCTGCTTTTACTTAGTTCCTTCGTTATTTTTGTAGTTTTTGAATGCTTCATTGATTTAATGTTTTTTTTCATAACTGTAAGAAGTTAATTTGCCAAATGCCAAAATGTAACTTCAAATCCTTAATTAGCTTAATTGGTGACAAATAATTCGATTATTTTTAGGTTAGTAGTATTAAAGATTGCACATTTTCCTTCAGAAACCTTTCCTACCCGTAGGGTGTAAAGGTATTTTAGTACATTTACAAATTTACAAATATTACAACTAACATATTCGATACTTCATGATTAACTGAACTTATTATCTAAACTAAACGTCTCCTTCTTTAGCACGAACGAATTCTTGTTCTGTCAAGTTACATCTCTTTGTTGTAGTATTTCTTCCATTGTTTGGTTTCATGTTTTTTTGTGGCCTTCCTCTAGTTATTCTAGCTGTAATTCTTGCCTCCCATATTCTTTTAACTTGTCTATCGTTGCCCATTCTTTCGAGATGCCTCAACCACTGTAGTTCTTCTGTTTTGCTTTTCTAGTAAGCGTTTCAACTTCTAAATCATTTCGTATTGTTTGACTCCTTATTTTGTCCCTTCTTGTGACCCCCTCACTCTTCTTAAGTACTTCATTTCCATGGTTTGCAATTTATTTTCTTTTTTTTTTTTGATAAGATCCAGGATTCACTACCAAAAGTTAAGGTCGGTTGATACATAGTTTTGTAAACTGTAATTTTTGTTTTCCTTGAGATTTCTTTTTTAGTTATAAAGGTGTTCGCTATTGAGTAGTACAATTTTGTTGTATTATCTATTCTTTTTTTGTTTCACTTTCGTGTCTTCCTTCCTTATTTATTGTAACTCCCAAATATACAAATTCGACTGCCTGTTCTATTTTTATTATTTTGGACTTCTATATTTATTTCTATTTTTTTTTGCTATTACGTGGCCGTAGTTTTTCTGTAATTTATTTTCACGGTGTATTTATCAAGAGTTTCCCTGTAATCCCATCTCACTTGCTGCGAACGTGCATTCTGTTATAAGGGCCGTTCCTGCGATTTTTGCCGCTCCGTGCAAAAAATAAAATTGTCGCCCCCTTATGTCGTTTATAAAATAAAGTCGTAAATTTAGTAGCATTATATTTAAATATTTAACAAAATTTAAAAAATGCAAATAAGAATAAAACATTCACTTTTTTGCAATTTATTACCAACAAATCGTTAATAAAAATCACTGTTAGCTCTTAACTAAAAATTAACACAAATAAAACGAATAAAATAAAAAGTATTGACCAAACAATTATATAAATAAAAAAAAATGTTACATTAATTTTACGTGATTAATAATAAAGCTAAAGTAAAACGAAATTTTTTGGATGCAAATTCATCTATTAGGTATGGATGATACGTCTACAGTTTGACTTAACTACTACTTTTAATTTTAAATTTAACTTACTACTATCTAAAATGTAGTTTAGAGTTTGGCTTTTACAAGGAATATAAATTTTTTTTAGAATTTATAAAATTTTATGTGGAAAAATGCCGCCCCCGAATTTCTGCTGCCCCGTGCGAGTGCACGTGCTGCACCCCCGCCAGAAACGGCCCTGTCTGTTATGCTTATCTTTTCCATGTTTTTAAATCCTATCTGTAACTCGCTCATTCTTGATCTGGTCATCTGGTCTCAGCTATAAAATCATCCATAAATGTGATGAACAACAATGAACTTAGGACTCCTCCCTGTCTTAATTCACGCGTGTTTTCTTCTAACATAATTTCTATTATTCTTGCATAGACTTTTAATAGCATTAATTAATTTTCGTTCTACTCCTCTTCTTGTTAGGCTATTTCAAACCATATTTCTCGGTACTCGGTCGAATGCCCTATCTATATCTATAAATATCATGTATTTTAGGCTTGACCCTTGACCCTCTCTAAACCCACTCTGTGAATTAATTAATTGTTCTTCGACACCTTTTCTTAGTTTATGTTCATAAGGCTTACGGGCTGTACTAATCAAACTAATTCCTCTATAATTCTGACAATTTAATCTCATGTTTTATAAAGCGGTAATATTTTTCTTAATTCCTAGTCTTTTGGAATTTTACTTGTGTTCCATATCTTCCATATCGTGTCCTGCCGATTTTCCACTTTTGGTTTATTGCTTCGTGCAGTTTTTCTTTTCTCAATTGGTCGTTGTTTATTTTGTCGTTTACATCGATTGGTTCATTTTCATCTGATATTGTTGTTATCTATTCTTTCTCTTCAGGTTGTAGCAACTCATTCACTTGTTTGTTTGTAATTTTCGGTTTGTTGTATTTCCAGTTTATCCATTTCTTTGTTTCATTTCCACATTTGTTCGTCTATTTTTAATTTTTGGTCTTTTGGCCTTTCCATCTTGATTGATTACGTGGATTGGAATGCCAGATTTAAATTAACAAATGACCAAGTTGATAAATGTTGTTTATTTGCTATATATACATTTCATTTTTGATTCGGCTTGGAATATTTTTTAAATTAGAATTAGTTAAGATTTTAAAATTTATTAAATAATGTCTATTGTTACACGTATAATAGCCAATTAAATAAATCTTCGAAAGTAGGTAGTCACTAGTTAAGTGTTTTTGAATAAACATTTTTGTACAAAATAAATACAATATCAAATTCTTTACAAGTTAACTTATGTAAATTATGTGAATTAAAATTAAATCTGCAAATTTTGCCAATTTTTTGGTGATTTTGTTGGAGAATTCAAAGCTGTTTAAAAAGTACACCGATTAAACACTTTCATTAATAAAATGTTTAGGTAAAATAATTTTCCTGAATTTACTATGATAGTTTGCTCAAGGAATCGCATTCAGTTCATCTCTGAGATAGTAAATAATTTGACTTTGGTAAAATTTACGTAGAAAATTATGTACAGATCGTCACATTTAATCAAGGAGATCCCTCATTTTTTAAAATTATTCTAAAAATTCAAATAATGTCTAAATTTTCAACTTTAATATTTTTAAGTTGAATTGCTGCAAAACTCTTTGTAATATCTTTGTTTTATTTTTTGTTTCTCAATTCTACGTAAGATTTTGAATTTCAAATTTATTTATTATTAAAACATTGTAACCAATTCAATCCAATTGGTTAATCTTAAGTTGGTCCATCTTCCTCAGCTGCTCGTGAAGAAAAGAAGACTTCATGTATATATTGTTTATTTACTTTCATGTGTGTATTTTGAATAAAACCGTTTTTGTTTTTTTTTTCTATCCTAAGCGTTAGAAGTCTAATGCGTCATAATGTTGAATATTGCACTTAACATCCGCTATTTTGATGCATTTGGCTCTAAAATTGTTATTTTAGACATCCAAAATTACTCTTCAGTATTCGAAATTTACTTTTTAAATACTGAAAATAGATTTCGAATATAAAGTTGTTTTTTAATGTTTAGAATAAATTTTAAAATTAATTTTAGAACGTCTAAAACCTTGGGCGTTAATAGCTATTAAGACAACAAGTGTTTTATAGAAGGTTTAAAAATCAAGGTCGTAGTTCAAATCTGAGCGAACGAAGTGAGCCGAGGATTTGATAGACCGAGATTTTTAAACTATAAAACACGAGTTGTCTTCAAGATTTTTTCTAACACTAATATCTTTCACTAATACACTCCTGGACAAAAAAAAACGGACACTTATATTTTTGGCTTTAATATACTTGAACCCATCCTATTTCATACTGCCTCCACATATTATGCTATAGTATAATAAAAGAGAGACGGACTTCAAAAAATCCAATTATAACAAGAACAATAATAAAATTGCAACAAACCGAAAAACCAAAACTAATCAATGTCTAATAACAACCCTGATAATTTCTTTCAGAGACCACTAATATCTCGTATTTCCTCCGCGAACCCTGATGACCTCTCTCATGCGTCGAGGCATACTGCCAATGAGGTCCGCAATCTCCTCTTGGTCGATCAATTCCCATTCTTCGTGCAGAGCTGCTTGGAGGTCCTGTAGTGTTTCTGAGAGCGCTGGCCGGCGTCGCAGGCGACATTTTAAATTGTTCCGAACATGTTCGATGGGATTAAGATCTGGGCTGCGAGCAGGCCAAACTAATGTCCTAATCTCTACCTCCTCCAAGTAGCGCCGCACGATATTAGCGACGTGCGGTGTCGCGTTATCTTGCATTAGCATGAATTTCTCTCCAATACATGGGGCGTAGGGGGCCACATGAGGAGCTAGACAGTGCTGTATATATCGGTGCGCATTTATTGTTCCGCGTTCCCAGACTACAAGGTCTGTACGGGACTCCAAAGAAATACCTGCCCAGATCATTAGTGACCGGCCATGGAATGGTGTCCTTGGGGATATAAGACATTGTGCGTACTGCTCTCCAGGTCTTCGCCATACACGTTCACGACGCCCATTTGGTGAACGTAGGCTAACACGGTAAACAGCAAAGGGTTCCAGTCATCAACAGTCCAATTTTCATGTTCATGGGCAAAACGTAACCGTGCTGCACGATGAACTGGCAGAAGTACTGGTTCTGTTGCTGGCCCCCTGGACCTCAATCCAGCTTCGTTGAGTCTCCGAGACACGGTCCTTGAAGAGATCAGCCTTCCTCGGACCTCGGCCAAACGCCCAGCGATGATTGTCCTCGTTTGTCGCTTATCACGTAGCGCTGTCCTAACAATAAATCGATCATCCCTATGGTTTGTAGCACGATGACGACCCGATCCGACTCTTCTTGTGTATTTCCCAGTTTCCTGGTATCGTTTTATAGCGTCATGCACTGTACTTCGGGCTGTGTTCAAAGCAGCAGCGATATAGCGAACACTTCTTCCGTCTTCATGTAAAGCAATAGCTTCTGCAATATTGTCGCGTCTCATGGTCAAGTTTCAACAAAAAAATGTTTAATTGACAGGAACAAACAAAAATAACAATAAAGAAAAGAAATATCATTTATATAAGCAGGTCCCGGTTTACTTGATTTTCACATATTCGCTGTTTACCTACCAGTGTGCAATTTTGATAACATTTGGACTTAACTAATTACTCGATGGCGTATTGGAATTCATGGATACCGTCTAAGAAATTCAAACGACGCTTAAATATAAAAATATTTTGAAAAATATAAGTGTCCGGTTTTTTTTTGTCTAGCAGTGTATATTATGAGAAATTTTAATAAATTATTATTTGAGACACGTTACAATACATAAAATGCGAAGATTGCTAGGCAACGACGTATGTTATAGAGAAAAGCGTATTTTAAAGGCCTATAAAATACGTTGTCATTGACGACGTATTTTATAGAGAAAACGTATTTTAAAGGCAACATAACAAGTGAGCTCTTATGCACCATAGAAACAGTATAAGATATTAGTGTTAGAAAAAAATTTATTATAAACACAAATAATTTGTTAAATATTAGAAGTTTTAGACGTCAAAGGTTAATTTTGATTTAGGTTACGGTTTTATTTTGTTTATTTTAAAATCATGTTTGAATCTTGATATATTTGTAAGGTAAGGTTAGAATTTTTAATTAAAATTAGATTAGAATTTTGTGCCGTTAGTGTAAATAAAAGATTTCCTATAAATAAATTTTTATGAATCTTAAATGCTGTGTAATTTTCTACCCAACTAAAATCCTATATGAATTTTGTCCGGTAGATCAAATGAACCTTGAAAGTGATGTATAAAATTTGAAATTCCATGAGTTTGTGATGTTAGTCGCAGATGCTCTATACAGTGTGCCTCACTTTAGACGGCACCACCCCAGTATTTTTTTTATATATTATCGATTTAAAAAATCTCTTCGACTTCTTCAATTTGGCTGTTTATTTTAAATCGTAGTAGAAAGTAACATACCCTAAAAGTACAATTTAGTGAGGGGTATAATCAGAAAAAAGAAATCGATAATATATAAAAAAAATACTGGGGTGGGGCCGTCTAAAGTGAGACACACTGTAGATACAGCCAAGACAAATGAGGAAAAAAAGATCAGATAAATTATGAAGCTAAAGGTTGTGGGTTCGATTCCCAATACCTGCCATACTAACTTAGCATTTTTTGGACACAAGGAGCACGCATATTTGGAAGATGGAATTTAGTGTACGAATTACACAACTAGTGACAGTAACAATTGCCTTGCAGCGCATTTGAGGTAGGTTTTCTAAATTTTTTTAAAGTAGTATTCAACTGGAAACATGGGTACTTGTGTGATCATAAATTAATCAATGTGAAGCGTAGGTCAGAGGTTTTAGCATTGGGCTGTAAAACCAAAGGTTGTGGGTTCGATTCCCATCACCCGCCATATTAAAAATAATCGTTTTTGCACTCTAAGGTGCACCCAGCCTTTGGAATTGAGTATATGGGTTACATAACCGGTGGTAAATAATTAGTCGGCTTGTAACGATTCAAGTTTTTCGAACTTTTTAAAAAACAGGATTTAACACGGTAAAGGTAGGAACTTGCATCTTTGTCTTTCTCAATCCATATAGGATGATGCGAGCTGTGAAGGAAAATAGAATTTAAGTTGGAAACTACCAAAACCCTAAGATATGCTAGTAGTTTATACTTCGATTGTTAGACATTGCGATCCAATTTTGTAGGGGTCACCCTCCTCCCACCCCCTAACCAACCCACCCTAATATATTAAGCTCCTCTATATAACTATCTTGTGTTTAGTTTACTTGTGACTGATAATTCTCCTGACATCTTTTAATTCAAATGTTAGTCTGAGATATATGCAAATTACAGTTTCCGCTTTTAGAATTATAGTACAAGAATTACAACATGGCGTAGCGATTTATATTATATGCCCATACTTTGTCACGTGCACTACAACATTTAATGGGGGACGTTGTTGTCCCTTGGCGCGCGGCTAGCAAACAGCGGAGAAGGGGGGTTTGAAACGGTAAACCCTTCAAATAGGGGTGGTCATAATCGGAATAAAAATAGGGCGCCACGACGGAAATCACCCAAAGATAGTTCCTCTAGGGCTCGAAGGGGTTGGGGTTAGCTGGACCCCGCTGCAAGATGTGACTTACCTTGCTTAATGAAATAGCTTACTGAAATTCTTAAAACTTGTAGGCAGGCTCCCACTGTATACGTAAATCTTTACCAAAACACTAACACACAAAATATGATCGGGAGGCACTGAAAACACTGACAAGACCAAACTAAATTGACAATTAGATATTTAATAAATCAAAAAGGCAAAAATGGATACACAAAAGGGGCGACAGTTAACATGTTACGTCAAAAATAAATAATAAATGCGATACTTACTTTAAGGGACGATGGGACGATAGAATTGAGGGTACTACATTTACGTTACGTACGGCAAATCATTCACAAACTAAGCCCCTCAATCCCAGGCAGAATATAGGATTAACAAATATTAAACTAAAATTCAATCAGTAAAGCTAAATCTTTATACATGCAACATAGCACAAATTTTAACTTGACTTTACTTAAAACTTGCGACAATGAAATCTTTAAAGGTGAATTGGTACTGACAAACTTGAACTACAATCTGAACATTTTTGGCGCATGCGGTTAAAAGTTTCCGTACGACGGCCCACACCCACAAATATATCAAGATTCAAACATGATTTTAAAATAAACAAAATAAAACCGTAACCTAAATCAAAATTAACCTTTGACGTCTAAAACTTCTAATATTTAACAAATTATTTATGTTTATAATAAATTTTTTTCTAACACCAATATCTTATACTGTTTCTATGGTGCATAAGAGCTCACTTGTTATGTTGCCTTTAAAATACGTTTTCTCTATAAAATACGTCGTCAATGACAACGTATTTTATAGGCCTTTAAAATACGCTTTTCGCTATAACATACGTCGTTGCCTAGCAATCTTCGCATTTTGTGTATTGTAACGCGTCTCAAATAATAATTTATTAAAATTTCTCATAATATATTAGTGAAAGATATTAGTGTTAGAAAAAATCTTGAAGACAACTCGTGTTTTATAGTTTAAAAATCTCGGTCTATCAAATCCTCGGCTCACTTCGTTCGCTCGGATTTGATCTACGACCTTGATTTTTAAACCTTCTATAAAACACTTGTTGTCTTAATAGCTATTAACGCCCAAGGTTTTAGAATTTTAAAATTTATTCTAAACATTAAAAAACAACTTTATATTCGAAATCTATTTTCAGTATTTAAAAAGTAAATTTCGAATACTGAAGAGTAATTTTGGATGTCTAAAATAACAATTTTAGAGCCAAATGCATCAAAATAGCGGATGTTAAGTGCAATATTCAACATTATGACGCATTAGACTTCTAACGCTTAGGATAGAAAAAAAAACAAAAACAGTTTTATTCAAAATACACACATGAAAGTAAATAAACAATATATACATGAAGTCTTCTTTTCTTCACGAGCAGCTGAGGAAGATGGACCAACTTAAGATTAACCAATTGGATTGAATTGGTTACAATGTTTTAATAATAAATAAATTTGAAATTCAAAATCTTACGTAGAATTGAGAAACAAAAAATAAAACAAAGATATTACAAAGAGTTTTGCAGCAATTCAACTTAAAAATATTAAAGTTGAAAATTTAGACATTATTTGAATTTTTAGAATAATTTTAAAAAATGAGGGATCTCCTTGATTAAATGTGACGATCTGTACATAATTTTCTACGTAAATTTTACCAAAGTCAAATTATTTACTATCTCAGAGATGAACTGAATGCGATTCCTTGAGCAAACTATCATAGTAAATTCAGGAAAATTATTTTACCTAAACATTTTATTAATGAAAGTGTTTAATCGGTGTACTTTTTAAACAGCTTTGAATTCTCCAACAAAATCACCAAAAAATTGGCAAAATTTGCAGATTTAATTTTAATTCACATAATTTACATAAGTTAACTTGTAAAGAATTTGATATTGTATTTATTTTGTACAAAAATGTTTATTCAAAAACACTTAACTAGTGACTACCTACTTTCGAAGATTTATTTAATTGGCTATTATACGTGTAACAATAGACATTATTTAATAAATTTTAAAATCTTAACTAATTCTAATTTAAAAAATATTCCAAGCCGAATCAAAAATGAAATGTATATATAGCAAATAAACAACATTTATCAACTTGGTCATTTGTTAATTTAAATCTGGCATTCCAATCCACGTAATCAATCAAGATGGAAAGGCCAAAAGACCAAAAATTAAAAATAGACGAACAAATGTGGAAATGAAACAAAGAAATGGATAAACTGGAAATACAACAAACCGAAAATTACAAACAAACAAGTGAATGAGTTGCTACAACCTGAAGAGAAAGAATAGATAACAACAATATCAGATGAAAATGAACCAATCGATGTAAACGACAAAATAAACAACGACCAATTGAGAAAAGAAAAACTGCACGAAGCAATAAACCAAAAGTGGAAAATCGGCAGGACACGATATGGAAGATATGGAACACAAGTAAAATTCCAAAAGACTAGGAATTAAGAAAAATATTACCGCTTTATAAAACATGAGATTAAATTGTCAGAATTATAGAGGAATTAGTTTGATTAGTACAGCCCGTAAGCCTTATGAACATAAACTAAGAAAAGGTGTCGAAGAACAATTAATTAATTCACAGAGTGGGTTTAGAGAGGGTCAAGGGTCAAGCCTAAAATACATGATATTTATAGATATAGATAGGGCATTCGACCGAGTACCGAGAAATATGGTTTGAAATAGCCTAACAAGAAGAGGAGTAGAACGAAAATTAATTAATGCTATTAAAAGTCTATGCAAGAATAATAGAAATTATGTTAGAAGAAAACACGCGTGAATTAAGACAGGGAGGAGTCCTAAGTTCATTGTTGTTCATCACATTTATGGATGATTTTATAGCTGAGACCAGATGACCAGATCAAGAATGAGCGAGTTACAGATAGGATTTAAAAACATGGAAAAGATAAGCATAACAGACAGGGCCGTTTCTGGCGGGGGTGCAGCACGTGCACTCGCACGGGGCAGCAGAAATTCGGGGGCGGCATTTTTCCACATAAAATTTTATAAATTCTAAAAAAAATTTATATTCCTTGTAAAAGCCAAACTCTAAACTACATTTTAGATAGTAGTAAGTTAAATTTAAAATTAAAAGTAGTAGTTAAGTCAAACTGTAGACGTATCATCCATACCTAATAGATGAATTTGCATCCAAAAAATTTCGTTTTACTTTAGCTTTATTATTAATCACGTAAAATTAATGTAACATTTTTTTTTATTTATATAATTGTTTGGTCAATACTTTTTATTTTATTCGTTTTATTTGTGTTAATTTTTAGTTAAGAGCTAACAGTGATTTTTATTAACGATTTGTTGGTAATAAATTGCAAAAAAGTGAATGTTTTATTCTTATTTGCATTTTTTAAATTTTGTTAAATATTTAAATATAATGCTACTAAATTTACGACTTTATTTTATAAACGACATAAGGGGGCGACAATTTTATTTTTTGCACGGAGCGGCAAAAATCGCAGGAACGGCCCTTATAACAGAATGCACGTTCGCAGCAAGTGAGATGGGATTACAGGGAAACTCTTGATAAATACACCGTGAAAATAAATTACAGAAAAACTACGGCCACGTAATAGCAAAAAAAAATAGAAATAAATATAGAAGTCCAAAATAATAAAAATAGAACAGGCAGTCGAATTTGTATATTTGGGAGTTACAATAAATAAGGAAGGAAGACACGAAAGTGAAACAAAAAAAGAATAGATAATACAACAAAATTGTACTACTCAATAGCGAACACCTTTATAACTAAAAAAGAAATCTCAAGGAAAACAAAAATTACAGTTTACAAAACTATGTATCAACCGACCTTAACTTTTGGTAGTGAATCCTGGATCTTATCAAAAAAAAAAAAGAAAATAAATTGCAAACCATGGAAATGAAGTACTTAAGAAGAGTGAGGGGGTCACAAGAAGGGACAAAATAAGGAGTCAAACAATACGAAATGATTTAGAAGTTGAAACGCTTACTAGAAAAGCAAAACAGAAGAACTACAGTGGTTGAGGCATCTCGAAAGAATGGGCAACGATAGACAAGTTAAAAGAATATGGGAGGCAAGAATTACAGCTAGAATAACTAGAGGAAGGCCACAAAAAAACATGAAACCAAACAATGGAAGAAATACTACAACAAAGAGATGTAACTTGACAGAACAAGAATTCGTTCGTGCTAAAGAAGGAGACGTTTAGTTTAGATAATAAGTTCAGTTAATCATGAAGTATCGAATATGTTAGTTGTAATATTTGTAAATTTGTAAATGTACTAAAATACCTTTACACCCTACGGGTAGGAAAGGTTTCTGAAGGAAAATGTGCAATCTTTAATACTACTAACCTAAAAATAATCGAATTATTTGTCACCAATTAAGCTAATTAAGGATTTGAAGTTACATTTTGGCATTTGGCAAATTAACTTCTTACAGTTATGAAAAAAAACATTAAATCAATGAAGCATTCAAAAACTACAAAAATAACGAAGGAACTAAGTAAAAGCAGACTTTGATCGTGTTAAGGAAAGCGAATTCAGTTACCTTTGTTGTAATCGTAGTCATCTTGACGTCCTTTTCTTGTACGTTCTCCTTGCAGATTTTTGTAGAAGTTGTCCCGGTATAATTCGTGTGCTCTAAAAGCTAGCTACACCTTAGTAATCACAGCATTCACACAGTTACCTAAATTTACAAAATTAGGAAAGATAATTCGCTCTTTAGCCTTGTTTGCTTCTGCTGTATAGTATTTACTTTGAATTAATTATTTCTACCTAAAGCTAAATAGTTCATACCTGAGATTCTTTTCAGGATTTTAAAACAACGTGCACAGCCAATATATAATGTTTTTGAAGCCAATATTAAAAAGGGTGTTAAGCCAAACACTTAATTTAGGATATGAAATTATAAGTTGCATATTTAAGAAGAAAATGAGTACATTTAATGTCTCAATTTGTTACGATGCGACTGCAGATGATTACAAATAAGTAGGTACTACCGCTCCTTTTTTTAATTGTGCCCCCCCGCCTCCCCTGGGTTAACCAGGATCTTCACTAATTTTTATATTATATTTCTATTTATAAAACATTTAAACATAAACAAGTAATTACATACATTTAAAGAATTGGACAAATTTCTATGAAAATAAAAAGTAACGTTAGTACCGCCCTAACAAAAAATCTTTTCAAAGTAGAAATGTTTATTTTCTATTTACTCACACTTATAACTATTGCAATAATGTAAGACCTTAGACTAAAAATTCATCTTAACTACGCAGTCATTTAAATGCAGTTCCTAAATTTGTATAGAGTGTGATCGATCACGTCATGTATTCACCACTCACCTTTGACTTACAACATCCAGCGACGTCTCTGAAGACTGAAGACACCCGCCTTCCGACGATAGAAATTTGAACATAATCGTAACTTTCATTTTCAATAAAATTTAGACTTTTCTATAAATATATTATTTCAAAACCATTGTTAAGAGACCACTCTTAAAACATTACAAAGAGTAGTACTAATTATGTGCTGCAGAAAGTTTCCCAAAAGCAAATTGTAGAAAATCTTCTTGGATACAATATCCAATTCTCTAAAATAATTTGAAAAATAACCCTAAATTACTATTAGCAATAACTACCTTGCTTTTAAATATGTTCCCTTTAATTACAGAAATTCATTAATTCGGTAATTCTGCTATATTAATTAGAATATTTGTTGAATATGTTTTTAGCTAATTAGATTTTAATATCTAAACAGTTAGCCACTGGCTTGCACTAAGAAGGACGAAGCATAAGAAACATAATTTTGTCTGGTTTCAATATTATATATCACTTTCTTCTTATAAAATGTAATTTTGAAAAACCAATGTTTCACAAAAATTGATCCTCAGACACTTGCTATTCTATAATTTAAGCCGTTTTCCTAAACACTTTATATCAAAACGAATTCCAAAATTCAACAATTTTGAAGTTAATTTAATATTTCAGCTTGCCTTTAAAAACACGAAAACTGAGCTACTATTGTTTTTTCACTTGCACAACTACTTTAAACGAAAAATGTAACACCTAACTAAACTTTATTACAAGTTTTCCTAATAAACACGGAACTACACTTAGTAATTCGTTTCTATATTCCACTCTTTCCTCGAATGGCCTCTAATCTGGCTTAATCAGATTAAGAAAGTGACTAGACAAAAGCAAAAGTGATTCTCCCCAACTCAAGTGAATCTCTTGCCTAATTAGCAGAAACTAACGAGATACTGACCAACTAGGGCCTTTGCTCCCGTTATACACCACTAATAAACAGAAACAAAATCTCGGGTAGCAAAGATGTGCGTCGTAATATCGTGGAGTATGAGGGTCGTCAACCCCATGAAAGGACGGTTACTGTACCCCGACTTCCAGAATTATCGCCGACCATAGATGCATATCATAAACCTGTACCTATAGTTCTCGGGCAAAAAAAGGAGGAGCATAGAAGGGATAGGAGTGCATAATTAACAGAGGCTAACCAGATACTGACCAATTAAGGCCTTTGCTCCCGTTATATACTGTTAATAAACTAAAACGAACTCCGATCGTACATAGATGGGTGAGACAGCGGCTTACCCCAATCAAATCCGGTCCAACAGTGGCGACTTCCTCAAGCCAAGAGTGTCTTTGGTACCAAACGCTTTGCCCCGTCCAACTCACCAATCCCAGAAGGACCATTGTTGGAACGCGTAAGCAGCCTAAACACCCGCGGTCTGATATAAAAATACCCAACTAGATATAATAAATATATCAAGTGCGGTGTGGCATACTTCGCCGGGTGCTAACCGCGGTAACCCCACCTAACGGACAACCAAGATGAGCCAACTTTACCCCAAACATAGATGCACAACCAGACCACAGTTTCTAGTTCTCGAGCGAGAGGATAGATGGTAAAGGGTCCCGAGGGAAATGATGAGATTACTTAATATGGGGGAGAAACCTGAATTGACATTAGAACCTAAATTTTAAAACAAAATGAGACCATACGAAGACTACAACGAGAACGAGAAACGATTATGCAGATTAAAATAACTTAAAATCGTCTCAACACCAACTGATATTAATGAGAAATATATAAAAAATTGCAACTAAACGAGTATTTGTCAGTTTGAATTTTGTAAAAGCAAGTTGAAAAATTAGTTAACGCCAAATAGGTTAGGTTAAGTAATTTAAAAAGAAAATCGTGAAAGACTTGCATTTGAAAATATGGAAATATAATTAATAAGCAGGTAATGGGGTGTTTAGAAAAACTTGCTTAATTTAGATACTTAATATTTCAAAAAATTATAATTTTATTTCAACAATTTAAAGAGAGGCAAGAATGAGGAGAATAGAATTCTATTTCATAAAATTACGTCTTTGAAAAATATCGAGAATTACGCGTATGATATTATTTGTTATGTTATGAAATTACATGATAAGAAATAAATTGTCAGAGATGTATGTAAATTTCACACAGTGTTTTACTAAAATATCGTATATATTGAAAATTTGCCATTTCGAAACCTGCCTAGAATCACAACTTATGTGAAATAATTACGCATTTTTATGAATACCTGTAAGAGAACAATTCTTCTAGGTATGATCGATCACACTTTGTACATTAACCATCTGCAGTTTTTGCATCCTATTTAGATACCTATTGTAAATACACACACAAACACGTACACACACCCTATCAATTTACAAAATTAAGAGAAAGCTAATCTAAAAGATATTCCATTTGTTAAGTAAACTTCGGCCTGAATTCTGTGGAAAAAGGAAAAACAGATAAACTACGATAAAACTGTGGCGTAAATTATGATAATTTTTATTTTCTTGTAGTTTACTCCACGTAGAACAAATAATTATTATGTTTTAGTGCTCAGTATATATTTCATTTTAATCAAATACAGTCGAACTTCGATAACTTGAATTTTTGATAACTCGAAACAAATTGGTTGGCGTTAGCGTCAAGAGTGAGAATTATGTGTAATTTTTACTTGATAACTCGAACTTCTATTACTTGAATATCTTGATAACTCGAACTTCTATTACTCGAATATCTTGATAACTCGAACAGAATATTTGGCGCCACCTTCGATAAGTCGAATTTTTTGGGAAGCGTTGAGTGTTTTGCGTTCGTATTTAAAAACAAATGAACATACAACCGATTCTCTGTACAATGGTTTAAATAACATTGAACCCTTAACCATAATATGTCCCCTCCCCCGCCCATGCCTTATTGTTACACCGATTAAGAAATCGTAGCTTTTATTTAGGTTTCTTTGCGGTCACCAGCAAACTAATTTATTGTTTAATTATTAAACTGCCCTGCTAAGAGTAGACAACACAAGAATGCATTGGTTCAGAAATTTGTTTACAAACCCTAAATTCTCGGTAATTAATTAGTCATGGACATCAAACTTTTTGAATCCGGGGTATTAATTATTTTCAACGTAAAATATTTCTAATAATTCAATAGTATATGTTTCAGACGGGAAATTTCAGAAAAAGGCTAGATATGAGGCTATAAACTTTTTTGGTATTTTTTAAGCAAACTTAAAATGAAATAAGTTAGATTTACCTTAAAATAAGTAGTCATGAATGATAAATTTAAATAAAGTCAGCGAAATATTCGGTTATGCCGAATATTCATTAAAATGGCCGAATATTACGATTGCCGAATAGTTAACCGTTAACCAAATATTAGTTTCACCTCTGTAAAATAATACATACGTATTATGTATTTTATTTAATAACTCGAAGTCTTGATAACTCGAACTTTTTTTCTGGCAAGTCATGGTTCGAGTTATCGAAGTTCGACTGTATTACGTTACAGTTTCTCAAACTGGTTGAAAATAAATATATTTGTGGGCAATTTACTAGGTTGGAAGTGATCATGCAGAAAAGGAAAATGTGATGGACAAACATGGATTAGGAGTTGTGAACAGAGAAAAGTTTGTTGATTTTTCTAAGACAAATGGCCTAGTTAATAGTTAATTGGCGGTATATTTTCCAAACATAAGAAAGTTTTTAAGAGTTTCCTTCACACGTGTTCGTCACCTGATGAACACTATAAGAACCAAATTGACCTCATAATGATCGAAGAAAAATGGATAAATTCGTTACGGGATGTAAGAGCGATAAGAGATGCCGACATAGCCTTCAACCACCACCTCGTAAAAGCAAAAATAATAACGAGAGATGAGATAACAAAATAGAATAACAAAAACATACCAGCAAGATCTAAATTTAACCTCGCAAAACTAAACAATATCGAATAGGACAAAAAAATATATATTCTGTATAGGAGTATTCGATCACCTTAGAAATCCTCCCGTAGAGAATGTATGGCAAGTGTATAAAACGGCAATTAACAAGAGAGACCATGGATATAAAACCATAAAGCTCGTGTTACAATAAACACAATCGAAGGAAGAGAAAAATAAAAAATAAAATTATTAAACACGAGGTACAAAAATGATGAAAGAATTACAGTAAAATTATTGGAACAAAAATAAGAGGTACCTTAAAGACAAACGAACAAACATGGAAAATTTAATGGACGAAGCAGAAGAAGCTGCTCACAACAAAGATATGAAAATCCTATATAAGATAACTAAACAAACAAATCCAGATCAAGACTTAAAGGGGGAAATTACGAAGTATATAAAACAGACGGAGAAGTAATGGAAATATACTGACAAAATATTTTACAGAGATCTACAAAGTAAAAGAAATCAAGGAAGAAATAAATAACAATATGGTAACCCAACAACTTGACATAAGTAAGAAAAGCTCGCAGCAAAGGGCGAAATAGAAGAAACGCCTAAACAAATAAAAAATTTAAAAACACCACGCATCGACGAAATAGGAATCGAATTGCTAAAAATAGATAAGGAGAGCACAATAGAAATATTGTACATACTAGTAAACAAGGCTTAATCCGCAGAATGGATCCCAGATGATCGGACACAGGGCATACTAATAAAGATACCAAAGAAGGGCGACCTAACTTGATGCGAAAACTTTAGACCCATAATGCTTCCATCAACAGCAAGTAAAAATTATGACCACATTAATTTTGAAGAGAATGAAATCTGCCATAGCCATCAAGCTAAGGGATTTATGGAAAGGCGTTCGTGCATAGATCTGTAGTCTGTAACCAAGGGTAATAGAACAAATAATAGAAAAGGGACAAGACAAATGTGTTAACTGTAACAAGGCATTCGACTCAGTTTCAAGAAATGTAGAAAATACTGAAGTAATATGGTCTACCTGACAAATACATAAGAACACTCAAACTAATGTGTGACAACTTCTCCGCAAGAGTCGAACATTCAATGAAACTATCACAGGAAATCTATATAAAAAGTTGCATTCTGTCCCAATACCTTTCTTTATTATTATCGACAGGTCGTGGAGAAACTCGCGTTCCCACAGTTGAATACTTTATAAAGAAAATTAACCAAAAATTTTATCGTAACATACATCAGCATAGTGGCGCAGTGTTTTACAATGTTGGCAACAAATCATTGCATATCAAACTTAACTACCTGACCTTTTAAATAGTGATAGTGAGCAGTGCTAAAAGACAAGGTCTAAGAGACCCATTAGCGATTTAGACGTCAAAGTATCATCGAGTTCTGCCATGAAATAGCATAAGTAGGTACTGAACTGGCGTAAACTACATTAAATGTACAAAAGGGTCGTGCGAAATACAGAGGATAACAAATCCCAAATAAATTGGGGCATTTCCAGCAAACTGGATGACTTGGAGAGTTTGCAAATGATATGTGCTTGCCCACACCGAATAAAAAGCTAATGTAAGGAAAGTTAAACAAGTTAAAACCTAGAAGCAGAAAAGGTTGGCTTAACAATAAATGGGAACAAGACAAGAATTCTCTCAAATGCAAATAAAGAAGAACCAACGATAACACTCGGGGACTTAGTCATAAAGAAAGTGGACTATTTAAGTAATTCGATAGATACCAACGGCGGCGCATAAAAAATATAACCAGAAGAATAGCCTTATCACAAACAACATTTGATATGCTAAACAAAACATAGAGATCAAAAAACATTCTGATCAAAACAAAACTCCGTCTATGCAATACAACCATTAGAAGTTTGCTACTTTATGGGGCAGAAACATGGGTTAGAAACAAACAAAACATTAAGAAACTTCAAACCTTCGTTAATAAATGCCTTAGATACATACATCGAATAAATTTGCCCGAATAAATATCAAGTCGACATCTGTGGGAAATTTCAAATGAGGAAAAGATCGAAACCACAATTAGAAGAAAGAAATGCGACAGGATAGAACATACACTTAGAGAACCATATAACAAGATAGCAAAACAAGCATTAGAATTTAACGCACAAGGAAAGCGAAGAATAGGTAGACCGAAAGATACCTGCCGAAAGACCTACAATTACAAAATCTATCACGGAGCAAAGCCAAATGCATAGCACAGGACATGGAAAAATGGAAGAAATTTGTTCAGAAAAGAGCAATAGAAACGAACTCAACCCATGGTGGGCAGGACTAGCAACTCTGCCATCCACTTTGCTTTTGAAACGCCCCCTCTGGTGCCATTTGCTTCTTAAGGAACTACAGGAGTAAGAAGAAGAAGTAGGGAACTTATAAGGTCTTGGTTAAGACAGTTACTTCTCATTCATTCGCACCACTTCTAATAAAACTAATGAATAAAAATGTGTTCTTACCTGATACCTATGTTGAAATGTTCTCAATCCGCAGTCTTTTGTTGGTCCAGGGCCATCCACGGTGATCGATATTCTCCTTCTTTCATCTGCTCCAATGTCACAACCCCCATCATCCTCGTTCCTCAAATATCCTCTTGCTGTTTGAGACACGGCTTGGTTCTCAGCCCATTATAAATTTGTTCGTATTTGCAGGTTTATATCAATGCTGTAACAGTTACGGTATATACAATCATGAACTGTATTATTGATGAACTTTAGTTCATTCTTTTCAATGCATGAAATCCAAATGTTATAGACCAAATAGTAAGATTTTTTTCAATTCTTTCACATTAATTAAAAACGAAGTTTAAATTTCCAAAATTAGAAGAATTTAGATTATTAGGAACTTACGAATCACCCCAGTAATAAAAATATTCACTTAACTTTCTACTAAGTTCAGAATATTGTTACAGGTAAATCCGTCTCCATCATTGCTAAATTTCCTACGTTACATAATTTATTAGAATGACATGTTAAACAATGAATGATACTAAAAACAGCCGACCATATGTATCTTATGAAACCTCTTATCAAATATTCCAATTTTTGTCTGCGACTGGTATTTCGGATAAGTAGGTACAAGAGACCTGCTGATACGCAACTAATAACTAATTATGGAAAACAATCACCGAAAATGCTTAACTAGAAAAAATAGTTTTTTAAAATATTTCGAGGCGGTTTTTGGTTTATTATTCTACAATTTACCCATTTTTTATGTTTCATAAATAAAGAATTTATTACCTATTATAATCTAATAAATCCTACCATCTTTATTTGCACAAACTATTAAAATTCAATAAATAGTCTTCGATGAATTGTGTATATTAAACTAATGAATATACTCAAATAAAAATATGAAGCTGGGGTACTTCCTTGGGACTAATTATATAACGCTAATGATACTAATAAAGTAAAATCAGGAAATAACAAATAATTCAACAAAATAATATAAGTGATAAAAAGTGTCAAGTGGAGAGAATAAAATGACTTACAACTTACAATAAAAGGCTTATAATTTTTAAAGGAAAACAGGGAGTCCTAAATAAAATGCTATTAAACAATAACTTGCATAATTTAATAACCCTTACCATTTCGATGCACTCAAATGTCACTATAATTTAACGATAATTTATAAATTTACTTTGACGATGTTGCACTGAGTTCTGCACATATCAACGTTCAATATTAAAAGAGCGAGAATGTTACAAATTATCAGAAAGCCAGTTTTGTGAAAGGTTTGAACTCGTTTTGGGCAGAGCTGATAACGAATAAATATTTGTTAAACGGCCTTGTATTCATGTTTTATCAAAAAGTTGCATGTCCTCTACGTTGAAAAAATGTTTCCTTGTATTTAAAATTGCATTTTACTGTTTTATAATTCAAAATGTTTCAGTTTCAGAATGTAATTTGTGTTCGCCAAACCTGAATTTTGATTTAAAATACTTTGAAATTTCCCAATTTATTTATTTATAACGTAACACAAATTTTTAAGTTTGCTGAAATATTTCTAATGTATTCCTTAACAAAAACCAACAAAATACCAATGATGAAAGGATCTTCGTCCTAATTAAGGCTATTTTTGAATTATTTCCAAACGATTCTTAGTCTTAAAAGTACCATGAGATCGAAAAAAAGATGATTCTGAGCAGGCCTTGACTAGTACAACACGATTGGCAAGACTGATTTCAAAATGTGGCAGTAGGTTAGAGATTAATAAATGTCAAATAAATTAAAACACAAAACAGTATTTATTTAGGGAACAAACTGAAAACTAAGATGAATACATGTTAGAGTAGATGTTCAAAATGTGATCCTTCACTAGTATTACAATGATAAACTTAAATAATTCTGGAAACAAGATTGCAAAACTGACTTACATTTGAAATGTCACTGTCACATTATAATTCATAGGCATTCGAGAATCAGTGTAGCCAATCGTGTTGTACTAGTCAAGGCCTGCTCAGAATCATTTTTTTCTCGATCTCATGGTAGAATACACCATACAAGATGTTTATTGGTAGAATTTTTAAGAACATTGTCAACGTGTAATTGATTTTCACTAGTTGATATTAAAAAATTCGCCATTCCTTTGTTTTTAAAAATAATTGTTTGGAATTTGGCAGGAATAAATTTCAATCCATTGTCTCTTAGAAAGCAAAAACTGAAATCGCTATCTTAAGGTGTTCCGGAGATGTGAGGACTTAAACAGGATTCGTTTTTTTCTAGGCACCCGGTATAAAATAATTCAACCTAGAGAAAAAGGTTATTATGATCCTTTTAGCAACCGTTAATAATTAATATGTGCTACAAATACCGTACACAGCCAAATGAATTTTTTCTTTCATTATAAAGGCAATTTGAGATTCATATTTTATAGGCTTAGGTTAAAACACAGCACTTTTCAAGTTATATACCTTTAGCTGGAACCTAAGAAGCTAATTGAAAAATAGGTAGAGGTTTTTCAGGCTAAAATATTTCCTGAAATTGCAAAAATTCAGGCGATTGCTTTCAGATGAACTACCTAGCTAAGCAAAATTATTATTATTTACTTAACAAACAGTTTAAACAGTTTTAGAAAATTTCAAAGATCTTAAGGAGTTTTCTTAATAAAATCTAAATACTCTTACGTTGTCTAAAAAAAGAAATTCGGTCAATTTTTCAGGAGCAGTTAGAAAAATTGTTGATATTTTTAATTAGAAACGAGTTTAAACGATTTTGTGAAATTTAAACACTCTTCAGGGGTTTCCTTAAACATAATCTAAATATTTTTGGTCCGTTGTTCTAGGTTACCTGAAAAACTAGGAACTTTTAAAGTTTCCAAACTCTCTATAAACTTCTTCGAACGTAGGTTGAGCTTTTAGACTGAATGTTCCAAAGTTACCTGAAAAATAAGGACCTATTCAGGAGCAAAAGGTAAAACATTGGCTGAAGATAACCTGAAAAAATAGGAAATTTTAGGCAACTTTTATAGTTTAAAATTACTTCGAATTTTAATTTAAAACTAAAGGATTTTCCTGAAATTCATCGTTTTTCAGGAGATTCCCTTAAAAATAGTTCTGTAAGTATTTAAAATTAGCTTCGAAATTATGAATAAACAATTTCTACTACTGGCTTTTTTATTTTTAATGGTAACAAGTGATTCAATGCAAAGTCATCATCAGTGATACAGTGATCCATGGATTTAAAAGCCGTGTTTTAGGTTGGTTCGGAAAATGTTAACAGAATGCAAAACAAATAGAAATCACATAAATCTAGATACCTTTTAATCGTTATTAGTTATTGGTTAAGTCACAACTAAATTACATGGGTCACTGGGGATAACTTTAAATTAGACCACTTGATATAATCATAATTATTTTTTAACATGTTAAGCAAAGAATCAAAAACGAATTTCAGCTATAAGCATCATAACAAATTTTTACTTTCTGTTTTAAAGTAACCCTGTACATTGTGGTTAATTGAAAATCTATAGATAAAAATTAATCTGTTTCGCAATTATTCTGGGTAACAAGAATTAATGCATGTTTCGTGATCATTTAAATTCCCTGTAAATTAAACAAAGGTTTTTGTAAAATATACGAAACGACTGCTATTTTAGATTCCTGTACAGCCCCGATGTATTTACAAAATTAGTCATACAAAGCTCATCGCTTTAAACGTGTTTGGCGTTGTGAGAATATCGATCACTGTTAGCAATTTGAATACCGAGTCACTAATTGAAGTTGACTGTTCCGTTTGTACAACATTACTCGTGTGGTATCAAAACATCAAAAGCAAAAGTTTAAAGTTACATTTAAACATGGATGTACTTACTCCATTTTAAAATTGTTCTCTAATTGAAAGCTCCTGGTCTCGGTGTCATAATATTCCTGTGCAACATTTGCGGGCTATCTGCTAGGGAAAAATGATGCAATTAAAAATATTTGTTGAAACGCGTGTAACTTTAGCTTCTTTTTAATGCATATACATAGGTCATTAGCATTAGCACTCGTTTTTATAATTCTGAGTGCGTTCAGTGTATCATATGTTATACGAAATTTGCTTTTTATTATTTTGTCGGACGCGAACGGACTCTAAAGCAAGGGAAATGTTGAATTTGTAGCTGAAACGTAACAGAAAATTGTGGTTTTACTAATCAATACTCCGCTATTCCAGATGTTGCAAAATTTTATTTACGTTACCTTTTTTAGGAAATGCCTATAAACAGCTACGTTTTTCCGTTTTATTTTATATATTAAAATGGAGGAATTACTTTTAATGGCCACGATAACGAAAACACATTGTCAATTTAAACAAATACATTCGAAAACAGTTCATGCTTTTCCTACACACGAACTGATGATTTGAATACTTCGTACTTTTATGTTGGAAATTTCTAGAGCAGATTTTCTCAAATAATTTAAAAATGTAATTTATATTTAAATGTAAAAGCAGGCTCAAAAGATTAATGAAAACGGGAAATCTGTTTATATTGTTTTTTTTTTACTAACTTTCAGTGTTTGAAGACAAACGGGAAATTCAATAACGGCACTTGTTTATTATAAAACTACAAAATTAATAACATTATAGGGAACATCAGATACCTAATAAATCATAGTATTTTTCGATTAATGATATTTTTTTAGTTCAAGCCCTTCTAGCCTTTTAAAGATTCCACAAAGCGCAAAGGAAAACAAATTATCAACTAAAAATCTCCACAATTTTCAATTAAACGTAATTTATTAAAATTATGACAAAATGTTGAAAACGAATACAATAATTTTCAATTCAATGTGGAATAACGAAATCAGGCCTGTAATCAGCCACTTACATCACTTTAGTTAGTACTCCTTTAGAATTTTTAAGTGATCAGATTTAAAACGGCGAAACTTTCGTTTAAATCTGTCTTCTAGTATCTAGTTCAACAGCGTTTTTTTGCGCCCGAACCGTTTTCATACTCCTTTTGTTTGAGTGATACCAAAACCTTTCAATGGACTTTAATTGCGATAACATTTATAAAAATTTCATTTCGGGTAATATAATAATAATAATAAAACGACCCTGCCCACGTGAGCCTTGGTTTTCTCCTCAAATCCTTCTACCAGGAGAAAACCATCCATACCATATCCTTCCAGTATGGCCAGCGTGGCGAGTTATGGCCAAACACCCTCAAAATGATGATGAAATAATGATGAACAGGACGATCTCCAAAAATTGCCCCCGGGTGGGTCGAACCAGTTATTCGGAATCCCACACCGCAAAGTTGGTTTTTCCCAAGGAATATGGGAGGAGGGGGAGGCAAGAGCTCATTACGTTCAGGCTGCCAAACGAAAACAAGACTCAACATTGCGACGTATAACATACGAACAATGATAAACGATGATAAATTAGTAGAACTAGAAGAAGAATTAGGATAAGGTAAATTGGGATATGCTAGGATTAGCGGAGATAAGAAGAAAAGGAGAAAATTGTCTCAAGCTACCGTTTGGAAACATATTATATTATAAAGGAAAAGATGATAATAGTCAAGGAGGAGTGGGCTTTATGGTAAATAAGAAATTGACGCCAAACATTATACCCCATACAACGCACTATCAGATCGAGTGGCATATAAATATGTATAATCATAAAAGTATCAAGCAAAATATCGTTAAAAATTGTTCAAGCATATGTGATGAACAAAGCTCGTTTTGTTCTAATGAAATTCTGTTTATTAAAATGTAAAGACAGAATATATGACAAGTCAAATTACGAAATAACAATATTACTGGTTGCTATGAAAACAACCAATCCTAACATGTGTCGTACAAAGCAAATATATAAAATAGCCTGCTTGTGCTAGCAATGAAAGGAGCGCAATGCATTATTTCCAACACCCCTTCTCGCTGCTTTCATGCACATCTTCTTGGTGTTCGGTTTGAATTCCAAGTTTCGCTTTGTTATTGTTCGGAAGTTGCGGACTGTCTTCCGCATTCATTGCAGGAAATCCAGTTTCCATTGGTGTTGATGCTGGACGACAATCAACCATGCCATATTCTTTCAGCATCTGAATAACTTTCTGTCTTTGATGGATAAGGAAAGAACCATCACTTTCACGTTCCACATTGATACCCAAATAATGAGCAACTCCACCTAAATCTTTTGTGTTGAAGTAATAATCCAACTGAACACCAACACTTTCAGTAAGTTGCTCAGTGGTCGCTGCCACTAGTAGATCGTCGACATAGATCAGCACGTATGTTGCGTTCCCGTCATTCTCAATACGTGTAAACAAACACGGATCTGCTTTGCTGTACTTGAAGCCCAAAGTACGTAATACTTCAGTTGCCTTCTTATTCCATGCTCGAGCAGATTGTTTAAGTCCGTACAGACTACGTCGTAGACGTAGGACTTTGTTTTCTTGTCCGGGGATGACGAACCCATCAGGTTGTTCTAAATATAATTCTTCGTCAAGTTCACCATTCAAGTAGGCACATTTGACATCTAAATGGCGAACATGTAAGTTTCGGAGTGCTGCAACGGTCAACAGCGTCCGAACAGTCTCGTGGCGTACGACAGGCGCAAACGTCTCGTCGTAGTCAATGTTATTACGCTGGGAGAAACCACGGGCCACCAGTCTGGCCTTATAAGTGTGGATATGCCCTTGACCATCCAACTTTGCTTTAAAAACCCACTTCGCTGTTATGGTCTTGAAACCGGGCGGCAAATCTACAACATCCCAAACATGGTACTCACGGAGAGATTTCATCTCTTCTTCAGCGGCAGCCACCCACAACTTTCGCTCTCGTTGTGACAATTTCATGACATCACTCCAAGTAACAGGTTCTTTGTTTCCCTTAGTCTCGGCCATGAAAATATCATCATATCGCTCAGGAGCTTTCCCGGCAGTAGAACGTGTCGACCAGCGAGATCTCGTAGAGGAGACGGCATGTGGCTCGCATGGTTTGTCTCTTACACGCTCTGACTGAGGTGGTGGCGTCTGCTGACCCAGATCATTTTCCTCGTAAAAATTATCAGGCTCATTCGTCAGATCTTGTTGTTCTGACTCAATTATGTTATTATCATGCTCTGGTGTGGACTCGTAAAAGCAATCACAGTCAATGACATCCCCTTCTGGGAGTTGTATCTTCTGATTGTGTTGGACAGGAAAAAGTCCTGGTTCACTTTCTACGATTCTCACAGATCGGCTAACGGTTACTTTGTTAGTTTTAGGATCAAGAATCCTGTAGCCCTTGGTAGTAGTGCTGTATCCCACCAGGATACCAATCACGGCGCAGTCATCCCATTTCTTTCGTAGTTCGTGTGGAACTAGTCGATAAACCTTGCTACCGAAAATTCGCAGATGACTCGTATCTGGTTTTCTACCGTACCATTTCTCGTATGGCGTCGTGTCCACCGAACGACTCGGCAGACGATTAATGAGGTACGCGGCCGTCGAGATCGCTTCTCCCCAGAATTGCAACGCCAAACCAGCATCAAGAAGCATGCACCGTCCCATCTCTACAAGAGTACGGTTCTTTCGTTCAGCAACTCCATTTTGCTGAAGCGTATAGGGCACGGTCGTCTGATGCTCGATTCCCTGCGATTTAAAATAGTTTACAAGTTCCCTGTTGACAAACTCTTTGCCATTATCTGAACGAAAGGTTGCTGGCGTTCGGTTGAACTTCGTCTTGACAGCATTAATAAACTCCTTCACCATACTGGGTACCTCGTCCTTTCCATGAATGAGTGCTACAACAGTAAAGCGAGAATAATCATCCGTGAAAGTCAGTACGTATCGGTTGCCAGATGGAGTCGTGTGCTGCATCGGGCCACAAAGATCACAATGGATAAGCATGCCCGGCATCGAAGCTCTCGTTTTGCTGTTCTTCGGAAACGGTGTAGCAGTAAGCTTTCCTCGTGCACAAGAGTCGCAATCTCTATTGCATTCTGATCCCAGCTTCACTGTTATGCCAGTAACCAGTTTTTCTGACACGAGTCTTTTGATAGCTGCAAGGTCGCGGTGTCCAAATCGTCGGTGCCACTGATAAAGAGTGGCAGCACCTACAACAAATGCAGTTTCTCCTACCTTGTCTTCCGATGAATTCACTGGTGCACCACCACGCAACCAGTATAGGTCATCATCGTGCTCGCTGAACGCTTCAGCGACCAGCTGACCATCAGCGGTGGTGATCATGCACCGATCACCTTCAAAAATCACACGCATGCCAGCACGTGTCATACGGCGAACAGATAGTAGATTCGTACTGAGGTTCGGCATGTACAGTACATCTAGCAGTTTGACTGATGACGTTTCCCCTTCTGAAAGTTTACAAGATAACTTTACCTCACCAATACCAGTTGACATCAACTTCGATGATTTGTCAGCTAAAGAGATGTTAGTCTTGTACTCCGATAGGTTCTGGAAACGTTTCTTGTCATCTAGCATATGTGATGACGCTCCAGAGTCAATGCACCATTTTTCGCCGCTGTTGTTAGCAACCATCACTGACTGTTGCTCTTTTACTTGAATAGCTGTGCCATGGAAAGCAAATTGCGACTTCACTTTTTCTCCACCATTGCGACTATCTCTACCCTGTCCTGCCTGATGTGCAGTAACATTGCGGCTGTTATTTGTAGGCTGACACTGTGGCGTTTCAGGGCAGTTACGTCTCAGATGACCTGGACGATTACAGTTGTAGCAGGTACGATCCTCAGCCGGCTGGCTGCCAGGACTTCCTACTCGGCCACGGCCTCGGCCGCGTCCACGTCCGCTTCGTCCTTGACGACCGGAAGTTGATTGCAACGCTGTTTCACTGTCTAACTTGATGCTCTGCTGTCCAGTTTCCATGCGACGTCGGTACTGGTCTTCGAGTTTGCCTATTACATAGTCCAGAGTCAAATCGGCTTCATCTCGTCCCTCTAGAGCTGTGACAAGTCCAGAGTATGAGTCCGGAAGACTGGCAAACAAATATGCCACAATCTCTTCATCATCGACTTTGGCATTGGCTAATCGAAGCTGGTTAACTAGTGCCAGCACTCGAGTAATGTGTTCTGACATTGTGCCAGACTTGTATCTGACTTGGCTTAACTTCGTGCGTAGGTAAACGCGACTGCCATAAGTTGACCTTTGGTATAAGTGCTTGAGATGTTCCCAGACATCGTGCGCTGACTCACGACCGGCAAAATGTGTCAACTGAGTATCAGTGACATGTAGAGTCAGTGCAGCCCGTGCACGCTCATTTGATCTCTTCCATACATCATTTAAGTCGGATCCAGGCTCCGGTTTTGGATTTGAAGTCACATTCCACAAGTCCTTTTCAATGAGCAACGCTTGCATCTTTTCTTTCCAAACTGCATAGTTCTTACCAGAAAGAAGTGGAACTAATCGTGTGGAATTACCTTCAGAATCAGCCATCTCAGGGAAATATTTGTCAACCTTAAATTATGCGTGTCTGGCGCCCATAACCTGATGAACAAAGCTCGTTTTGTTCTAATGAAATTCTGTTTATTAAAATGTAAAGACAGAATATATGACAAGTCAAATTACGAAATAACAATATTACTGGTTGCTATGAAAACAACCAATCCTAACATGTGTCGTACAAAGCAAATATATAAAATAGCCTGCTTGTGCTAGCAATGAAAGGAGCGCAATGCATTATTTCCAACAATATGCACCAACCACTTCCCATGCAGATGAAGAAGTGGAAACCCTATGCGACGAAATATCAATAGCACTGACCTCCAACACAGCAAAATTCGTAATTGTAATGGGAGACTTTAATGCCAAGCTGGGAGGAAAACTGAAAAATGACGAAAACAAAATAGGATTTTCTTTTTCCATATACAGGGTACCCATTGTAAACCGTGGCTCCTTTGGAGGTTGGAATAGTCAACCCATTTTACTTCTGAAATGTGACTATGATCTTAAAATTTTGATTAAATTTTTGTGTGCATTAGTTAGCCTTGAACTTTTGAAGTTAGTACATTCGCATCAAAAACGTAAAAAAAAATATTTTCTGCTTCAGAGTGCACAGACATGCTCTTGATACTCGGGGAATGCCAAAAAAAATGCCGACACTGCTGTTACACTTTATACTCGTTGATATCTTAATCGAATACATCCGAGCTGTAATGTTTTTCGTCGGCTAGGAACTTTCATGACGACCCTTAAGAATTGCTTTAAATACCAATTTTAATATCAAACATGTATGGCGCCCAACCAAAAGCAATCAAAAGCATAACTAACAAACTAACCAAAAATTATTGTGCATTATTTTGCCATCTTTAGTAGTAGATCATATTTCCACTCTAATGTTTATATTTCCTCGCATTGTCTTTTGAGCAATTTTTCTTTTGCTATTCTTATTTCTCGTCTTATTTTCGTCTGGATATATTTATATTCAGTTTCGTTGTATTTCACTTTCTTTTGGCATTTGTAAATGTTTTCCTTCTTCAATCTGTTCCATAACATCATAACTAGTCCTCCGTGCAATGTTAATATCTTCAAATTGCTTCTCAGCATAGTTTTTTTATTTCCAACGTGCTTTTTATAAAATTCGAAACTTAGCCCTTTACGATAATCCTTTTTAATTGCTTGCATTTTTCAAAGATAAATGTAAAGGATCAATTCGTAAATACTAACTAACATCTGTTCAAAACTAAAACAATTAGGTACTTTATAAGCTGCTAAATTAAATTTCTCTATCGTATGACCAAAAAGTCTTTGGATAGCAGGTGCTGTGGGAGGTACATGTCATCTCTGAAATTGTTTCCTTCTATTATTTTTACGTTATTGGCCATTTCCCAAAATTCTAATAAAAGTAAACTTTCAAGGAAAACAACAATGTTTTGATAACTAAACAAGGCTTAGTTGAGATTTACAACAAAAAATTACAAAGAAATATTTTTTTGGAACATTTTTAGTTACAATCTGTCTACTTTTGATGCCAAGCAAATGTAAACGACGCGACGTAAAAATAATAAAAGTAACAAAATTCAGAGATGACTTAATTTCACATCAACCGCTATTCAAAGACTTTTTGATCATACTAGTAGCACAGAATAATGTTTATTCTGTGCTAGTAGTATAAGCTGTGAATGTTCTGGCTCACTTCCGTTGGCTTGTGTCTTCGCTAAGTGGGGACCCGTTAGAGCTTCGCTCCGTGGTTGTAAGAACGGGGTGAATAAAGATGGCGTTGGTTTGTGCCTTCGCTAAGTAGAGCCCCGTTGGGGCTTCGCTGAGTGGGGCTCCGTTGGGCTCTCTTGATTTTTGGGGCCCTGGAGGGAGGTTTATTAAGATGGCGCTGTTATTTTTGGGGCTTCGTCGAAGTGGGGCTCCGTTGCGCCTCCTCGATTTTTGGTACTCTGGATGGGTGTTTATTAAGATGGCTGGTATTTTTGGGGTTTCACCCACCTTCACCCCTATGAAGATGGGTGGTTATTAAGATCGCGGGTTCGTATTCTAAGCGCGCGCGCTTATAATGCAAAAACTAATTTAAATACCTATACGGAACCTCGTATGACATCTTCAACTCTATCAATTAGATAAGCATCGTCTTGAAATATGTATAATGATTGATTTTGTGAGGATTTTTAGTTGACGCACCCTTATGTATACTTACATAAAATTAAAAAGGTCCCACTATGTAAGGAAAAGTTAGGAAATTATATTATTGTAAGAGGGGCGATGGCAATTTGAAATTTTTAGAATAGCTTGCTAGAATAAGGCAACTAAAATTTCGTTGGTTTAGCTTTCATACAAAATATAGCTCAAAGTTTCATGCTCTACGTTACAAAATATACATTTAATTTACGAAGGGATGTTACACCAGGCGGAAAAATGTTTGGGTTTATTTTATGAATACATTTATTTATTCAAAGGTTTTGGAACAAAACATAATCATTTTTGGTCTAAAATAGGAAATAATATATTTTCAACAAAAGAAAAAAAGTTTGCGAAAAGAAAACCTTTACGTATTTTGAACTAATAAAAACATTTGAAATAGTAATATTCACTTTACACCAACAATTCTGATCATTGTGAATTCAAATGTATAATGTATATTGTTATCAATTAAAATGTTGTGAATCTAATATTCCAGCTATCCATCAAAACATGTCTTCGAGTTCTTTATAAACAGAAATTCAATTCTCTAGCTGCAAACCAGTGATGCATCTTGAGCCCACTTTAATATAATCCTTTATTGATTTAATTCAAATTCTAAATAATCCTATTATCCTACATGATTCGGCAAAGCTAATCAATCCACTTGCAACACCCACTGAGCTTGTCGCTTTCAAGATATTAGAATCACCCACATCACTTGAATTTTGCTGATTAACTGTTTCTTTCCAAAAACTACCGTAAATATCTATTTTTATTATCTTTGCGATTTTTTGAATTAAAAAGCAACAAATTAGTTACATCAATTTTCCTTAAAAATATTAACCCGTATTCCCATCTCATTTTTAAAGCTTAAGGTAAACACAAAACGATATAGCTTTATAGTGCTATTAATACGTAGACAAGAGATGCACAATATTGCCATGGTAATTAAACATGACTTTAAATTTAAACATGTCGGACAATTATTGTTCTTTTTGGTTTGATGTTCAAACCTTGAGATTGTATTTTATTTTTTTTATTGAATTCTCCGCAATTTCGGTTAAACTCGTTGAAATGAACTTAATTCTGATACATCATACAGTTTAAAATAAAAATTGGTTTTGTAAACATAAATAACAGAACTAATTGGAGTGGTTGATACTTGCTATATTTGTTATTGCGGACGGTATTCATATTCTGGGAATTGGGACCGTACGTATTTTCAGTTTTATTTTGTGTTAATACTGTGTATCGAACTTCATTTGTTGTTTATAAACGTTCAATTACTCCCAAAAGACAAAAATTCCACTTGATGAAATTTAAATATTTATAGGGTTCGTGTTGATTTCCGGGGTTGTTACAGTAATATTCCAATTTTATGTTTACTGTAATGCATATTTCTGATGTTGGCGTCACAAAACCTGTGAAATAACGATTATTGTGTTTATGGTTAAATTTAAATAGCGTGGCGTTAGTACAGAGCTTAACCATTTCTAGTCTGACCTGACTGTCAAAAATCAAAGTTAAATTTTTAAAAAGTACTAAATTTAGACGAAACCTAACCTAGTTTGTGCATTAACGTTAGTTTATAATGACGTTCTGGTCAATAGCTGAAAACAAGTTCGCTGTATATCAATCAACAATTATCAACAATAAAGTCAATGTGTTGGTGTGATGTCTGATGTCACTGAATAAATGGATTTCTAGTAGGTCAGTAGCTTAGGGCGATGTTGATTTATTATGTGAGATAAATGAATAAAGTGAAGTACTCAAATCTGCTTAAAGAAATCAGAAACTGTTATTAGGAATTTGATAGAATCCAGTAAGGATATCATGTTATGTACAAACAAAAAGGGTAATTTTTATAGGCATAGAAGAAAATATGATAGAAAGATGAGCAAAATACTTTTAGCAACTCATAGGCAGTCAAATGAACCTAAAATATAAAATAACAACAAAATATCACTATTATGAAAATTACAAAAAATAGTAAAAGATTTAAAGGAAACCACAGAATTAGCGAAAAGCAACCCTAAAATAATGTTGCAGAAAATTAAAAGGCCTGTAAAGGATGTTAGAAATGTTCAATAAAAATTCCACAAATAATATTCAGATGAATTAAAAAACGTCTGATCGAAGAAGAAGTATAGTACTAGGGTCGTTTGATAATTAGCGTAAAAAAGCAAGTTAAACACATTTTTTTGGAAAAAATCAATTTTATTTTTCAACATAGCCTCCATTGAGGGCTACATACTTGGTCCAACGAGATTCCAATTTTTTCAACCCGTTAGAAAAGTGTTAATGGCTGACGGTGATGACACTATCATTGGACGTGAATTTCTTCCTACCGAGCCAAATTTTCAAGTTTGAGAAAAGGAAGAAGTCACTCGGGGTTAAGTCCGGAAAACAGGGTAGATGGGAAATTAATTCAAAGCCTAAATCATGCAATTTTTCCAATGAAATTGTCGGTTTATACGATGGCGCATTGTCTTGGTGGAACAGAATTTTTTGCGCGCCAATCTTGGGCGTTTTTGTTTCAGCTGTTCTTTCAAACGGTTCAATAAAGTTGCGTAATAGGCTTCTGTTATTGTATTTCCCTTCTCCAAGTAAACAACGAGAATCATTCTTTATGAACCCCAAAAAACAGTGGCCAGCACCTTCCCAGCCTACAAAACGGCCTTCGCCTTCCTCGGTGCACTTTCACCGCTCGCTATCCACAGCTTTAACTGCTGCTTTATCTCAGGTGTGTAGTGGTGTATCCATACTTCATCTACAGTATCGAATCGCTGCAAGAAATCCTTCGTATTGCGGGTAAACTTTGCCAATCACTGCGATGAAATTTCCTTACATCTCAGCAATATCGCGTACTTGTAATCGGCGGTCTTCCTAATAATATTGTAGATTTTTTCAATGATATCCGCTGAAGTGACTTCAACTGGGCGTTCAGAGTGGGCCTAGGTGCTCGTTCGGATATGTAAGAATGACACTTGCCACTGTGACGTTACCAAGCAGATAGTGACGCCATCTCGTAGAAATTTATGTGAATTATTAAACGACCTCATAATTCAAATAATTCAGTGAAAAAGTAACAAACCGTGAAACTTAAAAAGATGCCACACTGTTAAATATTATGCAGAAAAGTTTGGCTAAATGCATCAGCATCAACATAGCATAGCAACATACGAGAATATATTGAAATTGTTATAAGCGATATAAGAGAAAGAAAAATAGAGATAGGTTACGACAAACACCAAATATTACCTTCACCAAACCGTAATGCAAAGTGGAAGATAGCAAAAGATTTGTGGGCAAAGTGTAGAAATCAAAGAAAGTGAGGTGAGGTACTGGAATAAGTGATGTGGAATTTATCAAAGTTGGAGTGGATCTTCAGCAATGAAGAACTTACTCTAAAGGGATTATAAGAGCTTTCAGAACATATAGATCGGCACAGCTAAACTTCAAACTAGTTTATTAAAAAGAACAATATTTAGTTAGGTGTAGATGTTTTTCCACTTAAGTCTTTTAATTGTGCGACACAATCATATCAATTTGTCACCCAAATTGATGGGAAGACTAGCTCACTAAAAATTAGATGCAACCAAAGTCTATAGATAATCTAAATCTGTTAGTATCATTTCGTTACATAACTAAATGTAAAAGTGATAAAAGATCTTGGACCTGACTATCCTTAGAAATTAAGAATAAAATATTCTTAATTAAAATTATGATGTACAGTTGTGGACAGAAAAAAATAGGACAGTGTTTTTTTTCTAGTTTAAAATGGCCCCTGTGTTGTAATTTGATTGCAAGTCAATGTGACAAATTAATATCATAATTATAATAAAAGCCAAAATCAAGTTACTAAATTTTATAGGATAAAGTTTACTTGATTTTTCGACTTGTCCTATTTTTTTCTGTCCACAACTGTACATTGAAAAATACTGAAACATTGAGTATATAGAATTTTGTCGAGAATAATTTATGTTATGAGGTACGGAAAAAATCTTAAGAAAAATATTTGGTAGGCAAATGATCTTGTATACGAGTATATCTAATGTACTGGAAAATAGTTAAGCAAACAGCGAAATATAATTTGGTTGGTTGCATTAAGTTTTGCATGGCATAACATGATTGGCGCATATCCTGCTTATTTTATTAAACGTTTCTCCTAAACTATTTCATTTACAAAGATTAATTATATAAAATAATTATAAAAAATTAATTTTATAGAATGACTGGATGCAGTATTAAGGGCTGCAAAGCACAGCACATCCTCTGACCTGATACAAACTATTGATTGCAATAGTGAGCGTCCTAGAAAAAATCTATTTTTTAGATTTAGTCCTGTTAATTGTGGAAAAAATGAGAAATTGTTTCTATTGTCTTCCATATACATAGGTTTTATTTCAATCAAGCCATTTAAACGGAAAAAGTTGGATATTTGTAAAAGTGATATATTTAAGAAAAATTGCGATTTTAAACTTTTTTAAATAAATGTTTGAAGTTTTGCATACGGGCCCAAAATTAAATTCTAAGCAATTTTTTCAAATAATTTTCTTCGGCAGTTTGTTATCTAACCCCACTTTTGTGACTTCATAGTATTTTTTTTAATTTGCCGCCATACCGGTGGTCACATAACATACGTCAAATACGATTATTAGGTTATTGAGTATACAGGATCGATCTCCCAAAAAAGTTTTTCCGCTACTCTAATAATAAAATATTTCCCCATATTGCGAACTTTTTTGTTTATAAAGAACGATTATTATTAAACAATTTTGATTGTACAACGCAGTTTCGCCCTATAAGATCAATAGCTTACGCTATTGGATTTACATTGGCACATGGACTAAATTTCCAGACCGTAATATAATAAGGTGCTTTAGAAGGATTTCTCGTCTCCTTAACTATACTAAAGGGTAAATTTGTTAGCTTTTCTAATGTAACCTTACCCTAATTGGTTTGACCTATAACACTGTTGTCATCTGCTATTGATATTAGTGAAGTGGATATAATGCTTAAGCTACCCTAATAATTTATCATTAGTATTCTGTGACAGTTTCAAGCAGTTGCGCTGGTGTTTTACTCTATTAAGTCTTGATTTTCCATTTTTAATAGTTTTAATATCGGTATTTCCAAGGAAATATGTTAAAATATCAATAAAAAGCTTTTTGATAACAATAAATACATAAATTAAAAAATATTATTTATTAAAATTAATCTGTGTTTTAATTTTGTTTTCAAATTTCGGAAAATTTATCCATTCTTAAATTCCCCTATTTTATTTTCTAAAGCAATTTCGCTTCGATTTCTGTTAATAAGGATAAATTTAAATTTATTAGTTTCCAATGGTAGTCTTGATTGTATATAAGAACATGAAGAAGCGATTGTATCTGAATTAAAGTAGTTTCATGTTTACTAAAATTTTCGTTTAGACACAATATTATATTTGGGCAATAGAAATAAAATTCAACTCGACTAGACTTTTAAAAAAATATTGAATTTCCGAAAATTACTAATTTCAAAAAATCTACAACAACCTATAAAATGGAATTAAAAGTTCTATAATGTTTTGAATTAGACACTATGGGTTTTATTTGATTTTGAAGTTTCTTTTTAATCATTCACTAATGGTAAGGATAACCTAAACTTCTGGGTAAGGCAAAGTTTTATACAAAAGTCTACGAAGAACGGACGACGTAACCACCCAAATGACAAAGTTATACAGAACACTCGTTACCAGGTTAACATTGGGTTGAAAAGTTGAACTTTCTTAGGATTCGAAATACAGTAGAACACAATTCAATTGGCAGCCCGGTTGACAGGTCGTTTAGAGAATTATAAAGGAGTAACGAACGACCATAGCAGGTGTACAAACTTAAAAGACATAAACACTCAAAATTAATGTTGCAGTAATTAAAACGCTAAATTGCCTTTAATGTTTCAGAAGCATAAATTTCATAGTCAGTGTCGCAGCGGAATATTTAGTGGGTAATAGCAAATACACTAATTAATTTTATATTTGCGTTGTGGAAGTCTACTTTCATATATTATTTTAGGCGTTTAATTGCGTGAACTCTGAATTTAACATAGTTTGTACGTACTACAATATTACAACCATTAATTTAAGTAGTTGTACGAGGACAATCACTATTGTGAACTAAACATAATGACTATTTGCAAACTATACGTATATAGTAAATTTTAAACAAAGTTTGCAAGTATGACCGTTTAGACAAATCTAATTATCGCAATACTACATAAAACAGTTTTAATATGCTTGGAAATTAAAGAAATATTAAATATAGGATGAATTTAATGTACTTTTTCGTCTCGAAGTGGTGTGCCTTTTACAGGGCGTTGCCGGATTTCTCTCCACATGTTTGAAGTGTACGTCTGAAGTAGACAAAGGAGACCTACAGCTTACTAGCTTACTAGGCAGAAGCACAGAACTCTTACAGAAGCGACAAAGTGCAGAGTGTGGGGTGGTCAAAATAAGGGGAGCGGGATGAACTCGAACACGCCCACTAGCAAGTAAAATTTCCTATTTTGCTGTATATTTAAGTGCAGCGCCAAAGAGTTCGGGTGTTATTTATTCAAAATATTGTTTCAATAAAATATAAATACGCGGAAATGAGTGGCAAAAAGGTGGTTATTGGTGTTCAACGCCAAATTGCAAAAATAATTAGTGTATAATAAATTAGCATAAATTTCTATAATGTCAGCTTCTGTAAGTTTATTTGTTTTAGAAATTTCCGTTAGTACTCAAACATCACCTGAAGCTGTGTCTGAAGTCAGCAGCACTTACACCCCCAGAAAGCAGAAATTACGATTAAAATTGAAAACCATACAGCTAAGTTACTTGCTGAACCGATATAGCTCCACCTTGTGCTGGCAACGTTAAGATCAAAGTGCCGCTCACTCTTGTCACTTCTGTAAGAGTTCATTCTGTGGCATTGCCTTGCGAGGGAAGCAGTCGGGTATTTCCCAATGTATGTGAGTCCCTGGGAATCGAATTCGGGCCAATCGTAATCTCAGTGGTCAGACGAACCAACTGAGCTACGACCGCGACGTTTTAATGTACAATTGAATGCAATGAGAGAAACACGGTAAAGTTACGTGTGGCTATCCCATCAACCGCTAAAGCACCCTCACAACGCACCAAGTTCATTAATGCCTTCATTCGATGACCTTTAGTTTCCAAATAAGCATCGTAATATCAGTTAATAAAGATAATTTGGATAACAAGAGATAGTATCAGAAGACCGATCAGAAGCAATCATTTATTTAATAAGTAAAAGAAGAACCAAAGCTTATACTTATAGAGAAACGGTTCTATTACACATAGAATGTATTACAAAAACAGGTTAGGGCAAACTATTGAGAGCACTGCATGGGATTACCAATGCGAATTCAGAAAAGGAAAATCAGTCACAGACTAGATATTTATGCTAAGATAAATATAAGCAAAATGTTTGAAAGTTAATATAATCCTTCTGCCTTTTTCAATGGCTTCAAACAAACATATGACAAAATCTACAAAAAAGAACTATGTCAAGCAACACCAAATATCCTTAAAAATTTTACTAGAGTAATCAGAATTATTTCAAAACAAAACTAAACTCATATAATAACCGCTTTCCGGAAAATGCGACGTAAAAGAAATGTAACACATGTAGGGAGAGTAATTGACAATCTTATCTAATATTGCACTAAAAAGACAAGAATCACAAATAAAATGTTACAATATAGTCACTACGGAAGCAAAGCTGGACAATATTCTCTTATAAGAACGGAATCATCAGAAATGCAATATCAGTTCAAGGTAAAATGCCAGATAACCGAATTAAAGGCATCAAACGCGAATTAAACTTTTTATTAGAAAAACTTGGAAAAGCATAAGAGAAAATAGGCAGAATACTTAGGCCGTATAGTATAGACGATAGTGGATTGGCAAAAAAATATTGGCTCGGCATAAACCAAATGTCAGTAGAGATGTTGGGCGACCACGGTAAAGGTGAACGTTTGACTTGGAACAGATCTAATCTTGGAAGGAAACGGTTACAAATTTAAGGCATTTACTGACGACATCATTGCATTAGCAAGAAGCAAAAGGGAATTAAAAGAAGTATTTTCAATTTCGATCTATCTGCAAAGATAATGGAAATGAGTGAAGAGCGATCCAGTGCCATGAGATGGCGAGAAGAACGGCATTAAAATAAAAAATAAGAAACTGATGGAAGCAAATCCTAGAGAATAGTTGAGAAGTGCCAGGAAGAAGAAATAAAAACAAGAATGATGGCAAGCAATGGGTGTGCTTTTTTCACTTATTAACCTGGTAAGAAAATTAAAATTTCTTCTGTAGAAACTAGTCGTAGAACTAGTGATTATTTATGATATGCTCAAGTGAGCAATAAATAAATTTGTTGAATGTAAATGAACTGAAATGTAGAATACTTTCCCAGTGAAAAGATCCCTTATAGCAATATAAGTAACGGGTGTTAGAAAACTAGTCTTATCGGAGTCACCTGTGCTTATTAAAATGTATGTATCTAAGTTAATTTTTAAGTAGACTTAATCACAATTAATTAAATGAGAGCAGCTGTCAGTAGTTCTAATAAATAGTGGATATTTGAGAATTAATCTGAGACACTTATTTTTTTTTATAGGTGACTGATAAGACGAGTTTTCTAACACCCGTTATAATGCGTAATATCTAAAATACTAATTATAATAATAACAATGATTACAAGCTAAAAACGATCTTTTAGAACAAAGTTTTACTTTATAAAACCATATTAAAGCCCATCTGGACATACGGGTTGCAACTATGAGACACCACAAGTGAAGTGTGAGCACTGAGAAAACCAGAACAGAAGTCGCTAAGAGTACGAAAACTAAAAAAAAATTAACAAATTGTAAAAATTCGAATGGAAAGTGGCTTAGATAGACGAATTGCGAAATATATATAACAAAGAGTAATTTGCACACTTAAATTTTGAAAAGTTCGATACATGGAGTAGGTTGATAGGAGATCAGTAAAAGATAATGGAAAGCTAAATGGGACGAGTAAAGACGAGAAGGAAGCCCAAGAATAGGTGAAAAAAAGAAGTTCAAGATGAATTTTCTTAATGTTAAAAATTACAAGAGAAGCAAATAGAGAGGGATGGTAAACAAATTCTACAAAACAAATAAGCGTACTAGGCTTACACACAAAGGTGAATCAAAATTTAATACACATATTTTAGGGGCTGATCGAACTTTAAAAATGAAGGTCAGTTTTATAGAAAAGATAAGGTAAGTATCGGCACCAACGCCCCGCGATGGAGCATAATACGGGCTGGTGTGGTAAACTCCTTCAACAACCGCCTGTCTTCCTTACTCCACCACTGTGTCGATTCCCAATTATTTTCAGTGACTGGGTAGGCCACCCGCCGAGCATCCGACTCGGGTTTGACCCCGAGACCGTCCGCGATGTAGTCGAAAGCCCTAACCACTCGGCCACTTCGGCAATTTATAGAAAAGGTAGTGTTCGGAAATTCTAAACAAGGAAGATATGATCCCTCGAAGGGGGGGGGGGGGTTAAAATCGGACTGCAAGTATATTGTACAGTGTACATATTATATTGTACCAGGGGAGCTTGGATGAGAATATGCTTTTTGGTGTTTTGGAAAACCACCTTTTTGAAATCTTAGAAAGCATCTCACTAGAAAGATGCAATGACACAATATTAATGCAGGATGGAACTTTACCCTCTTTTAAAAGAAATGTTAGGAGATGGTTACATCAACACTTTGGTAGAGAAGCAGACGCAACCAAGTAGTGGCTTGCTCGCCCACCGGACTTGAATTTCCTTATATTCTTTAGCTAGTTGTAATTACAATTTTATGCCACCATAATCGATAGTGAAGTGGAATTGTGGAAACAATGCACAGCTTTTATGAATAATGATGGTATTTTGAATAGAATTTGCTAGTCTGAAGCGTTCTTTCCCCACCTCTCTTTGAGAGACTAAATCTTCAACACATTAAAATTTTTGTAAATAAAGTAATGTTGCAAAGTTTAATACAATTAATTAAAATGCGAATATCTCAAAATTTTAAAACGTTAGGGGACACTAGCATTAGAATTGTTTACTCAAAATTTGATAAAATATATTGTTAGTTTAGATACACTTTGTATACTAAATCCGAAAGTAACACTAACAAGAAAATATTCCACAAATAATTAAAAAATAATAATTTTTCGAATCTTATACCCATTGCTAACAATAACAATAATAATAATAAAAACAAAATTGTCCAACTAAAGAAAGTAAAGCATTTAAAAATGTTTGTACGTCAATTTCTATAAAAGTTAAACATAGCAAAAGAATATTCTGGAAACTCTTTAGGACACTGAAACTTTTTTTCGCACTTGTTCTACAGCTTCCAACTGAATCTTCGGAAATAAAAAAGATCTAAATTATTTACTTTTAATAAAAATACTCCCAAATTCTTTCCTAAAACTTTTGTTGTGAACTACTGTTCAAGACAGATGAGATATTGTCATGGGAGGTACCCACTTGTATTTTTCTTTTAAGGGTTCCTGAAAGGAAAATAAAGAAGTTGTGGATACTGTTAAATTAAGTAATAATTAGAAAAGGGAATAAGATAATCAAATTTTCTTAATCTTATATAATATTAGCATTTGATATTATGTTTATGTTTACGGTGGTTGTGGCGCACACTCGCAAACGTCTAATTAAGAACATATAAAAGCGACTTCAAAACCACAAACCTTTACATGGTGTTTATGACCACTAAAATTTGTCAAGAAGGTTTGGTTATTAACAATTCTGAAATATTTTGTAGTAAATTCAAATTCAAATTAATAATTCCTGAACGGGAAAAGTAGGTTAGGCCTATTTTAAAATTCTTTTTTAAACTACATTGCAGTAGAAGAGGAAATGGATTATGTATGAATGTATAAAATATAAAATAATTTTGGAACCCAATATGTGCCTTTACATAATACGAACCTCGGCCTTAATCGAAGGGATTTCGGTCCTAATTTTTTTGAATCTGTGTAAGATATGGAATCCGTTTTAACCCTAATTTACATACAGATGGATATAACTCCGTTTCGGATCATATCCTCATATCCGGATCGGACATAATTTATGATTATATTATTACGGTGGATGGTTAAGATTGCCAAATCTTCAATATGCATGCTTAAAATATGCTCCGGTGCAGATATATGAAAACTTTTTTTACACATTTTTAGAGGGATTTTAGCACTAACTATTTTGAAATATTATATAATATAATGAAGCACTGGGGTTTGGTTCATTAATGGTCAGATTATTGCCGTAGTTCAAAATGTTATTTAATAAAAATGTAGTTATCAGTGTTTTATATCACATACAATTATTTTCAAAAATAGAGTAAGCTACTATTCTTTTTGTTACGGTAATTCTACTCATTTAACGATCCATCCCACATATTAATCAAATATATTATATGTATAGCCTGTGAACAAACACAAAAGTAATTATTTAAAAGAAAACTAATAAAGACTAAACAAAAAGGTTGGCATTTTCAATTAAACGGAAAGCGCAAAATTAAATAAATCCAACTGAGCAAACAAGAATTAATAAATTATTTTGTATGTTGAAATCTATTTTTTGCTGAGATAAAGAGAAAACTAAGATTTAACTTTAATGTAGGTAGATAGAATTTTATAAATCCTTGAATCTGAGATATTTTTGAAGTCTTTGAGCTCTTACAGATGTGTACTTTTATACACTGGCGAGCAAAAAAACCGGGCCACTTAAAAATTTCGGTATATTTTCAGATTCAAGATATTATATATGTCGAAAACTATATTAAACTACCAATAACTATCTGTCTGGTTTGTTAACAACTTAAATAGAGGGTTTTCAGTAGATGTATGTATGAAACTACTGTTTTTATTTAACGAAAGAAATGCTTAGAGAACTAACAAAAAATTAAAAGGGAAACATAAACGAAATAACGCAACTCAAAAGTGTCTTCTTGGAGTTTTAATAAGAAGTGTTCCTTCCTCTTGCAGTTATAACTGCTTGCATTCTTGTATTCATTCCTGTAATTATCTTCTGAATGGTTTCTTGCGGGATGTTGTTTCAATCTTCTACAAGTGCTGTTTTGGGCTCTTCCAAGTTACCAGATAAGGGTATTCGACTTCTAGCAAGTTTCCCAAGCTCATCCCAGACATACTCTATCAGATTCAAGTCCGGACTAAGAGGAAGCCATTCCATGACGGTTAGCTCTGTTTCATGAAGATAGTCAGTTACAACTCCTGCTACATGTGACCGAGCGTTATCGTGCATTAGAATAAAAGCATCGCCTTAAATGGAGCATACGAGACCACATGTTCTTGGAGGATATCTGTCACATATCGAGCTGCTGTCAATGAACCTCCATCCACGAAGACTAACTCCGTGCGAGCTTCGTAAGAAATACCGGCCCAAACCACCAAAGACCCTTCCTGAAAACTGAAGCGATGAGAGAAATTGCACTGTGCGTAGCGTTCCCCTGGTCTTCGGCACACTCAATCTCGGCCATAAGCACCATATAAACAAAATCTTGACTCATCTGCAAAGAGTATAACACGCCATTGCTCCGCCGTCCAATTGTTGTAGATACGAGCAAAATTAAGCCTGCCTACACGATGAGTTTTGAGTAGTTTAGGCCCTGTGGCTGGCCTGTATGCCTTTAAATTAACTTCTCAAAGTCTATTTCTTACTGTCCACTCGCTGATATTGGTACCACGTACTTCCAACAGACTACTTTTCACGCTAACTGCAGTAGTATGCCTGTTTCTTAATACGGAGGAAACAATAAAACGGCCATTCCGCTCTGAGGTAGCCCTTCTTCGTCCCGAACCTGGCCTTCTTCCAAGTAAACCCGTCTCCTAATGACATTGCCACACTCTTTGAACACTAAAACGGCTGATTCCTAAAGCTGCTGCAACATAAGGCTGACTTCCTCCGTCTTCTATCAAAGTAATAATTTGAGCTGCATGTGTTGTCAATTTTGCAGAAATTTATTAGTGATACTACTAAACGCCAAATTTAAATAATGATACAGTATCGCAATAATCAAAATTAACTCAAAGAACTGATAAAAAGAACAAATATTAATTCAAATTAACCACACAAAATGAACATCTACGCACTTAAGTTTAAATTGTTTCACAAATGAGATAATTTTTTTATTGTTTCACATGTTACTAAGCCTACTACATAAATGCTGAATAGTTATAAACAGTTTCAAACACATTCAGTGCATTACGTTTGATAATATTCAAGTGGCCCGGTTTTTTTGCTCGCCAGTGTAGTTTATTATTTTCAAGATCAGTCTTGTGTTATGATTTTAATCAGTTTAATTAATAGACGTAACTACTTCTAACATAATTATCATGTTTACGTCTATAAATTTGGTAATCCTAAAAATTAATTTTTTATAAACGTTAGAAGTCCAGTTTTAGATATTTTTATGTAAAACAAATGCGAAAAAGGTATCTATGTTAAAATACAAATTTTCAGTACAATATTCCAAACGCTAATCTTTAATAGCAACTGTTTTTACGTGGTAGCAGTTCTCCTTGTAAATATGCTCCGTATTCTACGAATTATTCTAAGTCTTTTGTGCATAGTGTATTTTTGTTGTTTATACAGGGCGATGCAAAAGTATTGTCATTAATTTTAAGAGTTGGTAGAGCATATCAAATAGAACAACTTTTCTCAATAAACCATGTGTCGCAAATAAACGGTAAACTAAGAAAAACAAATAAAAAGATCAACACAAAAATTGTTTGGTGGTCACTGGAACTGGAACTGTGGACGTAAGTAGGTTAATATCATTTCATTCTTCTCTTTCAAAGTGCATTCATCGAACGTTTTAATGGATGGTCAAACTTTTAACAATTAAATTAATTGATGCTGTTGTACTTAATTTGTGTGTGTGTGTTTGTGCTTGCGTAGGAGTTAATGGAGGAACATCTGAACATCTTATGTAAGTCCAGTGGCGTAGCCAGAATTCTTTAACTGCAGGCGCTCAGCATTTTAGCGTTCAACCACTAACAATGTAGTTTTCACCTTTTAAGTCGTTAGAAGGTTGGAACATCCAAGAAAAAAAAATAATTTATTAAAATAGTAGTCGTAGAACATATTTTTGCAGGCGCTCAACAGATTTTTTCCGGCGCTCGAGCGCCTGTAAATACGGTACTAGCTAAGCCACTGGTAATCAGAGGTAGCTTACTTTAGAATGATAGTAATTAAATGTCATGTCAAGGTTATATTTCGAATTGAAGACTAACTAGAAAATTAAGAAAACAAAAATGATTTATATCAATTTTCAATCCAAAAATATACAAAAATGGAAATTTTATACAGGGTGTTCCGCAACTCGAGGGCCATAGTGAATATACATATTCCCGAGGTCATTCTGGATCAAAAAGTTCTGATGAACATTTATCCTTAAATGGACCGTTTCCAAGTTATAAGTACATTAAATTTCAAGTGATTGTAACAGTAACATTTATTATTTAAGGACATTTAACGTTTGAAATTTAGTTTTAATTTTAGTTTTTAATTAGTTTTAATCTAAAAGTGACTTAAAATGGCCACCCACGTTATTAATGCTAAGTTGGGACCTTCGAATAATGGAAATAACAGAGCACATGAGAGTTTCGGGGTCAGTTTTCATTTCATGTGCCACTTCCATTATCCTGCCTATTAATTCTTCCCTGGTTTCTATCCTTGCAGAACCGATTGCTTGGCCTGTGAGATCGCCTGATCTCACGCCCCTCGATTACTATCTGTGGGGACACATGAAAACACGAGTCTATTCTGCAAGGATACAAACCAGGGAAGAATTAAAAACTTAAATAAAAATTAAATTTCAAACGTTAAATGTACTTAAATAATAAATGTTACTGTTACATTCACTTGGAATTTAAATATACCCATAACTTGGAAACGGTTCATTTAAGGATAAATGTTCATCAGGACTTTTTGATCCAGAATGACCTCAGGAATATGTATATTTACTATGGCCCTGTATACCTACAAATTACCTTAATGAAAAATAATTTTTACGAGTAGAAATTTCTAACTGGCACTTTTAACGAATAAGTACATATTTACCCCTTTATTTTTTTAATTTGCATGTATTTCTAGAAGCTTTAGAAACATGTATGTTGGGTTTCATTTAAAGGGTTTAAGGGGCGCGTCTTGCGGTCTTACGTGAATCACCCAGCACCCAGTATATTATTTCTTCCTTAACGAGTAAAAGCGAATATTTTTCAACAACCTGTAAAAAAGTATACCCTAATACTACTGTATGCAACATGGCAAACTTCTAAAAAAGTAATTAATTAAGCACTGAAACGTATTGAGCTTGGAAAGGCTATAAAAACTTCAGTCCCCATCGTAACGAGAAGATTTTAACATTCCATGAAAGGGCATGGCCTGCATATAATATGTAATCAGTAATCACGCATGAGTTTCGGATGTAATTAATTGAATGTTCCCCTATTTATGCTCCATAGTTTATCAATATCTTTTTACAGGGTTGGCTTAGACAAGGGCTAGCTGTTCCAATCTATTAGTTTCGTCACAGCTTTTGCACGACTATAATTAACTATCAATTAATTAATACGAGATTTCATGTGGAATTGACATGTGACTTCGGCAGATGGGGACGCGATAGGCGGCTGGGCACCATAACACATCAATCATCAATGGCGTTGGCAACTGACGCCCAACAAGTTGCCGAAAATTGAAAGCTGAACGTGACATTCGTAAATGTATAACGGTTATAAATAACTCATGTAAATGTAGTGCACTTTTGTGGGCGCATATTTATAGCCTTTCAAAACCACATATAGTTACTAGGCAGAAATAAATACTGAACGTTATTGTGCCGTAATATACTGATGTATTTCCGGAATTATTTAATTAATTCGAAGCTCACATATACGAGAATTTGTTCATTTATGCAGCAAAACAAATGGAACATTAATTAGGCACCAATTAATTATATTAGTATATTATGCCATGAGCATTTAATGATAGCTAGTAAGACACGAGTATGAGAATTAAGACAGGAGCCGCAAGCGAGTGTCTTAATGAATACCAAATAAAATACTTTGATGCTATTGGTTATAAACTTGTATCTGAATGAAAAATCTGTATCTTAATGGATCAATTCTTAATCAAAAACCGAGTAATAGTAGATCATTCTACAAGTAAAGAAAAGTCGTAGTTTTCTAGCAAGTGGAAAATGTTTGATTCACGGGCGTTAGCGAGTGAATTCTAATTTCCACGAGCTAAATATATTAAATTCCAGAAGTATAATTGCAACTAAATTAGAGTAAGTTTTTCTTGATACAACTATTAAATAGTTTTCTCTGTGATTTAGACATTTCAATTCTAGTTACGTTTATTCAACACGAACTATTTTTGATTTTTCGCCTTCTGAAACTTATGTTCTAAATAATTTTCTACAAAAGATCTGAGTCAGCTTATTTAGAAGAAGGGATTGACGAAATAACATGTGCAACGTCAGAGGTTTGACTGTGGCTCTGAATTGGTTGAGAGATTGTAAATAGAATTTTTCTGTAATTAATCTATTCATCAAATTGTCAGAATCGTCACGTTGTTCAAGTACTCGACTACATAACGGAATGTCTAGAATTTAAACAGGACCAGCAGGTGGTTTACATAATTGGAAACCGGAACATGGTGTTGGAATAGGGACGACAGTAGGTTGCTGAAAGAATAATGCTTATCACATCACCCCGTACGCTTTAACTGCTATGAAAGATGAAATAGACTTCGTATGAGGTCTTAACTCTCCATATTCCCGACCATTACTTTTCATTAAGTTTTTAAATGATAAAAGCTCGTTGGTGCAATGGTAAGAGCACTGGGCTCCTAGCTAGGAGTCTTACGTTCGCATCTCACGCAGTGGTAAGAATTTTTACAAAGAATTCCCCACTGTTTGAAGTCGGTACTTGAGCGAATAAAGCCATTTAATCGTTTGGTTACAATTAACGATTCTGTCTGTGGAGTGGTCGGCTTCAGATAGTAACAAGACACAGTGTGTACACTTAATACATGCTCTGCAGAAGGCAACAGGAAATCACCGCAGAAAACACATTTCTCTAGTATAAGGGGGATATAGCAAAGTTCACGTTTAAAAATGTGGCTTTGATGCCCCTCGCCAACGTTCTTAAAATGATATGGCACTAAATAGAAGTTTCTATATATGATCTTTAATTGCTTTAGGAAGTAGTTCAGCAGATAAACAACGATATTTTAATGATTACATAAAGATTTCAGGCTTCTCTAATTTTATAATATATTAATAATAATTTTTTTACAATCATATTAAGAGATTTCGACTACATTTGTTAAAAAGATCGCCTGTAAAACACACTTACATGCACTTAAATCCTGCGGTACTAAGAAATTCTAGAAGACGAGGGTTGCTGAGACGCTGAAGTGGTTACGTCCTGGAGTGTTTTGAAGGACCATCGACAATGTTAGAACACGTCATCTGCTTTATCGGATATTACAAGTAAGGTCTTGCAAGAATGCAAATGCGGCGACGATATTCAATACATCCGGAATAGTGGAACTTCGTTCAATATTTGAAGACCACTTGTTATAGCGTGAGGGTATTGTAGTTTGCACGTCTGTAACCTCTCAAAAAGGAAAAAGTGATATTTTCAATCGACGTCCCCCGTAAATTGAAGTTTATATTTAGAATACATTCAACTCAATGTACTGAAAAGACAAAACAGTAATAAAAATACCGAATAAAATAACAAATACGTTTGAAGAGGGTTTTATGTATTTTATTGATCGAAAAGAGTGTGTTGTTAAAAATGTGAATGTTTAAATATTAAAAGGTCGCTAAATGTTCTAAAAACCTAATATTAATGTATTTTCTATAAAAAAAAACAAATAATAATAATTATTTCTGTCATCATTTTATCGTACCTAATTACTAATTTCAACACATTTGTTGAAAACTGCAGGGCGGTGAATATCACTTAATTTTATTAGATTGTCTTCATTTACAGGTAATGAAATGAAATAGATTTAGAAAACGTTCAGAAGAGGATTATTACAAAGAAAGAAAATTTCAAATGCGTAGCACAAGTGAGTTATTACTCCGGTTACTATGTGGTAGCTAAGTAAACTAAATTTATGAGAATAATACCGAATAAACCCTGCAGATGATAAATTAAATTTTGGAAAGTATATCAAAAGCTGAGCAAACTTTTGTGGTTTAACCGAGAACTTCAAGCTAAATTTGGGGTTTCATAATGAAGTATAAGAATGCTCGTTCTTCAGACATAAATGCAGATAACTAAGATATTACATACTAAGCCTTAATATTTGGAAATCCCTACGTTAAGAAACAAAAATAGAAGGTATAGGACTGTTTTGAATGATAACCTTTACAAGTATTTGAATTTGTTTAGGTTTAATTCACTAAAGACTTCATAGTTTATGCGTCAACGTTTATAAATTAATTTATTCGTCATAACACAGGCTTCTAATACTACTGAGACTACATCATCTTGACAGAGATTATGTCAACAGCGTCTGTTGACTTAGACAGGCCAATTGGGATACCTTTGAATTAATTGGGAACATTGAAAGGTTTATTCTCAGTTACTCTCAGTGTAGTTTATGGCAGAATTGTAAACATCTCAAAATTGACAAATAGTATGTTCAGGACATGTATCAATATTAATTAAAACCTACGATGACATTTCTTGGAAGAAGAACATATTTTAAATCCAGTTGCAAATATATAAAGGTTAAATAAAAGTATTTCCAACTTTGACCTTTATTTGATTTCATTTAAAAAGTATATTCCTAAAAGGATGAGAATATAGAACGCGTTCGTTTTATTCAGAATGAAAATGCACAGGTCTTAAAATAGCTACATACATACGTATCTCCATTTTGTAAGCTGATTTACTGAAAATAAGCTTCTGGTATACGAACGCTTTTTCTTACCTAGCCTCCAAGAAATTTAAAATATTTTGTATGTCGGAAACCGTTAAAAGAACAGGAATATTGCAAAGAAAATTTTGTAGAAATTCTTCATTTTTTCTTTTTAGACTTCTGCAAATTTAATGTAAGGAAAAATACTTTATTATAGTAGTTTAGTTTAAAGCATACGACTGTATGCCATGCTTTGTTAAGTGAATATAAAACGAACGTAATATTTGTGGTTTGTTGTTGTTATTATTTTAAATATTAATCAGTATTTGCAATAGCACCTGAAATCAAAGAAAACTCAATTTTATTGTAGGAATAATTGTTATAGATGTGACCTTATAATAGTTTATTATACACGACGCTATAATGAATGCTATTATTACCGAGGATAATGTTTGCAACACGAGCGAGCGAGCGAGCGAGTTTTGCAATCATCCGAGGCATTATAGCGACTCGTATACTATACTTTGTCCACGAACACAAATACGAAGAATTTTTAATTAAAATTTAAATAACAACGCTACTAAAACCATGTGGTAGGACTATGTTAAACGAAGTGGTAGGATTAGAAACATAACCTATTTCCTTCATTATACACCATAGCCAATGATGTTACCAGCGCCGTGGCTACAATGGTTCAGTGGGTTCCACGGAGCCAGGTCCCGCGACCTGAAAGGGCCCGCAGTTCAACAACCAGAAACGCAAAGCCAAAATTCGCAGTTATTGCCACACCCGCGAACTCGGAACACGGATAGCCGCGCCGGGCCTGGGGAATCCCCATCCTTCGACTCAACTGTCAACGCGTGGCATCATGTGCGTCTGCGTATTGTTTGGCAATGCTTTCCATAGAAAATACAGTTGCTCGCTCAATAGACTTTTACAGGGAATAATTGCAACATTTGCCTCTGCAAAATCCAGAAAAGTAACTTTTTAATGGTCAGACCAACCTTTTAAGTTTTTAATATTTTTGTTTATGCTATTTACTAAACTAACTTTTAGTAGTTTAAGTTTATGTTTGTCTTGCAGAATATGTCTTACGTTTATAGTTTATACCTATATAGTTTTTGCTGTGCACCGTTTTGTTTTAATATTTTAATAAAAGTTTGTAGTTAATACATACTAAAGACATAGTTACTATTTAATTCTGTTTGATTGCGAGCAGGGCCGTAGACTAAAGGCGGTATTTGGGTTGTTAACCCCCACCCCCAAATATAACTAAAAAAAATATTAATTAGTAGAAAATTTAAAACAAACGCCCAGGGGCCCACGTGGATAGCCTTGAACCCGGGCCCGTTAGGATGTTGCTACGGCACTGGATGTTACCATGACACCGTGAATTATGATTATTCACTGCTGGCAGTGTATAATGGATCGCATTATGTTTGACCAAACACATGAATAATTGACAGATTATTGACTAGTCGTGGCAAAGTTCATTACTACTTAATTTACCTACAATAAGAAAAAATATGGTATCAATACCTAATCATCTAAGTAGCCAGGGTGGCGATGTAGGCCGTTTTTCTTGAATTTTTTCTTATGTAACCTATTCAAAATTGTATACCACTGAACACAGATTAAAATACTCTATCGAAATAAAAAACAAAAAATATAGGATGTCATTTAAAAAAAACAATTGATGACGTCATAACTTTTAAAACAAATGAAAGTTAAATCTGAAAATAACTTTTTCGGATGCGCTGTAATTTTAATCGTTACACTTCTTTTAAATTTCGTCTCTATCACAAAGATTAATGGAGTTACCGAATTTATCCGCTACTTAATTTCCACACTGTATATTTTTTTATATGAAATTTTTAAGAAATGTATTTATTTTGTTACTATTACATAGAAGATTAGCCAGCTGATGGTTGTTACACTTAGAATAAAGTTTTTTTTTAATTTCTTAAAAATAGTCGCATCAATTTTTATTCGTGCTCAAGCTACGCGTTCTTTTCCTTTCTTATGCCCAGCTTACACGTGGCCAGTGGTTTAGTAGTACAGTAATTTAGTCCAGTGAACTTGCTGCTCGCACAAGACAAGTAAGTTAGTAGAAATAGTAGTTAAATAACGGCGAGCAAGAACAACCGTCTGCATGCAGCCCCTATTTTAGTAAAGTCGATTAGTCGAAGCCGAGTAGACTACAAAACTTGTGCGTTTTATAATAGTTATTTATGTACCAAGGGCGTAAAGAAGCTTTTATGGCCTGAGACGTGATTTTGAGCACAAGGCGTCAGCCGAGGGCTAAATACACGTCGAAGGCCATAAAATCAAGTTACGCCAGTGGTACATACATAATTTTATGCACGATCGAAGATTTTAAAACTGAAATAAAAGGAATAAATTAATTTTCCCGCACATCGAGTAGTTAGTTGCTCAATTATTATTTTTTTCTACTAACTACTGTCAAATGATTGAAGCAGTTGCACATAAATAATTGTGTTAACTGTGTTGTTAATACAAATTGCCCTAAATACAGTTTTAATAAAGAGCATTCCTTCGATTTTAATTTAAAAAATTCTTTATAAGACTGTTAAACTGTTTATCAATTTTTGACGTTTCATTATAGCCCGGTGGGCTATAAAGACGCCCACGGCCGATAAAGAGATGTTTATGTTAAAAAAATTCAGACATAATTGTCAAATTATAATGCGATCGTGCATAAATAACTATTATTTTTATTTAATTGAACTGTGTTCTCCTCAACAAGCCATGGGCCTTAATGGCCTGTTAAAAGGCTGAATACAATTATGAACAATAAAAGGCAAATTGCAAAGCGAACTCTTCGATCCGTTCTGTAACTTCTTCTTGAAGAAACTGAAAGTTTGTTCTGAAGAACTGCAAAAAAACAAAGCGAATTTGGGAAAAACACTGGGTAAGTAAAACAAATGAACTTGGTGGCCCAATTGTCTTTCAAAGGAATTGGCTGTGGAAGATCCGAAAGAATATTTTTGTGCACTCAGAATGTCGAAAGAATCATTTTTAATACATTACTCAGTAAAATTGAAGTGAATACGAAGACATCCACGGTCAGTGTCAGTATTAACAGAACGCCTTTCGGGTTGGGACCGTGTCATTTTTTAGACAGAAGAGCTCAACGTTTCGCCCACTTTTTTAAGGGGCTTCATCAGGAGTAAAAAGGATCACTGTAACTCAACATGTCAACAACATAAGAGGCGAAACTCTTTTTACCAAGAGGTAGAAGGGTAACGGTAACTCAACTTGTCAACCAAGCCAAAGGTGAAACCATTCTGAAGAAAAATAGAAAAGGCAATATACCGTTTAAGCGTGTAAGACGACGATTGATCAGGCGTGGAGGGGGCGGAGCCAGTAGTGATTGCAGACGTCCAAATAGATAATAACCGGTGTCACGATTTAAGTTGTTGGGGGTTTTAATGATTCCAATGGTCTCACGAATTTTCGTGTTGAAAAAATAAGGGGCGTTGGCGATGATTGAAGTTTTTTCACACAATATCTTATGGCCAGTGTCGTGATGATGTTCAGCAACAGCTGAGTGTGAGACAAGACCTGATTTCAATCAACGTTTGTGTTCACAGATAAGTTTGTGTACTGAGCAACCAGTTTCTTTAATGTACACTGAACCACAAGAACAGGGGATGCTATAGACGCCTCTTGATGACAAGGGTTAAGGTTTATTTTTTACTGAAGGGAGTATCTGTGACACTTTTGGAGAGGGTTTGAAGATGGTTTTGATGTTATGTTTTTTAAGAATCCTACCTATGCGATCAGTAACTTGGCGATTGTAGGGCAGGAAAGCAGTAACCTGGGGTATACAGGTAGTTTGAGGACTTTTAGGGTGTAAGGGGTATAATTGTTTTTTGATAACTTACCTAATATCACTTTTGTTATACCCATTCTTGACGAGATTGTCTTGGATATGGGCTAACTCGACATGAAGACTGTCGGGTTGGGACACTGTGATAGCACGATAAACGAGGGAATTGATTACAGAGAGTTTTTGTGCCGGATGATGGTGTGAATTAGCGTGAAGACCTATCCGTGTGTGTGAGTTTACGATAAACTGAGCGTGCAAGATGACCACTCGGTTTACGGGTTACCAGGACGTCAGGAAAAGTGAGGGAACCATCCGATTCTATATCCATTGTGAATTTGATATCAGGGTGCTGATTATTAAGATGTTCTAGGAAGGAAGCAAGGTTATGTCTTCCAAGGGGACAGATAATAAAAGTGTCATCTACGTAACGGAAGACCTTGGGTTTTAAATCAAAGGATTCCAGGGCTATTGCCTCAAAATATTCCATAAAGATGTTTGCAGCCACCGGAGAAAGGGGAGAACCCATAGCAGCGCGTGTTACCTGCTTACAGAATCGGTTGTTAAACAGAAAATTTGTGGAGGAAAGGCACTTTTCAACGAGAATTGCTAAATTTGCAGGTTTGCCGTCTTGAACTACTAACTGTTCGATGATAACTACTGAGTGCTCTTTTAGTGTTCCCTTTTACTCCTGCCGAAGTCCCTTAAAAAATTGGGCGAAACGTTGAGTTCTTCTGTCTCAACAATGACATGGTCCCAACCTGGAAGACGTTCTGTTAAAATTGAAGTGGTTATTCAAAGAAACGACACTGTAATGAGGAATATTATTCCAGCTTCCACAAAATTACAAGCAGTTTTGTATTTTTTTACCACGGGGAACCTGTCTACATGGGTTCTATTTACTAAACTCGACTAATAACTGGAACAGGCCAGTTCACTCGACTAAAATGAATGCGTTCAGACCGGTCAAGTACTAAATTACTCGACCATCGACTAAATTACTGGCTACGTGTGAACCGGCCATTACAGTACTGTAGTCAGATCAATGCTTGAATATGCTGCCGTTATTTGGATACCTGATATGTTTTTTTATACAAATGAAATTGAAAAGGATAATCAGGTTATTATAGTTTAGATATTACGAAGTATATCCATTATCCAATATATCCATCAAAAGCTTCATACACCTATAGATTAATTGTCTTAACTAAATAATCAGAAAGATTTGCGTATTCAAAAATTAAGTATTAGAAGAAAACTTATATACTTAACTTTAAAATGCAATTCTTTACAATAACGTTAATAATAAGTTTTCTTTTATATTAATTTAATACATTTCAAAGTTCCGAATGTCAGGTTACGTCATGAAAATGTTGCTTTTTTACGCAGAATTTTACCTATAAATAATGTCTAGTTTGCGTATACTTGTAATGGTAATGTAATAGTTTGTACCTTGTACCTGAAATATATTTTACCTATTTATAATTAAAAAATCAAGGATAATAAATAAAACTCCGTCCATCTTTTTAAAAATCTGTATAATAAAAATGTCAAATATACTATAGCAAGAGCGGAAGCGTATGAAGCAATTAGGAATTAATATTTGGTTCATGCTGAGAATATTACGAAACACTCAAAATCAAAAGCGTAGATGTTTCAGAATTTAATAGAGGTTAAGGAATATTGAATGTGGAACCGTAAAGAAATGAGGGATAATCTTCGAGTGCATTAAAAGGGGTCGCACATTTAAACACTCAAACCCTACACCTACATCGCAATACCGAAATGAAACTACCACGGCAACCACCTACGTAATACACGTTTGCCCTTTCGGTTGGGGCGAGAATATGCATAAATAATCTGTATAATGGAACACAACGAGTCAACTGCAACTGCGCCCGAAACATAAAGCACGCCTGAATGTGAAATCTGTATAACCACCGAATACCAAAGGTGGCAAACCCCCATCACTTTTGATTTTTTTGTCATAAAATTTTGTGAGTTAGTTTTTTAGTCTATCTATTAACGCTGTTTTTAAAATAGATTACTCCTGATTTATTTTTAAGTATTAATTAAAAACAACGAATTTAATAATATTAATGTGTTTTTGTTTAGCTTTTCCTAAGATCAATGAACGATGAATTTTATGTTAATAGGTACCTACGAAGCTGTGGGGAAAAGGAAACATTCATTACTTAAGATATATGTTTAAAAGCTCTTAAAGGAACAAGAATGGAAGCTGCTATCGTTTAACAAATATTTACACCGTCGTTTTTCTTCTGCATTGTGAATGTTTGCTAACAGATTATTACTAAAACAACTAACTTAAAGCAAATCCGATTAAAGTTGAAGTACATTAACTACCGTAGTTTACTACAAGCAAAACTGTTAAGTCATCAAATTTCACATCTTAAGTTGCAAATTATATATGTTTGCTCCGCAAATACTGCCTTCAAAACTTCTTTTTTCAATTTTTACATAACCAAACTATCCGTAAGTACGTAGAAATATGATGCCAATTATCACAAACTTTACGACTAAAGCGAACTGTCACCGAGGTTAATAAATTTCTAATATTGCAGTCATTTAGTGGTTTGTTTCTGACAGGCACTTGGTGAAATATAAATTTGTAGGGAGAGCCTGCCTTCGAAAGAGAATTCGTTTACTTTATGAAGCACAAAATTTATTAACCGAAAATGCGCCTCCACCAAATTGAATAATAGTTACCTCTTACCTTCCAGCTAATAAAAAAACATTAAGATTTATTATTACCTACTTTAAGGGTTGGTGATTTTTCAGCGATAAATAAACGTCTAATTTTGCAAAGCCAAAATGAATGCTTATACGTCCAATTTATTAATTTAGTGTGTTCTTAGGAACAATAATTGTTTTCTTTAGAAGCAACAAATAAATATATTATTTGATGGATTACTTAATGTTTCAACAGATACAGCCAAATAAAGAAAGCTATTTTTACCCATCCGATTTTCTGTATCATTTATTTCTAATTGTTTTTCCTAAAAGAAAGAAGTTTGAAATAGGTTATGTTATATGTATTTGCACTCACAGCACAGCAATCCAAATATATTGATTATTGATAGAAAACAAAAAATTCTAATTCATTTTTCTTGTACGATTTATTAGAATCTTTTCCTAATTTAAAAGGTAAATCTTAACTCTCAGTTACATGAGATCAGAGAAATCTCTTTAAAATACTTAAGTAGCTTTTCTTGTGTGCTTAAAGAAAGTGAAGCATCTGGAAGATGAGCAAATAAACCAGAGGAAATTTCAATATTCAAATTAAGCTGAGGACTAAAAACTTAGCGTCTTTAAGATTAGACGGGTAAAAACACTAAGTGCAATTTAACTTCCATTATTTCGTACCTCGATAGGTTTTATGCTGCAAAACAAAATTTATAAAAAACACAAACGAAGTTCATTTGCATAAACGCCGGTTTATATGCCCAGAGGCAAATTCAATTCAATACAGCAACGATATTGGAGATTCTAGCGCTCCCCTTTTCATAATATTATATCACATTCTCGCTTTGTGAAAAACTGCACGATCTAAAGCATTCTATATGACAACAAAAGGGACCTACAATGTATTCACACTGAAAATTCCTACGCTATTTAAAAATTCCATTCCCATATTAATTTTTACGCAAACACCCCACACCACTTCCGTTTTAATACCGCACCGGCACTATATCAGCAATGTCGTATTTGAAATTCAAGCAACTAAATTCGAATTATTTGTCTTGCAAATCATACGTGCAGATTTGATGCAAATTTATAAAATTCGCCCAGAATGTACCCTTCAATAACATACAGTCGATTAAAATTTATGTTTCTAGTTTTAATTAAACAATTCACTCTGCCAACAGTTGCCGAAATAATGCTGTCGAATATAATATTTACCTGAATGTTTTTATTTTTATTAACTATAAAGGACAGAAAAACGTTTGGAATCATTGTTTTCCTACTAACATGGTTAGAGATATACGAGCAGATTAAAAACCTTATATGCATTTCTACGCAGATTCCGATGACAAAAAGTTTTATTTTTTTAATGTATAGGTTTTTTAGGGCCGCCGTCTTGAATTCTTTTAAATAGCAACTGGCAGTGCATCATCAGAAGACCTAATTACTTCTCTTTCTAACCAATACAACATTATGTAAAAATATTTTAATGAACGGTTTCCTTTAACTGTTGTAATGTGGTACTGGAAAACGCTTGATTTGCATTGTGTGCATGGCATTATAAGCATTACTAATGTAGTGAGATGCTAACAAAGTTAGTGGTGTAGTTTCGGTGAAATCTAATTTATCTGTGTGACACTTCCAAAATTACCTAACTGTTAGTTATAACAACAAATGTTAGCATTCCTACAAGCCAATAGTTTCCTCTGTTTAATAAACTATTCTAAGTTTATAAATTATACTGGGCGATTCACGTAAGACGCGCTCGTTAAATTCTTCAAATTCAACCCAACATACATGTTTCCCAACTTGCTAGAAGTATTTGTAACTTAAAAAAACATTGTTTGATCAAGTAGACACAATCACAAATTTGTTTAATGGTGCTTTTACTAGTTTTACAGACACGAACCCCTAAAAATTTTGATTTCTAGATTTATTTATTTTTTTAAAATTCCAACACATTAAGAATGATATCGCGAGGCTGTTTATTTTTGCGGATATTAACTACAAGGAAAACTAATATTAATAGAAAACAATAATGCAATTTATGACCACAAGGGTTGGTTGCACAAACACGATTTAACAGCTTCGTTAAGTTTATTTGTTTATTAGGCGAAATCTAGCCTTGCGGGTGCTAGGGATTTTAATGCGCATCAACTGCTAAAAAATATTGTTATTACTAGAATTTTGCCGTACCCAAGGGATTTCCACCCTTGAAAGGGATCTCATTGGTCAGACATCGTATTGGTTTTATGTCGTATCCGAAGGACGGCCTCTGGTTTACAAGGCAAGTATGCTAACCTTGACGCCATCCAGGACAGCATCGTTAAGTTAATCATTCGTCAAAATGAAGAAAATCTAAATATCTTTAAATTTATCTGGTAAATAATACATTAGTAAACAACAAATGATGCTTTTTGTTAACTTTGATCATTCGTTAATTTAACTAAAGTTTTGTGTAATCCCCTTAGATAAAATACATTAATTTAAATATCAGCTTTGTGAAAAACTGCAAATTTGAAGTAATTAATTAAGTTTCACGCAGACGTAATATGATGAAGTAGTGGTGTCTCAGAGGACGTTATTTAAATTATAAACGTTTTTCTTTATAATATTTTATAGTTTATAGATTATTTATATTTACGAGCGTTTACTACGCGTTACGTATTTGCACTGGTAGGCTTGTTGTTGGTAGACTACCGCTTGCTCAGGGAACGCGCCTATTTATACCAATCCAGTAATTTCGACGCTCATCTCAATCACTTGCGGTAACCCCAGAAACTTCTATTGGCGGATGACGCATACAATCTCGCGCGTGCTATCCGCGACTGCTGACGCGTCTCGTTACAATATGTATCTTACAAATTTATGTAATGTATAATGTGTGAGATTTATGATTATTACCTACTGAAATACAAAAATGAGGACTCTGATCTTAATTCCTAAAACATTATAATTTAAAAAAACATTATTTGTAAGATGTCTGTCATGTGGAGTTCGACAGTTCAAAATGGACATTATATAGCACCGAATTACAATTTACGTGTGTGTTTTAATATGATACTTCATTCCTAAACGCTAATCAAGGACTCTGTAGCGTTTACGTAAATCTTGTTTGAATAACTCTAAAGACAAAATTAATCGGAGATATATCCATGGATCTAGTTGGCCATTCTTTGGGCCTTCATCTGCCAATTCATCGATTCAGAAACACTTTATTTAAATGCTGCCCCAGTTTAAATAGATTTATCTAAATCGATCATCAAAATTGAAAATTAGAAGAACGAAATCGGTCGAATTTATTTAAAATGTTCGAGGAGAATTTATTTTGCTTTTGATACGTACATATGTAATATTTTAATAATTGTAAGTGATAATTGCAGGAGCATTCAAAATAGTTCATGCTACGTTAAACCAAGACATTGATAGCCTCGTTCGTTTGTCATTGTATACAATTTTTATTCTAGCTCCTAGCTTTTACAAAGGAGTGCGAAATTTCGCCCGTATTCTTTGTACATTTTGAAAGATGGATTAATTTTTAATAAAACTGCTACAGTGCATTTAAACTTCGGATTGTCTACACTTTCCCAAAAAGTTCTCAGTTAAGTAAACCCTTAGAAATGTCACAGTTCTCGTTTGTGAGTACCATAGATTAAAGGTAGTGTTTATATATTTATTTTAGTTTGTTTACTGAACGTGGGTAGGTAAAGGCAGACGTCTTTTCAATAAGCTCGGCCAAATCCGGTGATCCGGGTTCGCGAACTTTCAATATCTCACCGAGTACAAGTTTATTCAAACGTATGTTGATTTGAAATGCTGGTGGTATTAGATTTTGAAACGACACCAAAATATAACTGCCTTTTTGTAAAATTGCTTATATGAATAAAATTTATTTAAAGTGTATCGAAGTGGTAACGGTGGAATTTCAACCGAAAACTAGTACTTTTAAAAATCCATATCTGAATGTTACAGGAAGTTTAGAAGGTTTTAATAAATTAATTCTTACTATATTTGACATTCGATTATTCCATAACTTTAAGATGGTATTTTGTTTATTTTGCGTTTTTTTACATATGAAACATGCAATAAGCCTCTACTGGTAAGCAGGGCATCAAATTGCTCAAGTATGCCTACATATTATACAATAAACAAAAATGTAGTTAATCTCTTGACGCAACTACTCAAATTTCAACATTTCTAATATTAATTTTTAAGGCACTTTTTATACCATGATAAAAAATTGTATGGCAGCTATTACCTGGTTTTAGAAAGTGCTTTCCAACATTAACTTTTAAAGCTTACACGTTTTCGGGAAGGTATTCATCATAAATAACTTTTATTTCATACTGTCTGGTAAATTCAGTTTCCCGGCGCCATTTTGTGTCCGGAAAATGAGCTATTACGGTATCAGAGCCGGAAAATGTTGCTTGGCAACATTTTCCGGACAGTTATTTTATGCACCCAATCAGAGCCCGTAAAAGTCTAACCAAGCCACACCTACCGGCTTTGACACAGTAATGTCACATGTTGACGTTTTGGAAAAGCGTCACATGTAAAAATTAAAAATCAAATTGTTGACAGTATGAAATAAAATACATAACGACATTCGTCCGTGAACTCTTTTTACAGTACTCGTTTCGAGTTTCAAGACTCGGCTCCTTGCGTCGCCTCGTCTTTAAACATCTTACTCGTACTGTAAAATATGAGTTCCCGGACTTGTGACGTTAATTACTATTTCTGCTTGGCTCCACTTTATGTAATCTATGGGATATGGGTAGAGGAGGTTATTAGATGGTTATTACTTACACTTCAATAGAATTCGGAAGCCTACTTACGTATTTTAAGTCATACATAGTAAAATATACGAGGTTGGTTTGGCAATTTAATTCTAGGACTGCCACAATAGAAAGGAACACAATTTAAGTAACATGAAAAATTTATCATATTTATTCAAAGCAATCCCCATTTATATGAATAACACTTCTTATTGCAACGTTCTAAAAGTTTTTGAAAACAGTCGGAAAAGACGTCCGAAAGAATTGCTTTCAATTTGGCGGTTACATTTTTTTTTATGTCTTCTACGTCCTGAAACCGTTTTTCTTTGAGAACAGTTTCCACTTTAGGAAAGAGAAAAAAGTCTGCCGGTGCTAAATCTGGCGAATAGAGTGGGTGATAGATTTCAACAACGCCGTGTTTCATGAGAAATGACTTCACAAGCAGTGCGGAATGGGCAGGCGCTTATCATGCAACAAGAAGCAAGAACCATTTCCTCGAAATTGTGGTCGCACTCGAGGAATGCGCTGCAATAATTTCTTCATTACTTCGACGTAGAATGCACTATTAACTGTTTGCCCTTCAGGTACAAATTATTTATGGATCACACCCTGTTGATCGAAGAAGGTAATCAGCATGGTCTTGATTTTGGATTTTTGCAAACGAAACTTTTTGGGTCTTGGTGATGATTGTCTAGTCCACTGCATGATTTGGCGTTTCGTCTCAGGATCGTACTGAAACACCCACGACTTATCATCAATGATGATGCAGTTAAGAAAATTCGCATTGGCACGACAATTCTGAACGAAGTCTGCACACGATGCAACTCTCCTCTGTTTTTGTTCATCCGTCAGATTGTGCGGGACAAACTTTGCACAGATTTTACTTTTTCCCATATTTTCATGTAAAATTTGTCGAATAGTCTCCTTATTAAATTCAACTCATCTGCCATTATTCGGAGAGTCAGTCGGCGATCTTTTGCCACAATTTCACTGACCTTTGCGATTGAATCCGCGTTTCAAGCGGTTAACGGACGCTCGGTTCTAGAGTCATCTTGAACATTCTCACAACCATCTTTAAAATATTTAAACCAATCAAACACAGTAGTACAACTTAAGGTGTTATCACCGTACACACTTTTTAGCATTTCGTAAGTTTCTGTCGCAGTTTTTCCTAATTTACAACAAAATTTGCTCCATGACGACTGACAGAAACACGATTTGCGAACTAGCGTCTTGCGAAGTAATTGACAGCTATTCGATGTTTCTATTAGCCAAGCCTTCTTGATAAAAGTGTGAACTAAAACATGCTGCTTTGATTTTGGCTTAATATCATGCATCTTTACAGCTGCAACGTCAATCCGGGAATTAAATTGCCAAACCTCCGAGAAATACTCTAATTAACTGATCTAGTTGGAGATCGCCAGCGGTAGCTCTACAGAAGATTTAAAAAGCCATAAAAATTCTTCGAATACTCATTTATAAAATTAAAAATATAATCAAATTGGATTTATATTCAATGTATATAAAGTTATTCATTGTGCTGATTATTTTCCTATTACGCTAAGTACTGAAATGTTCACTGGTCTTAATACTAATTTGTTAAATAAACGGAAGGAGTCTATCCTGTTCTATTTATTCAGCAGACGGTGGCATGTTGATATAAACATTTGTGATATACGAGGTGGCGACCAAATGTTCCTGGCCCGACCTACTTCTAGAAGCGTGAAATGCAAAATAATATAAGTAATAGTAGGCTACATTATTTCTCAGGCTTTACATAAATTTTCACTTGTTTCCATTGCGTTGTTTACAAATAGCTGTCAGTAGACCCACAACAAGTGGAATATTTTTCAAAAATGAAAAAACTAGAGTACCGTGCAATGATTAAGTTTCTCACTAAAGAAGGTTTGATGCCAGATCAAATTAAACAAAGGATAGATGCAGTTTACGATGACAGTGGACCATCGTTATCAACTGTAAAAACTTGGTCAAAATTATTACATTGGGGAAGAGAGTCGCTAGAAGATGGTGGGCGTTCAGGACCCTATAGAGGCTACCACATCAGAAATGGTGAAAAAAGTCGAGGAAGTTGTTCTTACCAACAGGCGACTCAATAAGAAGGAAATTTCAGAAAAGACAGGCCTTTCGACTACTACCATTTTCAGGATCCTCCATGAACATTTGGGTATGACAAAAGTCAGTGCAAGATGGGTACCCAAACTTCTCACACCACTGAATAAAAATGTTCCGATGATCCAGATAATGTTATCGGCAGTATTGTTACGGGAGATGAAACTATGGTCCTGTACTATGACCCAACGTCTAAAAGGGAATCCATGGAATGTCGTCATTCAGGTGAACCAGCTCCAAGAAAAGCTAAGGTCAGTCCATCCACAAAAAAGATTATGACTACCATTTTCTGGTATTGCCGTGGTATTCTGTTAATTGATTTCAAAGAACGAAACATCACTGTAACGGGTGTTTATTATGCTAACTTACTGCGTAAATTGCGTGAAGCTATAAAAGCAAAACGACGTGGAAAGTTGAGTCGAGGTGTTCGCCTACTACATGATAACGCACCTGTCCATACAGCACTAGTGGCGAAGACTGCCATCCGTGAATGCAGCTTCGAGGAATTGAATCACCCACCGTACAGTCCGGACTTAGCGCCCAGTGGTTATTATTTGTTCTCAAAACTTAAGCAGGATTTACGAGGAAAAAAATTTGCCAATGAAGTGATGGCGGCGGTTTTTCAGCATTTTGAAGACAAAACTCCAGAGTATTTTTATAAGGGTATATAGCTGCTTATTAAAATATGTAAGAAGTGTGTTGAAGTAAAGGGCGATTATGTTGAAAAATAAACAGATTTTTTTATTTCTCCAACAAATGCAAGCGGGTTAGGCCAGGAATATTTGGTCGCTACCTCGTATCTGTAAAATTTAGAGAACAATTTATTAAGTACGATACACTTTTAAAGACAACCAACTAAACTACTGTTTACTTTTAGTTTAACTAATTTAATTATTGAAAAACAAACATTAACGTTGAACATTTTCCAAAACCATTATTTTATTAAAATATAATAGATTCTTTGAAATTTATTGTTATTACTTAATATTTATGGTATGTTTTATTAATACAAAAATTGGTTAAATTAAAAAGGTGATCTACTTGTATTGTTGTGATTTATTTATAGATTACCCAAAATATACAGATGAATATCGAAACTACAAAATTTAGTTTTTCATATCAATAGCAGCAGCAGTTAAACTTATGCAGAAACAAACTAAATCTAACAAAAACGTGTCAGCTCGAAGCTTGCTTTACAGGAATACTCTAATTTGTTTGTCTGACTATGCATAAGAATCGATATTACCGTCTCGGAGTGAGCTGGAGCCAGACAGCAGAAACAGGAACTAACGGTACAGAACAGAGCTTTCACATGATATTAAATCTGTACAAAACCCTAAACAGAACCGAATGTTTTATTTTAAAATGTTCAAGTATATGAACAGATTATTATTTTGTTTTTTTTGGAAAACGTTTTCATGATAACATGCTTTTCTGAATAAGGCTTAAATTTGAATATGTATTAGATTAACATTTTTTTCAAATTTTGTTTGAACTCCAAAAACTTTTCAATTAAAAATCTTCCAGTAATGACATTATGATTATGGAGAAGACGAAACATATCCCGCTTACCAATAATTTAAAGCACCAAAATCTTTTACCGAATGATTATTTTACTGTTCAAACAAACTGCAATAAATTTATTTTCGTTCAACTGATGAAATCAGATTAATCCCGGATTATTTACTTTCACTTTACAACAGAAATTTTATTGTAAACAGTGATTTTCCTTTCGGTTCGGGAATTCAAGAGATTCCATATAAATGCTACTTTTTGTTGTTGAATGGGTAAATCTACCGTTTGTGAAATACTATAAGAAACCGATAATGTGTCGTGGAGGGGTTTATAGACCATTTATTTTGTTCTGGCGAACAAAAAATTGTGGAGGAAATATGATTTTTTTTTATGAAATTGGTTATTTGTATGTTATTTTGAAACTTATTAAAATGCTATTACTGTATGAAAGTAATTTTTTTAATTAAGAGCAAACGCAATAAAACAATTAACCGAAACGTGTCCTTTTTTCTTAAAATTTTTGTATTAAAAAATTTATGAAACACTTAAGCGAAGTGAAAAACGTGAAAATCAACAGACTTAATAAAGGTCCTCTATATCTAATAAAAATGTTGTCTTACTAGTTAAATTATGTCAAATGAAACTACCTAAATGCATCGAAACATGTGTAATAGAATTAAAGAAAACGTAAATTTAAATACCTTCCTAACTTTATAACTTTCTAAATATAAAATATTTTAGACAATTATATTTCACTCGGTTCTCTTTGAAAAAATACTAACTGAGAGGCTTATCTCCAAGTGTTACTAAACATTCATGTAGAAAATTTCTCGAAACAAAGGTATCAAAACGAGAACTTTCTAGAAATCTACATATACCGAGTGTTTGACTTAAGGGGCGAACATATTAATGGAAATAGCAGGGGAAATCGTATATATGCAGATTCCTGCTTGCCGTTTGAGTTGATGGGATTGATAGTGGTATCAGTCGAAAGACCAAAAAAATGAGCTTGATTTGATACTACTTTAAGTAGGTACTTGAATTTGTTGCTTGTTTAAGGAAAAAATAGCTTCATTTGCATTTTATTCACAAAAATCGGACCAGCTTCTTTTCTTCTTCGTACATATTCCGTTTCTTCAAGTCCTCTGTTTCTTTCTTCTCTTGTTTTCTCATAAATCAAGGCTTTCTTTTCTACCTTTAGTTCTAGTGGCTTTTCACCGCTTAATATACGTGACGCTTCAAACGAGATGGTTCTAAACGCTTTCATCATTTTTATGTTTATTAGTCTTTGTACACTTCTGATTCTTCTTAAGTTGGCTTTCCTTTTCAGGGCTTCCTTCCATACTGGTGCTGCATATTATGTTATAATAATTGGTCTTATAGCTCCTCGGTAAATCGTTCTTAGTGCCTCTTGTTTTAACTCCCATAATATTTTTGCAGATCGTGATAAAATGTTAATCAGTTTTTTGTATTTTTCAGTGATATGTTGAGCATGTTTATCGAATTTAAATTTTTAATCTATCCATACACCTAAATATTTTACGCTTTTTACCTGTTCTAAAATTTTAAGGTTAAGGTAAATGTCCACCTTTCCTGTCCTTTCAAATATTTTATTCGTGACCAACATAACTTTCGACTTTTCCTGGTTAAATTGAATTTTATTGTTTTCTGCCCATTTTTCTACTTTTTGCAGTTCTATGTTAGCAATGTTTTCAGCTTCCAATCAATCTATTCTTACCTTTTGATAATATTATCAAATCATCCGCGAATGCAATAACTTTGGATCGTTTTGTGTATTTTTAAATTTAATAATGAGTTATATTGAATGTTCCAACACCCGGGTCCACAACAAGATCCCTGAGGGCATCCTTTACTTACTTGTTTTACTATAGTTTCACTATTTAATTTCAATATTACCACTCTTTCGCTAAAATAGCTTAATGTTAGTTCATAAAGGTTTTTAGGACAGTTCAATTCCTTCAGTGAATTTGTTATCGCCGGCACCCATGCTTCATTAAATGCTCCCTTGATATCCAAACTTATTACAATTATGACATTTTTATCCTTCATACTTTTATCTATAAACCTTTTGACTTCCATTATTCAGTGGCGCATTATCCATTAGGCGCTACAGGCCGAGATTTAGGGGCCCCAAAATTTAATTGAAAATTAACTGTAGTTATACTTAATAAGATAAAATTCTAAAAATGAATAACAAATTTTTTCACTACTAGCATTAGAAGATATCATTATTGCCCCGTGTTTTCGAGCCAAGAAGATGAATTTCTCTCCTAGTGGTCAATGATTTTTCATTATTGACTACTGGTTCTGATTAATAATGGAAACAATTGCTATGCACTCAGGTGCCTATTATAAATATATTTTATTCACAATCATTATAGTAATATGCTAATATGTCGATTCCTAACCTTTTAGAGGTTGGGAAATACGTCATTCTTAACTGTAACAATGACACTCTCTTGGGTGGGAAATAACCAAATACATTTTAACGAAATAACAGAAAACACTTCCCACCCACGGGCGGGATATGTTTATGTGCGGTTGCCTAGCGACACTGTCATAGATCTAGGTATATGTTAAAGTAGGCTAAAGTAAATTATAATAGAGCTGTCAAAAATATTAATAAAATTAATTTAAAATTCAATGATTAATGAATGTAAATAAAATAGTATACATACCTCGGTGGGTGTTTCATCACAGCCTCGCGCTATGTCTGACCACGAGGCTTCGCCTCTCGGTCATACATAAGCGGCTGTAATGAAACATTTCCCACCTCGAATGTAATGTACTATTACTACACTTTTTTAAATTACCCATCACTACACATCACGAACTATCATTCCTCGCAATTATGCGTATAAGTCAAGAATCACCCTGTATGTATATAATATTTTTGCTTTTGCTTTTGTTCATTATATTATACGTGCATATTTTTAATAAGTGAATAAAATAAATGCCTACTAAAAATGTCTCTGTTTTACTGATTTTTTTATCCCCACTTTTAAAACGGCCTCAAATTAAAATAGCGCCTGGGGCCTCTGAATGCCATAATGCGCCACTGCCATTATTGCGTCAATGATGTCTTTATGGGGAGTAAACCCATATTGATGACTGTTTAATAAATTGATTTTATTTAGGTATTTCATTATTCTATTGATCATTAATTTTTCCAGAATTTTTCCACTTACATTAATTAAGCTAATGGGTCTATACTTTGAAGCACGAACTGAGGTCTCCTTTCTTGGTTTTAATATCGGAATTATAATTGAAATTATAATTGCTCTATTTAAACACTTGTTGTAAATTTCGTTTATGAATAGAGGAAACATATTGTGAATTCTTAAAATTATGGCGCTCGTTACGTCGTCTATGCCCGACACTTTCTTTGGATCGATGTTTCTTAAAATAGTCGCTATTTCTTCTTGTTTAAAGTTTTCATCATTTTCGGTTACAATGGGTTCTTTTATTCGATTCCTGGTGCTCTTGTGATGTTCGTTGTCTTGATCTGGATTGTCTTCGATTACAAATTTCTCCACCATATACTCTAGACCTAGAGTTTCTTTAGTGTCTATTGTGTATTGTCCGTTTTCTTTCTTAATTATTGAAAGAACAAATTTGTTTTTCCTTTTACCGGCTGCCATCTTATATACTACACCCCATGGATTCTACCCTTCTGTTATTTCGCAATATTTTTTCTAGGAAGTTTTCTTCTCTGTTTGGATTAATTGGATAATACTGTCTTCTTTCGTTGTAATATTGCAACTTTCTTTCTTCCTTTAATATGGCGTTATTTCGTGTTCTCTGGTAACGTCTTCTAAAAGCGTTTACTCTTTTCCTTTTAACAGTTAGTTCTGCTGTCCACCATTGAACTGATTTTCTATTATTGTTCTTATTTTTAGGTTTAGGCGTGTGAAATGAATAATAACAAGCTTCTTCAATTATTGCCCTATTATACCTAGTAATGAGTTCTTCAAATTGCGTTATCTCTCTTAGCCTCTGTCTTAATCTTTTGTCTATTTCTCTGCAATCCGACTTATTGTCATTCTCGCAGCTACATATTTGGAATTTTTTTTTAGTAATTCCCATTTATTTTCTCTTATTATGAATTTTTTCCTACTGTAATTTGTATTATGTGATTTGGCAGATGGCAATGTCATGCTGTATGTAATTATGTCATACCTATTTTGATAAAGGATCACTCTAAGGAACTATTATTGGAGAGGATAAGAAACCATGAAGCCAGAGGATAACGCAATGGGGCCAACATCGTAAAGTAAATGCAAGAAAAGGGTATGGTATTACCATGTAGAAAGAGCCGAAGATGACGCCCGTAATGGAACCTCTCTAATAGTCGTAGTGTGAAGCACAACAAGATAATTCCTAGGTAAAAGGAAGAAGAAGAAGAAGCTATTAGGCCCTCCAACAGGTATTACCTGTTTTATTTACAGTGTTACTAAAATAATATTTTTTTTATTGACAATCCTATGTTAATAGTGCAGTTTAATAGAAATGGGGTACATTTCGAATTAATCGACGCGTTTATGTGGTTACAAACAAATCAGTTGTGTAAGTTTAAATGCAGTTGACATTAAGGCTCAAAATTTATTCGTACTGTACGTCCAGTAAAAGGTGCATGTATACTTAAATATATTTTTTAATTACTTGATATCGAAATTTGGTAACGTAACATGATCAACTAATTCCCCCGATCCAACGGCTTCTGATACCTCTTTATTGTATAGATTGAAAATAAAGGGGGGTGTTAATAGAAAAAATGGGGATATTTGGAATACAAGGTCTACGAGAGGCGTCCTCAAAAAATACAAAAACTTAAAAGTATAAGTACGAGTGATGCAGAACTTGAGATAAAAATTGCAGTACTGCATCGAGGTTTCAAATGACGTAATCTTTAGGAGCAAAAATTGCATATATAACGTTTGATATTCATTCTTAATTTGTGTCAATCCATCACTTTTTATACTTAGGGCAGTTCTTTGACAATTAATAGGTGATGCCAGTTGCCGGATCCTGTAAATATAATAGGATTATTTGATACAATGGTGTTTTTATTACAAATTACATTGCTGTTTTTTTAGAGAAAAAAAACTATTAAAATGTGACATTTTTTAAATAATCGAATGTTTTGTGCCAAATGGGTATTAGCTTTATGTATTTAATTATTACCACCCTTTAAAAAAAATTAATGTATTTACTTTTCGCTCTCTAAAGTTTGCAAACGTATTTAAAATACACACCAACATTTAATGATTAAATTTAATAAAAGCTAAATACAGTCGCAGTCTGAAAATTCATTATAATTAGAAGCAAATGAAGTGCTGGCATTATGTAAAGAAATGCTGCCTTGAGAAATCTAAGGAATTCAGGAACTTGCGCGAGATTTTCATGGGAAGAAAACACAGTTCAAAGTCAAAATCGCAAAATCAAATATAACATTGTAGATATGACGAGTAAAGAGGACAATTCTATCTTTTTGGATTATCAGCTTTCTTTGGAAGAGGTTGTAATCAATCACCTACGACTGATAAGAAGAAGAAGAAGAAGAAGAAAAAAAGAAAAATTAAATTTAAAGTACGTATACGTTTAGTTGTCTCGATAACAGCTTGCATCCTTTTTCCATATATTAAAATAATATAAATAAGCTATATGGTTTTATTCTTAATTTAATCACAACTTCAGTTAAAGCTTAGAGACATAAATTAAAAACATTCCATTCTTATTTATTTATCGAAAATTTAAATACGAGCCCTATTGCACAACAGTTCGCCCATACAGGGAAATTTTCTTTTTAGTATACATATACCCTATGTATACTTTTATAATAAACGTAAATAGGCAACCCACTATACACTATAAACGTTAAAAAATTAGCATGCTGTGGCAAAAATCATCAAATTAAGTTAATGTCAAAAAATTAGTATTTAACTGTTGCTGTTTTTATTTTCCTTTCTGTTTTGTATTGTTGATATTTTATGTTTTAGAATAATCGTTGAATTAAAATTATGTTGATATTCCACTAATTTTGATTTATTTTTTATTTAGAAACATGAAACATAACCTTTACGCACCACGTGACGTGACGTTTATAGTGTATAGTGGGTTGCCTATTTGCGTTTATTATAAGAGTATACATAGGGGATATGTATACTAAAAAGAAAAATTCCCTGTATATTTTTAGTGTGTTAGCTCCGTCTAAATTAAATGAATGTAAATGTAATGTTTTGTTTAGCAAATGATATTACATTTTAACATATTTAGAGTGAATTTAAGCATAGTTGAACTTATAAACTAATCTAAATAAATGTTAAATAATCCGACGTGGCATAGTATCCACAAGTTCTTTGAAATAGGCTGCAGTAAAGGAGTTCCAAATTAATATAATCCAGTGGCGTAGCTAGTATCTTATGTACAGGCGCTCAAGCGCCTGTAAAACTCTGTTGAGCGCCTGCAAAAATATGTTCTAGGACTACTATTTTTTTAAAATAAATTATTTAGTTTCAGTTATTTGTGCAGAAAATAGTATTGCATGACTTGTACCGAAAAATACCTATACACTAGTTGCCCAAGTTTATAATGAAAATAAGGACATTGCTCGTGCATTCGGCTCAAAAGGCAAAGGACCCAGACAAATGTCACTAGAAAAATATCCTGTGCGAAATTTTGGCAAAAATACTATAAGAAGGCGGTCATTTTATTCCAGCTCAGTGGTTCTTCACCTTTTCGAAGCCACGGAACACTTTTGATTGTAAAAACAATTGCGGAGCACTCGCTTACTAAATCATGAAGGTCATTAAACAAATAAAAAAAATATGAATGAACATGTTTTTTTAAATTTAAAACCACAGATTACTCATTAAATAACAGTCAAATATTAAGGGTGGGTTTTAGTTAAAATATTTTCCGTTTTTAAGTATTTTGGGTTGCCTTACTTAAAAACAGCCAAGAAAGGATTAGATCTTCTAGTATTGCTTGTACCTAACAAAACTTCAAAATTCAGTTTTTGCGAATACCAATTTTTAATCTCTTAATCCTTTTTTTAACATTGAAAGTGATGAACAGAGTCGGTGAATGTTGAGTCATCAGTTTTTAAAAAATTATAAGCAATTTTTTCTAAAGTCAAATAAAGATTAAACTAAAATAAATTATACAAATTTGCAAAAGGGTCGATACATGCATAGGAAGATGATATTGAAACCCACCCGGCAACATGCAAAAACCAATACATTGTTGATGGATATCTTGTGTAACTCCTTTTTTGTAAGTTTTACATAATAGGTCATAATTTAATTACTATATTAAAATTGGCCGTTCTGACCTTGTTGCGTATGAAGGAAAGGTCTAAACATTTTAATTCATTTTGGTCCTTCTTTTCAACTGGCATTATTTAACCGTAGGCGACCGTTATTTAAAAATTATATAATTTTCAGCGCGTAAACATGCTACTAAAATTACCCTTTAACAAAAAAGTATATATTCATAAAAGCCTAATCAATATAATTCGTAAAAAAATAACTTGTAAAAATTTTAAATCAAGTTTAATGTGACACATGAGCTTGTCAGCTTTTGCATGCAGATTTTAGCAATATGGTGCCTAATATGTGATAAAGTTTTACCTTCATTTCTTCATCAGCATTCCCAAGTCTTTCACGTTTTTTAGTTTTTATGTTCGTAAATGTTGAAAAGCCCAGTTCACACAAATATGATGTAGAAAACTGTAGCAAAAATTTCAGTGCTCTTGTAGAAAGAATTGGATACTCAGCTTGCATAAAAATTCAAAATTCCCGAAGAACCAGTTCAGAAAATTTCAATTTTCGAGTAGGTACCATCCGTGGACAAGTTAACCAACCGTTCTTCTTCTTGTAACACGCGGAACACTTGTAACATGTTCGTGGAACACCAGTGTTCCGAGGAACACTGGTTAAGAACCACTAGTAGACTACTAGCTGGTTTACCCGCATTTCCATTAGCATGCTTCAGGGTACAAGAATATATCTTCTACCCTGGCATGCTTTAAGAGTATCTTCATTATTAAGATATTTGTCTAGAGCAGGCATATATCACATATATTTATGTAGGTTATGTCATATGTCTTAGGTTTTGTGGTTAAGAATTTCAGATTTTATTTTATTTTTCACAATATTTTTGTTTATAATCGTTTATATGTTTTTGTTTACGATTTTAGATATACATTTTATAAATAAAGATATATAAATTACTATTATACCAATTTTTTTCTTTCTTGGTTGTTCCAACCTTCTAACGACTTAAAAGGCGAAAAGTACATTGCTAGTGGTTGAACGCTAAAATGCTGAGCGCCTGCAGCTAAAGAATTCTGGCTACGCCACTGATATAATCTCAAAATTAACCTTATTTCTTAGTGTCAGGATCAATATGTTCGAAAACTTACAAATAAATTAATTATCTTGTAAAATTCTGTTTCTTAAAAAGTAAAAACAATAATTTATGGTGTTGCTATTAAAATTAAATGGATATTCACATTGTATTCATTGATAATTATATAAAATTATATATGGGCGAACTGTTGTGCAATAGGGCTCGTAAGTACGCCTAGGCAATCCAATTTAAGTGGATATACAGGGTGTATGATGGGAGAGGCTCAGCATTGGGATGTCGAAAACTACTAGAGATACAGATTCGCTTAAATGGGGAAAGAATTTGCTCCTGACGAGTATAGTTTAATACAGCTTTTGTTTTCAGAATATAACTTATTACCTACTAGATATTGGCTGAAAACTGAAATATGCCAATTTTTAAAAACCCGGATAACGTTTTTATTAGTAAACATACAAAAATAATTCAAGGCAAAATTTATGTAACGTTTTACGTAGAACACGCCTGTGTTACTAAATTTTTCCTTACATTCATTGTTTCCACGGAACAATATCAACTTTCCTTTTTTTAATAGGACGAATAGGTGGCTATGACATTTTCTCTCCCCATTTAAGCGAATCTGTATCTCTACTAGTTTTCGAGATCCCAATGCTGAGACTCTCCCATCATACACCCTGTACAGTAGATTAATGTAGTTTTCGGATTCAAGAATTGATGCATGATGAAATAGTTTTCCACATAAAAAGTGAAAACTTTGTTAATATAATTATTCTTGAAGTACATAGCATGCCCTTTATAGGGCGTTGTCAATCTTCTCTCCATATGTCTGCATCAGTGTGCGTGTCAAGTAACCTTCCGACATAGCTAATAGAATTACGTGCTGTTTTATTAACGAGTCATATACTTAAATACTGGTATTGTATATTCGTTTAAAATCTCTTGTTTGATATTTAACTATATAAATTTTAATTTGAACAAACAACAAGGGTTTACAAGAAACGAAGAACATACGGAGAGTTCTATCTCAACTATCATAATTTTATTTCTGATGTTTTCGTTATACATTTTTCTTTTGTTATTAAAGAAATCTCTCTTATTTACTTTTCCTTTTCGAGGGACTAGCTTTTATACACCAACAAATCTTTCCAAAGCTAAACTACAATTTTTGTCAAATTACATAGAATTTTTTGTAGGTACATATCTTGAAAAGGCAAGGCAGTGCTATTTACACGCCGATTTAACCCACAATATGGTACTCAAGCTGTGTAAAAAGCATGGCACTGTAATGGTAGTGCTTTAGATAAAGCTTTAGCTGGAGTTAATCGTATTGCGGCCACGCCGATCCGTTGTATCCACACTAAAACGACCGCCTCTCGTTAACTTGCGACCATGATACCACGTTAATGGCTCGTTCTTTTTTACGAGATTGATGAGAGAGAGCCTGTTGCTACAAAAAAGTAGTAGTTTTTTATGTAACATCCGAACTGTCAGATATAATCTGTGCGGATAATATATAGGACCCTTGAAAATAAAACCAAGTAAAGTACTGAAAGTTCTTGGGTGCATTTTGGCACGTTAATTTCGTAAATTAATTCTTCTTCTCGGATAAAGCATTAAACTTCGTGAAAAGCCTAAAGCAATGTTGAAAGTATGTAAATTTATTATTTGAGAAATGTATGAATAAAATGTTAAATTTTAAATAACAGAATAAAGTGTATAAGTACCTACTTCTATTTATCGCATATAATCAATTAAATTTTTGTTTATATAAGCAAATTAAAATTCGATCAGCATTTACGAGAATTCCTTAAAAGCTCACTGCCTACAAAATAACGTTTCGATGTTCAAGAAAAAAGCACTTGACCCTTGACCGTTTTATTGTATCAATATTGGCAGAGGAAAGGTAGAATTTCGCTTATGGGTAAGTCGAAAAGCACAGGGTGATTATTTTGATTAAACTTTCTTAGTGCCACACAATAAAGACTTTTAACCTTTTGACCGCTTTCAATTCCTTTTAGCTTAGAAGCACTACCTAAGGTTCTGAAAATACTCCTTCTACCTCAACATTTATTGATTCTTAATATTTCAAAGTATAAAACGAAAGTGAAATCACTGACAAATTTAAGATATGTAACTGATTTGTAAGATTTTGTAAGTAATAATTATTAAATTAATCACCAATGCGCATCATTTTATTGTGAAGAGAAGGATGCAAGACCAAATAAATGATAATATGCTAATAAAATTTGAAACTTCTACATTATTTAATCTATCCAAGTTCCAAATTCTAAATAACTTGCGAATGCTGAATTAAAATAAAATTAATAGTGTCATTTGGTGTGCTTTCTTTTTAAACATTTCTGCCATTTACAAACGCTTTTCGGTATTGTTGTTTGTCTTAGGTGGCGTGTGGGTTGCCTATGCATCATCATTAAATTCAAATTCAAATAAAATATTTTTGTAAGTGAATTGATCTTCCCAACTATATTTACCCGATAAATGTTTTTTTTAACTCAGAATTTGGCGAGAATGACGCACAGCGCCTAATGGGTACCGGTTTGGTTTCACCCTATATAAAGAGTTATTAACGTTATTAATATTTATGTTTAGTTTATTAGGTACATATTTATATAACATTATTATGTTTTGGCGTCAAATTTTAAAATTACATATTACTTGAATGTTGATTCAACGCTTCATCAATTCTGACTGTAATTTTAAATAAATCCTGAAAATGGGCTTTTATCATTTTAATAATAGCAGTAGGTAATCCTTCAAACAAATGCACTTTAGTTCAATGAAACTTTCATACTTTGCACAATTACGACCTGCTTTTACAGGAGTTACCATTGTTAGTCGTTATGCACTTTCGAGTCGATTCATTTCTCAATTTCAATTAAGTTAAAAGGTCACACTTAATTCAGCATTTTTATAAGAAATTAGCTGCTTCCGGCGAATAATTTTGTTACGGTTTGAACCATGAAAGATTTTGCTTAAACTTAAGGCTAACTAAATGTATAATAATTATTATTTTGAAATATTAACATTACTTTAAATTGATATTACAGGTATAAGACTGAGCACTTGGTGAATAAATAATTAAACTAATCAGATAAACAGCTGAAGTTTACTTCACAGTTTTTCAAAATAATCCGAAAATTAGTTTTAAATTTTTCCAATAAGGCAATATAGTTAGGTGTTTACTTTTAAGGCGGCTATTTAATCTACAATAATTCAATATTAGATATAAAAAAAATCAGTTAACAGAATACATTTAATTTGTTATTTAATTAATTACGTCATATACCATTAAATCTTTACAGGCTACTTACAATTCGAAATTACACGAATTTAATTAACCTGCTCAAAGATGAATGAATCAGCATAAAGTTTATAACTCAATAACTCAAGCAAATCCATTTGGTTGAATGAAAAGATCGCCGAACCACAGTAACAAATTACCTTGCAACCATCGCTTTATCTTTTTCATCTTAGAAATCTACTTAATTCTAAAACGTGCGGCATTTGTACACGACCACGGAATAAATTAGTTTTGTGCTGTAAATGACAAGCACCTCGAGTTCTTTCAGTGTTAAGCGAATTATAACTAATTTATTGTTTAGAATGTAAGTAATTAGAATCTGTTGTAACAGAAAATACTTTTTGACATTTGCCCTTATGAAAAATTGACATCTCTTACTTAACAGAAGTCTAATTTTATAACAACTAACAATGTTGTCTTAAATGAAAGTATGTATTTATTATCTATAACCTGACGGCATTGAGGCTGATACGTTATTAACACAATCAAATCTACTGTAACTGGATGTGATGATATTAATTTTATTATTATACAATTTAGAGTCATCCTCAGTGACTCATGGAATTAAAGGTCATGTCTGAACTAACAGCAAGTATTAAAAATTAAGACATCTAGATTTTTGCCATATTAGTTTGTATTTTGTCAACATTTCCTGAATCAAGCTAAAATATGACTTTTTTGGGTCGTTGAAGATGAGTTTAAAGTAGATCACTTGATGGTAGTATACTATAAAATTCATTTTTGAATCATATCTTTTAAGGTAGGCTTTGATTTGAAATTAATTTAAAACCGTAGTGGCAATTATCCTCACTAAATTTTAAATCTGTCGTATTTGAAATTGTAATAAAGGTAATAACTGGAACAAATAACAAACATATGGCCTGTAATGATAATGGACGGAGATTAATAGAATTCGCAGTGGAACATAACATGAAGATTATGAACACCTTTATCCAGCTTGAAGCAACATGGGTTTCACCAGATGGCCAAACGGTTAATAAAGTAGATCTTGTGTTAGTAGAGGGTAAATATGTGAAGAACTTTAAAGGAAGTTATAGGGTAGCAAATGCTAATCCTGACCATTTCTTTATGAGAGTAGGGTTAGAACAAGAAATAGCAGAGAAGATGAAACTGAAAGGAAATGAAGTTAGGCGATATAACATAATCGATGTACAAAATGAGGAAACTAGAAATGTTTTTAGAAGAGTAATGGAAGATAGATAAACAAGATGTGGAAGGAACATGGTGCTAATTGAAGGAAACGTTGCAGAAAGTTTGGGGTGAAATATTGTCAAAAATGAAAAGGCCATGTACAGAAAAGAAAAGGCTATGTCTGGAGCAAAAATTAAGAAAATTGGACCATTAGTATGTTACCAAGGAAAGTACTTTCATAAGAATGAATCAACAACATATTATAAGGATAAAGATGGAAAGTTCGTGGGAGGTATAGTTGAGAAGTGGAAATTATGGAAGAGACATTTTGAGAAAGTACTTAATTCGGTCGAACTGGATTAGGACATACCATAGCCACAACGTGTACCATAAGAGGAGGTCAAGCTGTAGAAAAAAAATACCTAGCAAAACTCAGATCGTCTTAATAGACAAACTAGAAAACACTACATCGCCTGGTGAGAGCGGTAGCGGAGTTCCCACAAATTGGTGAAGAATTGTTACAAGGAGAAACAATCAAGTTAATACAGAGTATATGGAAGGGAGAGCAAATATCGAAGCAGTTATTATTCTATATTCTAGAAACTCCTATCTGGAGCATAGGGCCTCCACAAATCTTCGCCATCGTACTTGATTTCGCGCCAAGGCTTTAACTTCGCTCCAAGTCTTCTCGTTGCCTTTTGGCTTCTGACTGAAATCTGCCTGGTTTTTGTTTCCCTTGGGGGCAGGGTGCGAATCACCGCCGGGGATGCCAGGGATTTCCCTGGCTGTGCTTATATTTTCCCCCCCTGTAAAATAAAAATCGTATCCCTGCCAGGGATGAATATTTCCCCGTCTGTGTAAATGCACAACATTAAAATATGTATAAAAAATTGCAAGACTTCTATTTTCCATAATAAGTTGCTGCTACCGTTACAACATCGCATCGTGGCTTCCACATGGACTAAATCTCTAATACGCAGGTCGATCTTTAGAGCTTCAGCGAGATAACTTTTCCACTCTTAAAATCCGTATGCCCAAACGCAAAGTGCTAAATTTTCTCGGAAATGCATGCTGATAAACCTGTATCCAATTTCAATTTCACTACTAACTATTCCATTCTGTTAGTTTTTACGTTTTGTGCGTACAGTTATCGAGTTGTCTAACCCTAACGGCTTATACAAATGCATCAAAGGTTTTTTTGTACATGTGGTTTATATCCCCCCCCCCTGTTGAATAAAAATCGAACCCCTGCCGGGGATGAATATTTCCCCGTCTGTGTAAATGTATAACATTAAAATATGTATAAAAAATTTGTAGAATAGTATCCCCCCCTGTAAAAGTTGTATGATTCGCACCCTGCTTGGGGGTATCAGTCTAGTACCATCCTGTTGATTTCCGTTTCTTGTTTCCTTAGGGAGTGGTCAATCCAGCTTCATTTTCGTTTTATGATTGCCCTTGCTACTTCTGCTTGATTAGTAATCCGGCATAGTTCCTCATTGGAGATAGTGTCTGGCCAGTATATGTGACATACTCTGGGAAGACACCTGTTTATAAAGACCTGAAGTTTGTTCGTAATTGTTGAATATACGTAACTTGGTCTTTCTAGAGATGTGAGTTGAGAACCAAGTTTTGTGGAGCATCCCAAAAGCACATCTTGCTTTTCGAATTCGGTTTTGAACATCTTCCTCAGTCCCCCCTTTTGTAGTTATAATGGTGCCAAAATAACAGAAACTTCCTCTAGTTCTTGGCCATCTAGTGAGGTTGCCAGTTTCAATTTAATTTTGGAGACATTAACTGTAAGTCCTACCAAGGCTGCTTGTGTGGTTAGTGGTTGTAATTTAGTTTCCATATCTGCATGTTTAAGGGAAAGTAGACAGATATCGTTAGCATAGTCCAAGTCCTACAATCGGCACTGGAAATTCCATGATATACCCCTTTAATAGATGTTGACCATTTTCATAATCCATTCCAGAGTCTGGTTAAATAGAAGTGGGGACAAGGACAGCCTCGCCTGATCCCCATTTTAATCTTGTTGCTAACTTTACTTTTGTGCGGTATTTTACATTAATCGTTTGCGTAGAGCTCTTTTATAATACATATTTACTATTTTCTGCGGGATATCTATGTAAGTCAGTGTATTCCAGATATCTGAATGGACTATCCTGCCGAAAATTGTTTTGAAATCAATGAACACTAGGAAACGTGGCGACTTCCATTCTCGGAATTGTGTTCGATTATTATTCGAGGAGTTTTCACATCGTCTATGCAGGATCTCTCTGGTCTGAAACCTGCTTGCCTCTTCCTAATATTGAGTAGGACCACTGTCAGTATTTTGTTGTTGGTATTCAATTTTTCAAGGGAATTCGAAATTTGACTGAAAATTATGAAAAGGAGTCTGTTATCGAGAAGTTATTAAACACATCATGGGCACGATGTTCTTACACAACCCCCATACCATTATCGATGTAACCTTTGCCAAATGGTGTAGGATTTTTGTAATACATGTTATAAGGTTGCATTAAAAGTTTCCGCCATTTTTGAACGTGTATTATTTATTACAGAAAACCAAATAAATTACTCCTACAAAATAAAGAAAAAATGTATTCTTCAAAATAAGTGCCACCACCTTCGATAACCATACACCATCTTTCAGTGAGTTTTCGCATTTGGTCACGATACAATTCTTTTGGCTTGGACGCAAAGAATGCTCGGCATGTCTCTTCGACCGCTTCAACACTATAAAATTGCTGTCCACGCAAATAATGTTTTATTGAACGGAATAAACCATAATCGGATGGAACACACAAATAGGTTCGCATCCTCTATCTAAAGACACAGTCACGAACTAATGGTAAGATGTCCTTTCACAATTTGCTTGAGAGATGTGGAAAAACAGTATAAAAGATACTGCTAGGAGCGGATTCAAATACACAGAAAATTTTGACGTGAAACAGATTCCTACTGTTGTGATTTCTTTGGGGGAATATGATTCTGAATCACATATTGACTTCAAATTAAGGAAAAAAATACAGAATTATGAAAATGAGTGCTGTTAATAGAATTTCGCGTAGATGAAAAACTGCTCTAAAACATGTAATTTGTAAAACGTAAATTAATTGGTACTTTAAATAAAGTGTAACGTTCTTTTATTTGATAATAATTGTTAAATGTAAAACTAGAAAAACTATTTTGATAAACTCTCTATAATCATAATCAATAACATTTCATAAATATGTTTGAAGATGCTACCTACTAGCAAACAGCATAAAATAATTATTAGGTATTCTTTATAATCTGTATTGAATTTTATAAGAATGCAACACCTCATAATATTTGTTATGTAATATAATAAATTATAAATAATAGATATTTAAATTAAGCATTCAGGGTACTTTGTAACCAATTAATTTAACTATGTCGTATTACTACAAACAAATATTATTAATTTAAGTCCAATAATATAATGCAGTCAACTATTCATAAGGATTTAGTCAAGTTTTGATTCAATACTGCATTGTTTGAATTTACTATACACCGTTAAATTAATTTCAAATCAAAATCTGCCCTAAAAGATAAAAATAAACTTTATGTCCCACCTATATCACATTAAATTACTTATCTCAATTTAACAACTCCATTTTTTCTACAGAATGGGAGAAACTCATGTTATTCCTTATTCAAACCAACTTGAAAACTAATCAGAAAAGTCTTTGCTCGGTATATTGCCTACTTTTTGCAAAATTTAAAAGTTTAACGACAAACATCTGCCTGTGTATAGCTCAAAATAACGAAGTTTTTGTTGGAGTTAATTTGATTTCAAACCAATCCAGTATAATGTTTTTTTAATAAGGCATCCGTTATTTGTGGTACCTACTAAATTGTGGTTAGGTTACTGTTCTAATTCCATTAAACTTCTCTAAAGCCTACGATTTCATGAACCACAAAAGCTGTATTGTACACGTACTTCTACTTTGTTGAACTTCTAATACGTCACGTTTGTTTTCTATTACGTTTTAACCGAAAACGGACTGTTATTTATAGCAATCAGATATAAAAATTTATTGACATTAAAATTGGTATTTCCCAAAGATCTACACTGGGACTACTTCTCTTTATTATGTGTACTCTATATCGACAGATATTACAAAAACCCTTTGCTAAAATACAAATAAAGTGTTAAAGTACACTCTCTGTCTCTATTCTTAAATCCATATGAATTAAAAACTTCAATAATTTGTAATAGAACATATTTAAAGCCTCAACTCAATATTACTTTAGATAATTAACAATTATTGCAATCTGCAAAAACGGTTAAAAATGTGGAATTAATTATTAATAAGTACAAGGTTTTCTTTTGTGTTCCATGTTAGAGTGTTTCTTGCTGCAACTTTTTAAAAAACCCCAGCAAGCTTGTTTATTTTTAAATATTAATATCAAGAAGATGGCGACTGGAACTTTGGAGAAACGCCTGCTCATGACTCGAGTGAGAAGCAACTAAAACCTTTGCAATGCTGGTGGATATTTCTAGAAAAAGGGTTAACCTCGCAATACTTTTAACGGGTAAGGTTAGCTTCCTACCGGACATATGTATGTGCAAAGAGTGTCACGTGGTTTGGTAATTCTGTGCTATTTTGGGAAGTTTGAGACATTTTGAATTTTTGGTAAAATTCTTTAGTACGGTCCTGTTTTATTTTTTAGTCTGAGCCAGTCCTGAAGCTTGCAGAACCTGCGAGAGTAATGCCATTTCAGCACATTCCTTTTCGATTGCAAAATAATTCTTAAATATGGGGATGTAATGTTTTGTTCAGTATATTCTTTGTTAACAAATTCAGAGAAATTCCTAAATACATGACCAAATATGGTAATGTAATTTGTTTCGCTTGATTTCGTGATCGTTAATTCGGGGAAGCCCCGACTGATTATGAGGTACGCTAATATTAGGGGCGGACTGGCCATGTGGAGGATGCGGAAATTTCCGCACGGGCCGGTCCGATTATGGGCCGGTTTGACAAAAAATCTAAATTATTAAAATTATTTTATAGCGCGATTCACACCAGCTTCACACATTACAAATTCAAAAACGCGAAAAACCGTCGTTACCGATCTCAGTAGTCGAGATAACAATACTCTATACTGGGTGTCAACGAAACCTGGGGTACCCGCATAAATTTCTTATTTTTTAAGATATCAAAATGAAATCTGGTATATGTATATATGTATATACTCTTTAAATGGCATTTACTGACATAGGAAACAAGTTTCTGTCAATTCCGGCGAAACCGGAAGTGACAGAAACTAAATCAACTTTGTTATTTTAAATGGAACACCCTGTATATTTATACATTTTTGGAATCTCCATTCAATTTTACGTATGATAGTATCAAGTTCGAAATATTTTGATGACCTGCGCCAAATGAAAGTCAAGGTGCCCCAACACTCGAGACAAATTGTTTTAGAACTTTAACTATTTTAGTTGCTGTATTAGAATAACCTTGGCAAAAATGCTTTTTCGAGAATAACTCTATTTTTTCAAATGGCACTAGGGTGAGACACTAGGATATTAAAAACGAACGTTTTTCAAGGATTTTATTGATACCAATAACGCGAGATTAATATGAAAATTTCATTCGGAATAACACTCTCCGTTAAAAAAAAACGTATTTTGGACATTGAAATCTAGACACTGGGTTTCAAAACAAGTGAAACAAATGAAATGCACAAAAAAGTGACAGACTTGCTATAGTTGAAGTACTAAAATAATTTGTTTTGGGTGTCGTAGCACCACGACTGCGCAGGTTATGGCATCCACTTTGTCATCAAAATGTTTCAAACTTGATATACCATACGTAGAATGAAATGGAAATTCCAAAAATGTATAAATATACAGGTTGTTCATTTAAAATAACAAAATTGAGGGTAATTCCGGCGAAATCGGAAGTGACAGAAACGTGTGTACTATGTCAAAAAATACTATTTAAAGAGTATATTGCATATACCAAATTTCATTTTGATATCTTAAAATATAATTTACAAAATAGGGGTGCCCCAGGTTTCATTAACACCCGGTATACTTAGTTGCTCAAAAAAGCAATCTTTTAAATGAAAATCTTCCTTTATAAAAATATTTTTATTTAGGTACTAATGTATTAATTTATTGCAATATTATTTATTTACTTTTTTTGCAAAGAAATGTCTGTTTTTGTTAATTTTTGAGTAACCTTTTTTTTGTTAAAAAAAAGTTTCAATGCTTCTTATTTATGTTTGTATGTATTAAATGTAAAATAAAATGATTTTAATTTTCTATTATCCCAAGAGTAATTTATTTTTTATTTATTGACATTTTCATAAAAAAAGGATGGCCGGTTGAAAAATTTTCCGCATATAAAATTCCGACCCAGTCCGCCCCTGGCGTCTTGTAATGTTCTACCCCCCTCGTTAATACGTGACAGCTTTTCGACCATATCGGACGTCTTCATAGTAAGCTCCGGATTAAGACGGACGTGCAAATTTTATCGTTCCCAGCTTGAGTATTTAAATCACCGGAAAGGCCTCAAATCTCTCGTTAGTTTTTCGTGGAAAAACTAAATTACGACTTGGTCGGATATATTAAAGAGTGCCATATAGTTCCGGAAGGTTTTGTGTGAAAAGTTTAGTGAAAGTCGAAGTACCGTCTCACACATTTTCCTTAATTGGGATTAAGAAAACCCACAGCATTAGAATTATTCTTAGTTGTTTTGCACCCGTTTCCGGGAAAAAGGACATCGCTTCCATTTGGGGCTACCGCCAACAAGCCCTCCCCAGTCATTACATCCGACACGTACTCCCTGGCCTTTCGATTAAGTACGAACATCTCGCCAGGTAATTTACTCTTCCTTTACGCTGCACCTGCTTTTGCCGTTTGTGTTACAACAGTAGTTTCAAGCCATAATTTGGTAGCCGATTTCTGGTCGATGTGTTTGTCCAGTGGTAATGTTGAAGGTTTTGTGTATCGCCTTTAGACGGATTTGTATATTCACATTGTAAAGGTTGAGGACCGCTGACAAACCAGTTGGCCAGGTTGGTTTATTAATTTTGTGTTTATTCGTGGATAAAGGCATCAGTTAAATTTTATTGTCAATAATTTAAGTACTTCAAGCATCCTTCCTTTCATTTATTTCGTTCAACAAGTGTTACGTCTTCAACTCGTGTGTTACCGTTTCGTTTTAGTGTTAATAATTTAGAAACATTGCGAATTGCCGTGGCATTTTTACGTATTTCATGTCGCATGTGTATAATTATTTGAAATTGAATTTTTAGTTTAAGTTTTGTTATCAGCATTCTTTAACTGTGGTTAAGGGAGTCTAGCTATTAATTATTTTTCTTTGTTTTAACTCAAGTAAATGTGGCATCCCTTAATCCCCCTTTTCGCGTAATTTAAAATTAAATTTATAAACCCCCTTTTGTGTCATATTTTGAGTATTACTTGCATTCATTAAATTTCATTGATACTTCATTACTGTCTTTTATTTGGGTTTATTGTGTTCACTTTGGAATAATTGTGTATAGCTTTGTGAGCCTATCTACAAGTGGCGGTTTGTATGTCATTAAGCAAGGTAGGTCACATCTTGCAGCAGTGTGCAGCCAACCCCAACCCCTTCGAGACCTAGAGGAACTATCTGCGGTACGTTCTTTGGGTGATTATTTCCGTAGTGGCGCCCAACTATCATCCCGATTATGACCACCCCTTATTGAAGGGTGTTAGCGTTGCGAACCCCCCTTCTCCACTGTTTTGCTAGCCATAGGACTTCCAACGTCCCCTATAAATGTCGTAGTGCAGAATAAGCACGTGACAAGAGGACCCACAGAACTCATACCTTAATAACAGGCTGTTGGCCTAGGCTTCGGCCATAAGAGGAGGAAGAAGAAGAATAACAAGGAGATACTTGTAATCAGGTCATTATTTATCCAACGGCGAAACATTACATTATTTTGAGAGTCATTAGTTCTATCAAAATTTAATTTTTGTGATATTGAGTAAATAACCAAGATTATATTAAAGAGATTATAAAATTCTTGTTTAGTGTCAATCACCTTAGTATGTGAAATTGTAGATTATTTATACAGGGTGTCTGATTTTTCATTGACCAGCTTATATCTCGTTTATTATTAGAAATACAAGTCTGAGGAAATAGTTTTTTAGTAGTGATTCTTCTATAAAATGGCATAACCAATTATTTTTCATGGCTTGCTGTTTTTCAGGAAAAATGTATAACTTTGGTTTTTTAAATGGAACACCCTATATATTTATTCGCGAATGGATCGAGGGTTAAATTCTATTTTCAAAAATGTATCACATGTGATATTGTAAGTGTCAATTAAAAAAAAAACACATAATAAAATCATTCTAGTTACCTATGCGCGGTTTTTGTTTTTAGCAGTCTTTTGTACTTTATTAAAATAAGTAATTATTTGTTTTATTTTGTTGCTTATTAATTTTTTACAGCATTGTTACTTGGTACTATCAATTGTATGTAAAATAAACAGCAGGCATAGCCAACTACTACGATTATATTATTTGAGTTTCTCCTCCAAATGAAACCTAAAGTACCACATGTGATACATTTTTGAAAAGAGAATTTAACCCTCGATCCATTAGCGAATAAATATATAGGGTGTTCCATTTAAAAAAACAAAGTTATACATTTTTCCTGAAAAACAGTAGGCCATGAAAAATAATTGATTATGCCATTTTATAGAAGAATTACTACTAAAAAACTATTTCCTCTGACTTTTTCTTGAATTTCTAATAATAAACGAGATATAAGCTGGTCAATGAAAAATCAGACACCCTGTATATAGATATTACCGTAGATTTTTGCCTATTTGATAAAATAATTTTCTGTAATAGGTATACACTTAACTTAAAAAAAATATTGTTTAATCGTTAAATTATGATCATTACAATTTGTTATGAAACAAATACAAAAATATTTAAAAAAATACAAATATTTTGCTTAAATAACTATAAGCAAATTTCATCAAAAGTCAAAGTCTGAAGATCAAACAGCTTATTTTAATCTTTCGAAATTATATTAGTTTCTTGTTTATTCTGTTCTTGCTTTTTCTTTATTTTCCTTAAGTACCTTCTTTTCCTTACTTTCTTTTTCTTTTAGAATGTTGGAGCCAAAGTTAAACTGTTATTTTTAATTGCATTTTAATTGTTTTTGCATTTATAATTATTATTATTATAAAATATACTTATTTAACATTCTAATAATTTAATTTTGAGCCAAACACTTTTCAACGATTCATTTTAGAATTTTTTAAATGAAGTGGTTTTAGGAAAGAAAAATTCAAACGTAAATAAAATAAAATTTTAATCTAAACTTTAGATTAATACATGTTTAAATAAGTATGTGCCTAGCATTAAATAATTACGGTCTAGGACGTTTAGGCGCGCATCTTTAGGCGCGCACCATACGGCGCGAGCTATTAACCGCCGGCATTTTAGGCGCAGGAACCTTTAGGCGCGGGGACGTTTAGACGCCGGCGTTTTTTGGCGCGGGGACGGTTAGACGCCAGTCAACGATCTGTTTTAAATTGTACCTTCTGAACGTTGGAAGCGTATTTGAAACTAAATTGCTTTATAATAAGAGATTCTCTTCTTAATTATAAAGGTATAAAAACTGATTTAAATTTAACTAGTTACAAATATGTTCCATAGAACCAAACATGTCACATCGGGCAAAAAAATTAAGTATAAAAAAATTAAGTAAATTATTATTCGAATTACGATATTTATTATTAAAATTAAAAATTAATATAACCTGATTTTAGAGTCTATATTCTAAATAGATTAAACCAGTACTAGAATATTTTTCAGTTTTGAAAGATAAAGATAGTTTACTCTTATTAATTTAAATTTTACGAATTTTTTAAATTTCAAAGGATACACAATCTTCTTATCAATCAAGCTGCTTGAAAATTAAATAAAAAATATATACATAGAAGTTACAGGTAAAGATGGTTTTAAGTATGATTTAATTATGCTTCTTGATGCAAGGTAACTATCCCTGATTACTATTTTTTTTTAAACCAAATGGTAAATATCAGTATAAAAGTTTCCAGCGCCTAAAGGTTCGGCGTCTAAAGTGTTCGCGTCTAAACGTCCCTGCGGCCAATGACGTCCGCGCCTAATGGTGCAGCGCCTAAAAACTCGCGTCTAAAAATGCGCGCCTAAAGGTACGCGCCTAACTGTCCCTTTCCGAATAATTAAGTACAAAATAAATCATTGCTAGATCTTCTGTTATATCCAGAATCACCGTCCTCATATTAGAATTCCTCAAAATTACTTCTCAGTTAACAAAAAGTAAACAGGTTTCATTGGTTAAGTTTTCAAATTAATTTCAAAGCTGGAATATTTAGAAGAAAATACCACAGATATTTTCTAAACTATTGTTAATAGATGAACGTAGTAAACATTATGGAATGTGGAAACTGTTTTCTACGAAGTTTGTGGTTTATAAAATATAACAAATTTATTGTTGGAGTATTACTATGAAATGTAGGTATTTAAAATGTGCTTTACAGATCATAATTAATTGAATTGATGTGAAAGAAGTTGGTAGATAATTAATAATAACTTAAAACAGTTTTTGTTTCAGATATATAGCAAGAAATCAATAAATTCAAACTTTTCTAAACATTTAGAATTTTTAGAATAATTTAAAAAGTCAAGTTTAATCAAGTGACTTTTTCAAATACTTGAATAGTAATATTGAAATAAAATCTCAACCTTTGTGAACTGAAGAAAAAACTTTTTCTTAGTATCCCAGTCCATATAATTTACTTTTAAAAATCATCCAACAATTTTTCGTCATCGTGTAAGATAATTTCATTTAAAACTGCTTTTGGGATGGTGCTTGATTAAAGGCTCTGCAAATGGGGATCATATATTTTTTCGTCCCAGGTGCAATTTAAGCCGTAAAAAAGTTCGTGCCGCTTGAAGGTTTTTACATTTAAACGTGCCTTGTCAGCTTTTAGTAAATTTGAAGGTGGAGATTAAAACCGGGCCATGTTTACACTACCTTATTGGTTCGTTTAACATTGCTCAGAACAGAAGCGGTGCTTCTTGGGCGATATAAATCATAGTTTGCGGGAAGCTTGAAAATAATTACTCCCCTGGGTTCTATTGCGAGTCCAGGGTAAACGCCGGTCAGGGTGCAAAACTAATAAAGACTTGAAACAACTTTCTAAGAAAGTATCTTTAGGTATTTAAGTTTAATTAAAAATGATTTTAAGAACGACGTGTCATTTTTTTAATTAATTATATTTTATGTTTTAAAAAGACGTTAGCAGCCTTAATGAAAATACTTGCGAAATTGAAATTCCTTTATATAAAATTTAATACTGCGACAGGAGCGGGATTCAAATGTCTGCTATTTGAATGTCTCGACTGAGAATTACCTCAAAATTTTACAACCGTAACTCCAAACCAGATAATCAAAATGTTTGGATTTTATATCTACCCATAAAGATGACTCAAGGTTGTTATGATTTATATTAACTTTTATTCGAGATGTTCCCAAATACGATCGATAATCTATTATGAAAAATTGTTTTTCTAACTTGGCACTAATGAATTACCACTTTAAAGTTTCTTACAATTTCTAACCAATTTAAAATGCATCGACATATTAAAACATTTAGCGCTACTGTTACTAATTTTTAAATAAAAGAATGTACAAACCCTGACACCAAATGAATAAAGTAATTAATTAAATTAAAGTAACGAAGTTCTTCCTTCAGCAAGATCGGCGAAAAACAGGAAGAAGAATTAACAGTAGTCAGTGGATGTCTGTTCTTTTATATTATTCAGTTCTATAACATTAAAGTGAAGTATTACACATAAAACTGCAAAAATACCATTTTGTACCATTCGTCGTAAACTTCTCTAATATAAAGGTAACGTTTGTCTAAAACATTTGTAAGATATAGAGCTAGATAAACGTTCGTCACGAAGTTCATAACTATGACCCTGAAATTTAAATTTTTGACTCAAGTGTAAGTTTTCCTTCGGGGTTTATTTTCAAGAAAACTCACGCAAAGTTTTCTAACTGAACATTATGGCATATTTACGAGCAGTTAACCTTAAATGCTGGTTGCAGTTCGCCTGTATAATGGCTGTAGTAAATGTTACGAGTGCCTATAACCGAGTTTTAAAGGTGCAACGTTATTTGTTCATTAACAGCTATGAAGTTAATGTGTGCTTTTAATCTTACACATGAAAAATGTATTATCAGATTTGAAAGAAAAAACAGTTTTAACCTTGGGGTTGGGAAGACTTAAAATATGAAATAAAATAAAGGTTCTGAAATTAAATTATTGAAAAAGCAGTTACTTAAACTTTTCAACTTCCTAAACCAACGTAAGTTTAACTACCTACAAAGTGAATTTGAATGCATCACAAATCATTTAGCTCGATTTTATCATGTGCTTTATCATGGCATATCCAACTGTAATTGTAATTTATTTATTTACATACACTATCTGCTAAAGGCCCCAAATAACACATCAAGCAATGTACTTGCCTTTTTTGTAATTTTATTAAAAATCGTGTTAAAACTGGGTTAACATTCTCAAATTAACCCAAGCCAATTTCATAAACTGTATACAATTTATATAACAGTTAATCAAAGGTTATAAAGTTAAAAAAATTGAAAATCTTCACTTAACAGTTATGTAAAGTAGTTCAGATTGTAAACACAAAAAATGAAAATTAAAATGAGTAAAGCTCTTATCGATTCATATTCAATGGGGTATACTTGAAATTGCCCACAAGCATGCTCCAAATACGATATAGGTAAAGCGTTTATGTCGTAACTTGAAACCCCTGTTTTCGATAACGCACGTTTTCAAAGTTCTATTATATTATCTCTTTTGCATGCGATCTCCTTTTATTAACATATGTTCTATGCTGTACAGAATTTTTACTTTGCATAGAACATAAAATTCCATTTTTATAGAGTGCTGTTAACGGAAATAGCTTACGTGTCAGTTTCATTAAAGGTAATTTTCGATAATATCAGGTAAATTTTATAACTGTATGTTAGAATAATTTATGACATTGTAATTATATGTAGCAACATGTACTTTTCATATTATATCATATATTCTATTGCTTAAGAGAAATTCGCAAGGACTTAAACCCTGGTTTAAGTCAACGTAAACTAAATATTTACCAGCCCTTAAATGACTGCGATATATTACCAAAAAATAATTCAACTCGAACACAAAAAATAAACTGATAAATTATGATGAACTTGATTCATACATTACTGAAAAGCAAAAGAAAGGTATAGGCAAAAATGGCAGGTGCTAAATTTGTGGCACATTGTATCGACAGTCAAGTGCAACGTACGAATGTGAAGGTTTAAGTGAGTTTACGTTTGAGAAGAACTGAGAAAAGTACGGGAAAAATGACATCGTTATTTCCCAAATCATGAGAAATAACAAAGGACATAAAAGAGCAGACTGGTTTAATCAATGATAGACAAACTGTTACCATAAGGAATTATGTACATCGAAAGAATATTGTAAAACAGAACAACCTTTAATGAGGTACCTACACCAAAAAAGCAGATAAAAATTAACAGAAAAAAGCCTATAAATATACCCGAAACAACTTGGACAAAATTATAAGCCCTTAAAATATATTCAGGGTTTGTCACTGCGACCGTCGATTAGACGTTTCTTGAGAAAAACTTATAGTAAATAAATGAAAATTAACAAAGTAAATAGTTGGAATATTATAAATCAATTTAAAATGTTTCTAAATTCCGGTGATACCGAAAGTAGACGCTACCTTCGTTAGTTTAAATAGAACACCCTGTATATTTTTAGATATTCAGAATTGTCTTTCAACGACGGTTCAATGATCTGGCACTTATAGGGGTCTCTCGCTAATAACTCAATAGTTAATCAAGTGTTTTTCAAAAATTTAACCTCACTTTGGGCGAACACCACTGCGAAATTTGTTTGAAGTAAGCGTTCTTTTAAGAATTTCAATGTTAGTGGTGGATGTGGTGTCCCACAATTGTATACCATATAACTACGCTGGCTTTAGCACTGCTTTATACATATTGTAGTGTAATCTTAATGAAATAATTACAAAACAATATTTATTAAATTTATTAAGAAAAATAAATGTTCTGTAAATTGAATGTATGATGTATGTGTGTATTTGAAATATGTGTGTGTGTGTGTGTGTTTACATAAAATTAAATATCAAGACAACTCAATATCCAAAATTATTCCTGAAAAATAAATATAAACACAACAAACAAATATAATCAAAATACTTGAACATTAATTCCAAAATCAAAATAAATTTAATGGTTATGTACGTGAGTTTTGGCTGTAAGAATTGTTTTGAAAAATTGCATTATCTTAAAAATTGATATCTATTAATTTAAAAAAAAAATAAAATAACAAATAACTTTAAATTTAAAACTTTTACAAAAATACACATTTACTTTACTTTAAATTTCCATTGAAATCTATTCACCAGTACTCAACTGTCAATTTTTTATATCAAGCATGCCATGACTTTCATGGTAAATTAAATTTGTGAGCTGACAAAACAACGTGCTTTCGCTTTGAAAGTTTTGGAGCAACTAAAACAATCCTCTTTAATGTGAACCAATGAGATTCAAGTATTATTTCTACTAATAAGTCAAAATAGTTATTAACTGAATTATTTAAATTTTATAACTGAATTAAACCTAATCTTAAACAAATAACTAATAACTAAATTACATTACATTAATTTTATATACAATATTTCATAAATTAAACAACTTAAATTTTTCATTTATGTAACTAACAGTTCTTAAATATTTCTGATGCAACCTTGACATTTAAGGATTTTAAAAATTATTTCTAATTTAAATAAAAATTATGCTAAAATACTGTTTACAACATTTACAAAATAATTTTACTCTTGCTAAATTTCACAAATTATCCTCATTTTGCTTATTTTCATATCAGAAATTCTTTCTAACATTTTGTCAAAATTTACAAACGTGATTACTTTCTGATCTTAAAATATCATTATTCCTATACTTTACATAATTCTACATCTTTCTGTCATAGTTTTTTATCCGTCTGAATTTTTCTGAATAGTTAAAATCAATATTTAAAATATCTTAGTGCATCTGCACTTGTCAAAAACTTATTTTGTCAATTTTTAAGCAATAATTTAATTTTATTTGTTATTTTCAGTATGGTAAATGAAGTGCTATGTTACCAAGAATCAATACATCCTGGAACATCTATATCGTAACATGAAATGAAGGAAATCTTGGATATCGGAAATTATATCCTTTAACTGTCAATCTTTAACATAATTTTAAGACATATTCATTGTGTATATTTACTTTACAGTACTTTTATATAAATTTACTACTTATAACAAAATTCTTTAATGACCTTACATACCATTTATCTTAATATTTAATTTTATGTAATTTGTAAGTGCAAAATTTTCATATCGGAAATGTCAAATTCAGTGTAAATTGTATTTGTGTTAATTATGTAAATAAATTGATATTGTTTATAATGTTCGGTGTCTAAAATACACAACAATATATTAACACTTTGTTTCTTAGGGTGAGTTGTGATGTTCTTCCTAGTAACCAGTACAGTTTACTGAGTTTATACCCAAGTTGTTTCCTCTCGCTCTCGCTGCAGACATGCGTTTCCCAAGTTAACCTGTGATCAAGATGCATACCGAGATACTTGGCACAATTTTCTTGTGGTAACAGCTTGTTGTTGAGCATAACTGGTGGACGTGTTTCTTTTCTCGTAGTAAATGTTACCTGGATAGATTTTTGTTCGTTAACCTGTATCCGCCATCTTCGATGCCAATTTTGGGCTTTGTTGAGGTGATCCTGTAGTATTCTAGATGGTGCTTCTGTGCTACTGTGGGATGTCATAATTGTTGTGTCCTCTACAAAGGTTGCAGTCGTTATGTCTTTTGATGTAGGAAGGTCTAGGGTAAACAATACATAAATCAAAGGTTCCAACACGCTTCCCTGTGGAACACCTGAAAAGATTGCCCGTATATCTGTGAACTCATCTTGATATCCAATAGTAAACTGCCTTTCGCTTATACAAGATTTTAGAATATGAATATAAAATACATTGTGGGGGAAGTTTTGTTTAGTAAATCAGTGTGCCAGACCTTGTCAAAGGTCTGGGTCACATCGAGAAAAACAGCTGTTACAATATTTTGCCTTTTCAAGGGCTTCGTTAATGTTTAGTCGTTGCATGTCTTTCTCTGAACCCAAATTGGTGTTCTGGAATTAACTGTCTTTTCAAAAGCACTGGCTTAATTCTCTTTAGTAGCAGCTTTTCAAATATCTTTGATATGATGAGCAGCAGGCTTATAGGGCGGTATGACTTCACTTGCTCTGGATTCTTTCCGGGTTTTGAGATTTAGATTAGATTACGTCTATCTTTCAATCTGATGGATAATGCTCCAGTTTTAATGCCGCATTAAACAACGTATGACGTGTCCCAGAAAAAATTCGACCACTAAAAAGATTTTTAAAAATGGTCAAAGTTAAATTTTTAAAAATAATTTGTTTATTTCAGAAAAGAACGTACATTTTTCACCAATCTAAATAAAAAATGAAGGCGAAATGCTTATTTTCTATAAAAATTAACGACGTTAGATTTTAGATTTAACATTAATGTTTTTACATCACTTTGTCCTATAGCACTTGACACTGTTTTATATATTTTTTTGAAATCGCTTACGTCAGTACATCTTTTCTTTGTTTTCTTTAGTTTTCTTTTCACTTGAGCCCAATATCGCTCAATCGGTATTAATTCCGGGAAATTCAGTGGATTTGCATCTATTGCACAATATTGACACGGTTCTGTTTATAAAAATCTAAAGCTGTTCTACTATAGTAGCAGGTAGCCAAATCAGGCCAAAACAGAGCTGGCATACTGTGCTTTTTAATTAATGGAAGTAGTCTTTTTCTTAAACATTCTTCGATATAAATATTGCTATTTATGTTTCCAGTAGTCACAAAACTGCCACTTTTTAATCCGCATGAGCATATAGCTTGCCAAACTAAATGTTTGGTTGGGAATTTAGTCACGCAGCGGGTCTTAAATTGTGCAGAAACCTCTCCTCGATGCTCAGCAACAAGTACTTACTTATGCAACAAACCACGCAAGCAAAACCACAGCTAACAACACAAGCAAATTATACCCAACCAAACAGTTATGTATTGATATAATGTAGGTTTTATATGTCGTCTTCTTTAAAACGACTTGTCCTCTATTGGTGTGTCGTTTTCATAGACGGCCATTCCTCTTTTAGATCTCAATGCATCATTACTTGTTGTTTGTTCTTACCATTTTAGTGTTCTAGTTATTGTCAAGATTTCGTATTGTAAAAAAATTTTATTTCCATTTATTTCCAAATTTTATTCGTTCTGCACCTGTCCAGTTTCGTTATTTGTAAATATCGAATTCTATCTATAATTTTTTCTGTCATTGGTCATATCTCTCCTCCATATAGTAAGTATAAAGCTTTCCACTATACTATGAAATATAGGGTGTCCCATGACATGATTGCCATAGCTGAAAAATATGTTTCCCAAGCAATTTCAAGTCAAAAATGTCTAATGAACATATGCCCAAAACTCTATCGTAACTGAGCTACAAGCATTTGAAGTTTTAGAAAACCTTACTAATGCAGGTACAGATACCGCTGTTGATTTCGTTGTTATCAAAAAGTCGGGGTGGCCAGCTAGGCCACCCGACCTTAATCCCATAGATTATTTTCTTTGGAGAAGGCTGAAAAGCCTTGTTTATGCAGAAAATCCTGAAAACGGAGAACAACTTGTTGCTAGGATTATGGATGCCGCAGAAAATATTCGTATCCTGAGACTTCTAGCAGAGCTACCTCTTCAGTTCTGAGAAGAGCTCGAAAGTGTATACAGCAATTGGGTGGACATTTCTTCCTTTTACAATAATTAAACAAATACAAAATTGATTTTCACAAATTTTTATTAATGTACCATGACAATTGTTTCGCCAAACGTTGGCATCTTCAGATGGTGACTGTGAGTACAGGACTAACTAAAATTAACAATTTACAACGGAAAACTAAAAATAGAACATAATAAAATTTAAATTGTACACAGAAATTTTGCGAATATCTACTTTTCCTAAGAGATTAAAGTCCGTATAAGAGTTAAGATGAGAAACAGAATTTTCGTGCTTCTTGGCTCTTTCTGCAAGATGTTTCAAATCATTTACACCATATTTCGTCCACGCTGTAACTTCTTTCCTGGAAATTAGGCAGACAAAACAAAATAGTCTATTTGTTATGGAACAACCACAAATCCAGTCATATTTGTCATAAAGGTTTTTATTAAACACTCTGTTATAACTTCGATTTCGTCTTTGAAGTATAACTGATTTGCAAAAACGCGATTCCCACTAAATGCGCGTAACCTCAAATACAATCACATAAATAGCTCTTACGCGCATGAGTTCATCTGTTCAACTAAAACTTGAATCTATCACGGGTCACGATTTAATGTGCCCCAACGCCAGCCGATATTCGGCGAAGTTTGCTGTAGGTTTCCCACCGCGGATTGTGCAATCCTCGCCAAAAATAGGTAGCATTTCATATTGTCCCCGCGAAGCGGCAATGAGCAATTGACTATAATATTGATATTATTTATTAGGGAGAACACGTGTCCTTGTGCCCTTTAGCACCAGTCGCCACTGATTGTAGCGAATTTTTGTATAATTGTCTGTGTGGAGTGCGTGTATTATGCGTATTAATACTGTGGATAAATTCAGTTGCTTTAATATTCTTATCATGCCTTTAATTACATTTTGACAAAAGTATTGGACATGTTACCGAAACATAAGAAAGTAGGCTTTTGATATTCTATGGCTTTCTCTCTCTGATTTGTCTTAATATGAAAATTGCATTCTATTCTGTCGAAATACTTGTTCTTCGCTTTTGTTTACTTGTCCACTTATTTCGCCTTTTAAAATGACAGTGAATAGTTTCATTACAAACTCAAATAATATTATTCCTCGATAATTTACTGGGTTCTTTCTATCGCCTTTTCTGTACGGTAATGCTATTTACAATCGGCAGGTATAACTCCGTTTGTAAGTATTTCTTGAAATAACAGTATTATTTGCGAAGCCAGTAGCTGACCACCATATTATTTAATAAGTTCATTAGTTATGCCGTGCTGTGGAAAATAAATCAAAACGCAAAAATTAACGAATGGACTTTAACAACTTCTAGAATTTTGATTAGAATATGATTATAAAAGGCATGGTAATAAAACCAACCTCGAGTTTAATTTTATAAATATATTTGTAGTTAGGTTTTAACTCTATTTTAAGAACGTGAAAACTCATTCCAATATATATTTTTTAGTACACTATCCCAAAAGTAGGTAGCTATTTTACGGACTCATTTAAGTCCGTAAAATGAGTCTTTTCCGGACTCAATCCCAAAAAGTCTGGTTACTATAGTGACACTCATTTAAGTCCATAAAATGCTATATTTTCGGCCTAGTCCCTAAAAGTTGTCATAGCGTCTTTTGCGTACTACTATAGTGAAATCTGTTTTTGGGAGCTTTAACAAAAAAATGTTGTTTGTAACACGTACCTAAATCGTTTGTTGGGACTCATCTGCTATTCCAGACTCGGCTTCGCCTCGTCCGGAAACAGCAACGACTCGTCCCAAAAAACTTGATTTTAGGTACTTGTTACAAAAATAACTATTTATTAATCTTTTTAGCACCATTTTCAATAATTAATAAAGCACGTGTTGGTACAATTTATAAACCAGTTATTTAGCCATAGTTTAGCTATTTATTAAATATCGGAATTAATATCGTATTTGTTATATTTGAAAATCTGCATGCGATGTATTTACATATTTACTATAAATTACATATAGCTGCAAATTACATTATTTTGTAAACTAGTCAAATGCAAGGCTTTGTCCAGAAAGTAATATTTTGTTAATTAATGCTTAGAACTAAGCGAAGTTAGAGTGTCCGGTTTAAAAATGTTTACCTAATACTTTTATTTATTTTTCTTTAAAATTATACGTCGAAAAAATCATCTTCGGAAGTTCTACCGGCAACTTCAATAAAAAAATAAATTGGGTTGTCTAAACACGAAAAATTTGTTTACGATAAGCGATGTATCTCCTTATACATAAGAAATTGAAGCGGCAATTGATTAATACAGGATAAATTGATTTATGCCTTAAAAAATAAATGGTAGGTGAACCTACTGGTAATGCACCTTAATAAATAATCTGCTCGTATTTCTCTTCAAAATCCCTCTTAAAGGAAGAACAAACTTAATGAAGTAATGGAAGGTTTCCGATAACCAAGCCTATATTCTAATCTATTACACTTCATTAGGTTCGAACGCAGGAGCTGTCGGCGAATCTGCACAGAATTTCAATTAATTCCCTCCGTAAAATTGATTTAAAACTCGGTGTACTTTGCGAATAACAATGTTATATTGATATTTAATAGTCCATCAATAAATTCAAAAGATATTTTAAGAAATTTTACGACTTATTAGTGTTCGTTAATGGCTCTTAATGATGATTTTATTACGGTTGTGTCAATATTAGCTTTCTTTATAATATTTTTCTAATTAGTCAGCAATATTTTAAACCATAAAAATTTCCGCAGACTCGCTTACTAAGCACTTCGATTGTGTAATTAGTGTGGCGTTGATTTTAGTGTGGCTCACTTATAACTACATATTAGCCGCACAGAGTTTTATGTAAAGCATTTTAGCTTCCGCATGAATAATACGATACTTGCACAGTTTTCTGATTAACCTAAATTTTCGCAGTACGTAGTCCATTTCTGCAAAAGGCTAGTTTTAGTTAAGGTTTGTATTTATCAAAGGCACATAACTATTAGTGGTGTGATACCAATTTAACAGTGAACAAAGCATATTTTATAGAAGGTACTTAGACATTCTGATGAATATTGTACTATTATAGTTAGAGCTAAAACAGTTTAACGTTATACAGCTTAGTTTGTAGTTAGAATCAAGGGAGAGATGACTGGGACGTTAATAATTTTGTTGCTTAAACTTCTTGTTTTAGTGGCGTAAAGTTTTGTATAAACATTTGCAAATTAAAATGAGAATCAGAGAATCAACAGAATTTTCACTTAAAGCACCACCAATGTATAAAATATTATTATTTTGTAAATTCCAAAATTGTTCCAAACTGCTGTATTCACATAAAAGACTCTGCATCAATTTAACGTAAAAAGAACTCTGCCTGCTTTTAAAGATAATCTTCTGAATAAATTACAGGATAATCGTTTAGTGTTAAATTAAAGTTCGAAGTAATTTTGAAACTACCAAAATTACACCGCTTTCTCCCTAACGAAGACGCCTGAAATTTCAGGTAAAGTAGGCATCTTCAGAATGTAAAAGGTCAGCCTCTGTTGGGGAAGTTCCTGAAAATTTTTAAACTTGTTTACACTCGCTTTTTAGTAAAAATATCAATAAACTAGAATGAAATAGCTTTCCTCCTGAAAAAATCAACTGAATTTCTCCATTTTTTAGTTAACCTCGGAACGTTTGGTCTGAGAGGAAACTTGTAAAGAACTGGGGGAATTTCCAAACATCGTTTAAACGCGGTGCTAAATAAAACTAAATTTTTATTAACTAAGAAGGTAATCGGTTTACTCCGAAAGAATTACAGGAAAGTTCCTAGCTTTTCCGAACATACAGCCTAAAAATTCAGATTATGTTTAAGAAAACCTCCCAATATTTTTGAAATTTCAGAATATCGTTTGAATTTGTTTCTAAATAAAAACAATAATTTTTCTAAGAAGTTTTTACTCCTGAAAAATCGATCGAATTTCTCTGATTTTTTCAAGAAGACAAGAATATTCAACTTGAAAAACAGTAAATTTTGCGAGCAACTTTGAACTTTTATAAAATTGTTTAAATTGTTTTTTTATATAAATATATCGATAGTTTGGAAAGCCTCTGCATATTTTTAAATTATTTATTTTGTTTTCAACCAATTTAGAAATATGCAACCTGGAAAATGCCGGATTTTAAGCTAAATTTCCTGAAAGATTCCGAGATTAGAAAGTTAAAACCTTCAAACTCACTTTTAAATTGACAAATGAAAAAAGAAAACTTTGAAAAAATTAAATTTCCTTCCTGAAAACTTCATTTTGGAAGTTTTCTCCGATTTCTAGTTAGTTTAAAAGTGTTTGTAGCCATTTCAAAGCTGTTGCTCCTTAAAATTATTGTTTTAACTTTCAAAAAAAACACACAAAACAAAATTCCAGTTGAAAAGAAATAGAATTCCGTTTTTCTGTGGGTTTAACATTTTTGAGGTAGCCAGCCATATGTTAGAGTTAGATAGATAGATGTTCAGTTAAGAAAAGCTTGAAATGTCAAGAAACCTGTAACCTGAAAGTCCATTCAAATCAAATCAATCAAATCATTTATTAATCCTTAGACCAGTACATAGTAAGGTATAGGGCAAGTCATAGAATCTTATACAAACAGACAAATACATTTTTTGTTTCTATATTGTATATATGGAGTTCCGATAATGAATATAATTCATATTCGCTAAGTAACGTTTGACTTTCTTTTTAAATGCCCTCCCTCTCCCTGAAAAAGTTGCATCAATTCAACTTCTTTTAATATGCTAAAACATTGTTTATGAGCAACAGCTTAGTTAACTAAATAGGTTTTGAGTTAAAAGTCAGAGTTTAGCTTACTTTTGCCAACTTTTAGTTTTTCACAATAGTATATATCTACTTACAATTAGCTTGTTGTTAACTTACTGAATGTTTCTAAAAACTCAGCAGTTAAATATCATATTACCTTCAAGACGAACGGCAAACCGTTATTAACAATAATTATAAACCACTGAAATCGATTTTTCAGAAGTAATACTTGCTGGAAGACACTTTGAGTTCCTGAGGTTTCCTTAGCTGCAACTCCAGACCCTGAAAATACACCATTTTCAAAGTTTGAACAAACATTTGCAGATCTCTATTTCTTTGTTATCTTTCGCTTAAATAAAATAAATATAAGTATATTTCTGCAAATACGAAAATTAGTTTACAAAATCGGAAGTAAAAAAATGTTAACAAAATTTTAGATTAAAGGCATTGTCAACTTATGAAAAGTCGATTTTTTTTAAATTTTGTAATTTGATTGAGTAAACTGAGTATTGCATCTTTGCAAAATTTTACGGCCGAATTTTAATTCGTTAACGTGTTATGGGACCTAAAAGTTTAAGCTATGACGTCACCTATGTCATGTTATTACCAAAGATATTGAAATTCTACCAATTCGGGTACTTTTACGAGTATTTTAAGTAGCGTATTTTGATATTTACTAAATATGTTGTATAAGTTGACAATGCCTTTAAGAAACTTTGATCGCCGTGGCAATTTTGAGATTGGGATAGCAATGTCTGTCGATAGGAGGGTTACATTTTTAATTTTTAATACGGCCCACCAAACATTTTCCCGGGTATCTGGCGACCCAGTCCGATTCTGAACAGATTGAATAAAACACCAAAAGATTTCATAGATACATTCTGTAAAAGCACATCTTATCTTTCTTTCAACAGTATCATATCTCATTTGCACATAAAGATTGCAGTGGAATATAAATTTCCATGAATGTATACAATTTTATTGAAAGTTCAACCTGTGAAGGAAGGAAGCGACGTGACAATATCCTCGTGGTAAAACATAACCACAAAACAGGACATCACGTAATATTTGAGAGAATGAAATCTAGAGCAAGCGAACGCCGTTTTCTCCCTTTCTTCGTAAAATGCAGTCATGTGATATGTACTATATTTTATCAGTAAACTATTGCCTTATCTATTGTCGTTAAACTTTTCCGACCATTAACTTTTTCAGAATAAATAGTTTATACTCACAATCGCAGTTCTCATGCTGGCTTCATTTTTAAATAAAAAATAGACTATTGAAAATCTACAGCTATAATAATATTTAGAAAATCTAAATACGTATTTCGGTAAATAATTGTTAAAGCTACTGAGACACCTATTTATGTAATTAGAACCAACCACCAGCTTGAAAGTAGATTTAAACAACATTCGTATTTCTTAAGCCTGTATTTGACAAGACCAATAATTATTAAGGCATGCAGTTCTATCTGCAAGCTGCTTTTGTCTTTGTGTGTGTTACATATGTATATTCCGTTTTCACAAAGCAAAACAGAAAAGTAAAATAAAATTCACGTAAATTCGCGAACTTCAAGAATTTAATAATTCCGTGTGGTTATACTGATGCTTCAACAAATCTGAAAAACAAGCAACCCACATCGAGTATTTAATGATGCTGATGAGTATACAGATAACCATAATGTGTTGCAGGTCATTAGTGGATAACGAACAAAGAGCTGTTGTTTCCAAGGGAGATGTTTAATAATTGATGGCCGGCATGGTTCGCATTGTATTCTTATCGCTCCGGTTTACACTCAATAACGCAATTTGAGATTTGTTGGGAATCATTAATATTTTGCAAGGGGAGACATCCCTGAAAGGGAATAAGCTATAAACCTCGCAAAACGCTAGCTGATTTATTAGATAACTCACTTACAGATGCACAACTTTAGGTTAAAGTTAATCTGATAACATTTTAGGGAAGCATCGCCTTTTCATAAAGAGTTACATAATTAATGAAGTGTTTAAATAAATTACTCACATTCGTGCTACGTACACTAAATGGATTTAGAATTGAACAAATATTTCCTAACAGTGGGCATATCGAAATAAATTCACGTGTGGTGCTTGACGTAATGTTCTTGTATTATCCTGTCACCTGTCAGGAATATAAGTGCTTAGCGGTACTATATTTTGTTGTAAATCGCACACGATGCATTTTCTCCTTTAGTCGAGTAAATAAAAACGAATTGGAGGGTGCCAGGTCAGGACTGTATGGTGGATGACTTAGCAATTTTATCCCGGAAGCCTCTAAAAATTCTTTTGTTTAATGTTTGGTATGACTTGAAGCATTGTCGTAGTACAGAACGATTTCACTTCTTGGATGCCGTAAACGAACTTTTTGAATAAAATCTGGCAGATATACTGTTGTGTACCATTCTGCAGTAACCGTACGTTTATTTTTAAGCAGGATAGTTGTGATAGGTCCTGATTTTGAGAAGAAGCAGGCTATCATTTTCTTACCAACACTTCATGGTTGCTCCACTTTAACTGGATTAGGATCTGTTGGAAACACCCATTGTGCAGATTGCCGCTTCGATTCAGGTTCAAATACGTATATCCAGCTTTCGTCACCAGTTATGATGTTGCAAACTGCTTTAGACCTACCTTCATCATATTTCTTAAGAGCTTTCTTACACCATTCCATGCGCTGTTTTTTTGGCGCTTCTGTTAAACTGTGTGGTATCCACCGACAACAGACTTTCCTTACACCCAACTGATTATGTAAAATCTTGATTATTGCAGTCATGCCAATGCTCAAGGTGTTCCTAATAATTCTATAAGTCACTCGATTGTCCTCTTGAATCATTATTCGCATGGCGTCAATGCTTGTTTCGGTAACTACTTAAATTGGTCTTCCTTCACGTAAATCGTCGCCGAGTGAAACCCTTTCAAATTTAAATTCGTTATAGCAGTTGTAAACTGCGAAGGCGCTTAGTCACCAAATGCAGCACGAAGTACTTCAAATTTGATCATGGCTGGTCTGTTTCTGTGAATAAAATCTAGATTACTTATTACAGTTTTTAAGCTCTTCGGTTCTTAAACAAGCAACAAATTTAAGCAAAGTAGTATCATATTAAGCGCATTTTTTTGTCTTTCGATCGATACCACTATCAATCCTATCAACTCAAACGGCAAGCAGGAATCTGCATATATACCTACGATTTCCCATGACATTTACATATGTTCGCCCCTTAAGTCAAACACTCGGTATAATGTTATGAAATTATAATGAACATTTAGTTTAAAAACAAAAGAGAGTAGATACGATTTATAACAAGTACTCAAAATGTGCCCATTGAGCTTGAGCCACACGAACTATGGCATAGTCATAGCGAATTTGATTGGCCGCATCAATTATCCTTTGGAGTAACTGTTCACGAGTAGTTCACTGTAGAGCAGCTGTTTTAGGTTACCCCAAAGGTAAAAATCTAAAGCATTCAGGTCAGGGGACCTCGGAGGCCAATCGAAGGGACCCCCACGACCAATCCATCTGTTGGAATAGTGCATGCTTAGGCATTCGGTTACTTGTCTTCCATAGTGGGCTGGGGCGCTATCATGCTGGTAGCACATTTGTTGCGGAATGTGAAGTGGAGTGTCTTCCAGCATCTCATAAAATCTTCCATCTAGGAAAGTAGCGTATCGTTCTGCATTATGCTAAATACAATGCTTAAGATGAAAAACAGGGGCCTATCCCCTATGGATAGGCCATCTGATCTTCGGCATTTTTCCACCGTTATTTGTTTAAATCCTGCTGTAGTTAATTGTTTATCTCTGTACGTTGGAAAATAAAGACCATTTATTATTATTATTATTTTTTTTTTCAAATCTTCCTCGGAACATTTCCGGCCTTTGCTTAAGTTGTGACAGAGAGGAAGTTCATCCTATTCTGTCACACATACAAAAATTTTCGCATAATGTGGCAGGTCTGAAGTATGACCGCCTTTTGCATAATCTTTAAAAGATTAGGTGGAATGTCTAGCTGGTGTAAATAGACAAGAAACTTTTTAGTTACAACCCCTGTGACAGAGATAATAATGGGTATTATTCGGACACTGGTTAACTGCCAGGTATGTTGTATGTCTATTGCCAAGTTCTGATATTTCGTTAACTTTTCTGCTTCTGTCTTTTGCAGGTTCGTAGTAAGCGGGCAACCTATATCGATTATAGTAGCTTTTTTGTTTGTTTTCTCGATGACTACTATATCGGGCCTATTATAGTCTACAGTTCTGTCCGTAATTATAGGCCTATCCCAGTAAAGCACAACATCAGCTGATTCTAGCACGGCACTAGGTACATATTTATAGAATGGTGGTGGATTATCAAGTAGATTATATTTCAGGGCTAATTGTCTGTGGAGTATTTTAGCCACTTCATTATGTCTCGTCAAGTAAGCTGAGTTGGATTGTGACGGACACCCCGCTGTTACGTGTTCTATTGTCTCTCTAGGTAAATTGCATAATCTACAAACATCTGTTATTGCAACGTTTTTTAGTATATGCTTCTCATAATTTCTCGTCTTGATGACCCGATCTTGTGCGGCTATTATAAATCCCTCAGTCTCGGGGTGCAAATATCCGTCTTTTAACCATAACAGCGACGATTCCTTGTCAATTGCCGAATTATTGATTAAGTTGGGATATTTTCCATGCAAAACTTTACTCTGCCAGGCTAAATGGTATTCATCACCAAAGTCTTCCTCAGGGGCAATTGCTTCGGCACTCTTAAGGTTAAGAGGGGTATAGTTATAGTCTGATTCGACTATGTGTTGTAGGAGAGAATTGTTAGAGGCTTTAAAATAATCTCTCATGTTTCTAACTTGCGACTTGCACAATTTAGAGATATTAACCAGTCCTCTACCACCTTCTGCTCGCGGCAAATATATTCTCTGGACAGCGCTGTTTGGATGGTGCATTTTAAATTTAGTTAGAGAGGTTCTTGTAATTCTGTCAAGTTCTTCAAGATCGGTGTTTGAATACTTAAGGATGCCAAACGAGTACGTAAGGGTAGGAACAGCATAGGTATTTATAGCATTTATTAAGTTCTTAGAATTTAGTCGGGTGTTAAGTAGTTTGTAGAGTCTATTCTTATACCTAGCCCTAAATTCATGTTTTAATTGGGTGTGGTTGATACGTCTGTTTTGTTGAATTCCCAGGTATTTATAAGTTTCTTCCTGCTGAAGTTGTTGGAAATTGCATTCCTCTTCCTGCATCTGCGTGTACTTCCCCTTCAAAAGATGGATTTCTGAACATTTATCCAGCCCAAACGACATTTTAATATCTTCGCTGAACATTTTTACTGTGTTAATTAAACGCTTAAGGTGATGTTGGGTTTCAGCATACAGCTTGATGTCATCCATAAATAATAAATGACTAATTCGAGAAGCGTTATCTTTTATAGCTAGTCTATATCCCAGGTTTAGGTGTGTTAATAAATGGGACAATGGGTTTATAGCTAGACAGAACCACAAAGGACTTAATGTGTCGCCCTGGTAGATGCCTCTTCGGATTTTTATGTTTGCTGAGACGTGGTTGTTAACGTGAATTTGTGTTTCCCAGGTGTTCATTAGGCATTCTAATAGGGCGACAATCCTGGGGTGTATTTTATAAATTTCTAATACTTTTAGCAGCCAGTCGTGTGGAATCGTATCAAAAGCCTTTCTATAGTCGATATATCCCATGTTTAGATTCCGACACTTAACTTCAGCTTGTTTGATGATAACAGCATCAATGGTAAGTTGTTCCTTGCTCCCTAACGCAGCTTTAATACATCCTTTTTGTTCCACACTAACAATATTATTTTGTTGGCAATGTTCGTAGATTTTAAGGTGCAGGAGTGATGTCAATAGTTTATATAGAGTTGAGAGGCATGTAATCGGCCTATAATTCTTCGGATCAACTCTATCGCCCTTTTTTGGGAGAAGGTAAGTATACCCCTGAGCTAGAAAGTTCGGGACGTTTTTAGGGTCTTCCAGTATATTATTAAAACATTTTGCTATAAAAGGATGCACGGTTGTAAATTGCTTCAGCCAGAAGTTTTGTATATGGTCAGGACCAGGAGCTTTCCAATTTAATGCATTTTTTAGGCGAGCTTTAATGTCGTCACTTGTGAATATTGCGTTTGACATCGGCGGTAGTTCACTTAACCTTTCTTCTATTTTGTTAAGCCATATAGATTGGTGGTTGTACGTAGTTGGTTCGGACCATAGTTCCTCCCAGTAATTTTTAAAATGTTCTGGGTCTACCACTGCGTTGGCCGTTTGCGGTGAGTTGTTATTTTCTAGTTTCCTGTAGAAGGCTTTCTGATTGTTTTGAAACTGTTTATTCTGTTCTTTGCGTTTACTGGTCTTGTTATAACGTCGCAATCTCGCTCCCTTAGCTTTGATCTTTTGCCGTTGCTCATCTTGGTAAAGAATTAGTTTTCGTTGCAGTTCGCTATCTTTATGCGTTAATCCTGCCTTGCGTAAGATGCCGTTTAGTTTTGATTTCACCCTCCTACTTTTGTTGTTCGCGAGATATTCGTGTATGATGTTAACCTCAGTTCTCATACAATCTATGTTCCTCTCGATACGAACCTGCCAAGCAGGTTTTCTTTTTAGTGAGTTATTGTTGGCAGGTTTTCTTTCGTATATCTTCTGACCATTGAGCTCCGTGACAGTAGCTGCTGCTGCATAAATTAAGGCATGAACATCTGATAGATGATTTAAATGTTCAACCATTTCAGTTAGTGTATCATTCACACGTTTTACATGAACGTATGTTAGTTTCTTGAAGACAAGTTTAGGAATAACGGGTCTATGATGCGGATCAGAATCACGGAATAGATTGAAGTATTCCTTAATCTTTTCGCTATACTCCCTTAAATCAGCAGGTTGTTCATTATAATCGTTCGTTTCTACGACCTCTTGTATGTCATCCATTACCTCATTATTGTGTAATTCATTTCCAACTTCCCTTCGCAATTCGTCTATTTCGAGTTGGGCGAGGTACTGCTTTTTAATTATCACGTTTTTTCTATCTGCTAGGTTTTGCTCCGTTAGTGCAAGATTGGGATATTTCTTGACAAATTCGGTGTAAAGTTTCTGTCTCCAGCCAGGCAAAGGTTCATCTCTACACTCATTTATGAGCAGGTAAGTACGAATGACGTCAATATTCATATCTCTGCTCCATTTAATCCGTTTAGCTGTTCCAGGTCCTCTGGAAGCGCCCGTGCCTTCTTGATGACCGGTTCGCCCTCCAGTGGGACTTTGTGCTCTACCTTCACCATTGTTGTTTGCAGACGCGGTAGTTGCTTCGGGTTGAACCCGACGTGGGCGCCGCGTACTCGCCTCACGCCACTGATCGCTCGCTATATCCTGAGTGGCAGGATCAGCTCCACCATCCCCAGGGCCCTCCTCGGGCAATCGCTTTCTTCCATTACAATAATTACTCATTTCATGAAATGGGGGGGGGGGGTGCATTATTATTATTATTATTATTATTATTATTATTATTATTATCATCAAGAACTTTGATATCAATCAATCAACTGTTAAAAATGCCAACCCACGGAAAAACACCAAAATGATGTTGAAATCTTGTCTGTACGATGGCATGGGGATTCTGGAGAAACCATAGATGGTAGTTGTGAGTGGTATTAATACCATCAATTGAGCCTCATCAGTCCAGAGTATTCTATCTAAAAAATTTGGATCTTCGGTAATTTTACGTAGCAACCAGGTGCATAAACTTGTGGTTGTAGTGCCTGAACTCGTTAAATGCGATAAGGATGTAGTTCTTGGCGATGTACTGTCCTCCACACAAAGCTCCACGAAAGGTGCAATTGCGCTGCAATGCGCCTAATACTATGTGTAGGATTGTCCAGAACTGCATCGATTACATTTTCTTCATTGTTGACATTACCTTCTGCAGCGTGATTACCAGCAGTTTTACCAGTCTCACTGAGTCTTTGAAAAGTACGGCCGAAAACTCGATGAGAGTGTTGTTGTCTATTTAGATATCTGCGACGATATTCTCTGGATGCACGACGAGCGTTATTACAGTAACCATACACGAAAACAATATCGGCATATTCAGCTGCACTGAAACTTGGCATTTTTTCAACAAACAACAATTGTTAACTATTAACTTTATTCTTATTTAGCAAACAACAAATTGTCAAATATTAACTTTGTCAACAAATAAGTGATTGTCAATTATTAATGGACTGTATTTTACTTTTTCAATGATAACTAGATGTATGGATTTACTACTACACTTTTAAAACTTTGATTTCTTATAGTTCTGTAACGAAGTGATATAGGACCTAGGTTCATAAAAGTTTTCACTTAAATTGACTTTCCCTATAAAATGCCGAAGTTTGTTACACTGCTTATTATGAATCACCCTGTATAAAACTTTTTTTTTCTTTGACAAATGGTTCAAAATTTTGTTCTCAAACCTTGACAATTTTTTAAAAGCTAATGAATTTCAGGCAGTGAAATTAAAATAAATGATACATATGTACCAAGTAAATCTAAAATATAGAAAGAAAACCTGCAGAAATAATAAAATTAAATACGACTTGTAACTTTAAAAAAATGTTGGACATATACAGACTAACAACATAAAGTTTTATGCCAAATATAGTTAGAAAACCTGGTTTTGAAATACTACAACACTTAAAAATTTCATTACAAAAGCAAAATTAAATCTTGAGCGGATCAAACGGTCCTGTGGTTCTTTGGACTGCCAGTTTTAGCCTATTTTGCCTAAATTCACGAACAATTGGCCACTGCGAAGTAATATTTAATTGGAGTATTAAAAAAAGAAAAGCCACATTTACAATGTTTGATTTTTCTGCCGACTCAATAAACAAGATGAGAATACAAAGTTACTTATTTACTGTAAATATGCTACCCACCCAAAATGGAAATTTAATTTATATGAAATTAAACTTGTTTTCCTGCAATATTTCAACCCTTCGTATTAGTTCCTTTCCGGGATTATTTGCATAACAAACACAATATTATGTTTGTGAGAGAGATATATGCAAAATACATATTCGTAGACGTTATACTGTGAACAATACTTGGAGTTATTTTCATAAACGCAACATAAATGTTAATCTCTTCCAACCAGAAACGCTTTAAACTTTAATAAAAGTTCTGTTTTATTAATATTTGACTAAGCTTAAATCAAAATGTTTAAAACAATTGCATCTATTTCTGAATACAACTTTATTTGCCGTAAATTATAAAGATTTAATCTGAAATTAAAAGGAGATTTTAAGACTGGATTGAAAGAGAAGTTGATAATTGTAAGTTACAAGATGAAGATTTTACGTAAGCGTTTAACGTGTTAATAACAACATAAATATATTAACAAAACGTCTTCCGGATTGGGGCCGTGTCATTTTGAGACAGAAAGACTCATGGTATGTAGCTCCAACTCCAAAGTAACAAACGTTGTCCACTATCCTGAGCATATCAAGGACAAGATTGAAGAAAGAAGAAAACTGCGAAAAGTTAGCAAGCTAGCCACACTCCTAGCACACAACTAAACTAAATAGAGCAACAAAACAATTAAAAGAACCTCTAAAGGAACATAAAAACCTAGGCGTCAACATTTTTTGGAGAACCTCTCGGCTAGCAGATAAATTGAATATTCGCTGTGGAAAGTCGAAAACAAATTCTAGCGATAGCAAAAAAATATACCCGTCCCTTAACGATGCTGAAAAAGCAAACAAAATTTGCAGAACGTCTTGGCAATGTCTTCACCTTATTCAGCAGAAGCCACCCCAGAAGAAGATGAAAAAGAAGAAGCATCAACCTATCATACTCCATATGTCCATATCAAATAGACATTAATTAAATTCAACAATTGGCCTCATATGCATGTATTTTCTGATATCATCGTTGGCTTTTTTCTTATTTGTTGTTGTAGTTCTTTATATTCGCTAGTTGTATCTTGCATTGTCCTCGTTATTTCTTTCTTTCTATCCCTCATACATTATACATTTGACTTAAGGATTTGGTCAGATATTTTTCTATCGTGAATACCATCATAGATTTATACCTTTGTAGTATATGTTACTATACAATTTATTTAGTTTTTACTCACACTAGTGGGACTGTTAGTCCACATTCTATTTGGCCTTTTTCGTGATGTAGTAATTACATAACGATATAACTTATTCTTTGCAGCAAAATTTAATACAAGTAATACTCGATCTCTCTTGTTTCGTGAGCCAAGGCCAAATAAATATAATAATTTGATTATTATTTTCTTTTGGCCCTATTTTGACTTTCAAGTATATTAAGATGGCGTTGAATATTTCTTTCCACTTCAGAAACATTCTTTCCGTAGTCGAACGTATATAGGAGCATACACTTATACAATCTTCTCATTATGACTCTTATATTAACAAAATACGATAATCAAAATAAAATGGTGTTGGTACATATCATATATCGTATGTGAAATTAATAATTGATCAACGGAATATTATCCTAGCCACCAATAAGTCCCCTATAATAGCAGCATCAAATTTTAAAGTATTTTGAAGTTATTACATGTAAAGTTGTTATAGTAATAGAGGAATGCATTGTTAATTAAAACTTTGTACGTTTGGGTATCCTTAATTTAATTAATATACTGCAATTCCTGAAACAGACAGCGCATAAGACTACCTAAAACAAACTTGAACTTTCTCGTTGAAGATTACAAGCACAACTTTGGTCTAAGTATCTTTAACCAAACACATAAATCATTTAGACGTTTTATTAGAGTTCTTTTTAATTGAAAATGATTTATTTTAAATAAGTATTTCCTTTATTTAACTAAATTTCACGTAACGTAAACTCGTATAAACAAGTAAGATCTCTTTTTCTGTAAAGCATGTATACATGACTTGATTTATCTTTGTTTGTCGTCAGCTCTATGAACAATTGAACATAATCTGTCCTAATGAAATCAGTTAAGAAAAAAAAAACAAATAGAACTATGTATATGTAAACATACGTGTTATTAAAATTTAAGAAAAAAATAGCATTCATTAACTTACAAATTCAAAATAGAATTTATTTACAAAAGAAAATGTCAATAAAAGTAACGAAAAACGAAATGCTCTACATATAAAAACTAGGTACATTCTATCTTGTAACATGATTTAGAATGTAGTAATTTGGTATGTATGTTTACGTTTGTTATTTTAAATAAACGTATATTATTCCGGTGTTTTATTTCGTTTGATCAGTGTTTGTTTTCGAGTGCTGAATATCAAACAGACATTTAAATTAGTTACGCTAATTGCATGGCTGTATTGAAAATCTACTCGCGGTTTGTTAATTAACGTGCCAGCTTGGATAACGAACTGTATGTACGTTTGAGTACAACATTCTGTTTAGACATTTATTTAAGAAAAACATGTTTATTATTTGAATAAATATCCCATTTCAATTGTTTAGAGCTTGTTTACAAAGGGTTCTTTTAGAATTGACGCGTAGATTCCGTGAACTGTAATGAAAACAATTTAATCTATAGCTTAATATTATTCACGAAATAACTGTTTAAGTCGCCCGTATTAAAAAAATAATTAGTACATGTAAAAGTTGTGAGATTATCATATAACATACTTCATACTGAGTTGTTGGTATCTGATTTATAAACTTAGTTGAACTTTTTTTTTGCTTTTCAGCTAAATACAAAATCAAAGGTACCTAGCCCCAGCTTTGAGTGTAATTTAAATAAAGGTTTGTCTTTCATAACATCTGTTGCTGTAGAAATTACTTTTGCACAATGTTTTGTAAATAATTAATAAAATTTCAGATTTTATGTAAAAATGAATATCACTAGAGAATATTGTCTTGTAAAAGAACTATTCCGAAGTCATCAAGTCATATTACTGAGATATAAAAAATTACATTTTCATTGTGATTGAAATATATAGTGCCAGTTTGGACAAATTCATAAACTGTTAATAAATAGTTTTTTTAATTTTTTACCATCAGTACAAGTATGGAACAGCGATTTAGCCATTTATTTTTGTAGTTATATAAGGTAAAGTCAGCTGTTTCCGGTTGATGGTAAAAATTATCTACCTCAGATACACCTGCTTTGCAAGTATAGTGTGTTGAAGGTCAGGTAAATATATGTTTAAAAACTTTTTTTATTCAGATATGAATCAGCACTTAACAACCTAAAATCAATATTTTCGCCAAGAAATTAATTCGTCCCCATCTTCATCTACAAAACTACAGTAATGGTAATGTAAAGAAAACACTTGTTTTAATAGGGAATACAAACACTTTGAATTGTGTTAACGCGGGTCTGACGTTATCGAGGTTAGTGTTGATAATTAGATTTCATTCAGTCAAGTATTATTCAATTTCATTCTCAAAAAGGAAACTGCTCGTCTTTCCCAGAATAAATGTGGTTTTTGAAGTCTATGGTACATGGAGCTGATTATTGAAACAACAGTGCTATGTGCTACCAGTTTTTAGCAATATACGGAAAATTGACGCTGTTAAATAACTATCGTCCAATACTGAACCGTATAAATTAATTAACTACAAGGACGTTACAACAGTTGTGAAAAATTAATATGAAACTCGAATGTTTTTCGATTTCTTTAGCCCACAGTAAGTCATATAAGTCTATAAGTGGGACCGTTTCGTTGACGTAATGATGATTTTTCCTAGCATAAATCTATTTTGTCAAGTCAAAAACACGCTTAAAAGTTATAATTCAAAAACTTCATTTAGTAACAGGCATCCTCTACATAACCTAGCATTTTATACCTCACAAAATAACAAGCTGTTTAACTTTAATCTAAATTGAATAACAGTAGAAGAGACTGATAACATGGCCTATTGTGGATCATGAATGCATTAAAAAACTGTTTCTGCTTCCGTTGTTAATGACATGTTTGTACCATGAGATCGAAAAAAAAATGATTCTGAGCAGGCCTTGACTAGTACAACACGATTGGCTACACTGGTTCTAAAATGCCTATGAATTATAATGTGACAGTGACATTTCAAATGTAAGTCAGTTTTGCAATCTTGTTTCCAGAATTATTTAAGTTTATCGTTGTAATACTAGTGAAGGATCACATTTTGAACACCTACTCTAACATGTATTCATCTTAGTTTTCAGTTTGTTCCCTAAATAAATACTGTTTTGTGTTGTAATTTATTTGACATTTATTAACCTCTAACCTACTGCCACATTTTGAAATCAGTCTTGCCAATCGTGTTGAACTAGTCAAGGCCTGCTCAGAATCATCTTTTTTTCGATCTCATGGTATTTACTTGCAATTACAGTAGACACGCGGTAACGTGAACATCGGGTAACGTGAATATCCGGCTAACATGAACAGCATTTTTATTATATTGACCACCGTATAACGTGAACACACTAACTCTCACTAACGTGAACATTGTTTATGATGTATGAAAACAATAAAACATATTGAATTTCTGGCGTTTCCTGTAACTTGTTTACATTTCTATGCCGCATTAAACGTATTTGCAGACATAACAGCGTTGACGGTGCACAAATGTGACTGCATAATATGTGTTTTGGTTAATTTTGGGTTGTCTACTGATACGCGTTTTTATTTAGTAGACAGTTATTAAATACGGGCGTTTTCCATGGCGCCAAATCTCTTTTAAAGCTGATGCGATGCATTAAAAACGTAATTGTTGCTTGTGTTCAGTGTGTTTAATTTAGCAGTAAACGTTTCAATACAAAATTTTCGATTTTTTTCTGCAACAGTAGTTTGTATTTTAATATAAAACGTTAATAAACAATTTTTACTTTGTTTTTGATCTTTTTTTATCAGTTTCTAGTAGAAAATCATTACTATTCGATAGCATGAACAAATCGCAAACGTGAACACGCCTTGTTTTATTTTGTTCACATTATCGCGTGTCTACTGTATTTAATTTCGATTAATTAATAGATATATTAAATTGTTTTAGAATTATCTATTTGGCCATTGTAACGATTTATCATTATTATTCATTTAAGTAGGGTGTTAATGGGAGCAAAATGCGAATATACAACCTCCTCGGCTAGAAAAATCAACCTGCTATCTGTCTTTAACAAACGAGGCAACTAATGACCGAATATTGGCGATATAACCATAAAACTCATGAGGAGGAAATGCCTTATCGTCGTAATTAGTACTAGCAAAGAATACCCAATAATCAATTTATACTCTTTAGTACAAGTTAGGTGCATACTAAGCTAGAAACTGGACCAGAAGAAGCTTTGCGGTGGCAGCTCCATTACTGGTCCTACCCGCGCGAAACCAGCCACTCAGTCGGGGACAACTAAATGTTCCCTTCGAAGAAAAATTAATGATTTACAAACTCTAAATGCAAATTGCTGAACGGATCAAAGTAAGAGGGGCCATGAAAACGAAAAACCGAATTTATTAAAAATTTGCACTTGGAACGTTAGATCAATAACAAAAAAATACCAATAGCTACATAATTAGCAATCGGAAAAAGAAGCAAATAAATATTGCCTTGATAAAAGAAACTTAGAGGAGAGCAGCAGATATCGACAACTCCATAAGTAATGGGATATAGACCAACAACAGATTAGTCGGGCCAAAATATTACGATTTACCTAGGTTTACCTTAGTCCAAAAGTTAATATTAAAAGAGGGACAGGGTGTCATTAATTTTCTTCCAGAATTTCAAAAGTTTTCAAAATATTCTTAAGGAAATTAGTGAAACAATAATCCAACCTTGATTTTAATGTAGCTCTTAAATGGAGTCTACTTTTGCCACACTTAACATCTTAACGAAGCTTAAACTTTTTTATACTTAAAGTTATGGCATATTTAATTGAAAACAAGAGATTACCAGAAAAAAAGAGGTTACTTCTCTTTCTTATACAAAAAAGGCGTGCTATTTAAATATCGCTAAAGTGAACCGTTTCTTAATGACGTCATGAGCCGAAATCGCACGGGCCAAAACAGCAGGATAGCTATGCATCATTGCAAAGAAGCCGAACATGGAAGGTACCTGTACAACTATTACAACCGGATTCAATAAAGCGTTTGTGTCAAAAAAGGATTTACTGGCACAAATGCTGTTTCCTCGATCGGATTGAAATAATGTGGTGCTGTGCTGCTGTGTAGCGTACAAAGGTGTACAAATACAGACAACGGTTGAACTGTGTATTCTTAATTTATTATGTAGCTGGCAGTGTGGCCGATTCTAAAATATGTATAATAAAAATAGATTTAAAATGTAGCGATAAAATTCAAGTACAAAACGATATGGGAAAGGAATGGAAAAATAAAACAGCAGCATAGGTTTTAAAAAAGAGAAGAGGAAGAAGAAGAAACAAGTATGGAACGTCAAATAAATTTTGATAGGCTGCCATTAGCCGATAAACTTAAAATTAAAGAACTGGGGAGGCCGTTGCCAGATATAAAGCTGTTACAAATTGTTCCAGCTCTTTCCTTTTAAAGGTTGAATTTTAAGGTAGGTGAACTTCTGTTGAAAACGTACCATTTTTTGGATTTTTATTTATCTTGATTTACATTATTGTTTATTGTCGGTATTGCAGTTGTTAATATGTTTTAATATGTATAGTTTTTTGAATATATACGCACTTCAAAAATTTCGCTGGATATGCACTTACAATATTGAGCTTACAATGCAGTTCTACAAATTTTTTGAATGCTTAAAATTTTGAACTTCTGTATGGTTATCAGTTAAGCTGTTACACAAGTATTTTTGCTTCAAAATTTTTAAATTATTTTAAATGTTAATTCTTGAAAATGGGGAATAGCCAAATCGCGTTGGATTAACATTAAAAATAATTAAAGCAAAAGGACCTCGAAAAGGACGTTTTTAGCACTCACATACGAAAAATGACTCTTTTCACACTGATTTCCGTGTGAAAAGTACCACTTTAACGCACTAGTGCGAAAAGTAAGATTACTTTTCGCACTAGTGCGAAAAGTAAAATTACCAGTGTGAAAAGTAAAATTATTTATCTATTACTATGGACACGGAAAAATATTCCTACTCAGATAGTTTGATTGTCTTTATCCCTTGATTTTATTTATTTACTTAGAGCTATTTGAACGTTCGTAGCTAAAAAATCTTGTATGATACACGTTCGAAAAGTGTCTTTAAGGCACTTATGTGAATTGCAGAACTCGCTACGCTCGTTCAGCAAACTTTCACATGCGTGCCTTAAAGACTCACTTTTCGAACTTGTATCATAAATAGCTATTGTCACACTATGTTTTGAAATGGCGCCGCGGCTAATCACAATTTTAAAATATGTTGTTATTATTGCGGTTATAATATTTACTTTATTACTTTATTTGGTGTTTGACTTCTGGTGCGCCCCTCCAACCTCAAACCCCACGACACGCCACTGACAGATAGGTACTTGATCGTCGGTATATCGAATTATATTCATAATTACAATAATTACAATAGCATTCTATAAGCTAATGAGCTGGCTTAAGAACCGGGTAATTCATCTTTGACGTGGCGAGGTCTTCTCCAGTGACAAGTTCTCCTTAGTCATTCTTTAGATCACTTAGCCATTTTCTTTTAAGCCGTCTTGCATTTTGTATTTCCAGTAGAGGGTTTAGGAGTGTGTTGGCGGGACTTTCTAGTTTTTTGTGATGATTAATACTTTTTTCGGTATGCCATCTTTGACGTATGGCACTTTTAGGTCTTTATGTAAAATTGAGGTAGTTGAGGGTTTTGTGGGACAGCCGGTATGGCATTATTATTTGGAACGTAGGATTGGCCGTAAATAAATCCTAGACCATTACACGCCGGTAGTATAATGTTTAGGTTTTAAAATAAAAATATTGTGTTGAAATTATTTTAATATAAATGGTTTGAACTTATCTTAGTACTAGTTGGCGGGTATGGTTGATACTGTTGCTAGCAGCGGTCACTCGTATATCACAGCACAGTTGATAGCAGAGCTCTCGCACACTTGTAAACGCTACGAAATTCAAGCGGGTACTGATACTAAAATAATAAAAACATTATCGTCGTACTTTTAAGAAATTTTATACCCAGGGCATGTTGTATAATATTGTCAACCTGCGGCTGGAAATAAATTGCTGGTTTCTTTAAATTATGTTAGTACAATGTCTGTTAAGGCGTTAAGGGTGGGTTTTAGTTAAAATGGGTGACCATTCAACAACAAGAATGGGTGACCATTCTGCGACTCGGTGTTTCCGGCCCCCTCGTCACTGTAAATGTAAAAGAGAAAGAAAAAGAAAAATTTACCATTGAAATTCCTGTGGTGCGTGAAGCAATTTACCACCCTGTGTGAACGATAGTTCTATATACAGATGATCAAGTGCTTATCGCCAAAAATGAAGATATGTATAATGCAAAAGAAAACTTAAGAAGTAGAAAAAATAGCCTACAAATGTAATTGAAAAAAGTAAAGCTATGGTGTTTTTAGGAAAAAAGGCCCAATACGTGCTAGAATAGCAATAAATGGAAAATGCATAGAGCAAGTCAATAATTTCTAAGAAAAGGGGAAATAAACATAAAACACAGAAGTTAAGTTTTTAACTACATGAATGGTACGGTACGAAGAACCTTAAAAAACAAGGTGCGCACAAAAGCAATAATAAAGTTTTATAGAACATTATAGTTCCTACCTTTTATATACAGTAGTGAATCATGGTCAATTAAGAAAGAAGATGAGCAGCGAATACAAAGTGTTGAAATGGAATTCTTAAGAAACATTGCTGAATGCAAAAGAAAAGTCCGTAAAAGAAACGCCGATATCAGAACAAAATTAGGTATTTTCAACTTAAATAGAAACATTAAGGAATATAGAACGAAAGTGACGGAACATATTGCACAAATGAAAGACCAAAATTTTACATGAACGTATAAGAAAAGTCACTAACGGAGTCGTAACAGGCACAACACTCCCCATGCCTCATCCGTAATGAAGTAAGTTGTAAGTTTGTCATGTACTAAAAACTATTCAATTTACAATTTTCATAACCTCATCCTACTTTTCCACTATTATTAACTAAACGGTCACATTAACTGCTTTGGTAAATTCATTATTAGACGATTATTTTGGATTATTCCGCGTTTAGGTGCGATTTAATTCAACGTTCTCTCTTGCCCATTCGGCTTAGAGTAGATATAAAGAGAGAGTTATTGTATTTAGGCGTCAATTTAGGAAATTTACATATAACCCGAGTATATGAAACGTGATGGTAATGCGAGGAACAGCAAAGCGGATTTACAACTGTAGGTAGGTACTTTACAAATATGATTCAGACTCTCAACTATGTCGAACTAAACCAAACTAACTGAAAATTTAATTAATTCACATATAGATACAGATGCGCATAGTTTAAAATAATAATAATATAGTTACCTTAATTTTTTTAAATGTTACTCATTTTGAATATTGCTCAAACTCATCGTATTACAAAGTAAATAAAACACAGTTCTGAAAATAGGAGGAACATAAACAAACGAAGAATAGTTTTACTTTGCGTAGACAAGAAACCTAAAATCAACATAAACCGAATGCTCGTACAGGGAGAGATTAGAAGGTAAAGCGAAAGCGAAGAATAGGTCAAGAATTTTTGTAGTTAGTACTTTGAACACTATAAGATACGAGCAAAGACTTCAGAAATAATCTGAAGCAATTAATCTGAAAATCAAAGAAACATAAAGAAATTAATAACATAAACACATAGAATTGTCAAAAAACTACAAACAAGTTTGTGTTAACTTTGATATAAATATTTATACAAAATGAATACCCTGTGGGAACTACTGCGTACGTTCAATAATTATTACAAAACTATTGTGTCTTTATGTACCTAGAAATTTTACGTACAGCAAATAACTAGCTCTAAAACTTCAAATTAATTAGCTGGCAATCCAGTTTCATTGATTATAAAAATTTTTAGGTAAATGTTAAAATTTATTTGTCTCCATTATTTGTAAAATACATTTTTAGAACCACTTACAATTTTAAAATATTGCACTAATCTGATCAGTACAACAATAGAATAGAATACTATAACCACCATGCCGGGTTTAAAGCTTGTATAGTATTATAGTATGTTCTACATTGTATCAAATACTGAGAGATTAAAAATTAAACTACTCGAATAGTACAACCGATAGATTATAGAATCACAATACATATTTTATAATGGATTAACTGATATCTACTGGAAACGAATAATTAAATCATTTCGCCGGCATTGGTTGACTGGCAATATTTAATTATTACATTATTCAAAAGTGCGTTGAAACCAAAACTAAAAAACCATCTAAATAAATATGTATTCACGTGCTCTGCACGCCATACTTTTTGATATAGCTACTAAATGAATAGAACTTGGTTCCAAATATTTTGAGTATGCTTTGAGATATTTTACTAAAATTTGGAATAACGTAAAAATGCTTCAGAGGCAAAAATAAACCTTTGATGAACCATTACTGATAGTTATAAGCAATCAAATTAAATTGCTAGAAAAAACATGGAACATCGCTTTTTTTAATTTTATTTTTCTAAGAATGATGACAAAACTGCTGCTGTGAATAAGACCAGATATACTAAAATAGCAGACAAGTAGTTTATACACAGGGTTTGTCACGAAGACCGTCGATTAGACATTTCTTGAGAAAAACTTATAGTGCATAAATAAAAAAATTAAAAATACGGTTTTAGAATATTATAAATCGATTGAAAATATTTTTAAAATTCTACATAACTATACCGGAAGTACTTTTTCAAATGGAATACCCTAGCTAATGTTTTTAAGTATTCAGAATCGTCCTTTATTTAAAAAAGTCGAGCAAAATCGAGGTCGGCATTTTTTAATCGCCCCGTATACTAGTAAACGCCAGTGTTGAGTAGTACTAGAGCTATTCCATCTATGATAGTGTCTTTAAATTAAGTCCTAAAAAACAACGCTTACTTCCAATTAATTTCGCAATGGCGTTCGTCCAAAGTGAGGTTGGGGTTTTCAAAAACAATCGAATAACTACTGAGATATTAATGATAGACCCCTATAATGCTATATCATTACATTCGTCGTTGAAGGAAGATATCTAAATATATTGTTGTGTATTTTAGACACCAAACATTATAAACAATATCAATTTATTTACATAATTAACACATATACAATTTACACAAATTTTGACAGTTCCGATATACAAATTTAACACTTACAAATTACATAAAGTCAAATATTGAGATAAAGTTCATATAAAGTAATTTTAGAAGTTTGTTATAATTTATAAATTTATATAAAAGTACTGTAAAGCAAATATACACAACAAATATGTTTTAAAAATTATATTAAAGATTGACGAGTAAAGGATACAATTACGATATCCAAATTTTCATTCATTTCTTGTTACGATGGAGATGTTCCAGGATGTATTAGTTCTTGGTAACATAGAAATTCACTTACCATGCTGAAAATGACAAATAAAGTTAAATTATTGCTTAAAAATTAACTAAATAAGTTATTGTTAAGTACATGTGTACTTAGATATCTTTATGTTCAAATTCAACTATCTAGAAAAATTCAGACAAATAAAAAATTATGATAGGAAGTTATAAAAGCATATAAACCATAAGAATAATGATATTTTGAGGACAGAAAGGTAAAAATATAAGAATAATCACAAAATGTAAATTTTGATAAATGTCAAAATTTTGGACACGAAATAAAGCCAAAATAGGCAAAAATATAAAAATTGACAAGAATAAAAATAGTTTTTAAATTTTGTAAATAGTGTTTTGGTATAGTTTTCATTTAAATTAAGAATAATATTAAAAATACGTTAATTTGAAGATGAGTCAAGAATTATGGAAAGTCTGAAATTTAAAATATTAAAATTTTAAATAAGTTAATTAATAAAATATTGTACAGAAAATTAGTTTTAAGTAAATTGATTAATTGTTATTTGTTCAAGATTAGATTTAAGTTAATTATAAAATTTAAATAATTTTGTTTATATTAAATTTGACTTTAAAGTTAAAAAAATACTCGAATCCCATTGGTTGACATTAAAAGTTGGGGTCTTCAGTTGCTATAAAGTTTTCAAGGCGAGAGCATGTTCTTTTGTTTGCTCCAGAAATGTAATTTTTAGTAATTGACGTCATAGCACACTCATTTTTTTTTTATGACAGTTGAAAGTCAGTGTTTGAATAATATGAAGTGAAAATAAAAGCAAAGTGTAACTAAAATCAACAATAATTAAAGTGAACTAATGGAATACCAATAATAATAAATAATTAATTAATTGAAAACAGTTTTTCAATAAATTTAAATGTAACAAATTTAACTTAGTGTGTAAAATAAAGATACTTACGTTTTTATGAACATCAAATGAGATTAAACCAAGTTGTTTAAATGTTTGTGATGATTTAACAATTTGTTTGTTAATAAAAATTTATTTATCGAGTTTTAAAGTTAAATAAATCGTTTTATTATTTCGACGACGAAGTGAGGTTAAGCAAACCCACAAAAGTAAACCTGAATTAAAGTTGAATTAATTAAAAGCAAAACCAAGTAAAGTGTTTAACAATTTATAAACAATAAAGTGATTAAAAGTGACAATTAATAAATAACAAAGAGAGACTTACCTGTTATAAAGTTTATTTTGAACGGTTACGTTTTAAAACAAATTTTCAGCTGATGGAATTCAACTGCAAGGTTAACTACGCAGCGTTGCCGAATTCAAGAAGGAACCGCAGATGCAAGGAACAGTAAATGTTAAGATAAGTGAAAATGTTTAAAATTTAATTTGAAACGAAATTTGAATTTTAATTTAATATTTTTTATTAATAATTAAATGTAAATGTTTGTAAAAGTTTAAAATTTAAATTTATTGGTTATTCATTTTCAAAAATAAAAATTTGTCAATTTTTAAATAATGCAATCTTTCAAAACAATTCTTACAGCCAGAACTCACGTAAATAACTATTAAATTTATTTTGATTTTGAATTAATGTTCAAGTATTTTGATTTATGTTTGTTTGTTGTGTTTATTTATTTTGCAGGAATTATTTTAGATATTGAGTTGTCTGGATATTTGATTTTATGTAACACACATACCCGCATTTATACAAACAGACAATACTTCACACATTCAATTTACAGAACATTTCGTTTTCTTAATAAGTTTAATTTAAAATTGTATGTTATTAATTGAGATAACATAACAATATATAGAGTGTTATATTTAAAATAACAAAGTTAGTGCCTACTTTCAGTATAACCCGAATGTACAAAATAGTTTGCTAAAGCTTAATTTAAAGAATATTCCAAACTTCTATTTAACCAAAACTTTTACGCATAAAGAACCATTTCCTTGTTGGAACTTATCTAGAAACACTGTTTATAAACACAAAAATCTAAAATCGAAATTAGCTAGTTCGTATCTATGCTAATTTAGTAAATAATAATACTTGTTGACGTCAAAAATAAAATAGCAAAGCAGGGTTAAGCAACTATCCTCTTTCTACACGTTGCAGTGTACAAGCCTGATGGTGACCGTATTTCATTTGAGTTCTGACGGACGTTTTGCAGTATTTGTATGCGCTAAAAAGTTATGAACGGTTAGCTTGTTGTGGATGCTTACTGCATGCTCTTAAAGGCGGAGCAAATAACTGCTCAAGAAAAGGAGAAGTATCAAAACGGTTCAATGTTGTATAAGTTACCTAATATTTAAAGCTACATTTCATTACATCAGCTGACTGTCAATGCTGTCAAAGTGACAGGGTGAAAATGTATTTCTCTAAAGAACATAGATAACCAGACCAAATCTATGGGATTTTATAATTTGCTAATTCCACTGACTTTATACAAGGTGACAAGGTGATTCAAAACAGAATTTTAAAAATTAAAGTTAGTTTGATAGACAGATTAGTGCATGAAACTTCGAAACAGGATCCGACAATCCCACTGAAGATTGATTGATATTGTACATTGTGCATTTTACCAGGGAGCTTAAATGGGAATATTTTTTGGATTTTTTGAGAAACCACCTTTGGACGGACATCTTAGAAGGCGTTTTACTAGGGGAATGCAATGACATGGTCTTCATACACGATGAAACTTCACCCTAATTTATAAGAATTTTTAGGAGGTAACCAACACTTCGGTAGAGGTGCAGGCCACGTTGTATGGAACTATTTGAAATCAAAACTTTATATTATATAATAACAATTAATCGTAAAGCAAAGTTGCATCGACCGTGGAAGTCTTCGGATTCATTGGTGATACAATACCCTCAAATTTTCCTGAAACGTGGCAGTAAAATAGAACATGAATGCATTCAATATGCTAAGCTGAGGATATACCACAAACAGCCGTAACTGGAGATCTTTACACTAGAAGTGGGAATTTTTAGTTATTTCTAAGCTTGGAAATTCGAAACATGCTCGACTCGGCTTGGAGAAAATTTCAAATATTCTCGGCTCGGCTTGGCTACCGAGCTTCGAGCTTTTATAGAGTTTCAAGCCTTTGTTGAGCTTTGAGCCTTTACCGAGGAGCAAGAGAAAACATAAAACAGAAGTGTGTACTCGACCAATTTCTTGAATTCAATTGAATGTTGAGCATTTCCAAACTTCAAGCCTTTACCGAGCTTCGAGACTCTACCAAGTTTTGAGTCTGCAAAAAGCTCCAAGCTTTGCAAGCAATTTAGAAAAGAGAACGACTCGGTTCGGTCCAACGAATCTTAGTTTCGATCTCGCTCAAAGCTCGAGCAGAGCCGAGCCGAGCTTCAGCTTTGAGCTCTCGTTCCCACCTCTACTTTACACTTTTTATATTCAGAGAAGAACAAACAGCACTGTACCCTATCCATTTGGGCCTTCCACAGGGTCCGACACTTTATCTTATGTATACATCAGATCTTCCAACTACTAGACAAACAACGATAGCCACCTTCATGGATGATACCGCAGCGACTCGCCAATGGCATCTTAACTCCTTCAACTAAATTTAAATAAAGTACAAAACTGGTAAACAGCTTGGCGAATTAAAGCAATGAAAGCCAAGTGTGTACATGCGAGTTTAACAATGCGTAAAAAGACTAGTATTAACTTTATAACTATGTAGGTACTTATAATTTGCATTTTCAATTGCAGCCCCATAAATCAAATTTGTCGAATGGATTTTTATATTTTTATATGTAGTGCAAATCTTTAAATACCACTCTACAAAAACAAAACTAAATATATTACTCAATTAATTTTATGTGCATTTCTAATATGCTCCCCGTACTTTCGTAGACTTTCATTTTCTATACTTGTCGGCGACAAACTTCAGCACGGGTTTGGTCGGGCAGTGCAGCCTCCTGTCTTTATGCTCCGTGTACGTTACATTTGGTGGTAACCACTACGTTACAATATTACACAACAAAATCAAACGCATTTCATCTAATTCGGTAGATTTAAATGTTTTGTTACAGTTTCTGAAAGATGAAATTTAAACACATCACACCATTATATATGCGTTCATAATTCGTTCCTTAACAACTGTTTTGTATGTCACATTAAATTATAGAACCTGTTGTTAATTAAACCTTTTGTTTGAAACCGAAAATAGAATTGTCTCCGAAACATTTACGTTTAGTTTGAATTGATAGTTGATTAACTGGTGGGAAAATGCCCATTTATGAAGTATAAAATTAGGAATAACTTCTAAACTCTCAATGGAAAACAGACCGTACAGAATTGCAATTGCAATTGTGAGGGTCAGTCGGCAACTCAAATTTAGGGATCCTACAAAGATTCTAGAACAAAATACGTGCCAAACTGTATTATAAAGCAGGACATTCATGTGCCATCTATAAAGGAAGAAACAGTAAACTACAGTATACAATATCGCGACAAACTCAGTGTACATACTGATGAACTTGCAGCCAACTTAACAAATATAGTATGTTAAAAAGTTGAAAAGATATGTTTCACTGGATCTACCATACAGGTTTAATTAAATTTTTAGGTTAGTTTAACGACAATATAATCAAACCAATATCAGGTTAAGTCAAGAAAGAATGCTTTCATTGGAGAGCTCTCTATTACTATCACTTCTAGTCAAATGATTTACTGTATGTTGTTCTGTATGACAGATTGTAAATATTTATTGACAATTAAAAAACATAATCGATTATTGCGTATTTTCAGTGACAATCAAATTTACATAAATATGATACTTCTCAGGAAATTGCCCAACATGTGTTTCCTTTAGTCATGTTTTGATTTAATACCATGGCGGAAGCATAATTCTAAAGAAAATTTTGTTTTTTGCAATATCATGCAACAATTTTAAAAGTATTGTTAACCTTCAAATAGTTCGAATATAATTTTACTAAAAGTACGGTGTTGGTTTGCAGTGGTTCGCGCGATCACGTTTATTTTAAATCTTACAGTAGATAAATGAATATAAAGCGTCAAAGGAGAATACAGGATAATAAATAAATTTCCGAAACTAACAAGAGATTAAATTTCGAGAGAAATAAGAGCACTAGAAAAGCCGTAAAGACCATCAGTGAGAACACCACTGTATAGTCAAATCAAAACAGGCTTTGCCTTGTAGCAAAAAGCGTAACAATCTGAATTACGAAATAATGGCCAACTACAATTAGTAATAAATCAGATAATCAACCATAAAAGGTGCTACGAATTTAAATTGAAACATGTACACTATGTACAGCATCCAACGATTTTTATACTATATTTATGCAAATCCGTAAATGAATTCAGCTAAAGAAAATTTTCTGTTGCATTGTAATTACATTCAGAGGCTTCGTAACGTTTAAATATGCACTGAATGTGGATATTCAATTGAAATATTTTAATGTCTCTGCATTTTCGAAGCCTGTGAAACATAGCTTTGTTTCAAATTAATCAACCGTGACGCTGATTAATGAATCTTACTCATTTACGTTTAGCTATTTATTTGAAATCTTTTGTATAAAACACCAAATCCAATTTCAGTTTGCTTTTTTTTATGAAAACAGTACTAATGGAGTTAAACGTTAAACGAATAACACTGAAAACATTTTAAAAACACCAAAATAAATTACAACCTAACTTTTTGTTTGGGTAATAAATTACTTATATAAAAGGAATTCGCGTTGTTTAACTGCTTTAGTTAAAAGATTTTATCGGGTTCTCTTCTATACAGAAAAATACATTTCCCTTTTCTTTGTAATTAACCAGGCTTGCGTGTTACTGCCAGTCTTACTGCGCCATTTCATACCCATGCACCGTTGTTAGCAGAGCACGATGCTAAAGTTATTATATGTAATTCATTTGTTAATAAAGTAAATCAGTCGATCTGATTTTTCCCTGTCAAAGTATATAACTACTTGGAACGTGAATTGCATTTTTAAGCAGACAGCGCTGATATAACGAACAGAATTCTACGAGTAGTTAACCACTGACCCGTTAAAGATGAAATATCAAGTTGTCACGAACAGATAGAGAAAACTTGGTACAACCACGATATCTTATTCTTGTTTTTTGCAGTTTAAGATGTTTTTGTGTTTTTTCATGTTTCCGTGTCGTTGGCAATTCTTGGCTTGGCGTACGCTGGCTGGTACGGTGGATGGCTGTGACAGGCACCCACTGCACAACCAACCGCCAAGCAATCCATCTACAAAAACAGCCCAAGCGAGAAACCCCTAGTCCGAAACGGAAAGAAATCATTTTAGAACTGTTCTTTGATTTGCGGTAATGGGTTTCCATAAATCACCAACTCTTTATTAAATAAATTTTTCCATGCAAATGCCTAACCTTTAGGAACATCTGTACACTATAAAATCGATTTACTCCTTCGATGGTTAACGGTTCGTATTTTTAGCTGAGAATATTCTAAAATTTATTTTCGTCTAGCTAAATTAATATTTAAACTGACTTTAGTGCAATATTCACTATTGAAAGCTGGGCCTTGTTCTTGCAAACAACGCAGTAGTTACACGACTTTCTTTTCTTCAGTTTTATAATATACTTTATCCAATTCAGTTACGAAATGTCAACATTTCGACATTGATTTTAGTTGTGAAAAGTGGTTCATTTTGTAACTAGTTACAAAATATGCTCCCATTTCGTAACTAGTTACAAAAAGATGATTTTAGTTGCGAAAAGTGGTTCATTTTGTAACTAGTTACAAAATATGCTCCCATTTTATCACGATGACCCAACTCCTTTTTAAGAAGATGTGGCATTTACATTTTGTTATCTGAATTGGATAAAATCTTGTATGAAACACGTTGCAAAACATGTCTTTTTATCACATGGCGTGTTGTTCATCTCGGCTTCGCCTCGACGAACAATTTCACGCCTGGTGATAAAAAGTCCATCACTTTGCAACTCGTTGCATAAATAGCTATTTTTAATTGAGGAATTAAAAACACTGTTTACGTCACTGAAATTAACGTTGCAGGTTGCCTTCCAATTTAAAGTATTCGAGAATATTCCACATTTTTTTCATGAGTTCTAAGCTCTGCGATGGATTTAAAAGCTTATACTGCAGTTCATTTTAAACTTCTTTTAAAAACTATGTTTAAAATATTCTTTTTTTGCCTCATTACAGCTACTTGTAAATAAATTTGAATTTTCTGCCTACTTTTATTTATTTTTAACGAGAGAAACACGCAAACTTGGGGTCATGGAAAATAATGCATTTTAACTGCTTTATTAACCTTTACAGGTACAATAATTTATTAGCGTTTTCCCTTAGTTTTGTATAAACTATATGCCTTTAGAACTAGGATCGCATTTTTCCAACAACACTCGATATACCTATAACCTATACATTATATAAGAAAATATTGGAAAATCTTGTATACTGGGTGTAAACACATTACTACATTTAGCAGTATAGGTTCGGTCAGTGTTACTTACAAAGGAGAGGGAATCTCCCAGTGGAATCCCACGTTGTATTTAGTAGTAAATCCTCGGGGATGTTGGGGAGTGATGAGTGTTAGGTGCATCTTCAGCTAGTTGCAGATCTGAAAGCAGGCAGAAATGTACTGTAAGCTAGCTATGACAGAACATAGCCAACTAATGGGAGATCCACCCATGCCGATGTTCCATCAATCCTAGACGACCCACACGGTCTAGGAAATCCGACGAAACACAACAAATGTGGAGGCCACCCCGGGGGGGGGGGGCACAGCCCGTGAGTCGCTGCACTGCATTGGTATATGCAGCCAGGTTAAGGGTCTTTATATCTACGCCTAGTTATCAAAGTTCCCAGGTAGTTAGCCGGCTAACAGGTCTGATAAACAACAACGAGCCTCATGCTCTGATAAACAACGAGCCTTATGTTCTACCCCAACAAGCCTTAAGGCTTGTCCGTACAAATAACAATAATATACACAATAACAGCAATTACATCATCATCAACAACAACAACAACAACATAGTTGTTCATACCGACCTTATCTCATAGGACATGCAATCACATCTCTTCAATTCAATATCAACTAACTCTGCATCTTTATGTGAATAATCACCCAAAATATATTTTACACCAATGCACACTAATTCGCATTACCATACACAAACACACTCGGTCCTTTTGAATTCATTAACACATCTATACACTAACGCGTCCCGCAACCAACACCTTTTCCACGATTTTTGACCTGAGTTGGAACGGTAAATCATAGCTAATCCTCTTATTTTTAAAGCTCTCGTTCGGCTTTAATAAACAAGCGGTCTTTGTTTCAATGAATCTAATGCTGCGTCATCGCCGCCAAAAGTATGTACAACAACTGAAAGTAATTTGTTCACCTTAGAAGGGTTAGACAAAAACAACGAAAAACATAATAACTGTCAAAAGCAGTCCAAGTAAGTAGCGATCGATTTTCGTTATTTTTGTCAAAGCCTTCTAACTTAGAAAATGTTTCTTGGGTTTTGACCTACGGGTATAAGCGGAGTTTACACCTTAAAAAATAGTCGATTATATGCAGACTTTGCTCCATTTTTTGAGAAACAATTTTAATGTAGGGATTGCGGGCGATTTTTGCTTCTAATCTTTCGTCTCTCTATAGACACCTCGTTTTTGTGAAATTAAGAAAAAATAACGTTTTAACAATAAAAATGTAGAACTCTATTTACTTAAAAAAATTCAAATAGTATTTGCAAAAATTGAGATATCGAAAAAATCTCCACGTCAATAGATAGATAAAAACATCTCCTTTTCAAAGGGCACACGAACATCTTTCCAAAATGCAAATTAATTCGGAAATAATGGAAATAATATTTTAGAAATATCGTTGTAACTTACTATTCATAATGAAGCGTATAGGCAACTTAACTAACAGAGTGCGTTAGATAATAGGAAATATTTAAAATATGAAACAGAATTCGAAGGCAAACTATTTCGTATTATTCCAAGAAACAATTTAATCATATCAACTTGTCAGTTATTACCCGACTCTACAGTTTTGAGTCATACACAAATCCGTGCTTATTTAAGTAGTTATGCAACTTTAGATACGTCAAATAGAATGTCACTGCATGTAAATGCCAGCCTTAATGTACAAAAGGTGCTAAACTCATCATGGTGCTGCTAAATGTGTAAAAACGTAGTCTACTCAGATAATTTACAGAGCCATTATAGTTCCATTTGAAAAAAATTACTTAAAGTCAAAAACCCGATTTCAAAAACTTCAAATGCAAGTTCTACTACTGTACACAAGTACCGGAAGTGTTATTAAATTACTTTTTTGTTTAAAAAACTATGTTTTTGCTCTACATTCAGTCCGGTAAGTTTCCTCTTTCAAATCTAAAAAATAATAAGAAAAAAGGATGAGCCTGTTTTCGTTTACACTCTGCATTAAAAAAGAAAACAAATTCAAGTTTACTAAAAGAAAATTCTAGAATGAATGTTTATATAAATTATTAGCTTTTAATTTCACTACTGTTTAAGTTTGCGATACTGGAGTTACAATAATTTATAAAATCATATTAGCATAATAAACAACAAATTCATTGTATAAGCAAACAACATGATGTCTTTTTTTAAAGCTTATTTGTAAAATAATGCTCTAACTACTACGTATTATTTAAAGTCAAAACATTATTTAGTAGACCTTTCATACTTAGTTAAGCAGTAAACCTAAATTTAGCGAAATACTTCGTCGTTCATACAGTAAATTTCACCCAAATAAATATAAAAAATGCTCGTGAGCGTGGGAGATTAATCTTTTTTGTAGACCTTTGAATTTCTTCCATTACCTTCCTACATATATCGAAATACAGAAATATTTCTGATGCGCTGAGGCAGAAATATTTTCCATTAGGCCCATTAGGGTATTGCGTTTCAATAAATTGAATTATAAACCACATTAATTTACTTTACTTATTTTTTTAAATTGATTAAAATTTTTTAAAAGGCGATTTTTGCATTTGTTTATACGCTACATTTAAACTTACTTATAATTCTTTTCACAAAAATTAAAATCAAAAAGTAACTCAGCTATGATTTACGTTTAACTACTGAACAGCACTGTCAGGAGTAGACTGACGTTTCAGGGTTCATGCGCTTCATCCGCAATACATAACCAACCGATGGTTTTCAACACAACAGCGAAAATCAAACTTAAAAAAAAACGACAAATCTGTTGTATGTTGCCGACTAAAGCTATTAACGCTGAGATACTTTTAATTACCGTAAGATTTAGTTCAGCTTCAAGTTTGATACAGGGAAACTATTTATTAGACTTATATGATTTATAACAACTTTTTTATAATTTTGTACTCACATTTAATTTTATACAAAAGGTTTACCAACACCTTACAAATCTTACTGATTACTTACACTTGAAGAGTTTATTATTTTTAATTTTTTTATTCTTAATTACCTATTGTTTTTCCCTACCGATTTGGTAAGTTGCATTTACCACGTGGCATTTGAACATTTTACCATATTTAAAGTAGATAAGGAAGTGTGAATTTACCTCCCTAGGGAAGTAACTACTTATTTAAGGGTAAGCGTAGCTACCTGTTGTTTATATTTCTGATAAATTATTTTAATGACCCATATTACTTTCGGATTCCTTACTATGGAAATAACTTTTTTATTATTTCTACATAATCAAAAATACTTTGATGCCTACAGAATATTCTTTGTGATTCGCTGATTATTTTCTGTTTACGCCAATAAACATGTTTTATTTATTGACTTCAAGATGCATTTGTGACATTTTATCTATATAGCTCTAGGGGTTTTTGGTTTTAAAAATATTATACTATTTAACGACCTACAAATAGTCTTCAAAAAGAAATGTTTTTTCTTCATAAACCTAACATTACCGAATAATCATAATAATTTAAATATTTATTAACCTACAATAATATTATTAGGGGGTCCTAACTCTCTTGTAATAATTTTAAATTTTCAGTTTGGAATTGGGCATAGACTAGAACAATTAACAAGATATAAATATATATTCACGTGCGGTGATGTGGTTCTAGCTTTGTTTCAAATCTGTCACATCTTCCTTGAAGGTGTCTTTTAAATTTCTCCTTAATCTTCTTCTTCTTCCTCTTATAGCCGAAGCGTAGACCGATGGCCTATTAGTAACTCGAAAGAACGAGCTCTATGATCCCTCTTAGCACGTATACTGGGCAGGAGGCTAGCCTTACACGTCGAAATAAAGAGAAGAAGCTCGACCTGCAGTTGTGCGAGGTTGACGAGTGTCAAAGGTGTTAGTATGAAAATCGCGACCGCTGACGAAGCACGAAGAAGCGTACAACATATATTCCTGCTTCGCCAGTCTCAGGAATCGAACCTAAAGTGCCTGCGTTAGAGACCGCTACCTTTTACACGCGTCTATCCGTTCCTCAACCTTAATCGTTAATTTATAATAATTGAAGACTTTAATTTCAAAAGGGTAAGTTCCAAAATTTACGATTTTTAGATGTTGGTGAAAAAATGGTCTAACAAAATATACAAAAGGCCATTAGCATTCCCAGTATTTAAAAACTGCTGTAAGATGGCTACAGTAGTATGTCAATGGGTATGTTATAGGAAAAAAGGCGTGAGTGCCAAAGTGTTTAAATTTTATTGTGTTACGTTTCATTAAAGTCGGTATTCGCAGCAATACCTATAATTAAAATAATGGAGAGGCCTAACCGTGAATACAGAAAACGTGGTACTGGCACTTTAAAAGATGAAAGGAAATTATTGAAAGTGAAACGGCTAAAGCACACAAATTATCGTGGTACTGAAATTCCACAAGAACCGGTCCTCCCGAGCATGTAAGTTTTATAAGGTTATGTTTTTATGGCGCGTGTTTTAAGTTAAAGAATTTCGAACAACTTTAAGCTGTTAAGTTTTTCATACCACTAATGCTCATTTTGCTGAGTTTGAATAGTAATTCGAGTATAATATAATTGTAGGTCACATGCAAATGTCAATACAAATGCAAATCTTTAACTCATGAACACAGATTGAAGCTATTCAAAGATTCGTGTGAAAGAAACAAGCGTAACACATATCTACTGAACAATATTTCTATCGGTAGTGTTACTAAACGGCGTCACGGTTAATATGAAGATCTATCTGCGAGCCGTCGTTAAAGCACTGCTTGTTATTCTATTCCAAATGAAGAAGGAAACCATGTAAGGATATGTCGAAAAACCTTTTCCGAAATACTTGCGTTATCAAATAAGCAAATTCATACTAATTAAAAAGAAGAAAGCAGGTCATATGGTTTATGAAGACAAGAGAGGTAAAGCTACTAAAGCAATAAAGTATAGTGAAGAAATCCGCAGCATAGTTAAAACTCCCATTAAATCTTTTCCAACTAAGTAAAAGTAATTATTAGAGTAGGCAAAAGTCCAAAAAGGAATTCTTAAGTCCCAACTTAAATGTCAACCGAATATACATATAGGACTTTTAAAGAGAAGTATCCTAATACCAAAGTTACTTACCGTTCCCTGTTATGATGTATTTCAAAAAGATTTTAAACATTTAAGATTTGCACGGCCCCGTTCTAATACCTATAGAACATTTGATTTGTACCAGAATATGTTACGAATTAATTCCACAAATGCAGAGGCAAAACTTAAGTTAGAATTGCATCAACACAAAGCAGAAAGATTGCCCAAAAAATTAATAGTACTATATGCATGATAGCAATAGACTTAGAACAAATACTCTTTGTACCAACTTTGACACATTCCCAAATGTTTTATAGTAGGCAACTCTCAGTTTATAACTTGTGTACACATATGAAACACAGATGAGTCTTAAATGTGTGTATGGGACGAATCCATAACTGTAAGAGGCGGTAACGAAATCGCATCATGTTTGTTAAAAGTGGTATTGAATTGATATTTGTCTGCTTATGGACGCAAGTTACCTATTTGGTCTGATAGTTGCATCGGCCCAGCGGCTGCCCGTCTGACAACGCAGGTGAAGCGGTGCTTTACCTATATTTTTCTGTTAAATGTTTTTTTTTTAGCCGAAATTATTTTAATTTTTTTCATTTTCTTGAATTCGGTTGATATAGAGAAGAATTCTAATTTATGTATTTTATGCCCGGCGCATAGTACATCGCACAGCAAGCCCCTGAAGGTTAAGCCGCTCCGCGATATATACTGCAGACCACAAGCGTTCAACTGAAACAGGTTCGCTTATACAGGAATACTGCGTCAATTTCGCATACGAGCCGTTGCCATGGCAACGGCAAGCTTGCAAATTAATTTGTACGAAGAAATGAAACAAATTCAAGGCTGTGTCAGTCGCAACCTGCCTTCTGGTTTCGGCTCCCATTCGTATTCGTACAGCGCCGCGCGTTTGGTTCAAATGCAAATTCAAATACGAAATTCAACAATGTTTTGTCATTACTTTTTATAAATTATTTATTTAACAATTATCAATACAAAGATTACTTCTACTCTAGACAATAAAATATTGGAAAGACAGTGAAAATTACTGACACACTCGTATTCGTACAGTTTAATAATCGACAGCTTGCTGTATAACAAAACAATTTAACACGTTTATCCTAATATTTGGTTGATTGCCTTTGTTATCTATAACCTCCTGGAGTCGCTTTGGCATCGATTGCACCAATTTTTTCGTTTTGCCAAAATACATATTTATTTTTAGTTTTACATTAGCCGAACCCGGGTTCCATCAAAATTTCATGAATGACCTTGAACTTTGAAAAACTAATCGGGGGGCTGCTCCTGCAGCTCGACCTCCAAAGGGGGGGTCTAATACTCTGCTTCGCCCATTCCTAAAATCTCGAGCCGCCACTGCATCGGACAAAACAAGAATAAAATGATGCCCTTTTCTTTAATTTTTTTGGTTGCAAACGGTTATTTTGATGAAGTTGAGCAAAAGTTTCTTGTGAGCGGCCACAGTTACATGGCTTGCGATAGAGATTTCGGTCTCATAGAAAAGAGAAAAAAGGTTTGCAAGAATTACACCCCAGAATGCGTAAAAGTGATGAAAGATAATCCCACAAGAGTAAAAACAAAAAAGACCTTCAGTGATATTGAAGCATGGCAATACGTTCAAGTACTGAAACAGGGAAATAATCTTGCTCAGTTATTTAATGTAGGTAATCCTAAAGAATTTGGAACATTCAGGAACTCGACTAACTATCTAACGATAAGCTAAACAACTTACGAGACATGATTCCCTTCTTACCCCCATGAACACCAGCTTTTTTATAAGCAGTTGACATCTGTAGACCACGAAGTGCCTGACACTTAAACCCTACTGGCGGAGAGGACTTAGCCCGTTTTGTTGCAATACGACCTTCTTATTTCTCCAAAGTTTTTTTATACCATGAAAGAGTATTTTAGTTTTCCTAGGTTAAATTTTGTTTTGTTATGTGACAAAAATGTTACTGTTTCAATAAAATTCTTATTTTCTTTTATTAGAATTCTAAAACACATTTTTGGTTGTACCTTCAAAAGTGCATTTTGGTAAGTCTTAAATTACATTACTTACTATTAGTCAAATTATCCATGATAACAATACTTCCCCACATGGCTATTAGAACCTTAGAAAAATCTTTTTACAGTTCTTCAACGTAAAAGATCATGGAAGTTTGCTTACTTGCAAAAAAGCAAATTTAGCTCTATTTTTTTAAGTTATACTGAAGTAAATATCTAAATGTATTTGCTCAACGACACCTCTAACACATATATCGTACAAGTTTCCGGTTATTGAATTTTATTTTTATGAAATCGCGCTGCACACAAATTTAGCTGCTTGATTTATTATAACAGGCTAGTGACGACCAAAGCTTCGCCACAGAAATCAGAAACAAGTCAGAAGGAATAATAGCTACTAAGTATATCGAAAAACAGGAAATGTTCTGAAGCAGTTTCATTTTTTATATCGTATCACAAATGTTTCAAGCCATCGAAAGCACCAGTTTTATTTTTCTTAGTTTTACTTAATCATAATATTTTAAATATGGTGAAGCCAATATGTGTAACTGTTAAAGCATTTTGTAATTACAATTGATTAAGGCATCCCAAACAAATGTGTTGAAAAGCGAGACAAAATGTTTAATACCGCACAATATTAAATTATTGCAAAATGAATATCACGTCGCGTTCGAAATTTTATCCACCGAACCTTGGAGTTCCAGCCCGTTACTTTTTGCTAACAAGCAAGTACTATCGATCACGGTGTAATGTTCTTTGTATCTTTGATATCTACCCCGGGCATCGGCCTAACAAAAAAAATGGGGAATGATTACGATGTGTTGATCTGTTCAGACATAAATCAGAAGTTTTCAGAGTTAATGGCCTTTGTCAACAGGTCAGTTTTAGGAAATACTAAATAAATTAATACTAACTAAATTAACACTAAATAAGATTAACACTCTCAATTGTCTTTCAATTCGTTCTTTGATAAGCCTACCGAAAAATGGGTTAGGTGATGCAAATAGTAATAAATCAAGGAAAAGTTCCTTTCATTTTCAACAAACATCTTAAGTTTGAACTAACTTTCAGCTGGAAATACGTTTCTACAAGGTAGAAATTTTTTAAGGGGTTGTATTTGCTCAAGAGGAGTTATTCGGATACGTGACAGGAATATTTCTATATGCCTAGGTTATAAATTAAACCTTCCATCCCTTTAATATAAGTCACTGGTTTTTTGGAGCCGATTTTTAAAAGCATCTTTAAATAAACATAGCAGTTTATTTAAAGGTGGATTACGTTGGATGCATACCGATTTTTTATATCAAATCGTAAAATAATTCTATAAAATATGTAATAAATGTGGAGATCGGTTGGTTACAATTCTAAAGTGCACCGAAAGGAGCCAATTTGTACAAAACTGTGTAATTTTATTTTATAATCTCATACAAAATCATAATATCAAAAATTTTGGATCAACTTAAACTATTTATTTCAGTACATCGTTCCTATGAAATTATTAAATCAAGTAACGCAAATTCAATTTTTGTTACATATCGTTAAGTGTTGTTTTTTGTAATAAGTACAAGTAACCATTTATATGGAAATGTTATGAACCTAGAAATCGTTTGCCTTAATTCTTAAATTCCTGGTAAAATTGGATTTGTTTATTCGACACATTCTAACGAATAAACTAAAAACTGATAGATTTTGAAATGCCTTCTTTTTAAGAGTGAAATACAAAAATGTATATGAAATTTAGAAAAAAAGAACAGTTGTTACATCAACAGCATGTCATTTTTATTTTCTTTTCTGAGTAAATGTTTATTTAACTGCTCAATACTAAACTATATAAGACTTAAAGCTTTATAAAGGTTTTAGTATAGCACATACTATCATACTACAAATTTATTGAGCAGTAATCCATTATACTGGAAAATAGCAATTTTGACTTGAATTATAACAAAAAACAGCGGAGTAATTGCATAACTAAGAAGGAAGTGAACAATTGCTTTTAATTACTTATGCTTGCGATTTTACATTTGTTACAGTTCACAAGTAATTTTTGCTTTGATTCGCTTGAGTAGTTGAAAGGCATCCGGTGAGAGCTAGGAGGTACAAACAAACCAGAACAACTAAACTCCAATTAGCGAAACACGGGCTATCTTGTTATATTCTGAATTATTTTTACATACAAATCCATGGTAATTATAGTAAACAGTTCACGGTTCTCTGTCGTTCTTCAAACGTTTTATAGGTCAACGTATAATTTAACAATTTAATTAAATAAACTAGACGCCGAGTGTTATTTAATAATTAATGGAATTCTAAAGGCTGATTTCTAAGAACTATCTCATTTAAACACTTCATTCCGCTTCGCTGCACTTGTGAGTTTACTTATTCGTTTTTGCGAGCAACTTCATCAACCTCATTCAGAAACATTTATAAAAGAAATCCTTAATAAAAATTGTATGTACCTACATTCCTGCTGTTGGCAGTTTGCCCTGTAATAACCTAGTAGGAATACACGAAAACTGATTTGTTTTTTATTGAAATATTCAGTAAATACGAGTATAATTTATTTAACTAAATTTAAATTTAAGATGTTCACAATGCATCTGTGGCCTTTATCCGGTATTAATTTATAAGATAACAGAGACAGTTCTTCTAAAATATCTAACAAAAAAATCCCCAGTTGCGTAAAGATAATATTTCCCTATCGTTTTATGCAACCCTTTGAATGAAAAATCTTATCGAGAAAAAACGGAAATGTACATATCTAAAATGTCACAAACCTTTTGAATTAACTGAGATAGAAAACAACATATTTAATTTTCATTAAGCAACTTTATCAAAACATTTCAAAGTGTCTAAGATGTCGCTTTTAAATTCAGGGGAATATTCAGTCTAGTAAACAGTTTTGCTGTATAGAATTTTTATTGTATGTCTGTTTTAATTTTGTTTTTGCGTCTGTATAACATGTTTGGATTTTTTGTAGACATAAAACCGTAACCTTGCGTCTGTTCTGAGCCTCGATCCTAAATACCTATCTTTAGACCATGCCTAGATCCCACCTTTCAAGTGCACATTTTTGTTAAGGTTGTGTAAAAGTTATCTACGAAAAAGACAACATAATAACAACTAAAATTTGAAACCAAATATGACACATAATCCTTGAACGATTTTAAGCCTCAGCAATATTAGGTATGTACCAATATTCAAGAAAGCTGTATGCACAACACTAACGATACGTAACCCTTACATAAATTTAAAAATTGTTCAGATATGTTTAACATTAACAAATGAACTATCGAACTATCTTATGAACTAATTGAGATTGACAGTGATTAGTTTGATTATTGAAGCATTTAACAAAACATAACAAGAAAGAACGCAGACTAATGCCCTGTATAAAACAAAATAATTTAATAATTTATAATATGTAATAAATGCGTTCTCCAATAAATAAAAATAAAATTAGTAAAAACAGAATGAAGGTGGACACGGATATGTCTCAAGGGGATTGCCAAAAATGAAATCCTATCTTCCGCTTATGAAACAATATCCGCTGTGTCCGTTTTTAATACATTTTCTAATGATGCTGACCACCGGCTATTTATGTTGAAATAAACTTGATGCTAAAATGATGACAAAAAATATAATAAAAATAGATTACCCCCGACTCCGCGGGGAAAGTGCAGCTAATGCACATTGAACAAAAAACGAGCGCGAACACATGAAATTATTTAAAAAAATGTAATTTGGAATAAGTCAATATGGAAAAATAGATTTTACAAATACAAATAAAGTAACTAGAAAGAAAACAAAAGCAGATAAATATAAAAAGATTGAATAAAGTGTTAAAAAATTTATCGAACATAACATAAAAGTAAAATGCTTTAGAGAGGAATAGATGATGTATGAAAATAACTTAAGTTAAATGCAATGGAAAAGAAATATGAGATAGATGGATAGATTGGAAATTTCCTTCCGTAACGGAAGAATAACTACAAAAACCTATAGCAAAATATGATCACAGTCACAATTTATAGCTCGCCTGCGGGCGACTTAAATATATTTTTGACAACAATGGTTAAATTACAAAAGTTGGCCCAGTATCTGATTTTGAGTGTAAATTTTAAGGTAAATTTTAACACACAAAATGGTATAACAGAAACACATAAAGACATTTTGAAATTTATAAAACTCTAACTTTTATTAGTTTAGAAAAAAGAATCAATCCGAAAAGTTAAACATGCATTGGCAATTTAATGAACGATAAAATTACAAAACGGTTTAATTCGTTTGAAAACGGAGGTAGACTTGTTTTCGAAACGTTCAGTGTGTTACTAGCTTACTAATATAATTTCTATTTCAGCAGATGGTGGTGAAATACTAAATACTGATACGGTTAGAAGAAGAATGCAACAACTACAGATCTATCAGAAGATCAAGATGAATTCAAAGACTTCCACGGTCAGTGTCAGTGTTAAAAGATCGTCTTCCAGGTTGGGACCGTGTCGTTGTTGAGAAAGAAGAACTCGATGTTTCGCCCGCTTTCTTAAAGAGGCTTCATCAGGAAGAAAAGGGAGCACTAAAAGAGCACAGTAACTCAATTACTCAACAGGTCAACCACGCCAAAAGCGAAACTCGTTTAGCAAGAGCAAAAGCGGCACGGTAACTCAACTTATAAATAAAGCCAGAGGCGGAACCCTTCTTTCTCAACAGCGACACGGTCCCAACTCGGAAGACATTTTTTTTACTGTCAAGTGCTTATTCTGCACTACGACATTTAAATAGCGATGTCAAAATCGGTGGCACGCGGCTAGAGTAGCAGTGAAGAAGGGCCCGGTTCGAAACACTTAAAAACCCTTCGAAAGGGATGATCGTAAACGGTAGAAAGGGCGCCACTGTGATATTTTAGTCACTCTAAGGTCTAAAGGAAGGAAACCCACCACAGAAGATTCCCATAGGACTTGGGCAAAGGGGGTCGAAGCTGCATCCTGCTGCAAGATGTAACTTACCTCGCTTAACTGAAAATAACTTACTTACTGGTATTCTTAAAATTTGCAGGCAGGCTAACACTTTACACGCAAAACCTTAACAAAACACTAATACACAAATATTATCGGAGAGGACTGAACGCAGTAACAAGACCAAGCTAAATTGACAATTAGATATTATTTAATGAATCAAAAGACAAAAATAAATACAAAGGAATTACACAAAAAGAGGACGACAATCAAAACATGTTACGTTGAAAACAAATAATAAAACTACACTTACGTTACGGGACGATAGAATTGAGGGTACTACATTTACGTAAGGTACTGCAAAACATTTACAAGCTTAGCCCCTCAATTCCAAACAAAACATAGGATTAACAAATCTTAAATTAACAATTCAATAAGCACCGTAAAATTTTACACACATGCAACAAAACACAAAATAGTATCTTAAACTTAACCTAACACTTGAACTACAAATGAAACCTCTAAAGTGAATCAGTACTGATAAACTTAAACTACAGCCTGAACACCAAGATCTAACATTAATTAAACTTGACTTGAACACAAAACCAATAAAACAACTAGCCACCTGATTTGCCAGCGGCCCTCAACCTTTACAATGTGAATGTTCAATCCACCCAAAAAGGCGATTCACAAAGCCTTCTCACAATACCGCCGGACAAACAGATAAACCAGCAATCGACAACTTCAAAAACAGGTTGCAAACAAAACACAAAGATACAACAAAAGGCGGTACTTATTAAACTCTAAATTCAACTGAACACCATTTAAAAGACCTGCCAGCAAGCGGCAAACATAAGGGGTCGAACTAGTGTTGAAACCCAAACGAAGAAAGCAGGTGCAGCAAAAAGGAACGGAGATTTTACCTGGCGCGATGTTCGTACTTGATCGGCAGGGAGTACGCGACGAACGTTAAATGTGGCGTTCGGCAACGAAGGAGATGGTGTCCTCTTCCGGGAAGGCGGGTGCAAGACAAACGACGAAAATATTCCTTAGGCTATGGGTTTTCTTAATCTCCCAAATGAAGAAATTGCGTGAACGACACTTTAACTGTTACTAACTTTTCACAACTTTCCCACAAGACTATATTTCTCCGAGATTATATGGCACTTCCTGGGATTATCCGGACTTATGTCGTAATATGGTTTAACGAAACTAACGAGGGGACGAGAGGTGGGGTAGATACCCAAGATACCCAAGCGGAAAACAATGAACTTGCACACCCGTCTTAAACCGGAGCAGCCAAACACGTCCGATATGGTTGAAGAGTTGCCACGTACTAACGAAGGGGGGTACAGAAGACTTGAAAGACGCTGAAACAGGTCATCTGACATGGCTTGGCGCACAGGGGATTTCCCGAACCATATCACGAGGAGCTGCATTCAATGAAATAAGATGAGATCACGCGCTAACAAAATACACGTGAATTAGGTCACCTTGGGATTTTTTAACAAAGGGAAATTTCTACAACGACAAAACATTGGAGTGACTCTAAAAGTTTCGTAGAACTGTAAGGAAATGCACCGACTTGCCATAACTTTGAATGCCCTACAGACTAAAATGAATTTGAACTGTAGCAAAAATAACATAATTGATACGGGATTAAAATTAAGAAGGGCAGGACCGTACTAAAGAATTTCACCTAAAATTCAAAATAATGTAAACTTCCCAAGATAATACGGAATTGCAAGACCACGTGACATAACACCAAAATTATGATTGTGGATAGATTGCAAAACAATAGGCCAAAGGTAAAGCAAGTGGGAAAATTCCAAGTAATGAACCAGCTCTGATTACTACTGATGGCGGTAGTACTCCCTAAATTAAACGTAGACGCAACATGACGAGGAAAGCAGTCAAGGACTTACACAAAACATAAACAGACAGTGACAACTTTATACAGCAAAAAAAGAAGTTATGAAAACGCTTGTGTTCCCCAGTCTTACTGTATGGTGCAGTCTTGAATACTGAAAGCTCAAGACAGAAAAAGAATCGACACATTAGAAATGTAGTGCTGACGGCGGATACTGCAAATTCCCTGGACCACCAGAAGAACGAGTGATAGTCCAGGGTGGAATGGAAGGTACCAGAGCAGGAAGAATAAAGGAAAAAGCGAACACATCAGCACGTCAGGCTACGCATATCTCTAAAAATAGAGAAAAAAATGAAAACAAATTGTGAGAAAAATAGCTAGGCTCGCAAATAACGCCGATCACGACTACTCTACAAAGAGGATACGAAGAGGAAACAGAAGAAAGTGAAATACCCGGAAAAGAAGTATAAAATGTTAAACTCGCCGCAACAAACCAGATTAACTAAAGATTAATGTGAACGTCTATTGTAATGCTTTTAAGAAGATACCAGTGAATAAGTATAAATTCGCCCTAAAAAATGAATTAGTTTTACAAATGCTAGAAAATATATCTTTCTTTATTTTCGTTACAAAACCGGCGCACAGGTTCAATACCTGACGATGGCGTGGAAAATTTCCTTTTGCCGCCGAGGTTTGGTTCTTGTTAGTTAGCATGACCATATGACATTAGTATGTGATTTTAAAAAACACTAATTAGTTATTTAAATGTGTTTAAGATCTTGTTAAGTAAATTTTAAGGGTGCCTTAATTAAGAAAATACTAACAAAATAATGTAATAACAAATTAAAGGTTCAAAGATAACTCTGAGTGCTCTGTATTTCATTCTTTTTAAAGTGGCGTGCCCTTTACAGGGCGTTACCGGTTTTCTCTCCATATGTCTGTAGTGTGCGTGTCGAGTGGTTTACAGACATGGGGGACTTATAGCTTTACGTGGGCTCTGAACCACGGAAGTGTTTGCACTTCTACTCCAGAGAAGACTTACTAGGCAGAAATACCTCGGTGGTTTGCCATTTCCTTCCGAGGGAAGCGGTCGGGTATCTTATTAACTCTAAGAAATAATACTATACGGATCAATGCAGCGAGCAAAATTAAATGCTAAGAAATAATTTACACAAATGCGAAAGACCTAACAGTTAAGATGCAACCACAAATATTAATATCTTTAACGACCTTTTTACAAATATTGCTAAACAAATGAGGAAAACTCTCTAATACTAATTGATTGACAGTAGTTATTGTATAAATATACCAGCTGGTTAATGCAATAACCTCAAAAATAGAACAAAATATGGAGATGTGGAAGTAAAAGAGTAGATCATAGAAATATGTCAACTCGCATGGAATGTTCAAAAAATATCAGAGGTTGGTACGATAACATAATTGTTCCAATACACAAAAAGGGAAAGTTAAACGAATGTAATAACTATAGGGCAATATGTTTTTTCTGAGTTACACAAAAAATATATTTCGGAATACTAGAGAAACGTTTATCGGAAGAAACAAAATAACAAACGGAAGAACAAGCGGCTTTAGGCCCCACATTTTCGTTGTACGAACAGCGAAATAGAAACGCTTAAAGAGAGGAAAAGCACTTTATCTGGCTTTTATAGATTCTGAGTTCGGTTTCGACAAGATCCCTAGGAAAAGTATTTGGAAAGCATTACTATAACTATATAAACGTATCAAATAATCTGCAACACGTACCTAATTAGAAATCCTTCATGCAGATTTCTAATTGACTTAAAACCTGGTGTTAGAGTAAATGGGAAAGAATCAGAAAGCTTAAGATCGAGAAGGGAATAAAACAAGGGGACTCGTTGAATCTGCGATTATTAAACCTAATCTTGAATCAAAACAGAGTAAACAAGCTCAATACAACTATTGCTATTGGAATTCATAGCCAGTCAATATACAGAACTTAGTTTAAGCAGATGATATAGTTTTGCTGGCTGAATCGCCGCAAATACTTTATTGATTGGTGGAAAACAATAATAGACGGATGATGTCGATCTGTATCCGTAATCTTTTTTACCTTTTGGTGTCGAGGCTAGTGCGTTAACATATGAGGCTTTTGCGGAGCAATGCACATATGCACAACCCGGCTCGTCTCTGTGAGTTACGTGGTTGATGCGCCGTTTAATACCTACATACTGCACCATGTGTGGTGGACCATTTTTGATGGTTTTAAATGGGAAATACCCTTAATATCCGAGATAGACAAAAGCTGATGTCGGAGTCCAGGGATCGTTTTTTGATGCAGGTTCAGGTTCCGCGATCTTTTGTTATTTTTTAGTTATAGGGCAAAATTCAAAACTTTGATATTTTTAAAACTTAAAATGGCTCGTTCGTCTTTGAAGATATTCAAAAACCAATGTTTAAGGAGCTTGTAATAGCTTTTAAGCAATCTAATCCAACAGTGAATGCTGAGCGCTGAGGGTCATAATATAGAAAAGCTGCATAAACCCATTAGAAATAAACGCCCAAGATATCTCACAAGATCACATCATTTTGTTTCATAATTATACCTGACTACATATTGTTTATAACATCAGGGGTATACTGCAGCGACTAGGATAGGATATACCGAACCATCCAGCACATAGCCCTGAAATTACATACACATATATGGTGAGCTGAAGAAAGCCTTAAAAGATCAACACATTCTTCGGATGCTGAAGTTCACACCACTGCGCTGTAAAAGCCTTTTTCCAAATAGCAGCCTATCGAGTTTTACTGGAAAGGTATTCCGCACTTGGTGACACAGAGGGATAACTGTCTAAATACTCATAATGACTTTTTTAAAACATCGCGGTATACGTGGGTCGTTTGAAAAGTAAGAATAAAAAAGAAAATGCGAATAAATTTGACCAACTTGTATTTATTTTTCAACATAATCTCCATTGAGCTTGACACATTTTTCCCAACGATGTTCCAAAGCCATTATTCGTTTTTATAAAATGATTTCTCCTGGTCTGCAAAACACCCGTCCACAGCATGAATCACCTCATTGTTGTCAGAAAATCGTTGTCCTCCGAGCCATCGGGGCTAAATCGGTGAGTAGCGCCGATGATCCAACAATTCAAACCTGAGTTCATGGATTTTAGCCATGGAAACGTAGAGATATAAACAGGTGTATTGTCCTGATGAAAGAGGATTCTTCTTTAGCAAGGTGCGGTCGCTTTTTCTTGATTTATTGGCTCAAATTTTGCAGAAAACCTGCGTAGTACTCTTCAGTGAGTGTCCTTCCTCTTTCCAGGTAGTCAATAAAGATCAAACAATGTGAATTCCAGAAAACCAATGCCATGACCTTGCCGGACGACGCCTTCTTTGGGGTAGGTTCCCCCTTGACTGGATTGTTTTGATTGTTCTTTCGACTTCGGCCTGTAGAGGTGGACCCACGTTTCATCTACGGTCAAAAACTGGCGCAAAAAATCATTGGGGTTACGTTTGAAACGCTCCAAGCACGCAGACAAAATGTCCATTCGAACACGTTTTTGGTCAGCAAACGCGGCACCCATCGCGTACCAAGCTTTTGCATGTCCAAATGCTCATGTAAAATATTATGAACTCGTTCGGTTGAGATCCCTACCATGTATGCTACCTCCCTGATCTTCAATCTTCGGTCACTCAAAACTATTTTGTGGACCTTAGTCACCATATCCGAAGTTGGCACATTACTTGGCGTCCGCTGCGCGCTTCAGCTTCGGTATTCGTTCGGTCACGTTTAAAGTCAATAATTCATAAATGTATGGTTTTAAATGAAGGGGGAGGCTCGCCAAGGACACGATCTGGCTTACTTTTTATTTGGGCCGCCGTTTGCCCCTTCAAAGAATAAAATGTTATCACCGCCTGAATCTTCTTTCTGTCCATCATTTTTTAAAATGCTTGCGCGTACGTCTACTTCGCGTGACTAACCAATAACCTCACGATGCACTGAGCTGAAACTCGGCAAGGGCTCGTTTAAAGGATCAAACTTATCGGCCGTGCATCGATTTTGATCATGGTGCGGCCATCTCTGCGTCGTTTACCTTACTTTTCAAATAACCCCAAGGCCAGATAAATTAAATATTACATATTAAGGCCTTCCCACTTTATTTAGCCAAGACGCAATTAGAAACAACGGTGGCGCCATTTGAGGTAAACTATACATTTCTCCCATAAAAAAGGGGCACATGATCATATGATCAACTCACTCACAACTCGTTACAACGGATTTATAAAACATTTAAAAAAATTAAAAAAGAAAATAAAGATACCAAAATTAATGGCGAAAAAATAAGTAATTGGAAATTGCAACGATATTGTTCTAACATCCAACACTTGCAAGACATAACTGTAAAGTTTGCGAATTTAAAGCACATTTGGGTTAAACATTAATACTGAAAAAACAAAAACCATGGCCTACTGTGGGTCTGAGAATTATTATATGTTTATTTCTAACTTTTAGTATCAATATTATTTTTAACTAATATTAGATTTAATTCTCGACTGAGGCCATAGCGGTTAAATACAATATTTATTTATTTTTATTTTATATGTCGATTCCAGTAAGGTATAATCTCTTGGAAAATTATGCCTTACTGTAATCGGTAACAAAAATAGATCGTTTAATTATACATTGTTATAATTCACTTGAAGTTTTCAAAAAAAGCAAAATACAAACAGGAAATTAACGCTTAATATGATCCTTAATTTTCTTTTTAAAAAATTAATCTAAGAAGTTCTATGTTCCTAAGAAAAATAAGAACGAAGTATTTTAGAGGCAATTCACGTTATTAAGAAAAACGGCCCGATTCTTGTATTTAATCACGGTATCGCACCCTCTTCGTAATCTGCAACCCACGCATTTCTACGCCAAGATAATGAAACTTGAAGTTAATCAAACGTAATGACCATGGAAAAATCACTCTTTACGTTACACTAAAGATAGAAAGTATAGCAGATTTGAAGCAAAAACCAAAGTAATAACTGGACGTCACGTAAAAATGATTGACACAAAACAAAAAATGAAAAAGTGAAGTTAGCGTTGTTTAAACAATTTTATCTAAGGATTGTAACAACAGAATAAAATATTAATTTTGTCTTAGCAATAACCTTAGTTATGTTTTCTGTTAAGTATCAATGTTTAAGCGACATTTTTGAACACAGAAATTATCGTGTTCAGCATATGTTGTGTATTAATTTTTTTGCTTTCAACATATTTTGTCAAGTTGGTACTTTTTAAATTTATCGCTTTCATGTAACAATCTGCACGCTAATGACGTCTAAATCAAAACCACGTGTTCTGAAGATCTCAACATGTAACGGGCGGATCTTATTGTAATGTTTTGCACGTAGGGGTCGACCGGATAGGGACGGATCTATCACATTTCCTGATCATATAAAGAACAATTCGCTCTTTTGTCTCGGAGCATGGAAGAAGAGATATAAATGAAAAGTGGGAAGTACTACAAAAATTTTACTATAAATTACGAAAATAATATGTGAGACTACAATGATACAACCTGGATTAAAAATAACAAAATAGTGGAATGAATAAGTTAGGAGGAAGGTAAAAGATAAGAAAGTAGCTTGGAAGAACTACACGAAAAATAAAAATGAACAAGATAAACAGATATAATGGAAAGCAAGCTGAAGCAAATTCATGAAGACAGGTTGGGGAGGAAATGCAGAACAATTATAAAGTTAATCGTAAATATTTTTGTCACACAATTAAAAGGTTTACAGGAAATACAGCAACATGTATAAAGAATATAGAAGATAATGAACATAAGAAACAGATAAGAAATTGATAGTGAAGGTATGGAGAATATATTATGAAGAAAGGTTTAAGAAAACAATAACGGAAGATCACGAAAATAAAACACAAGACGAAGTAGTAAGCATACAAAATAACAGCTGAAGAAATGGAAAACGGAAAGCTGCAAAGAAGGACTTAGAATTAACCTAACACGCTATGGAGAGGTAAACAATAAATATACCTTGAGAAGCCACAAACTGAATGAATGCATAAGACAGCAAACCAAGATGGAAAACGTGATACAAACAGCAGCACAATTAAAGTTGAACTGGGCTAGTCACGTGGCAAGGATTACAGACGATAGATGGACTAATGCTACGTACAGACGTAGACACTTTAATGTCTAGACAAGGTCTATAGATCGAGTGTCTTCGTATGTACACTATGTAGAGTAGTGTCGTTAGATCAGACACTCGTGTCACGATAACCGCTCTCGCAAGTTCGTAGACTTCCGTCTGAATACATTTTTTGAACGTGTCGACACACGATCTAAAGTGTACCGGCATGTTAGAAATTTTTTGCTAGAGCGGTTTTGTTCTATGCAGTAATAAGCTAAAGTAAGTAGGGGAATTGTGCCTAAAATGACATACTTTTTGTTTGAATTTATTTTTCGATATAAATATATTGCTTAAACTCTTTGCAAAAATAGTTATAAGATGCTCATACATTGCTCTTTTCATCTATTATTAACAAAATGAACAAATACATTAGTGAATGGTCCTGCTTACAATTTATCGAATAATTTTATTCACGTCTTCCGGATTGGGACCGTGTCATTTTGAGACAAAAAGACTCAACGTTTTGCCCACTTTTTTAAGAGGCTTCTTCAGGAGGAAAGGGAGTACTAAAAGAGCACGGTAACTTATCGCAAACCCACACACACGCATAGGTATCTTCACGCCAACTCACATCATCATCCGGCACAAAAGCTCGCCGCGATTAATTCCCTCGTTGATCGTGCTATCGCAGTGTCCCAACCCGGCAGTCTTCATGTCGAGTTAGGCCATATCCAAGAAAATCTCATCAAGAATGGGTATAACAAAAGCGATGTTAGAAAGGTCATCCAAAAACATCTACACCCGGCAAACCCTAAAAATCCTCAAAATACCTGTACACCCCAGGCTACTGCTTTCTTACCCTACATTCGCCAAGTCACGGATCGCGTAGGTAGGATTCTCAAAAAACATAACATCAAAATCATCTTCAAACCCCCTCCAAAAGTGTCACAAATACACAAATACCTTCAGTAAAAGATAAGCCTCAACCCTTGTCATCAAGAGGCATCTATAGCATCCCCTGTTCTTGTGGTTTAGTGTACATTTGAGAAACTGGTCGCTCAGTGCGCACACGTATCTGTGAACACAAACGTTGCTTGAAATCAGGTCTTTTTTCACATTCAGCCGTTGCTGAACATCATCACGACACTGGTCATAAAATATTGTTTGAAAACTCTTCGATCATTTCCAATGCCCCTTATTTTTTCAACAGGGAAATCCGTGAAGCCATTGAAATCATCAAGGCCCCTAATAACTTGAATCGTGACACTGGTTATTATCTATCCGATATTTGGAAGTCCGCCATTATTACTGGTTCCGCTCCCTCCACCCCTGACCAATCGTCGTCCCCGTCAGATGCGCTTGGCCGGATACAGCCGGTATAAAGTCGCTGCCTCTTCTGTTTCTCTTCAGAAAGGTTTCGCCTCTGGTCGGTTGACAAGTTGAGTTACCGTTACCCTTCTGCCTCTTGCTAGAAGAGTTTCGCCTCTGGCGTGGTTGACACGTTGAGTTACCGTGCTCTTTTAGTGCTCCCTTTCCTCCTGAAGAAGCCCCTTAAAAAAGTGGGCGAAACGTTGAGTCTTTTTGTCTCAAAATGACACGGTCCCAATCCGGAAGACGTTTTGTTAATACATTCACCAAACTCAGCCAAAAATGTCAGTGTTACAGCTACTCTTTCACCAACTGAAATTGCACAACGCATCGCTGTATCCTGCTTTTCTATTTTTGGTTTAACTTTCTCGATAAGGAATTGAAAGTCAGAAGCAAACATTCGAAGAAAGTTTTTAAAATATTGTGAATCTTCATATCTGAGCTCCGCTAACAACTTAGAATATGCTCCTTCCGTACTTCTCTTTGCTATCCACTCTTTAACCCAGCAGTTTCTCGTTCGCTTCTTCCTTCGTTTTTTTATAATATAGTTAATGATCACTGCGGCTGCTAACCGACACCTCTTTCGTGACATGATTAAAAACGAGGTGACATCAAGTGTCAGCTTTCCTACGCCGGGCCCGTCTAAACACACGATAGAGAAGTGTCAAAAAATAAAGTGTACACAGTCTACTGAAGTGCTCTAGATACCGCTCTATGCAAATAATTTTCTACATAATGTAAACAAGCTGTAGACTGATCTAGACACAAATGTCGACATTTTAATGTCTACGTCTGTACGTAGCATAAGAGAATATTAGATTGGAGACAAAGGATCGGAAAAAGAAGCAGTAGTCGACCAAAGATGGGATGGAGGAACGATGTCAAAAAGATGGAATGGAAAAGATTGGGGAAGGCCTACGTCCTGCAGTGGACCGAATTAGGCTGATAGTGATAGTGAATTGTACCACTATGTATATGTATAATAAGGGAAGTACGAGTAACTGTGAAAACTATAGGGCATTAAGTCTGCCATCAGTTATATTAAAGCTATATACAAAAGTACTAGAAAAAATATTAAGGTTTGAAACAAAAGAGAAACTGAGAGAGGAGCAGGCAGCGTTTAAACCAGGTAGGCAACACACAACCATATCCACACAATAAGAATGATCCTCGAGAAGAATTTAGAAAAGGATAAGGAATTACCTTTGTAATTAAAATTATGAAATAGATTGAGTCTTCTGCTATTTTTGCTCATAATGAACAAATTGATGAATCAATGTAGCAGAGAACTTTACAAAACAAAGATAGGAAATCGACGACTACAACCAATATATCTAAAACAATAAATTAGTTTATACCTACAAACGATAAAATCTACGAACTACGAACGATATAAAATCACTAAGGGTAATAGTAATAGATATCTTGAAAGGAGAACTGGAAAAGGTAAATTTAACAAATAAACATTATTAAAGCAAAGTTATGAAAATTAGTAAGAATCAAACACCAATGAATGAGATATTATTGGAAAATAACAGACTAGAAGAGGTCGATATATACACATACCTAGCTACGATTATCACAAACCATAATTAACAGAATTAACAAAGCTAACCAAATCTACGATACCACCAATAGAACAATAATTGGAAGAAGAGAAAGTAACAGAAACACGAAAAGGCAAGTTTATAACACTGTATTTTTACCTGTACTTACGTACCCTGCAGAGAACTTAATATTAAATGACAGATTAAAATCCAAAGTAACTGAAATCAAGTGTCTAAGGATAAGGAAAGCAACAAGATACACCAGGAGGGATATAGTTAAACATAATACAATAAGATAACTACTGGAAGTTATGCCTGTGATAAGAAACTTAGAGAACAAACAACCAAAGTGGTATGGAGGTATGGACATGTATGTAGGATGATGGAGAACAGAATGCCAAGAGTAGTAATGGAAATGAAAGTGGTAGACCAAGAACTACATGGCAGAAGCAAATTGAAATGATAGTCAGAGAACGAGGAACAATCATACAAGAAGTAAAAGTGTTAACAAGCGACCGAAAAGAATATATAAAGTGGATTGAAAATAAGTAGTAACAAAGTGATAAAGTGAAGAACGACCCGACGCCCAATAGCTATAAAGAGGTAGCCAAGGAAGAACAAGAAGAATTATTTCACAAACGTAACATTGCGATTGAGCTTTCCTTCTTAAAGAAAGGTATTCTACCACTTATTGAAGTCTTACTACAAAACACTGACTCACCCTATATGTATATACGAACACACAAATAGGAAAAAGGTGCACAATTTTAGCTTTTCATGCTTGTACAATGTCACTGCATTGTATTACTGCACTGGTGAATTATTTATTAAAACGAGAACTTGACCCCTTCTTTAATATTAACAGCAATCATTTTCACTCAAAAATGACCAGATGAAAAGTCCAACCTACGAACACTGAAAACGGCACTGCTGCAATATATAAAACTACACGAAAATCAAGAGAATCTTGTTATCTAAATTGCGACACTCAACGAAACAAGATTTAACTTTGTTGGGTATTATAACATCTGGCTAATTGCAATCCTTTCTCCCTAAAGGAGAATAACTAATGAATTGTTGTAATTATCATCAGCACTTACTTTACTAAATTTAATAAGTTTTGCTTTCGTTAACATAAGCAGACTGTTGCTACCTTTGATCTCATTTAAAGCTAGAAGCTAAGACAAAACAATTATTTAAGAAGATCAAAAAGTAAATCAATATAAATATAGATTTCAGCAAAATACAGCGACGTAGCCTAAATTAACGGATTTAATTTGTTAAGCTTGCTTATACAAAGACACAGGCTCGAGTATGTTAAATCTGAATGTTTACCTCAAACGTAATCCCTTTTCTAAAATTCTGTTCATTTCGGTTTTGAGGTTATGAATGAGGTTATGAATGAAAAATAGTAATTTAATTAGCTTGCTGTTTTCGTCAAATAATATTCTAAATTCAAGCTTTTTTATATCCTAAGAGCAACTTATGTTTTTAGCCTAAGAACAACTTTCACTTTTCTCTTTTCCAAAAAAAAAGTTTTAGGAATCTACACGAGCGCAGTTATGGCTCATTTACTAATAAATAAATAAACAGTAATGCGAAGGGTCATTTTACATTTATTATTTTATAAACCCTTATTGGTGAATTCAATTTTTTGGACGATTATGTTTTAAATTGTATGCTATCAAAACTTGGGATACAAATAATTTAAGATCTCGAAATCTGGGTATTACATGTTGTTTCCTTACCAATTTACTCATTTTACTAACCACCTGACACATAGGTTTGAAACATTTTATTAGAAAAGTCTTAATTTCTAATTACTTCAGTATCAAAGAGCTTATATATGTAAAACAAATCATTAAGAAAAACTTAATGCCACGGTTATTCTACTTGGTTAATTATTCATCATAACATTGTTAACCACCACCACAGCTGAAACTTGCGTTGCGTGGTGTTTGCTCATTACAAATTGATATTATAAAAGACACGGATGGGAATTACTCTGAACGTTCTTGTATTGTTTCCTATTTAAATTTAAAATAACCACCATCAAGCAAATGTGTTTTTAAATAAATTAAAACTTTTATTTTAGCGGCTTTTATTATTACATTATGCTCAAATTTTCGCCAATATCAAGTACAATATTTAAAAATAAACACTTAAAGTACAGCCAATTAACAGGAGTATCGCTTTATATTTCCAAAAGGGGGAAATTCTAAATGTCGTGTCAAATTCATCCGCTTATTTATTTAGAAAGGCTTCAAGCTAAAATTATTTACTCTTTTAGAATACATTAGTACAGTATTGCGCATTGTTTGACTGAAACATGCAAAATTGAGAAATGTTTTTAATGTATTTTAACGAATACTAACAAATATAATATACAAGGTGCGCTATTTCTGGGACATTATACGGGTAACTTTCCTATTTGTAAAGATAGAGAAACTGTTAAATAGGTATTTTTTGTGAGGAATGTTTTTCACTAATAACTTTTTTGTTTACAGCATTGGATTCCTTTTAAAATTCATTAATAGAATATGACCTAACAACTACGTAAAGCAACTGATTATGAAACGAGTAAGCAGCATGAGCTAAAAAGTGGCGAGTTCTATGTCACTTTACGTAACGTGTTACGTAGAACTATGGCCATTAAAAAAGGAAATATAAAAATAAGACTTTATTATTTAAAATTTCAGCTGCAAAATCAAGTTATTCATTTCTGTATTTTTCGGGCTGTTTGCAGCCAACAGTATGTAAAGAAAGTAACTTCTGTCATTTCCTATATACACTCAGTTTTGATTATTGCACCATTGCGGTAGAGTGGACCATTACACGTTATTTGGACGGCGTAAAAGCATACTCTATGCACGGTCGTAAATACAACAGGTATATTAAGGGTATTTTCTCAAAGGAGTGACTCCTTAAAAATGTGTGTTTGCTTTCTTTCTAATAAATTACTTAAATCCACTATTCCTCTGGAACGGATGCTCCTCTGTTATTAGTTCATTGTTTTTTTAACACAAGCCCAAAATAACTGATACTCGAAAATTTAAATAAGTAAGTCAATGAGATCTATGAATAAAACTGATGACATAGAAACATTATAAAAGGCTATACGTGAAGGAATGAAGATACCTGTAGAATGTGGAGAATATAAAAACATAAACAGTAAGAGAAAATGCTTCGATGAGGAATGTGGAATAGAAAAAGAAGAACGCTTAAACTATGTATGTAGATATGCTGAAAAAATAAACCGAAAGAACGAAAAGGGACTACGAAAAGCAAAGAAAAACATATAAAAGAATACTTTGGGAGAAGAAAAGAAAATATAATAAGAATTTATTCAACGAAATAGAAAAAAAAGACTATAAAAGTAATGAAATAAAAAGTCTTTATGTAAAGGCGAAGTGCGAAATAAAAGGATATCAGGCGTTATTTTATAAGAACAAAAATGGTGATGTAATAGCACCAGTCAAAAAACACAAACCGGGCGAATAATAGATGAAGATACATATTGTTATGCTCTTCCACTTAAAAGAATTACATACAATTTTTAATTATTCTTCCGGCTAGCTCAATAATAAGATTTAATTAATTTCTTTCAGAATCTCCTAAATCAAGGTCTTTAAAGGGTTCCCTTTGACGAATTTCAAAATTTATAAAAATTCACCAAGATAAAATTTTAAAAAATATAACACCTTTCAAAATTATGATAAACTTTTACAAAGAAATAACAATAAATAATTCTAATAACAAACTAAACAATTTTCTAAAAATTAAAAATATAAACTACCTTTTTATATTTGAAAAACAACTTGAACAAACAACACTCCCTGGCTTGACTTCTAATGTATCCAACTGTTGAACCAACCTTTTCACAATGAAAGACTTTCCCCTTTAACTCCAACTCCACCAACCTGACTGCAACTCCACCAACCTTACTGCAACTTCACCAATAACACAATTTCCTTCTTTCGATTTTATTTATATTTGTGTAATATCCAAATTTTTATATAAACTTCTTCAAAAATAATAATTTTTATTCCAAATAAACTTTTATTAAATTAAAATTCCAAATTATTTTGATATAATATAACTTCTTTTCAATCTTTATTTGTTTACAATTTGTTTTCAGAATATTCTTTTGGTACTTTAATACGTTTTCAAGAGTTTTTAAAAAAACTCAACTTACGTTTTTCCAAAAAAATATCCAACTGTTTGTTTTTTATTTGTTACCCTAGTTTCTTAAATTTTAACACTCTACAAAATTATTTTTATGACATATTTACAAAATTACTATCTAGATTCTATCCTACTTATTTACAATATTCATTTTCTAACTTATAACTATTTACAATTTTATTTACACTAAATTTTCATACTTTCAAAAGGTGTTCATTCACTTTATCCAAATTCAATTAAAACAATATCACCTCAAAACCCTACCTTGTTTTTGTGAAATTTTTGTTTTCAAACACATTTTCTCAATTTTAATTTCGTTAAGTTAACAACCCTATTTGTCATTTTAACATATAAAATCAGGTTAAGTTAAATTTTGACTTTTCTTTAGATCTGTCATTATTGACATTTAAGTCATTTTTGACTTTTAATGAATTTGACGTTTGACATTTGACATAATGTTTCTATCTTAATTTTTTTAATTTTCAAATCGATATAACATTGATATATGAAAAATTAGAGGAATTTCTCATGTATTAATTTCAATTAATTATCAAACAAATTGCAGTTTTAAATTTTAAAATTTAACTAATCATTTAAATAAATTTCAATTAAAAATTTTCGTTTGAAACAAGTAAATAGTATTTAACAATAAACAATTAACATTTTAACAAATAAACATCTTAACAAAGTTTTAAAATTTCATTTTTATATGATTTTATGATTTTTATGTCGGTGGTCCATGAATTTCCTTCACTTCCATTTTCTTCTTGTTTCTAATATGTCTTTTAATCATTAAAAGGCTCTGTTTTTCAATTTTAATTAATTTAGACCTTTTAATTGAATCAAAATTGTTATTTTGTACACCATTTTTAATAAATGGTTTAGTATTTTTATAAATTAAAATCTTCTTGCATATTCTTACACAATTCTTCATACTATTGATCTTATTTGATTTTGAGAACCTCTTTTTAATCTGTTTGGTCATTTTCATTTCATATTTTAATTTTCCAGTTTTAATAAATAATTTAATATTTTGTTTAATTAAATTCTTCTTATTTATCCTTACATAATTCTTTGGAATACCATCTTTGATTATCCCTGAATTTTCTTTTTCACCCTCCTTTATTAGTTTAACATTTTCATCCATTACTATTTCATCTTGCATATCAAGATATTCTTCTGTAATTTTAATTTCTTCTTGCACATCATTTATGTACATTTTATTTTTATTTAATTCAATAACTTCAGGATTATTAACATTATTAATATCTTCCTGAACTTCTATTTCATCTTCCACGCCTTCATATTCTTTAATTACTTCTTGGTATTCTAAAATAACCTCTTCTTCCTCATGTTTAACATTTTTAAATATTTCTTTAATTTCTTTGCATAATTCTTGTTTATTTTTCACCAATTCTTCTTTCAATTCTTTAAATTGCTTCTTATTTTCTTCTTTCAACTCTTCATATCGCTTCTTTGCCTCCTCATCTCTCTTCTTGGAATCTTCTTTAATTTCACCTAATTTTTCATCTAACTTATTATCCAATCCACTTAACTGTTTCTTGGTATCTTCTTTCATTTCTTTAAACTGCTTCTCTAATCTTTCATCTCGTTTCTTGGAATCTTCTTTCATTTCATTGAACTGCTTCTTGGAATCTTCATCTCGTTTCTTGGTATCTTCTTTGATTTCTTTAAACTGTTGCATCATCATTTGCATAAAATTCCCGTCAAATTGAGCTGGATTTGTAATAATTTGAGAAGTTTGAACTTGTAATTGATCTCCAACATTTTGAGGTTCCTCTTCTGACTGTTCACCTGCATTTTCATGCTCTTCTTCAACTTCAACTACCTCCATTTCATTTTCCTCCTCTTGTTGTTCCATTTCCTGTTCTTTATCTTTCCTAGAACTTCTTAAATTTCTTCTGCCCTCGCTCATATTATCAATTTCTAAACTTTGTCAAAATATCTGTATCTCGTTTTTTATTGAATTTTATTATTTGAATATTTAAGCAAAAATTTCACACAAAACAATGAACAATCAAGTTTGTCAATTTTATCAATTTGTCAAATTTAATAAACTTCAAACTGACTTTTATTATTAAACAATTCAATATTTATGGAAATATCTTCTACAATTAAATTCGTTATACTTTTCTTTATTGATTCAAATCTGTATTATTTCAATTACTAAATAACTTTTATTCAAAACTGTGAATGACCCTACCAAGTTTTTATTACTTCTGTTTTCTGTTAATAATTTATTAAACTAATCTTTACCCTACCAAGTTTTATAACTCCTTCAAAATTATTAATAACAACTAATATTAAACCTCACTTTTCTGGCATCAATTATTATTAAAATAATTTGACGTTCTACTTTGGATTGTCAAATTATTTAATTTATAAATGTCAAATTTAAAATAGCTTCATTAATTATATGAATAACCACTTTTCAAAGCCCCAGGTTTCTGGTGCCAATTATTATTAAGATAATTGATGTGACAAAGCAACCACGTTGGGCGCCATTTATTGTTATGCTCTTCCACTTAAAAGAATTACATACAATTTTTAATTATTCTTCCGGCTAGCTCAATAATAAGATTTAATTAATTTCTTTCAGAATCTCCTAAATCAAGGTCTTTAAAGGGTTCCCTTTGACGAATTTCAAAATTTATAAAAATTCACCAAGATAAAATTTTAAAAAATATAACACCTTTCAAAATTATGATAAACTTTTACAAAGAAATAACAATAAATAATTCTAATAACAAACTAAACAATTTTCTAAAAATTAAAAATATAAACTACCTTTTTTTTTTAAAAAAAACAACTTGAACAAACAACACTCCCTGGCTTGACTTCTAATGTATCCAATTGTTGAACCAACCTTTTCACAATGAAAGACTTTCCCCTTTGACTCCAACTCCACCAACCTTACTGCAACTTCACCAATAACACAATTTCCTTCTTTCGATTTTATTTATATTTGTGTAATATCCAAATTTTTATATAAACTTCTTCAAAAATAATAATTTTTATTCCAAATAAACTTTTATTAAATTAAAATTCCAAATTATTTTGATATAATATAACTTCTTTTCAATCTTTATTTGTTTACAATTTGTTTTCAGAATATTCTTTTGGTACTTTAATACGTTTTCAAGAGTTTTTAAAAAAACTCAACTTACGTTTTTCCAAAAAAATATCCAACTGTTTGTTTTTTATTTGTTACCCTAGTTTCTTAAATTTTAACACTCTACAAAATTATTTTTATGACATATTTACAAAATTACTATCTAGATTCTATCCTACTTATTTACAATATTCATTTTCTAACTTATAACTATTTACAATTTTATTTACACTAAATTTTCATACTTTCAAAAGGTGTTCATTCACTTTATCCAAATTCAATTAAAACAATATCACCTCAATATGATAACATGGAAAATCTCAATGAAGGGGACGAAGAAGTGGCGTGCCCTTTACAGAGCGTTGTCGGTCTTCTCTCCATATGCCTGTAGTGTGCGTGTCAAGTAGCCTACAGACGTAGGGGACTTCTAGCTTTATGTGGGCTCCGAACCAAGGTGTGCTTGAACTTTTACTCCAGAGAAATACCTCAGTGGTTTGCCAAGATTCTGAGAATCGAACCCGGACCATTCTTAATCTCAGTAGTCAGATGCATGCCGAACCAACTGAGCTACAACCGCTACAATAAGAACCCTAGAAGTGATGAAATAGACGCGGAAATGTTTAAATACGAAGGAAGAGAACTAGCGGGATATATGCCAATTGCTTCTAGAACAGATATGGAAGCTTGGAATGAGGCAGCAATACGTTCAATACACAAAACAGCACTAGCTGGTTACAAAGGCATAGCTTTACTTAATATTGTTTACAAATTACTTACATCTCATTTAAAGAATAAACTAATAAGAAAAATAAAAAAAGTGTTGGGAGAACAATGTGGGTTTAGTGAGGGAAGATCGGTGGTTAGACAGATTTATACTCTAAGAGAAATAAATACAAGCAGAAAGTTACGACTTTTGTAATCTTCGTGAACTTCAAACAAGCCTATGATAGAATTAAAAGAGTTGAACTATATACAAAGCGCTAAATGAGTTAGAAGTAAAAAAAACGCATAACTATGGTAAATATGACACCAAGAGAGAAACAGAAAACAGAGTAAGAGGTAAAACAACAGAAAAAGTTAAAGTAAAAGAAGGAGTAAGGCAAAGTGACCTATTAGCATCTGTTTTGTTGAACTGTGCAATAGAAGAGGTAATAAGGGTGGCTTATATTAATAGATCGGGCTTGGTATACAACAAACGTCATCAGTGTGACGACATTGTACTATTAGTGGGTAGATTAGAGAAAGCAGCAAGGGGAATGGGGCCGGTAATAGATTAACATAAAATAAGGCGACAAAATATAGAATTTTGAGGAAGTGGAAAATTTTTCATATCTAGTGACAATATTCAGTAGAAAATCATTCACGACGAAAAAGATACAACAAAGAATAATGTCAGGAAACCATTGTTTACACTCACTTAATAAGCTATTGAACAATAAGACAACATCAAGAAAGTTAAAACTGGGAATTTATAAAACGGTCATACAACCGATAGTAACATATGGAAGCGAGGTGTGGACTTTAGGAACAACAGATCGGAACACAATGTGGGAAAGGAGAGCTATAAGAAAGATATTCAAAGGTAAAAAAGTAAACGATGTTTGGATGAAGTCATCTAATCTAGAGCTAAAAGAATTGTTCGAGGAACGTAATAGGATTTGTGAGATCCCAAAGACTTAGATGGTTGGGACATCTAGAGAGGATGGCGGAGCAGAGTACCAAAAAGGCCATTTGAGAGTACCATAGGAGAAAACACGGACGTGGAAGGTCTAGGATAAGGTGGAAGAAGGAAGTAATAAAGGATATACGTCAACTCAACATCGCTAACTGTAAGGAGAAAGCAAGAAGTAAAAAGCAGTGGAGAACGCCGGTGAATCAAAGACGGTGGGCCTTCTACATCGAAAGTTTTCAGGGCACATTGGTTTAATAAATATGATATTTATTTAATAATTCTTTTTGGACAGATCTGGATCAGACATAGTTATTTACTGCATACTTATAGCGGAATGAATGGTTACTTAAGGAGAAGTTTTATTAACATTTACGATTAAATAAAATACATCTTAAACGAATGCTAACTTAAATTTCTTAATGTATTCTGTAATACTTAGATGTAAAACTTGACCTAAAAAAATTGATACTTTTTTTATTTTATTATTAATGAAAATGTTTAATTCCTACGTCTCAGTAATTATTAGGTCACCTCATTTTTTTAAATGTAACCTATATTTGACTAACTATTTCGATATTCTGTTCTCGTTATATCAAAAGGAAAAGTCATCATTTATTATTAAGCAACAAAAACATTTCAATCATACGCCAGAAATTTGACGAGGGAAATAAACAGCAATGTTTTAATAAAATGCACAATATTGTTCGGAAAACCTTTTGCCCTTAATTCCTTTCATTGAAAGCTTTCTTTCGAAGTATAATTTGATCGCGTTCTTAAAATTTTAATTAAACTTCCCTTCGTCGTTTATTAAACCACCGCCAGTATATAAATGCGGTATATTTAGTATTCACCACAACATTTAGCATTTTCCTTAATTTTATACTTCATATATAATCTGTCCCGATTACTGTACCTACTCTTGGAAACCCTCTTATTTTTTAATTTTCAGAAGAAAGTTGTTGTTTCTTTCCTGAAATATCATAAATAAAGATAACAGTTATCACAAATTGTACAGATCGTTCAGAAAATTAAACTACCTTGAGTTTTAATTTTTGCGAAAAAACTTATTTAACAAAGTTGTTCTAAATAAAATATAAAATTGTATTTAGAATTTCTAAAAATTTTTTTAATGTTATCTATTTAATTCAGTAATTTAATGCGGTTTTCTATTCGTCTTCTAAATTGTCCGTACATGGACTCCAACAGTTTTTCGTTTATAGTAACAATATAGTCTCCACAAATTGTTATTGATCCAAAGTGACCAGTCCATTTTATCTGTAAAATTATTATTAAAACAATTAGTAACTATAACTGTCGAATACTCGGAACGACTCTCTTGTTTTCTTCTGCATACTAAATATCTTTTCTCTAATTATAATTTCTCTCAAAAATAAAGGCCAGTTATTTTATGAAGCGCTGTACCACATCAAACATTTGCCTTTTTTAAATCGTTGATTATTTATTGGTTACACTTTTGAAGTTTAAACTTTTTAAGCACAGTATACTTGCAACATTGTGAGTTGTAAAAGTTCATCACCAAATACAATGTTTAGGTGAAAAATTATGTCTTCAAACGTTTTTTTCTTCAATTTGTAATAAAATTATATAAAAACAAAATATAGGTACTTTTTTTATAAATTTAACGAACCTCTATATTTCCCCACTAATAATTATTTTTGTTTAAATTTTTGAGTTAAATTTTGTATTTAAGATTTCCCCTTTATTTAGAACAACCTTGTTATATAAGAAATCAAAGTAATTTTCTGAACAACCTGTATAACCTATGGTAACCATAACCCTGATGACATTTTTAGGACAAGCAAAACTTAAAACAGAATGACGAAAACTTTTTTGAATTTTTCAAAACTAAAATAGTTGATAAGAATAAAGTACTTCATCTGGGGACACACTGTATATGTTTTAATTTTAATAATTTTTCTTGAAAAATAATTATATTGAGCATGATTTTTTTCTTGTAGTTCCAACATTTCAAAAGAACAAGCAACTGAGTTACACCCACTAATTAAATACATCAGTATGTGGTGTAGAATTTTAATTATACAAAGTGATTCATACTATATGGCAATTCAACTCATAATCTGTCCAATTAAATCACAGTATTTTGGTGAATTGGACCAATCACAATCGAATTATACTGGCAATTTCACTAGGTACTAGTGAAATTTCCGCGGCAATTTCACGACTAGCGGCGTTGCTTAGAGATAACGTCTGTCAAAATTTTTTGAGTGACAAGTATTTCAGTAATTTCATTATAATTCCAGGAATTGTCATGCCGAATACCATTCGTGACTAGAATTTTATAGGCTGTCGCACTCGATTTTCGTCGCAACAAGCAGTCGTGTTCATGACGACAAAAAAAATGCCGGTAAAATTCTAGTCACTTTGGTATTACTTATTAAAACTCAACTCCAATTATTTCAGCCATAAGGGAACACCATTTTTTAAATCCTATTCCAATGTAAAGACCATCACGGTTTCTAATGAAATTCTAATAGAAATACGTACTACTCAAAAAGTATGAAATTGTCATTTAATTTTTAGGGCCATGGATATTTGTAAGCACTCGTGGTGTTCTATAATGACATTACGCTCATATTGAAAATCATCTAAAATGAAAAATACTTTTTCTTTGATTTTGATAAAAGAAACGAATTTATATAACAAACTTTCAGGAGTGATAGAAAGTGATAAAAGAAGCTTTTGAGAGTAAACCCCGAAACAGAAACAGTGAATAACGACTAGAGATGTCAAAAGAGTCCTTTTAAAGAGTTGTTAAGTAGGCAATCAAGTAAACTGGTGCACTGGACCAAACTAAATGTCAATTTATACTACCAACTGCAGGTACGAATTGTAAGCTTCTATCCTTTAGACTTTAGAGCATTAGTTACCGACCTAAATAGTGTATCGAATTCTAATCAACCCTGTTACAATTATGCCAATCTATTTACTTAGAAATAGAAATACTTATAACTACACTGCAGATTTTATGAAAATGCATATTCCTTAATTTTTTGCATATCCACAAAAATATTTAGTAATCTTGGTGGGTTATGTTATTAGTTATGTTATTTATTGTTATGTTATGTTATTTGGACTTCATTAAAGTCAATCTAAAAATAGCAAAGATTGCACATGTACCCCTAATCTGCATAATTTATTTTAAAAATGCGTATATCAGCATACATTTGTTAGATATTCGTCGTTACCTATTCCAAGTAAGTCGATTCTCGGATAGTGAATCTTCCTTATGGTATTTCACTTTCGAGTGCCCAAATCTATTTTGAAAAGCACCGAGTTTTCTTAGAAAATTTTGAATAATATCTTATAATTAATTGCTTCAGGAATGCATCGAATACCATTTAATTCAGGCATTTATGTAGATATTTTAAGTTTTTTTTTATAGTTTAAATAGTGCGTATTTTTTGTAAAGAAAAAGGCATCATAGTGGAAAAATGTCAAATGAAATTTAATTCACTTAAAAAATTCTAATTTTTGGTTCCGTTATATTTTTTGTATAGTTCGCATGTTTTTGGAAAAAACCTGCATATGTATGCACATATTTTGCAATTTTTGCTTGCATAAAATCCGCAGTCTTACATATAACTTATAACTAATAGAAAACAAAGCATCTACCTTTAGTGTAACTGAATTTTCATGTCTAAGCTCGATCGATGTAATGTAACCAAATCATTCCATCTGTAACATCATCATTTGCACGATATGAACAGCCCAAAATAGGTTGCTGCTTGGTGCAACCCGGCGCACGCAATAAATAACATACAGTTACCTGAAAGCAATAACAGTCTTGATGTACACAAAGTAAAGAGATACGACAGTACATAAATTATAAGGTTTTATAGTTTATTCAGTTAACGCCAGACTGCTGGAAACTTGAGTATTTCAGAAACTTCACATTAATTAGACTGGCAAAAAAAATCTGTTAGGTAACACATTTGTTAAAATTAAAGACATCACACAGAGTTGGGCCATGTTTTATAAGGTAACAAGCAAAAACAAAAGTGATCATAAATTCATTCTTGTTTTTAAAAATGAGCTCTGTAGAAATTATTGTACTGCTTTCTTTAAAGTAAAATCTTCATAGTTACTAAAATAACTTCATAATTGTATCAGTTTTATGTTGCACCACATAAAGAAACGGAGAAATGTCTCCAATAACATCAATTACTCACAGTTGAATGAAATCTACCTATAAAAAGTTTAAGAACACGTGCAACGTTCATTACGACAATCTTTCCATCTGGAATCTGGAATAAAAGAAATACATTTTTATCTACAATTTACAATTTAATAAGGACGAAAGACCTATTCTGATTGAGGTTCGTATTACATAATACTTATTTTCTGAGAATATAGACGTAAAAATAATATTTACAAAAACTAGCCTTTTCTCTTTCTAGATATAGGAATTGGCAAAAGGTTGAGATATTTTTAAGAAGAAAACATTAGGAGAGCTCATAACATTTCTTCTTACAACAGTAAACAAAGGGTAGCCTCCCTTTGTCAAATTATTGCTTTGATTGTTTGTAAAAGATGTAGCTTTTAATTAAAGTTCTGCAATTCAGAATGTTTCCATTGTTGCAGTTATAAAAAACAAATAGTCTTTTAAAAACGTTATTAAAATCAAAATCTTGTTGCAATTAATTCCAAACGGCTGTGTTGTAAAAGGCTCTTAACTTATGTTTTATAATAAAATAAAGCGTAAAAACAACATAAATTCCCGTAGACAATTCATTTGTGACGTAGACAGCGATGTCACAATTAACCTCACCTACGCTAAAATGCTTTACTTTTAATCTGTTTATGTTTAAGCTGACACAATGTGACAAACAAACAGGAAAATAAAGTAGCATTTACATATATTGTTTCCCTTCAAATGTTGCTATAAATTTTTCACGTTGAGCTTATGTTTACCAATTTATTCAACATAATTCTTGATTTTTTAATGAGAACTTTTAAATATTGTATTCAAGCAAACAATACGGGTTGAAACTGATCACTCAATATCATCAAACATGATTTGCTCCAAACAACAAAATATTTTAATAATGGATAACTACATATTTCAATATATCTTAATGTTAAAGGTTTTGCAACTGAAGCTTAAATTTAGAAGTCTATGAAGTTATTTTCAGTTTATAACTATGACAAAGTTCTTTCAAGATCAATTCAATACCAAGTTTTTGCACGCTTATTATCCTTGTAGATGTTTAATTTAAATTTTATTGTTCAGTATTGAAACTACTCGATCGTAGGTACCCGTGGGAGTAATTAAACGATTAAAACACGGTCCATATCCTGTAAAATGCGTGGGCTGTCAAGTGGTCGTTAATAATAAAAACATAAAGGCGTACGTAATTATAGTGATTGATGGCGATGCTAAACTTTTAGAACACCAGGAACAATTTAAGCTACTGTAATGCGTGATAATGGTTAGACGCGTAATAAATCACAAAGTTGATATGTAAATTTATGAAATTATATCTTCTCGTGCGTTCAGGGTATTATAATATTGAATAAATGCGTGAACAGAATTTTAACTAATTTTATTAAATACAAGGGATGTTCAGATCTTACCTGGAACCTGGAATAAGAAGAAATTTTTACTTTTATACCAGCCAGATTTGCATTGTTTGTATTCGTTTGATTCGCTGAGCTCGTTTCCTTTTAAATTTACAGAAAACAATTCCTAAGACCTAAAGGTGTATGAGTATAGACCAGGGGTGTCAAACTGGCAGTCACATAGTATCTACCTACAAAGTAATTTCTTGCAACCTGCTACACTCCGAGGAATATTTGCCTGTTATAATAAAACAGAAATATCAGTTTAAACATTCGATATAGTCGTTTTTATAAGACATCTATAGTTACAACATGAATGCAACGACTGTTATATTATATAATTGCAATTTACGTAGCCAGAGTGGCGTGGCGCAGTGGTAGAGCGTCAGGCTAGCTTTGCGCTAGTCCTTGGTTCGGATCTCCCGATGGGCAGAATTTTCCTGCAGTCTGGAGGTCGGTATCGAGTCCTGATGACCATTCATCGTTGTGCACCTAGTTAACGACGCTCTTCTCCGAATATAAGCCTCAGAGATGCAGACTAACAAGGTGCTACAAGTGACAAGGTTCTACACATACACACGTATTATGCTCTACACATAGTGCACTATGTTGGTATTAAACGACGCACCAACTGCGTAACCGTGCCGGGTTTGTGTGTGTGTAAAACTTCATACATTGACGCACCAGCCTCGATGCCCGAAGGTATAAGAGGCAGTGTTATCAGATCCACTGATTTATCAGTAGATCTACTGATTTTACCTTCAGTCTACTGGCCCACTGATTTGTATATAAAATCTACTGATTTCCTCGAAAAGACTATAAAAAACTGACAAATTGGATTTGTTTTTGTTGTTCTGTCGATATGCTGCAAAATATTTTCAATTTGCCAATTATTGTGTTGTGCAGTGTAGTATAGGCCCTGCTGTTTACGCAGCATTCCTCAGCGAATGTGGAGAGAATATTTTCGGAGGTCAATTTAGTGAAAACAAACCAAAGAATTCGTTTATCCACCGCCTGTATAGTTGAACATTTGCGTATCAAACACCACTAAAAAAGTAGGAATAAAAAATGCGTCTCTACTGATTTTTCTAAAGAACGAATGAAATAACTCGAAAATCTACAAAAAAGTTACGAAATAACTGATTCTGAGACTGATACTGACTGAATTTAGTTAGTTCAGTATTTTATTTACTGGTTGTCAGTTTTTCATTTACAATATTTGTTTGTTTTGTTATATTTATTGTTTGTTTTTTATGCCAGAACTCGAAAGAATACATGTTTTTATTCGAATCATTCTAGATATGTAGGTAGTGTTTTATTGCTTTCTTTGGCCTACTGATGTCTACTGATTTTAAAACGCGCCATCTACTGATCTGATAAAAAGTCATCTGGCAACACTGATAAAAGGTTATAGATAAATCATACATACATAATTGTAATTTTTAGTCGAAAAATTGTTGGTGGCTCACTTGAAAAAATGGTATGGCTCCCGATTTAGTATAGTTTGACAGCCCTGGTATAAACAAAACATGTGTTTATTATTATTGCCTTTGAAAATGCATGAAATAGCAGCTTTTAGATTTTGCCACAGTTTAAAAGATCCAAATTTAGCAGTCCGAGGAAACCCTGTGAAGACCATACTTTCGTAAATAGTATATTATTATATGAGCGATTATGACAGCCATTATTCACGAAGATGACGTTTGAGCCCACGAGCCGTCAGGCGAGTGGCACAAATCATCTGAGCGAATAATGGCCATAATCGCGAATGTAATACGATACTTTTTCTACACCTATTAAACAAATGTATTAGACTCAAATTAGTCAAATTTGATAACTTTGTAAACAAGCAATATGACAACACACTTGGGCGTGTCGATTGTCAGCCGCAGAAGGAGTTGATCGCGGGCGATTTAAAATATGATTGGATTAGCGAAATATAGATTTTTGGATTTGTATTTGTGATTGGCCGAAATCATAATTCACTGCAGTGAATTATGAATCCATAATTCACTGCAGTGAATTATAGGTACTATTTTTCACAAAAAAAATGCTAATAATTGCAATATAATTAAATAGGTGTAGAAAAACTATATTATCGATTAATTTTGAAAAAGGCAAAAGAACGGTTTTAAGGTACGCCTATTTCTAAGGAAACACCTGAAAAACTATGGAGTTCAAGAAACTCCGTTACTATTCGAAGTAATTATTAAACTACAAAGATTAAGTTTTTTCTTTCCTAAATGTAATTCTCTATTTTTCAAGAAACCTGTGCATGAAAAACTCCTGAAATTTCCCAAACATCTTTAACCGGGTTAAGTTAAAAACGTGAGTTTTGAAACTTCCAAAAACCATTTAAACGCATTAGTTGACAAATAGAAACACCAATAATTTGTATTAACTAAGAGTAAGGTACTCGATTTACGCCAAAAAGTTTCTGGCAACGTGAAAATTTCAGATTATATTTAAGAAAGCCCTGGGAGAGTTTTTAAATTTTAGAAATTTATTTTTAAATAGAAATATCAATAATTTTTCTAACTAAATAGTCGCGGTCGTGGCTCAGTGGGCTCAACGTGCTTCTGACCACTTACAATACCTACATTAAGACTGGGCCGAGTTCGATTCCCAGAGCCACCCAACACCAAAAACACCCGACCGCTTCCCTCGGAAGGCAATTTCAAACCATCAAGGTATTTCTGCCTAGTAAGTCTTTTCTGGAGTAGACGACTTCCGTGGTTAAGAGCCCACGTTAAGCTATAGGTACACTATGAATGTCTCTAAACTACTTGACACGCACAGTACATACATATGGAGAAAAGATTGGCAACTTCAAGAAGAAGAAAAAGTCAATTGTGTTAGGTGTTACTCCTGAAAAATCAACCGAATTTCTAAGGATATTTAGGCAACTTAAAAATATTCAATCTAAAAAAGCTCAAATTTTGTTGAAAAAATTCCTGAAAAGCTTTGAATTTACTAAAATTATTTTTCAAATAAAGATTTTGATGGATTTTCTTAGTTAGAAAGTTATTCGTCACATCTTAAAGCAACTCACTTTTAAATTAACAAAGGAAAAAAGAAAACATTGAAAAAGCCACATTTACATCCCGAAAATATTATTTCGGCAGTTCTCTGATTTTTAGTTAGCTGATATTTTTTGTGGCGGTTCTAAAGCTACAACTCCTACAGTTTTCACAGTAAATTAAACAAAAAGTCTTAGCAGAAAAGCAAAGTTCTCTTTCTGAAAACTTCACTTCGAAAGTTTTTTCCGAATTTTAGTTAGTTACAATCTTTTGTGGCATTTTTAAAGCTGAAGTTCCAGTCGTTAAACTAACAATTTTCACAGTAAATTAAACAAAAAATCTTGGAAGGAAATCACACTTTCCTTCCTCAAAATTTTGTCTGAAGAAAAATAATTATCCCTCTTTTCAGTAGGGCTAACATTTTTATGTTAAAGTTAAAATTGCCAATCGCTATTTGAAATTAAACTTTTAACAATCTCAGAATTCGAAAGTTCATTTTGTGAGTTAAACAAAATAAATGATTGTTTTTCTTTTGAAAATTTTTACTTTGAAGCAGTGACCAATTTTTTAGTTCACAATCTGAGAGCTTCGCAAGGTTGATATTTTAGAATTTTTATTTTTGATGTAGCTATACCGGGTGTTTGACTTAAGGGGCGAACATAGGGAAATAGCATGGGAAATCGTATATATGCAGATCCCTGCTCCCCGTTTGTGTTGATAGGATTGATATTGGTACCAATCGAAAGACAAAAAAAATGCGCTTAATTTGATAGAAGTACTATTTTACTTGAATTTGTTGCTTGTTTAAAAAAGAAAGTGCAGTAAATAATTTGCATCTTATTCGCAAAAAGCAGACTAGCCATGATCAAATTTGAAGTTTCTTTATGCCAAAATAAAGTTTATTTTCTGTCAGTTATCATGTTATCAATTCACGTATCTACCTAATTACTATGAATAGTAATATTCAATAATGAGGAAAGGGTATTTATTGTCAAAACATACTGGCGTCAGTTTCGCACAGTTCGTGATTTAAGAAACTTCAAATTATCATGGCTGGTCTGCTTTTTGTTAATAACATGCAAATTATTTATTGTAGTTTTTAAGCTATTTCTTTCTTAAACAAGCAACAAATTCAAGTAAAGTAGTATCAAATTAAGCGCTTTTTTTTCTTTCTATTGATACCACCATCAATCCTATCAACTCAAACGGAGAGCAGGAATCTGCATATATACGATTTCCCATGCTATTTCCCTATGTTCACCCCTTAAGTCAACACCCGGTATGTTAGATATTTATACTTATGTTCAGATGAGAAAAGCTTGATGAAAAACTGAAGCCTAAAAGCCCCTCTCTCACTGAAAAAGTTGCATCACATCAACGTATATCAATATGAACAGCATAGTTAAGAAACGAAATTTGAGTTAAAAAGTCAGTGTCAGAGTTTGGGTTACTACCTGCAACTTCTAATTTCTCAAAAATTTCACCAAAGCTTCATCCGGTGAAAACAACACACAATCTTCAAACTTAAAAAAAATGTTTAAAGGATGTTCATCAATGTGTTATATTTTCGTTATCTGCTTAGGTAAAATAAATAATTTTTCTGATAATAAAGTCAAGCAGTTATGGAACATTGTAAATGAAGCAACAGGCAAAGATAAAAATACTGTTAAATCCCCTATTACTTTAATGATTAACGGAGAGATGGTTTCCGATGCTAATATTCTTGTGGCCAAGTTCGCTGAACATTTTAGCTCCTTTGCAAGTAAAAAGCTACAAAATCATCTTGGGGAGAATTTGTCTCTACCCAGTACTTGCGTACATGAAATTTGTGATTCAATCTTTATTGACTATATTGATGAAGTTAGTATCGTTAACGCTACGAATAAACTAAATAATTGTAAATCTAGTGGTAATGATGGATTCAGATCAAAATATGTTAAGAAAATTATCAATGCTATAAGTACTCCTTTATGTTATTTGTACAATAGGTCTGTTCGCGATGGTATTTTCCCTGGAATACTTAAAATAGCAAATATTGTGCCTTTATATAAAAAAGGCAATACAAATGAAATTGAAAATTATCGTCAGATATCTATTCTAAGTGTATTTTCCAAAATATTTGAAAGACTGGTCTATGATAAAATCGTTGATTTCCTTTCAAAGAAAAAAATATTAACCAATTGTCAGCACGGATTCAGGGAAAATAAATCCATTGAAACTGCATCCTATCATTTTTTATTAGAATATGTATATTCCGAGTTGGATAAGGGATTTTATGTTATATCGTTAATGTTCGACCTTTCCAATGCTTTTGATGTAGTAAATGTAGATTTCTTATCAAAAAAATTATATGCCATGGGAATTAGGGGTAGTATTTTAAAATGGATTATGTCATACGTTACCAATAGGAAATTAACTGTAAAAATCAATAATCATATGTCAGATCTGAAAAATGTCGAATTAGGTGTTCCTCAGGGGTCCGTTATAGGTCCACTTTTGTTTAATCTGTTTGTTAACGATCTGCCTCAATTCATAACACTTGGTAAGATCACAATGTACGCGGACGATACGACTATTTCTGTATCAGCTCGAACCCCCGAGGAGCTACTAAAAAAAGTGATAGATATTCGGGAACAATTTATTACATGGTGTCAGCGGAATAGGCTAATGGTTAATGATAATAAAACTGTTTATATTAATTTTCATAACAGGAGACAACTACCGCCGAATTTTGGTGAAATGCACAATATACATTTGATTTCTAAAGTGAAGTTTTTAGGTACAATGCTTAATGACAATTTATCCTGGTCAAGTCAAATAGATTTTGTTTGCTCTAAATTAAACAGTGCATATTTTGCTATAATGCACCTAAAATCTTACTTAAATTTATCATCTTTAATTAGTGTTTACTACTCTTTAGCTTATTCATATATATCCTTTAATATAGTTACATGGGGTAAGAGTAGAGAAGTAAATAGAATATTGATTTGTCAGAAACGTATAATACGCTTACTTTTTAATTTAAGACCTTTAGATAGTTGCAGAAATATTTTTAAAGAACATGACATTTTGACGGTGCCAGGTATTTATATATTAAAGTGTGTTACCTTTGTTAAAAAGTATTTATCTCAATTTACTAAATTAGGTGATCTACATACACATCAAGTTAGAAATAATAATCAATTAGTTATCCCTGCACACACTTCCTCTTTGTTTGAATGTTCACCTCATTACTGCTTTATTAGTATATACAACAAAATTCCAAAGGAAATTAAACAAATTGCTAGTTATAAGATGTTTAAATGTAAAATGAGGCAGTTTCTAGTAACTAATGCTTTCTATAATGTAAGAGATTATTTAGAACTCAATTTATAAGCGTCTATTGTTAATATTTTAATTTGTTTATTTTTTTAAGTTAATTGTTGACTACCCACATGTACTGTATGTATCAACGTGGCCAATAAACTATTATTACTAAAAAAAAAAAAAAAAAAATACATATTTTTGGAAATACGAAGATCGGTTTACAAATTATCCGAATAAAAAATCGAACAAATTTTTATATTAGGAAGGTTTGATCGCAATGGCCCTTTGAAATTAGGACACACGAATGCCCACGCGCCAAGAACGCCACATTTTGATTTTTTAGCGGGGTATTTTCCCGGTTACCCAGATACCCAGCGCTCCAATTCGACACTGATTATAACCATACAGCCATCCTAGTAGTAAGGAAAATAGTATGGAGAACACCCAAGAAAAATAATCACTAAAGTTTTATTTGGGCAATTTTTGGAGAATGCCATACAGCTTCTAAAATTTAAAACATTGGCAGATGGCTTTATGTTGTGTGGTTTATATCTATTTGATCCAACCGCTGTTGATTACTCCCACTCTACTAGAAAAATTCAGTTCTGTAACGCTTTATAAACAATTCCGGAATTTAGTGAAACAATAAATTCAAGAACGCTACATTTTGACCAAAATAATGTCAAATGTCCGCCTTTGAAATATATACATATATATAAATGTTTGGGAAACGTTTTAACAACATTTCTATGTGCTTCGGAAGTTTAAACAAAATTAATCAGAAAATGATTAACTGATTGTTTTTGGGATGTTTGCAAACTTTCCCAAATGTTTACAAAATTTACATAAATAAACGATATATTTATGTATAAAAGAAAACTCCGGCATCTAAATTGCTATTTGAAATTTGAACGTATTTCATCATCAGTAGCATTAAATTAAATTGTAGAACAAAGAGGTACTAAGTTTTTACATATTTATAGGAATGTTTCAAAAATAAAAGTTTTTAGCGTATTCGGTAAATATTAGTTAACTATTAACTGATACAACAACATAGAAAATGACCCTACAATGCCACAGAAATGCTTTTTTGTTTGTGCCACCACAGTAAACATTCTATGACTTAGCTTAAAACATTTCTACGCTACTGTAAAAGTGATTTATTTGGATTTGTATTAAAACATCCTGTAATGATGGGTGGAAGAACTGAATGTTACATTGAATGATATTCTACTATAACAAAAACATTGTTTTAAATTTTATTTGAGCGAATATTTGAAACCTATACGAAAATATTTGATAAATGTAACGAAATTGTTTATTAAATTGTTCCAAAAATTAAATGTTATGGCATTAACAAATCGCCGTGGAAACGCATCAAAGCTAGAATTAACATAGGTATATAGCAAATCTGTGACCAATAAAAATCTTTCAGAAACGTATATTCTACTAGAGAAGGGTCTTAGTGGACTGCTAAGAGAGAAGAGTTGTAGTACTAATGGTGTTAATTCAAAATAAATTAATGTATTTGTCTACATTTATCGAAATTGTGCGAAAAGGGAAGGTCTGTCAGTTCAAAGCATTTGACAGTATTCGCCCTTAAAATAATTATGTGAATTGTTTTGGTCTTTCTAAAATCTAGAGATGGTTTCAGAACAATATTTCACCTTGCCCATATTCCCAAAAACGTAATTTAGAAACAACTAAATACTTCTTTGCAAAACCAAGCTGGTTTTTTTGCGAAAGCAGATACTAATATTTCCAAAATGCACATAATCGCAATTGTTTTAGTAAAACCTAGCGATCAGATATCTTATTGTAAAGATGAAGCTATAGGGACAGCTGAAAGTCCTAACTTAAATAAATTTGGCTTTGTTCCATCATGGAACGGATAAATTAGATTTTGAAGACATGGACGAGGAAAAGAAAAGGATAACTATAAAGCAGGAATCATTAAGTCAAAATCTTTTACAAATTACTTAATGCTACCGAATTCACCTAAACCATTACTAAACAGATATTTCAAGAAATATTAGCAAAGAAAAATAGTAAGAAAGACTAAGGGGAGAAAAAGAAAGATGAAACAAATCGAGAAAGAAAGGACGCAAAACAAGAAAAAGCAAATAAAAAAGGGTATCACTAGCTAAAAAATCTACTATTTACACAATACATATCGTGTTTGCAGTAAATTTATTAAGTTAAGATAATATTAAATCTCATACCGCATTTATATCCATGATAACCATGGAGACATGTCTGAACTGTTACTAGGAAGAAAGTCAAGTGGGGATCATAAGGAAATGAATTTGTTAGAAAACCAATCTCTAATCTCTGAAAATAGATTTTAAAGTTCTAGATCTGAATGTTGAACACTGAAGAAGCTTCAAAAATAACAGAAACGGAAACGGAGACATACAGTGACGATGCTGATTGGCTAGCTGTTTGCGTTGGCGATGAAAGACACTTTTAAAATACTGAACTGGTCAGAATATGGCATTAACATAAATGGCAAGAAACTAAACATCTAAGATTTGCTGAGGATATCGCGTTAATTGTCGAAACGTTTCAATAAATCCAAGCCATGCTTAACTAACTGGCAACAGCATCTAAAGCAGTTGAATTAACAATAAATATGCAAAAAGCTAAAATAATGACAAACATAGAGGAAACCAGAAATGTTGTCGATGGCTGTATTCTAGAAATCACCAGAAGAACAAAGTTAGCGTGGGCATGGTTCGGAAAATTGTCATGGCTCCTCAAAAACCATAAAATACCTAAGAAGTCGGATTTTCAACCAGTGTATTTTACCAATCTTAACGTCAAACCTGGACACTCACGAAAGCTAATCTAGAAAAGCTGGAAAATACAGGGAGAACCATGGAAAGGGTGATGTTGGGGATAAAACTGTCAGACAAAAAGAAAAATACCTGGATAATAGATCGAACGAAGGTGTAAAATGTAACAGCAAAAGGGGCCAAACTTAAATGGAGCTTCGCAAGTCACACACTTAGACAAAGAGGTAGCAGGTGGAACATTCAACATTGGAGACTGTACCTGGAAGAAAGAACAGGAGGACGTCCCCAAATGAGATGCAGCAATTTCATGAGAACAGCAGGATTACATTGGAAATGCATAGCTCAAAATAGGGATCGATGGCGAGAAATAGGAGAGGCCTATACCCAAAGATTGATAACTAACGGCTAAGAAAAAGTTTAAAAACTTAAAAACTATCAAGGCAGCTTGGGTAGCTCAGTCAGGTAAGGGCTTGCTGGCTAGCCGGTTGACACGAGTTTGATTCCAGTGGTGGCCATTAGTATTATGGAGCCGATTTGGGTCGAATCCGTTAGCTATGGATTAGGTTTAAGGTGTAGGAATGTGTTGTGGATGAAAGCTGGTTGGAATGTGATGCAAAGCCAGAAATAGACCCATCACCTTCACTGCACCCCAGCAAGTGTAAAATGAACCTCGACCCTGCATTGGAGTAAAAAGAGGAAATAGATTAAGAAAGAAATATCTATTACTTTCAAGCACAACATGAACAGTAACGATTGAAGAACCTTATTAACAATATTTCAAGCTAGCTAATAATGCATTCGATTTTAAGTAGAAACTAAGGGCATATTCATAAAGTTAGATGTTACTAATTGCTATAGCAACATAATATTAATTATATTGGTTTAATATCTACTAAACCCGTACCTACTAACTTTAAATACTGTCTATGAATATGGCCCTAACTGTTTAAACTAAATACATGAATAGACTGAAGCCTGAAACTGACCTTGAAAATTATGTAGGGACCTATCTTCAAGTTTGGGTCGAATTAATCTATTCTTTTAAATTTTAAATTCTAAATTGTTGTCTTCCAAATAGACTTCGAACTGAAGTTTATTTATACTCATCTGCTAATATTCACACTTTTTCTAAATTAACCTTCAATTAAAGTTTTATTTAAGCTGTTCTAATGTTTTTTTTTTTTTAATCAATAAAAAATACCGAGAACCCAAAAGTTTGTCGAAGAGATAGGATAAAAATTATTATGAATATTTAATACCAAAGGGAATTTAATGCGTACACTAAACTGCCTAGATTTGTATTTTCTAAAAACAATTCAAACTTGAAATAAATTAATCAAAGTATTAAAGCGGAACACTAACTATTCCATAACTGTATAGTTTATCTATCCTGTTTTGGTATTTTTTTGCGGAAAAACATCAAAATAGAAAATTGTGAATTATTGTGTGCATTATGCAATAATAAATCACCAGTAATAAATGGTACAAATATTTAGCAATGCTACATTAGGACCGACAAATTTATGAAACGCTAAGATAGCAGAAAACCAAAACGGTCTCAAATGTTGTTAAAACAGTTGTTACATATTTTACCAAACAACTTCGTGTTTTGCTTTTCTAGGACGATTTGTTCTCTCTGTATTTATGTTAGCCATGGGCGATAAACAAGCGGTTAACTCCGCCTGCTCGTAGATGATAACTCCTGTCTCGGTTATTGGTTCCTATGGAAACTGTGAACCGAGTCGCTTATGCTCAAATGCTGTTGTAATGCAACTGATTGTCATACCAGAATTAATGCATTCCGTCGTCAATTTAAATACAGAATTTCAGAATACGTAGCATAAATGTTTTTAAATTAAATTTTACTTTGATGAAATTCCAGTAATTACAAAGGGACCCAGTACTTCGTTTTTAGAGAAATCGTTGAAAACCGGAGGTCTTGTACAAATAACAAAGAGAAAAAGCAGTTTCGTTAATGAACTGAAAGCTAAAAAGTTTAAATATCTCAATGAGCTTTCATGGATTTAAAAATATCGATTGTTCTTAAAAGGTTAGCTGACAATACCTGTTTAATTAATATTAAGTAATTAATTTTTAATGAATATCCTCAATTTTCAGCTTAAACGCGTAAAAAGCTTTGCAATTTTGAGCCAGTTTTTTTTTTAGTGAAGATAATTTGGTTATATTGTGTATGTATTTGCAAAACTAATGGTTTATAAACATATACATTAAGCAGTTTCGTTGTTCTGGTTGACAGTTAAAATATTTAAATTAAGAGAGATAAAAACTTACCTGTCTGTTCATGCAGCTTTTGGCAGCTTTCCTGTATAAAACGTTAAAATCACAAGGGAGTAAGTACAACAGGACGTACTGGCCGCAGACCACGGCTACAAACCGATTCCAGGAAAAAAAGCTGTGTTGTGTAACAGCCATTTTTCATGACTGCAATTAAAAATGTGTTAAAAATGTGTATCAATTAAAAAATTCATGTGAAATTATTATAACCTCTCATTCACTTTTTGTACTTGGAAAACAAAACTGAAAATGCCATGAAAAACAAAGGAAAACTTTACTAATCTGTTAAAATTGTTTAATCAAATATTTATTCACCTGGGACTTCCTACCCTGTAACTTCGGTACTTTTTTAAATGTAAACAGTAAAGCTAGCTTCTGCTATTCTTGGAGTGAAAGAAAAAATGGTTAACATTAATTATGAAAAATATCAATTGTTACAAAAATTGTAATTAACATATTATTTCTGTATAACTACCAGAATGAAACTGATATAAAATAGTTATTAGATGCTGAAATAATAAATTAAGTAGAATGAAAGTGTAAGGTAAGTTTTAGGTTGACACTGGATTATGTATGAAATCCTTATACAGAGTGTATCCAAATTAGACGGACAAACTTTTAGCAGTAATGGAGAATACTGCAGGAAAACTTTTAAATCGCGAGTAAAACACTCGAAAACGATGTGAAGATATTAAAAAAAGTTTTTTTTAAGCCTTAAAGTAAGCAATAAAATCTACGGTTCTACTAGACAAAACCAGCTTAAAATATAGGCTAACAAGTACAGTTATTAATCATTTTCAGATTTCTTAAATACAGGGTGAGTCCTTAAGCGCAGCCGCCGACTCTATCTCGGAAAGTAGTTGACGTACGTTAACGGGGAAAAAAATTTACGAATAAACTTGAGCCTAAGAAATCCATTAAAAATATTTTTAGCCGCCGATTCTTTCAGCAGGCGGCGCAATCGGGGGGGCGGCATCATTAAATCGCACTTTTTTCGAAAACTTTCTAAATGAAGGTCTATTAGAATATATCTAGATCAAAAGAACGTCTAATTCTACATAAAATGAACTTTTTGAAGTTTTAATTAATTTTGACGATGGGCTGCGGGGCGAAAACATAACCTCTAACGTTAAAAATAGTTATATCTTTGGTTTAGATTTTTTTTTTCATAACACTCGGTATTTTCCTAAAGCTATAAATATTGCCTACTGAAACTATTAGTTGAAATTTTTTTCCAACTTTTTTTCTAAAATTATCGGCCCATTTTAGTGGAAACTTGCCTTCAACTGCAAGTATCTCAAAAATTTCAAATACAAAGGAAGAATAATTTTATTACTACGTTATGAAGAAATTAAAGATGAAGAGAATGCAAAAAACCGGAGGTCTCTACCATCAATAGAAGGGGAAATATTCAGCAAAATGCAACCATGAATAATTTTTCCGAGTTACCTAAAGATAAATCAACCCATTCATGAGAATGGGCCGATGTGATTTTGTTTATAAATCTAAAACGTCAATTCTAGCTTCAGTGATATGACTTTGTTGCTTTTTAATTGATGTCGCAAAATATTAATAATTTCGTTGTTCCTGTTATTGTGATTGTTCCTGTTCTTGTTCATGTTAATTTTAATTGTGTTTTACTTGTTCATCGAGTTGTTCTTGTTAACTGTGTTTCGTCTTGATTTTGTTATTTGCTATTTGCTGAAAATTGTTTACACAAACGCTGAAGCCTTTGATATGCTACGGATTTATTTTCAATGTCACGCAAATGAGGTGATTACTTCAAGAACATACAACATTCGTATCCCAATCGGCAGCCCCAATCGAGAAAAGTCTTCCGTTGATTAGCGTTACGTTTATAAACCACGGAAAGAGTGCAACCAACTCCAGAAAGAGAAAGACGCCGTCCAGTTCGTAACGAAGACAATAATGTGATTAATGTTCTGGCGTGCATTGAGATAAATCCCCATGTTAGTACAAGAGAAATTTCAAGAATGTTGGAGATATCTCAACGAACAGTTGTTAAAATTGTAAATGAACAAGGCTTACATCCATACCATGTTGTCTTACATGAGTCGCTCACCGAAGATGATTTTGTGAGCAGACTGAATGCTAGAAGAAACTCTTAATTTCTTGAATCAGATTTTGTGGACCCACGAAGCTACATTTAAAAGCAACGGCCGGGTAAACTTCCACAGTATGCACTTTTACTCAAAAAAGAACGAGAACCCACATTGGATGCGCACTGTGAACAACCAACATCAGTGGTCCGTAAATGTCTGGTGTGGCATTCTTGACGGACGGATAATTGGTCCTCACATTTTTTAATGGGACTGTCAATGGTCAAGTGTTCCTGGACATTTTAGTTGGCACTTTGCCAGGTCTTTTAGATGACGTTCCATTGGTCACCATTTTAAACATGTGGATACAAATGGATGGATGTCCTGCTCACTTTTCAGGGGCAGTTAAAGATCATCTTAAAGCGGAATTCTCTGATCGGTGGATTGGCAGAGGGAGTGTATTTCCATGGAGCCCAAGATCCCCTGATCTCCCGTGTTTAGATTTCTTCCTCTGGGGTCGTCTAAAAGACATTGTTTATAAGAACCCTACAACTACCCGTATTGATATGATACACGAAATTAGAAATGCAGTAAACAACATTTTGAGAGCCGAAATTGATTCTGCTGTTCATCAACTCGGAAAAGAATTGAGGACTGTATTAGAAGTAATGGGAAACAGTTTGAACATATTTGTTAAACTTATTTAAAATGTAAAATAAAATAAAGCCAATACAACCAAGTAGGACCTCTTTGTTCCACTAAATTCTTTATTATTGCATTTTTGCAGACCTCCGATTTTTAGAGTATTCTTTTTCTTACATCAGTCACTCACCGAAGATGATTTTGTGAGCAGACTGAACTTATGTTACTGGATTCGAAATATGCTAGAAGAAACTCCTAATTTCTTGAATCAGATTTTGTGGGCCGACGAAGCTACATTTAAAAGCAACAGCCGGGTAAACTTCCACAATATGCACTTTTACTCTAAAAAGAACGAGAACTCGCATTGAATGCGCACTGTAAACAACCAACATCAGTGGTCAATGTCTGGTATGGTATTCTTGACGGACGGATAATTGGTCCTCACATTTTTAATGGAACTGTTAATGGTCAAGTATTCCTGGACTTTTTAGTTGACACTTTGTCAGGTCTTTTAGATGACGTTCCATTGACCACAATTTTAAACATGTGGATACAAATGGATGGATGTCCTGCTCACTTTTCAGGGGCAGTTAAAGATCACCTTAAAGCGGGGATCGGTGGATTGGCAGATGGAGTGTCTTTCCATGGAGCCCAAGATCCCCTTAACTCACGTGCTTGGATTTCTTCCTCTGCGGTCGTCTAAAAGACATTTTTTATAAGAACCCCACAATTTATCAAAAATTGTATTAAACTCGTCTTCTTCTTCATTTCTGCTTCATCTTGGACTATGGACTGACTCTGTCAGGCTTCCGGCTAGTTTGTAATCTGTTTCGGATGTGTTTGGAGTCTGTTTAGTTTACGTTCAAAATTTAATTGTTTAAAGTCCTTTCCTACTAAAATCAGATTACTTATATTAAAAATGTGGTGAACATTAAAAAGGATGGATGTTTCGTAAGATTCATTTAATATTTGTTTTCATCTGTTTTGGGTAAATGAATCAACTCGTCATATTATGTTTGGTATCTGTTCAGAACCATTCAAGGTATCAACAAAAGTGTATTAAGCTATCCATGATGGTTACGAAAACAAAGGAAGGAATTCTTCGTCAGAAAATCTAGTAATTCATACAATTTGGATGTATTTTTAAAATTCCCCACTAAATTGTTAAAATAATGGTAATTCTTGCACCAATATTATTCGGTCTGATTCGTACATTTGTTTATTTACTTAAACCTTATAAAATGTTAATTAAACATGCAAATATTAAATTTAATTCATTTCATTTATTCAATAACATTTTTGAAATGTTAGGTTTAAACATTACTATTTGAAAATACTGTTGATTTATTTAATCAAAGTTAATTTACAAACCAAATAAACTTTATTTTGAATAAATAATATGAAATGTTTTATACAATACAAAATTAAGTAAAACGACAAATTTAACAATTTTATACAAATTAAAAAAATTAACGAAATAAAACACTAGGTTTCAAGATTTTAGGGGAATGCCTTTTACATTTTGTATTTTAGAAATTCCTATACCTAAATTCACGTTTCATTAGAGTTAGTGACTTTTTTGAGTAATTACCTTTTTTGTTAGTTTATCATTCAGCCTTGAAATAAGTCATAAGATTAAGCACATTTTCATTATTATATTAGCTTTAGTTGTTTTTCTTTTCGTAAAAGATTATTTTTAATTAATTAATTTACTAATGATTGAGTATATTTCCGTTTGTTTAATACAGAGCGTTTGTAAAGTTATCATGCAAATACACAACCATTTGTTAAAATCCACAGTGTTGCACAAAAGTTGACTAGATAAATTCGTATCCCTAATAAAAACATCAAGTAACTTTAATTAACGCACAGTTGGGCAATAATTTGAGCAATAAACACTATTCGGTCCTTTAGGGATAGTTATTTTTGGCAGTTAGGGTAGTTTTGTTTTGGTAGTACTCGCTCGTAAACTGCAGGAGCAACTGCCACCAACAATCGTGTCTTCTATCAGCAGTCATCGAAGAAGCATCAGCAGTTCGAAGATCACTTAGCACGTGGCGACTTAATTTAATTTGTGTATATTAGTATTAATAGTAATTTAAAGTAAACTTAAAACCATCTTAAAACCGAATTTCAATTATTACATTACAACAAAACCAACATCGTTGTTGAAACCCAACAAACGCCATGTGCAAAAATAAACACATGTTTTATAAAGCTAGAATATGTAAAAAGAATTTTGATTTCCTTTGGCAATTATTTACCGATTTTTAAAATTTTCAACATTTTTCTATTGAGTTATATGGAATACCTTGCGAGTATTTTTTTATTTTAAATTAAAACAATACATTAAATTTATTTTAAAAATATGATATGTGCATGACACTATCATTTATTCATTTTTGTTAACTTAAAGGACTCAGAAATAGAAATTATTTTAAAAATCTATCGCACCGTACCGTAATCTTTAGTTTTAGTAATATATTCTTTTACTTTAATAAATGAATATTAATACTTGTATGTTATATAACAATAATCGGAATAACTATCCAGATTTAGTACATCTTTTACTAATCTCTATTTACTTATTCTAGATCATAAATTATAACAGTATTAAATTAGGTCACATATCACTTGTTCAGTATCCAAATCAACTTTAATCACAATTCCATATTCATATCCAACATTTAATAATTTTCAATTCATCTTCAACTTCTGCAACGTCCAATATAAACCGGACCAAACCTTTTTCTCTCAGAGGAATAACAACCAGTTTATTTATTTGGACCTCTTTTATAAGAGATTACTATTTTTCTTCCTAGCAAAGTACCAATTAATTCTTTAATTATTTTATTCTTTCCTTTTAGGAAAGCACCATTCTCCTTTTCTTAAAATAATATTTTACGCTTATTTACTTTATCATATTTTCCTTCCCAAAGGAAATACGCGTTCCTTTTTGAGAAGATAACTTCAAGCTTGTTTATTTATCTCTTGTCTTCCGTCTCCCTGGTTCCCTGATATTTTTCCTACAATCAAAATTATCTTTGCTTTTGCTTGGTAATTATTAAATACTAGGTTTCTAGCTAACTTATTTTATAATTACAATACAACATTCCTAACAATTAAATTATTCTACCCTAACTATCTACATTCTGGTTTTTATTACATTTTTAAATGAACTTATATTAAATCTGTATAAATTAACTTGCAATTAAACTATAACTTTATATCCATTAACAATTATAGTCAACTCAAAATCTTTAATACCGACAAATATCATCTCAATATATTCCTTTATTGTGATATGATAAAGGGAACATTTATTGCATAATTAATATTATAATGCACTCTCATCTCATGTTTGAATTTAACATCATGCTTAATTTATTATCAGGCAATATTGTGAGTCTCATTTCTACACATAAGAAATAATATAAAGCTATATCATTTTTATGTTTACTTTACACGACTTTAATTAAAAACAACTTTAAACATAAGCTGAGAATAGTGACAATGATTTTTTTCGCTACCAGTAAAGTAAGCAAGCCTTACATCCATGGCAACAGTGACTGTAAGTGGCTAATAACATTCGGGCTCTAGTTACCCTTGACGACGGAACTTAATAGTGTCACTTACGCTCCTAAGAAAATAATGAACAGAAGAACCGATAACAGAAATGTAAGTTTACCGTTGTCATTGTTACCACTGTTATTATATTGATTCTTTTTTACGTTGCCAAGTACTTATATGACGCATAGTTACCACAAAAACTGTCACAAAATAATTCATACTTTGCAAATAATATTTGCTTGTTCTTTTAAACTACTTGCTAAGCGAAAACAATATAATAAGCAACACGGAATGTATGGACTATTAACATTTTCGGAAGGCGACGAGCCTTGGCTTCGCTTCGGCTCGTATTCGCCTACCTCAAATGTTAATACGTCCTTACATTCCTTGTAGCTTGAATAACTATTAAATTCACAATTGTTTTCTTAAATAATACATTTAAATCGAATTATAAAGGCCTCCATATGGCGTTATCGGACCATTTCGATCCTTTTTTGATTTCATCTTTCGAATTAATCCAAATTCACAAAATAATTTCAAAATTATTAAGAATAATGTTCTAGAGTTTTAACTTATACAGCAGATTGGGACATCAACTGGTAGAAGCTTGTAAAATTTTTAGGTTTTCTATATTTTGTGAAATTTATTTAAAAACGAATTTAGGGGTCCATCAGAAACTTTGAAGGCCCTCCTTACCCATTGGGCTAAATAAGGTATAGTCTAGGGGCGCCATTGATCCAAAGGGGCTTAAGAACCGAGTATGTTGAAATGATATTTTTTTCTGTTTTAGACACAGAAATCTCTATTTAATTTGGAATTTCGTCAAAATTAAACAATCATATCTAATTAAACCAAAATATTATTAGAATTTTTTTATGCAACTAACTAAGCAAATCCTTAATAATATTTTCAGTGGCATTTTTAATCTTAACGATTGTTTGACTGCTTTATAAATGAAATTATTTATTTATTTATTTTAAAAATTGCTGAAAAAATATACAATTTCGTTCTTCGACTACACCACTGGCACTTTACTGCATAGTATTTAGTGCATTCATTTTACTGTTACCATCATTCAGTATTGTGTCAGGTTTCTCTCTTGTTAATATTTCAAATTACGTTCACTATTATTGTGGCTGTGAATACTTGACTATTTGTGAATTGTGATTATTATAACTACATTGGCATTTTAAAACTTTTTTCTATGGTGTGTATTGTTAGAAATACAAATAAACCACCTTTACTATATTATAAATGTTGTATTAAATAAAAATGAATTGAATTGTCTCCGAAAAGTTACATGTTATTATTGTTATTAGTTAATTAATATAATTTCATTTTAGAAACTGGTGGTAAAAATACCAATAAAGAAATATAAAATGTCGATATGTTTTAAAATAAAATTGTTATTTAACAAAGCCTTAACAAAATCATGTTTCGACCTATCATCAGACCATTCCCCAGTCTTGATCACATTAACTGCAACAACATTAAAGGAAGTGAACGAACCAAGTTTAAGTAATGAACAAACGATCTGGGATGAATTCAGACACCTAATAGCTAACTTTAAATAAAGGTCCCGCAGAACTCTGACGCTGACATTGAAGCGGTTGTCAAGCATTTTAATGATACGATTCAACAGACTGGTTGGAATGCTACTTCTGAACAAGCAGCACCTTCCTCAACATGTGATGTCCTGTATTAATTAAGCATAAAATCGAGGAAAAACTAAGACTTCGAAGACAGTGGCATAGAACACCGGAAGGCAAACGATTGCTCAATACAGCAACTCGGGAGCTAACAGAACTCCTTAATAACAATAAAGAAAACATTAAAGGTCTTACACCTATCGAAGCTACTGACTACTCTCTTTGGGGGGCAGCAAGAAAGATAAAACAAGTTAAAAAGCCTTCTCCGCCTATTAGGGCACCACAAGGAACTGGTGTTAGAAGCTACGACGAAAAAGCACGTGCTTTCGTAGAACACTTAACAAAAGTTTTTCAACCACATTCCTCAGAAAATAAACCCAAAGAAGAAGTCCATCTTATTAAAACATTAGAGGCGTCTTTAAAGTGCGGAAGTCCAAGAAGCCATAAATTCCACAAGAAAGCCCCGTGTTATGACTTAATCACCGGCAGAATTTTGAAAACAAATTATTCAAAGTGTTTGAAAAGGTTTTATTAAATAAACTTCTTCTATTCCTTGAGAATAATGGGCCAATACCTAATCATCAGTTTGGCTTCAGGCAGATGAACTCCACAATAGAACAGATCCATAGAGTTGGGTAGAAGATCCATTAGGTATACATTTGAAACCAAACAATACTGTTCAGCCGTATTTCTAGACGTCACTCAAGCTTTCGATAAGGTGTGGTACATTGGTCTCCTATATAAATTACGCACTCTTCTCCTGTTGAACTATTTCCTAATCCTTAAATCCTCTCTTCACAAACGACTCTTCCTGATAAAAGTCCTTAGGCCACTATTGTACCTGTTATATACTGCAGACCTGCCGACTACGCCAGAAGTCTTAACAGCAACCTTTGCTGATGACACTACAGTCCTAACCTCCATCGAAAATTAGTTAAAGAAATCGGTCTACGTTACCTTCACCACACGAAGAGAAACCTGCCCTCCGGTACATATAAACAACAGACAATTACCACAAGAAGAGGAAGTCAGATACCTCGTGATGCATCTTGACAGAAAACTTACTTGGCGTAAGCATTGTTTTACAAAACGAAATCAACCCTTTCCAAAATGTACTGGTTACTACTACTTATTAGTTGGTTACGTATAGCTGATGAGCAACATACTGCGAAGCCATGGTCGTATGCCGCCGATTAATACCGTTCGATAGACTTGCGAAATGTATTTATTTGTTTGGGTTTTCAGTTGCCTTATTTTTAATTAATAATCAGCCCGGCATCTGAGTTACATTCCAGAAATATTTAGATCTCCGTGAGTTGTAATTTGTACGTATCGTATACATGCTACCTGAATTACTCTATGATATGTATAATGTTTTCGATTATGTTTTTAATAAATACCTATTAATTTCAATACTGGCGCAAATTCGGACAACCTCGATCTTACGGACAGTGTAAAAATTTTACGTGTTCGGATTATCGAAGTTGTAGTGTACCTTTTGAAAGGTGTGTGTCCGTGATATTTTCATTTCTAACGCATTTTTTCGAAGTTTGTAAGATTTATTTTATTTTCTAACGAATGACAAAAGGTAACCTTATAATTTTCCTCAAATTTATGATTTACAAGGTACTCGTATAATACCTGTTTTTTGCAAACTTAAACCATAAAACAGTTTTTAGCAGTAAGTTAAATTTTCAGTTAGCATTTATGCAAAATTAAGCTGCTTAATTTGCATTAGCAATCAAATATCTTTAATATTTCATAAGATTATTAGATCCAGAAGATTTGGATAAATGTTTAGTGGACTTTCTTTATTGAATTCTCTGTCAAAAATAAGTTTTCTGAAAAATATTGCTAAATTAATTCACCTAAAAGGGATAAGAACTAGTTATAACTTAAAGTACATCTAGTAAAATCTAATCATGCAAAGGTATATTATATCTAATACGGAAATTAGACATAACGGAACCAGCAAAAGTATGCGTAGGATACCTAGTCAAAGAGGGTGTAGGCGAGCGGAACTAAATCGATTAACCTAAGCGTTAAACCGGTACCTACATGTCGGAGCTACTGCGGTCGTCGATTTGAATTTTGCCCAAGGCCTTTTGCAAATATGCCAGAGATTTATTTATTTTGCTTTTTGTCAAAAAATTATAAATCTCAGATATGAATGCTAAAAACTAATTTCTCCGTTTATAATGCTTACTTCTAAATGCTAGAGTAGGAAGCTGGAAAATCTCGACTTCAGGTATAAATATTAAAATTTACCTAAAAACATTATTATTTTAAAGATATGAAAGATATAATGATCGGGGAATGTTTATTCTGTTTCAAGTTGAATGACGTAAATCATCGAATTAAACGGAGATTGCCTCCGTTAATTAAACGCCTTATATTGATTAATTTAATATGAAGGCCAATCCTTAGCTATGAACACTATGATGTGGAAGAAAAGCAAATCACATACGAAATATTAATTAATTTTGTTTTATCTCGAATCTAGGAAAACTATTAAGCGAGAATTTGCTGTTATACCTTTAATTACTTTTAAACACTCATAAAACGAATGAACTGAATGAAGTAAGGAAAAATTAAAGTTTTGAAGTTCCACAATTAAGGATTTTCTTTACTCATTAGTAATGCTGGGATCGATACTGTAGCACTTCAGAAACTTTAAATTATTTAGCAATCCTTCCTTCAGCTTTAAAATTATTCAGTATCTTAAGAAACGGTTTAAAGTCTAATCTGAAATCTGGTTAGGCTTAATCAAACTTATGTCTTTAAATAATAAAGATTTACTGCAAGTTAGACTTTTTGGTTTAAAGACAGATAGGTACTTTTTTATGACATGGAAGTTTGATTAATACTAATATTTTCATGAATCTCTAACGGTTTAAACGTTTTTAAAATAACTTTACAAAATTTACAATTTGTAGCAGGAAATGCGTAATATGTAAAAGAAATAGAATTTATATACCTTAAAGGTCAGATTTATGTCAGCTTTGAGACGAAAAAAAAACAAAAAAAAACCTTGCATTAATTCTAATCGCAGTAAAGAACGTATGAGATTGACTAATATTTTTTTTTATTAGAAACTCAATATATATTATTCGAGGAAACTTGTAGCGTCTTGAAACTTCCTAAAATCATTTAAAGGCGTAAGGAAAAATATTTATATTTTTATTAACTAAGAAGATAATCTATTTACTCGTAAAGAATCGCCTGAAAGTTTCTATTTTTCAGGTAATCTAAGAATATTCGGATTGAAAATTTCAATAGTTTTTCTAAGAAAGAAGTTAATTAATTGTTTTACTTCTGAAAAATTGAACTAATTTCTCTTGTGTTTTTTTTTTCTGACAACGTAACAATATTCATTCTGGAAAAGCTCAGATTTTGTTGGAAAAACTCCCGAAGAGCTTTGATTTTCGAAAATTGTTTAAACTGTTTTTTTTGTTAATATACATATTGTTATGTTATCTAGGTGATAACAAACTATTTTAATTACTTTCGCTAAACACATAAATGCCCCACGTAACTAGGCTCCAATTAATTGTTAAGTATGTTATCTTAATTGATAACACACATTTTTAAAATTAAATTTATCTTGAAATGTAAATGTTCTGTAAATTAAATGTATGCGTGTGTTTGAATTATGTGTGTCAGGGGCGGATTAAGGGGGGGGCTTTGGGGGCTGGAGCCCCCGGGCCCCGTCCGTCTAAGGGCCCCCGAGACGCCCGGGCGGTACGGGGCCCGGGCCTCAGAAGAGTTTCGAGCTGGAAAAGTAGTTTTGTTATAAGAATGGATTCAGAATAACCATGTAGCAAGGGCGACTCGATGCATTGACACTAATGTGCACCGAAAGGGAAACCTTAGAAAATTAAAATTCGATGATATTATTACTGATTTCGTTAAAGATAAATTAAGGAAAAATTTTTTGTAGTTTTTGGTGTCAATAAAAATTATGTTGATTATTTTTTAAACAGTCCTGTCAGCCAATCATAATGAGAAAAAAATTCAAATCGACCACTAACATCAAAATTACACTGACAACTTGCTAGTAGCTGATTACAGCGACTATACCACTCACATTTTGCTTAACCAATCAGATTGATCGATTTCCTTAGCAACAGCCAATAAAAATAATTTTCAAGTGAAAAAATCACACGTGCGTTTTAATAAGTGAAAAAACCACGCGTGGTTTTTTCACTTAGGTATTTTAAATAAGTGAAAACAATTCATAAATAGTATTAGTAATTAACTGTTCGTGATATAGTCTTAACGAATACAACGCGTGATCCGATTTTCCTGTGATAAATTTGGATCGGATAATTAATTCGTGCTAGTTAATTTTGGGACGGGCTCGTGAAATTATCAAATTAACTAGCACTCATAAACTATCCGATCCAAATTTATCGGAAAAACGGCATCACTTGTTATATTACTGTTGACAATTTTTTCACATTGTTTCATTGGATCTTTGTTTAAATAAATACATAAAAAAGTTATCTTTGACTTGGTTGTTAAGGTAGCGCAGCCATTTGTCTCAATACAAACATTAAAAATTCAGGACCGTCATCATTGTGTAGTAGTTTAAAAAATAATCACGCCGAATTACATTTGTGGTAATAATTTTTTTTTTGATAATTTTAACTAGATTCACGAATCTTCGTCCACTCGTGAAATTTCCATAGCAATAAAGATTGTGAATCTAGTTAAAATTATCACCACTGTAATTACTGTTGATAATTTTTGAGTTTTACATTTTGTTTGGCAGGGCCCCACAAAGCTATTTAGCCCCGGGCCCCGTAAAAGCTTGATCCGCCCCTGATGTGTGTATGTACATAAAATTAAGTATTCAGACAATTCACTATCTGTAATAATCCCTGCAAAATAAATATACACACCAAACAACAGTAAATCAAAATACCTGAACATTAATTTTCAATCAAAATAAATTCAATAATTATTTACATGAGTTCTAGCAATTAATATTGTTTTGAAAAATTGCATTTTTTAAAGATTGAAGACGTTTTAATTTTGAAAAAGAAAAATAACAAATAATTTTAAATTTAGAACTTTTACAAAACTCTACATTAAAATTCTATAAATAAAAAAAAATATTGAATTTAAAATTCAAATTTCAATTAACTTTAACTTTATTTAAACAAATTGCACTTATCTTAAACTTCTCAACAATATCGCTCGTCCATCTTTAATATAATTTTTAAGACGTATTTGTTGTGTATATTTGCTTTACAGTACTTTTATCTGAATTTATGAATTATAACAAACTTCTAAAATGACTTTATACGAAAATTGTCTCAATATTCAATTCCATGTAATTTGTAAGTGTAAAATTTGTATAACGGGAATGTCAAAATTTGTGTAAATTGTATTTGTGTTAATTTTGTGAATAAATTAATATTGTTTATAATGTTTGATGTCTAAAATACACAACAATATACAGGACGGCGAGTTTCAAAACTGAACGTAGCAAAATTGCATTCGAAACGTCAGTGTACACTGTTGCTCCCCATTTAAACGTACAAAGATCGTAATGGTATCAATGGATGGAGAAAAATAGCGCACATAAGAGTAAGATGCAGCTAAAACTTGTAAATATTATTTTTAACTAAAATAAATTATTATAAAAGTTACAATTTAGAAAAATAGATATAGCCATGACTTCTCAGATTTTTTCGTGAATCTGTTTCAATTTGTGCTTTACATTTATTTGACATTCTGGCACCCAAATAAACAAACCCCTTCAAATTTCATTTTCCCTGAGCTAGTAGTTAGTTCTCATTTTGAGTTGAGCCGAGATTCTCCTACTGTCTGTACGTTTCTCTGGGTTTAGTTGTAGACCCATCTTAAATGTCTTTTCCACCATTCTACTTGTTATGAGTTCATTTATATCTTTATGATCACCACATCGTCCGTATATCCTACTACCTGGTGACTTTTATGTTATGTCTCCCCTTCGGTTCAAATTGCCATCTGTCACTATTTTTTCCAACACTATGTTAAATAATAAAGTTGAAAGGGGGCCCCCTTGCCTTGGATCTGTTCTAACGATAAAGTCTTCGGATACTGTGCCTTTTACTCTTTTACATTACTTATTGTTGCTTTTAATGTCACTTTTACTAAACCTCGGAAGTACATCAAACTCTTCCATAGTTCTTATCAATTTGCATCTTCTTACTGAATCGTATGCTTTTCTAAAGTCTATAAATAGCACTACTGCTAGAATGTTGTGTTCGTAGCAAGTTAAAACCTTTTACTGCGAAAATTTTATCGATTGTTCGTCTCCCTTTTCGGAAACCTGCGTGGTACTCTCCTAATGGTGGTTCCACTTCTAATCTTTTTTTAATTAACGCTGCTACTACTTTGTAAGTAGTTTCCAATAAGGATATGACCCTGTGGTTACTGCATTCCGTTTCATCTCTTTTTTTAGGATGAGGGTTATTGCCGCCTTTCCCCAACTCTTTGAATTCCTTCTTGCCATATTTTTTGTACTAAAAGATATATTTGGTTACGTAGTTCTTCTCCACCATATTTTATATTCTCTGCTGTAATTCCATTATTGCCCGGGCCTTTGTTGTTTTTTGGGGTTTTTATGATTTCTTCTATTTCTTCTTTTGTGGGTTCGTCTGTTTGGTTAAGCTCTTCTGTTCTTACTGCTAACTCTCTGTTCTCTTCGTCTGTTCCTTCTCTTCACATTTCAGAAAACTACTCTCTCATCTCTCTCTGATTTTGTCTACCTCCTATTAAGGTTCTCGGTTTCTATTGCCCTTTGTTCGTGTTTCGCTCTTTTCTTTCGTTTGTATAAATTTTTTACTTTTGCTCTTTGTTCTTTATATGCTCGTTTATCTTCCTCTTGTTGAGTTCTGAAAGCTTTTATACGTAGTATATTCCTCGGCTCAACTTCTTTCCTACATTATTCGTCAAACCATCTATCTTAAGAGGCACTATCGTTGCTGTTGCTTTGTGGATAATTGATTCCATAGTCCATAACATTCCGTTCCTCATCTATACTCCGAGGCATTACGTATTCATGTTCTCGATACCTTTGTGCTATTTCTTCCTCGTATTTCTTTCGTGCATCTGCAGTTCCTCTTTTATGTTCCTACCTTCTTTCGTTTCTTTGTTCGTAAGTCTACTCTTACTAGAAAGTTGTCTGAATTTATGCCTGCTCCTCTACAAGATCTAGCATTCGTTACTATCTTCTGATGCCGCTTGTCCATAATGAATGATCTATTTGGTTAGTATGACTTTCGTCGGGGACACCCTGGTGTTTCTTTTGAAATTATATAATTATCTCCATTTCATTCTCTTACGCAAATTCAGTCTCCTACCATTATCTTTGCTATTATGATGTTTGCTTTCTCCTCCTGTGATATGTTTATACATGGGTTCTCTGCCTAATTTTGCGTTTGCGTCTCCTAAATCATTTTAACGCTATGCCTACTTAATTTATTTTATATTTCTTATAGACTGTCATAAAATTTATCTTTTATCTCTTCTGTTTTTTCTATGTACTCGTATGTTCAGTATGGACATCTTTAATTCTTCTTCCATTTCTATGTAGCATAGTCTATCTGATGTGGAGACAAACTTTTCACCTTGTTTTTTAATTTATTGCTTACTAAGAAACCAACCCCGTATTTCCTTGTTTCTCCACCGCTTGTGAAGAATACATAATCTTCAAGTTTTGATATTTTGGTTTCATTTATGTGATTCTTGTGCTGCATTTCTTTGCCTCTATCTCTAAACTTTTTACCGTGTTGTCTTCGTAGATTCCACATTCTCATTCTCATAATTGTATTTTTTAAATTATTCTTATTAACTGATTCTTTAAGCACATAGTGTCTGTTCAAGTCCTTTTCCATTGCCATTTTTAAATATATCGATAGTTTTTCATAGCCCGACAGTACCTTAGTTGTAATGATTAACCTTATGTTAATCATTACAACTAAGGTACTGTCGGGCCGCTATAAGTTGGCGGGCCCCGACATATATCGAATATTTACTACGTGCGATTTCGAGATCATGCTTCAGTATGATTTATGAGTGCCGCAATTGCAACAAATTTCTAAGTAATGGGTGTTTTTTTAAGCCCGATAGAACTTGAAATTGTAAAAAATAACAGGAAAAATTAACTTTTATCAAAAAAACATTTATTCAAAAGATCAATACATGGCATTACCATTTGAAAATGATTTCGGGCATATGACCACCGCGACTGTTCTTGACGAAGTGCATTCTTGGCGTCCAATTTTGGGTCACTTTTTTTAGCACTGCTGGACGTATGTCACAAATAACTCGAACAATGTTGGCTTCCAAGGTGTCAATTATTGCTGGTTTATCAGCAGAAATCAGTGACTTCACGCAGCCCCACAGGAAACACTTGAGAGGTGTCAAATCGTACGACCTTAGAGGCCAATTAGCAGGTCCATTTCTCGAAATCAACTTATCGTCGGTTCCGGCGTCACGTTTGAAGAAATACGGTCCGATGATGCCACGGGCGTGTAAATCGTACCAAACGATGCATTTTTCTGGATGAAATGGAGTCTAGGAGGTCTCTTCTAGATTGGCCTCACTCCATATGAGTACTCGCTTGAATTTTGAAGAGTAAGGTTGTGCTACAGCCGAGCTCCGATAAGTGAATAAGTAAGTGACCCAGTGTAAGTGCTATCTTTCATTGAAGGCAGCGAACTTAAGGTTATCACCTTACAAGCAATGCGAACACAAACAACCTCCAAATAAATTCCAGCGCAGGTATGGATGGGTTTTATCAACGCCCGCCCACACCAGGCGAAGCGCTTCTGGCGCAACAGAATCAAGCCTTGTTCCAAAAAAAACAGGTAAGAAGCCAAAATGAACAGGCCCTATACAACGCTTGGCTAATGGAAAAAAGCGCGAGGGAAACGTTTGAAACAACAACGAAAAGTATGGAAAAACAGTTGAATGAAATGCAACTTAAAATAATACAACTTAATGAACAAATAAATGCAAATGCTACCACAAGTACACAAAAAGATTATGAAACAGACGAAGAAGAATTAGAAAAAGAAGTGGGGTGGGCAACTGTTGAAAATAGAAGCAGTAAAAAAAGAAAAATTAAAACATCACCCGAGCTGACTCGTAAAATTGATGTAACACCCAAAAAGAAACAAATAAATCCAAACAATCGCTTTCAGTTCCTAGAAAATGCTACAGAACCTGAAAAACAAAAATATTCTACTGATAAAAACGATCGTCCAAACATAAAACCGCCGCCAATGTTTCTCGCCGAAATAAGCAATATTAAAGGCTTGACAGAAACCCTAAATACCAAGGAGGCACTAAAAGAAAAATACACACTAAAAATAGTAAATAAAAACGAAGTGAAACTCCAGACTGAAGACGAAAAGGCTTACAAATCGGCCAAACAAATACTAACTGATTATGACGTAAAACATCACACCTATCAAATAAAAAGCCAAAGAAGCTTCAGAGTTGTTATAAAAGGAATCCACCACACCGCCGATATTAATGAGCTAAAAGCTGAAATTACGCAAAAAGGACATTGTTAAGAACTTATGAATTTATCTAGTGACATTTTTTCATTTCCGTTGCCTGGAAATCATTGTTTTGTTGGTTTTAAAAAAAAATAACCTAGACAAAAAACATTCTGTAAAAAAATAACGTAAGTCAAATTCAGAATTTTTCATATTATCAATTTTCTATAATTTTCTTGATTCAATTCCATAAATAATTGTATAAGTTAATATACTTTGCAAATAGCAATTACCTTGCATTTATTATTGTGTTGTCGACGCCGGTCTTGCAGAGAATTATTACCAAGAATCAGCGAATACATTTTCAATACCTTTACAAAACATTTTGGTCCTTCGGAGCACGAATATTTCAAGAGATGAATTTATCAGAAGAATGAAAATTCAAGATTACAATTGCACGTGATGAACGTGTTTTCATTGGCGACCAGACGACGACGTTTCCCTGTTTGGTAGTGGTCAGGTCTATTTCACAACGTAAGGTCAGGTTTACTTCAAATATCTATTTTCATTTTAACCCCCTTTACGTTAAATTTCATATTGCCTCCACTATTAAATATTTCGACTTACTTACAATTTCGTTTACAAGTTACATACATTAACATTTGTATATTACGTTATGATTGCGTTTTGATTGACGTATATCGCCTTTCACGCCTACTACATATATTTCCGTATTATTCCAAATTCAGACTACTATTTACAATTTCTTTGTTGCGCAATCTTTGCCATAAAGTCCGAATTTGAATATTACTTACACGCGTTAAAAAGGCTTTCAATTGCATTTACTTAAGTTACCTATTTACATTTGCATATTTACCTTTGTTGGTAGTTAGCAATTTCTATAAAACGTCAAAATGGCTAAAAGCAAAGAAGAAAAGCTTTTACTTGCTAGTGGCAAAAGCATGATTAATAAATTAAATAATTTTGAAACATTCTTAGAATCCGTATCTACTACTGTGACAGATCAAGAGGTTCTTGCGAAAATTCGTTTGCGTTGCGATGCAATTAAGGATTTGCCTGAAAAATATAATGACACAATGATCCATCTTAGCGTTTTGTCCGTTGTGGATGCTGAGATGTTAGAACCCGACAGTTTCTTTGACAAATATATTGATCTTAGCGCACGGGCATCCTTTTTATTAGATTCAAATTTATCTAAATTATCTGCAAGCAACTCTAATGAAAATTTCCATTGCAAGACAAACGGTTCAAATGCCACACAAGCTGCTTTTACAATGAATACGAAGTTGCCACGTATTTCACTACCATCATTTGATGGGAACTATATTGAATTCACTTCATTTTATGAAACATTCATTTCCTTAATTCATGATAATGCAATTTTATCAGATATAGAAAAGTTTATGTACTTAAAAACTTGCCTTCGCGGAGCCGCAGCTCAAACCATTGCTAACATTCAGCCATCTGCTGAGAACTACAAAATTGCTTTTGACATGGTAATTGATCGGTACAACAACCCTAAACAAATTATTTTAAATCATATTAAAGGCATTTTCGATCTAAAAACTATGAACAAACGTAGCGCATTTGATCTCAGAAAATTATCTGACGAATTTGTAAAACACATCAGGGCTTTACAAAATTTATCAGTGCCGATAGAACAATGCACTTGTTTTTTATATCATATATTAATGTCCAAACTCGATATTAGCACTAAAAGTAAATTTACCGAATTTAAAACCCGTTCAATTCCAAGCTTAGAAGAAATAAATGAATTTCTAAAAGGTCACTGCGAGCTCTTAGAAGAAATAGATTCCAATAATAAAGGTTATAATTCTAATAAGCTTTCTGATGCTAAAAATAGTTACAAACAGAGATTTAATAGTAATCAACAATCATTATTGGTAACACCTAATAATATATCTTGCTATAATTGCAAAAGCAATCATTATATAACGGAATGCCCAAAGTTTCTATCTTTATCTACCAAACAAAGGTTCGATAAAACGAACGAATTAAAAATCTGCAAAAATTGTTTACGGCACTCAAGTTACAATTCTTGCAATTCCAAATATAATTGTCGCATTTGCAATAAAAGACATCATTCTTTGTTACATTTTGAAATTCCAAAGAACAATTCTGAAGACCAAGTTGCTACTACTGCTACTAAAGAAACTTCAAAAACCGTTGTTCAAAATGATTCCCGAATTTCACTTTCTTCTTTCGATACATCTCCTAATGAGAATTTACTTTCAACTGCCATAGTAAAGATAAGAGCGAGGAATCACAATTGGTACACTTGTAGGGCGATACTGGATAGTGGTAGTCACGTAAATTTTATAACCGAAAACTTAGCCAAGAAGTTGCAGTTGGAACAAAATAAGTCCAAAACAAAAATCTTAGGTCTCAATTCTTGTGCCACAGAATCAAGTTCTATTGTACACATTCAACTATCCTCTTTGCATAATGGTTTTCAAACAAATCTGCAATGTTTTACAGTTCCAAAAATCTCGGAAAATCTACCTTGTAATTCATTTGACAAATCGCAGCTGGGGCTTCCCAGAAATATAAGATTAGCAGATAACGATTTTAACAAATCTTTGCCCGTTGATTTACTTATTGGCGCGGGTAAGTTTTACCACCTTATGTGCATCGGACAAATTTCCTTAGGCGAAGATAAACCCGTTCTGCAAAAGACTTTGTTAGGTTGGGTAGTTTCAGGTCCGTGCAGTTATGGTAAAAGTTTTCAAAATAATATATGTTTACATGTATCAACTGACGAAAATGATCGCAGTGATTCATTACAGAATTCCGTTCAAGCGTTTTGGCAGATGGAAAATGTATCTTTAAAGAATGAATTATCTCTGTTATCTCGCGAAGAGCGATATTGCGAAGATTATTTTACGCGAACTGTGTCGCGAAAATCTGATGGTCGTCTAATAGTTTCAATTCCCTTCAATTCTAATATTATAAAATTAGGCAATTCTGAAGTACAAGCTACTATGCGATTTTTTCATTTAGAGAAAAAATTGTTAAGAAATCCAACCTTGAGGTCAGAATACTTAAAATTTATCCACGAATATCGTGACCTTGGTCACATGATTAGAATTACAAATTATGACAGGCCAAAAGTTGCAAATAACGAGCCTACTTTCGAAGTCTTAGATTCTTCAGTTTCACTTACTAGTATTCCTGCATTTTATTTACCGCATCATGCGATAATCAAATCGAGCTCTCTAACAACAAAGCTTCGTGTAGTATTTGATGGAAGTGCAAAATCTGATTCCAATGTTTCCATCAACGATACTCAAATAGTAAGACCTGTAATCTAGGATGACCTGATTTCTATCCTATTACGTTTTCGACAGCATAAGATTGCTTTAACGGGCGACATTGAGAAAATGTATCGCCAGATTTTGATAAATCCTTTACAAAGAAAGTTTCAGCGTATCCTTTGGCGTGATGGTCCTGAGTTACAGTTAGATACTTACGAATTGCAAACTGTGACTTACGGTACTGCAAGTGCTAGCTATTTAGCTACAAAATGTCTGCAATATTTGGCACAATTAAATTTTCAAACATTTCCTAAAACTTCATCTATTTTGAGATCTGATTTTTATATGGACGATCTTATCACAGGAGCCGATACTGTAGACGAAGTGTTGCAAATAAAAGAAGAAATAACTATAATTTTGAGTGAAGCAGGTTTTCCTATTAGAAAATTCTTATCAAACAATTCAAATATTTTGTCAGATAGCGATTCTAGTGCGCAATTTCATACAATCCCTTTAGGTGAACGCGAGAATGCCAAAGCTTTAGGCATTACTTGGAACTCTCTTGCAGACACAATTCAATACAGTATTCCAATTACTTCGAATTTACAACAAGTATCAAAACGGATAATTCTTTCAACCATAGCACAATTATTTGATCCACTAGGTTTGGTGTCTCCAATTATTGTCACAGGCAAATTAATAATCCAAAGACTCTGGCAACTACAGTTAACTTGGGATGAACGTATCCCAGAATTTCTGAATTCAGAATGGAACATATTTAAGACTGAACTTCCATTATTAAGTAGCTTAAAGATTCCTAGGTGTGTTATTTCTAAAAACACTTCTACCATCGAATTACATGGTTTTAGTGATAGCAGTTGTAGAGCTTTTGGCTGTTGCATTTATGTCAGATGTATGCATCCTGATAATACTGTTTCCATACAGTTGTTGTGCTCTAAATCACGAGTGGCCCCTATACGCACCACAACCATACCTCGACTAGAGCTCTGCGCGGCTTTACTATTGACACAACTTCTTCTAAAAGTTAAAAATACCCTCACTGTCAGTTTCAGTAGAACATATTTTTGGACAGATTCAACGATAGTTTTAAAGTGGATTAATTCTCCGCCTAACAAATATAAAGTTTTTGTTGCCAATCGAATCGCGGGCATTCAGGAAACTTCAGAGCCTTGTGATTGGTATTACGTTCCGTCAAAACAAAATCCCGCAGATTTAATTTCCCGGGGTACTTCCAGTGTTGATTTGTTAAGCAACTCTTTATGGTGGCATGGCCCATCTTTTTTAAATTTAACTCCCGATCAATGGCCTACACTTCCAACTATCAAAGCTGAAGAACCTTCTTCCGAAGTAAAAGCTCAATCCGATCTTATCTTTAATTTTCTAACGGTTCCAGCTTTAAACATGTTTCAGAAATTTTCATCCCTTTCCAAACTTAAACGAGTATTCGCTTGGATTTTCCGTTTCATAAAAAATGTGCAACTTTCCGTAGCCCAGCGAAGCAAAGGTAACTTACAAACTATTGAATTAGAAAGAGCCATGAACATTTTAATAACCATATGTCAGTCAGAAACGTTTTCAATTGAAATCAAACAATTAAAAAATAAGCAAAATTTAGAAAATGATTCTAGCATTCTGCCGCTAAGTCCTTTTCTTGACAAAATTGGTATTCTAAGAGTAGGTGGTAGGATACGAAATTCCTCTTACTCCTTTGACAAAAAATTTCCCGCATTGCTTCCAAAGGAGCACGCTTTCACTAAACTCATTTTTAAGTACTTCCATGAAAATTTACTACATTGCGGAGCTCAACATTTGTTGGCTGCCATACGCGAGTACTATTGGCCCATTTCAGGGCGAAATATCGCCAAAAAGACAGTGCATGACTGTATTAAATGTTTTCGTGTTAATCCTCGATCTTACCATCCTATTATGGGCGATTTACCTGCAAAACGTCTACAGGTTGGAACTCCTGTATTTTCTAACGTCGGTGTTGATTACGCTGGTCCAATTTTAATAAAGGACAGAAAGCTTCGGGGTTCCAAACTTATCAAGTCCTACATTTGTTTGTTCATATGTTTAGTAACAAGAGCTATACACTTAGAATTAACAACCTCCTTATCTACGGAATCCTTTATAGCAGTTTTCAGGCGGTTTATTAGCCGTAGAGGAAAGCCAATTACGATTTCTTCAGATAATGCAACTAACTTCAAAGGTGCTGCAAATGAGTTAAAAGAACTTCAAAGTTTTTTAAATTTAGAAACTACGAATAATTGTTTTTCTGATTTTATGGCAAATGAGCAGATAAAGTGGGAGTTTATTATACCCAAAACGCCTCATCAAGGTGGAATGTGGGAAAGCGGTATCAAATCCGTCAAAATGCATTTAAAACGTGTCTTAGGAAATACTTCCTTAAATTATGAGGATTTTCATACTTTATTAACCCAAATAGAGGCAATATTGAATTCGCGGCCCCTGTCCCCATTATCCTCAGATCCTTCAGATTTAATTCCTTTAACACCTGCACATTTTTTAATTTCCAAATCATTTCATTCACTACCTGAAGTAAACTTAGATCAGATTAGTGAAAATAGACTGACGTTGTACCAAGGAATTCAACGCCTAGTACAATCCTTCTGGAGTCGCTGGAGTCTGGAAGTAGTCCCCAAATTGCAGCGAAAAACAAAATGGTTTCAACAGCTTCCTAATCTGATAATGAAGGATTCTTTAGCCTTGATTAAAGAAGACAATTTGCCACCTTTACAATGGGCTTTGGGACGTGTAACAGAAGTTCACATGGGCAATGACGGTGTTGTGCGGTCTGTTACGTTAAGAATTTCAAATGGTCATACCATTAAACGATCTGTCCACAAACTATGTGTACTCCCAAATTCATAAACTCATTTATGTGGCAGAAAAGTGAACATTTACAAACAATTTATTTTCAGTTTATCGTCTTTTTCTATTTGTTATTGTTATTATATTTACTACTTGTATAACTTGTATTTCTAGATTTAAGTTCATTTTTACCGTATTTTTCTTTTTGTTATTATTGTAATTAATTACTTTGTTCCTTGAAATCATTGTGATTTCAACGCGGCCGGCATGTTAAGAACTTATGAATTTATCTAGTGACATTTTTTCATTTCCGTTGCCTGGAAATCATTGTTTTGTTGGTTTTAAAAAAAAATAACCTAGACAAAAAACATTCTGTAAAAAAATAACGTAAGTCAAATTCAGAATTTTTCATATTATCAATTTTCTATAATTTTCTTGATTCAATTCCATAAATAATTGTATAAGTTAATATACTTTGCAAATAGCAATTACCTTGCATTTATTATTGTGTTGTCGACGCCGGTCTTGCAGAGAATTATTACCAAGAATCAGCGAATACATTTTCAATACCTTTACAAAACAGACATACTGTCAGAAACATGCACAACGCAAAAAGCAATCGGGATCAACGGCCACTTCCGATGTTCTTCGTAGAATTGGAACCTCATGAAAATAATAAAACAGTTTATGACATTAAATATTTACAATACTGTAAAGTCACAGTGGAACCACCCAGACAAAACAGGCAAGTGCCTCAATGTGCTAACTGTCTTAGATTGGGCCATACAAAAAATTTTTGTATGAGACAAGCAAGGTGTGTTAAATGCGGAGGTTTTCACAGCAATAAGACCTGTAATATTAAGGATCGTAAAGATTTAAAATGCGCTTTGTGTGAGGGTAATCACCCAGCCAATTACAAAGGTTGTAGGGTCTATAAAGAACTGCAGGCGAAGAAATTTCCATCACTCAGAATCAAACACCCCCATAACACAGCTCAAAATAATACGCCAGTAGCTTCAAGAAGAGTTACTGAAGATCGGTCAGTAGCCTCTGTTCTAGCAGATAAAAAATCCATGGAGAGTAGTGTGCCAAATGATACAAGTCAAGCTTCCACCGATAATCGAATAGATAAACTGGAAAAACTAATCAACACATTAGTTGAGCGAATGGACACGATTACAAATATTGTTACAAAGCTTTTCGACAAAATTAACTAATGGATCCAACAATAAAAATGGCTGTTTGGAACGCTAATGGCCTTGTAAACCACGGGCCAGAAATCTCTAACTTTTTACAACTCCATGATATACAAATCATGCTAATATCAGAAACCCATTTCACAAACCGCAGCTATTTGAAAATACCAAACTATAAAATATACAATACACAACACCCCGACGGCACCGCTCATGGTGGTAGTGCCATTATCATCCAGAACACAATAAAACATTATGAAGCGCCAAAATTTCAAACTGAACACATACAAGCATGCAACGTTATTATTGAAGATGTACACGGACCGGTAACCATATCTGCTGTATATTGCCCCCCAAGACACACGATTAAAGAAAACGACTACACAGAATTCTACAATACACTGGGAAATAAATTCCTGGCAGGGGGAGACTACAATGCTAAGCATTTCAGATGGGGTTCACGGCTGATAACTACCAAGGGTCGTGAGCTTGTAAAATGTATCGATAAGAATAATTTAAACGTGCTATCTACCGGAAAACCGACATATTGGCCCACCGACAGCAACAAAACACCTGATGTTATTGACTTCTGTATAACAAAAGGTATAACACCGAACAAACTCCTAGCAGAACAAAACTTGGATCTTTCCTCGGATCACTCGCCAATATTAGTAACTTTCAGCTCTAGAATTATAAGTAGACAAAAACCAGTATCACTTACCAATAAATACACAGATTGGGAACTTTTTAGGGAATTAATCGATGAAAGGATTAATATCAATATCCCCCTTAAAACCTCAAATGACAGACAAAGCTGTCGAAAACCTGACACACATAATTCAAAATGCTGCTTGGGACTCTACCCCCGAAACAAATTCCAATATTAATCAGTTTTACTGCTCTCAGGCGGTAAGAAAAGCAATAACAGAAAAAAGGAAGCTACGGAAGATTTGGATGTCAACAAGGGCCCCCCAAGACAAAGAAAGATTAAATGGTGCTATACGCAATTTAAAGACATTGCTGCTAACTGAGAAAAATCAGACAATCCACGATTATCTTGAAAGACTGGCACCAACGCAAGCTACAGACTATTCTCTGTGGAAGGCCACAGCTAAACTCAACAAAAACCAAGATAACATTCCTCCAATTAGAAAGAGAGACAGATCATGGGCAAGAACAGACGCAGAAAAGGCTATTACATTCGCAGATCACTTGACAAGTGTTTTTCAACCTTATGAAACAGAAGATGATCAACAGGAAGAGGAAATTGAAACCCTCCTAGATGCTCCATGTCAAATGGCACTGCCAATTCAACCTACCAACATACACGAAGTTACAACAGTTATTACACAAGACCTAAATTCGAAAAAGTCGCCTGGCTATGACATCATAAAAGGCAATGTCATTAAACAACTTCCCCAGAAGGCTTTAACAGCACTGACACACATCTATAACGCTATCCTCAGAATGGGGTATTTCCCGTCATCATGGAAGGTAGGCCAAATAATACTTGTACCAAAACCAGGCAAACCACCTGAAGAAGTGGAGTCCTACCGACCAATAAGCCTCCTGCCTGTTTTATCTAAGATATTCGAGAAGATATTTATAAAAAGACTCAAATTTAAACTCGACGAATTGAATATCATACCCCAGTACCAATTCGGATTCCGCGAGGGACATTCTACCATAGAACAAATACACAGGGTAGTAGAAGTAATAAATAATACGCTTGAAAATAAAGAATACTGTTCTGCGTGTTTCCTGGACATAAGCCAAGCATTCGATAAGGTATGGCACCAAGGCCTCCTCTATAAACTAAAATTAAACCTTCCTAGCCCATTCTACCGGGTACTACAATCATACATCTCCGATAGATATTTTATGGTAAAATATCGAGAGGAAGTAACCGATTTGCACCCCATACAATCGGGTGTACCACAGGGGAGTGTCCTTGGGCCAATACTCTATCTAATTTACACCAGCGATATCCCAGAGACGGAAAGTACAGTTCTATCGACATTTGCCGATGACACTGCTATCTTGGCAACCAGCCACGATCCTGCAGTTGCCTCTGAAAAACTTCAAACTGCCCTTAACAGCTTACAATTATGGCTACAAAAGTGGCGTATTAAATCCAATGAGACGAAATCACAGCATGTTACTTTCACCCTCAGAAAACGAACATGCCCGACAGTTGCTTTAAACGGACACCCACTCCCCCAAACGGATACAGCAAAATACCTAGGGATGCACCTGGATCGCCGATTAAATTGGAAACACCACATCTTTACCAAGAGAAAACAACTGGGACTCAAATTCTCTAAACTATATTGGCTACTTGGAAGAAATTCAAAACTCACATTGGCCAACAAATTACTTGTGTACAAAGTGATAATTAAACCGGTGTGGACCTACGGTATTCAGTTGTGGGGTTCGGCAAGTACTTCAAATATTGAAATATTGCAACGATTTCAATCCAAGACACTTAGAACAATTACAAATGCACCGTGGTTTGTAACAAATCAGACATTACACAACGAACTGAACGTGTCACCTGTGATACAAGAAGCAAAGTGCATGAGTGGTAAATATTTAGCGCGCCTACAACTTCATTCAAATTCTCTAGCTATTAGTCTTTTAGATAATAGTCTAAGAACTTACCGTCTAAAACGTTGTGACCCGCTAGACATAGAAAATCGGCAATAAATGTTAATAACTTATAAGTTAATTACATATTATGTATGTATAATCACTAACCACAGCGCAGGGTTAGTTATCTTAGTTAGATCTTTAATGTAAGACACTAACCACATGATATATAATTACTACAAAATTCGCTTATTGTCCTAGGATAGATTGTGAATTATATAGGTAAATAAAAAAAAAAAAAAAAAAAAAAAAAAAAAAAAAACTCCATATGAGGCAATTTTGTTTATTAACATACCCGTTATGTCAAAAATGAACTTCATCGCTGATAAAATTGCGGGTCAGTGCTCTAGAGCCCAATCGGCGAATGAACGACGCATAGGATGGTCTCGTGGCTTTAATTCCTGCACCAGCTGGATCGTATACGGGTGTAGACCAAGATCTTTGCGCAAAATTTGAGTTCCACTGTTGTACTAACGTGAATGTTTCAGGTTTCAGGGGACACAATTCAATGTGCCCTAAAAGCCGATCGATAATCGACAAATTTTACTGCAGATTTCTAACCGCACTTGCGCAATAATCACCAAAAGTAGGTACGAATTCATCTTGTCCCCGGAAGAAAGTTTTGATAACTCTTCGTTTCGGCAGGCGACGGCAATGGACTATTAATATTGATATTATACGTAGGTATAATAATAGATTGTTGTGTTACTTGTGTTAAAAAAAATAAAAGTTAGAAGTGAGAAGTGTTATTAAAAAAATCTTTCTTTCTCTCGAGTGTAGCCTGGCCCTTGTGCCCTTTAGCACCAGTCGCCACTGCTAATTATATAATTAGTATTTATACCCCATCGCGCTGCGAATAGTTACGCGAATGGTGAAGAGAGCTGACGCCACAGTTCGACAGCTACAGCGCATCTTGAGTTCTCGGCAACTTACAGAGGCCCGACAGTATTTGCCTGAATTTTCAAATTTCCAATTTTCCAATTTTCAGATAATATTTTGGCCTGAAAACCCTCTGCCTATTTTTAAATTATTATTTTTTTCTAAAGGTAAACATTCTGAAAAATAGTGGATTTCAAGTTAAAATTGCTGAAAGATTCCCAAATTAAAAGGTTAACATTTTTAAACTCGCTTTAATTGACAAATGAAAAAACTTCATTTCAGATGTTTTCTCCAATTTGTAATTACATTTTTCGTGGCGTTTTTAAAGCTGCAGCTCCTGCTGGTCCTTAGAATTGCAACTTTTAAGGCAAAAATTCTACAAAAAAAGCAAAGTTTCCCTCTTGAAAATTCCATCTGAGGAATAATATCCTGTTTTTTATAGCGCTAACATTTTTCTTGACTATTTTTCTGCTGATTTGCAACCAACATTTGAAATTAAATTTTTGACAATTTACAGAATTCCGAAGCTTCATTTCATAAATTAAAAAATGATTTCGTTTTTCTTCTGAAAATTATCACCTGAAAACAACGAGCATTCTTTTAGTTAACAATCTGCTTCAGAGAGTCGTTATATTTAATTTTTGTTTTTGAGATAGTAATGCGTTAGACAGATACATGTTTGGATGAAAAGCTTGCAATTTCAACAAAACTGAAGCTTGAAACTTCACTCTGAAGGTGTTGCATCAGTTCGGCTTGTTTCGATAGGCTGCAATCAGTAACAGTTTAATTAAGTAAAAAAATTGAGATAAAAGTCAGAGTTTGGCTTACTACTGACAACCCTGAGTTTTTCAAAAATTGCACCAAAGTTTCATTCGCTAAAATTTTAACATTAGAAGGTTTCAGCTTGTTGCTAACTTGCCGAAATGGGGTTCTGAGTTTTCTTTAGCTAAAACTTCAGACCCTGAAAAACACACGATCTTCAAAGACAAAAACACTTAACGGATATCCATTCCTTTGTTATATTTTTGTTATTTGATTAGATAAACTATGTAACTATATATCTTTACTAAATAATGTAAAATAAAAAAAATGCGAACAAAGTTTGATCGCGGTGGCAATTTTAGAAGGAATATCTGAATATTTTCTGCTAATATAGTTTTAAACGCTAAAGAATTAATTTTATACAAAAGATGTTCTTAGTTACGAGTGTAACAGAATAGTTACTCATTTTAAATCTTTTGACGCTCTTATAGGGCAGAAGGAAGCAGTTGAAGAAGAAGAAGATACAACTTAAATTAAAGAGTTCAATCTTTGGCGATTCTTAAAAATACGTCGAACATTAGTAAAAAAGAATATAATTTAAGAAAGCCGCAACAAAATTTAATCAATTTAAAAGCGTAACTTTTAAAAGTGGGGACAGAGCAGCGATAACTTAACGTGTCAATGTTTTTACTTTTTATGCCTTCCACTTTTCTGAAGGGCTCTAAAAAACAAGACAAAACGTCGAATTCTGCTATCTCATCGGTGATACGACCAAATCTAGAAAACGTTTTTGTAGTCAAGCTCTGTTTCAGTACGGTTTCAAAAATGAGTAATTTTTTTCGGATTGGAACTGTATTTCAAAAGCAAAAGTAGGTTTATGACGAACTGTAAGATTTTAATAATTCACAAAACGAAATAATTGTCTATGTATACTAATCAAAGTTTTCATGTCCCACCAAATCAGAAATTTATTTGATGGATTCAATAACAAAAATCAAAAGTTATTACTTACTTACAAGTTTGGCGAACTCAATAAAATAGCAAGTTCTAAGTTCCTCTTACAATGTGCTACAAAAAGTCTTTCCTTTTCTCGGGAACTGATATTTTACACTTTAAATGTATCTAGTGTCTTCTGAGAAAAACAACATTAGAATTTCAAATTTATATTGTATTTTAAATTAAAAGCGGAAACGTAACTCCAGTTGCATCATTACAAAAAGCAATTACGAAACGTGAGCGGTTTTATGCAACGACGTACCAAGATTATCCCTTAATTTCCCTGAAAACCCTTACCTAAGCATCCACAATACGAGAGCGCTTGTCGCTTCTACTTAAAAAATTAAACGAACTTACCTTAAGTGAAGTTCTATTTTAATTATACGAAGCGCCTCTCGAAAAGATCATAAGTGTAGTTTCCTCCTCTTTCCGCCAGATGCCGCCACTATTACAAAGCAAAAACACAAAGCCCCCACAAAATACCCCACTCTGAACAACTCATTCCTTTTTTAAAGCACTTTCTTCAATTGTTGCAAATTTTTCTTTGGGTAATTTCTGTAGGTTATAGAATGGGATAGGGAGGGTATGATCTTTTCGAGAGGCGCTTCGTATAATTAAAATAGAACTTCACTTAAGGTAAGTTCGTTTAATTTTTTAATTATACTCGCGCCTCTCTCTAGATCATAAGTGTAGATGTTTAAAGCTCTATTGCAACAATTATTTGAAAACCAATATGTTTTATTAAAAGAAGTAGTATAAGTAGTAACACATACTAAAAGAGGGAAAAAGAAATAAAAATAAACAACCCCCAAGTGTAACAAAAAACACGAACATTCCTATAAATACAGAGGAATAAATTTATATAATGACTGCTTCCGAAAACTCACATTTTCTGTCTAAAGGTCTCTGATAAAACCTTGCAAAGACCTCAGAACGGCTTGACCAGTCTGCCACTTTTCTAATTAAATCCATGCCAACATCTTTTCTAGCTGCGGCAGAGGTTGACGCATGTCTTGTGCTATGTGCAGTGAAGATATCGGTGTCTAGACCACTCTTGTGCAACATGGTCTTGATCCACCTGCTAATAGATTGTGAAGAAACCTTATGATGAGGTTTCCTGTAGGTAATAAATAACGATGTATTATCGTCCCTTCTCAAGGAGTTTGTCCTTCTTTGGTAATGCAATAATGTCGTCGCTGTGCATACATGTGGATTATTGAAAAAGAATGGCAGATAAAGACGGTTGATCTTTATTTGGTCCAGAAGTTTTAATTCTAGCTGGGATCTTAATTTCGATTCCGTCAGCGGTTGTGACAATATTCCGCATGTCAATTAGGGCAAAGGTTTGTGCCCTATGGGCCGTCGTCAGGGCGAATAAGGTGACTAATTTCTGAGTTAAAACTTCTAAACTTAATGTTTCATTCTGACCCAAAGTTGTTAGGTATTCTAGCACTATCGAAGGATCCCAGGTAGTATTATATTTGGGTTTTTAAAGTCTTAAATTAGAAATGCCTCTGAAAAATTTCTTAATTAGAGGATTCTGGCCGATTTCTGGGCCAATGATATAACCTATAGCGGATCTAAATGTATTTTATGAGCCATAAGATGCTCCTTTTGAAAATTGTTCTGAGAGAAAAATTAGTATATTGTTTACACCCCCATCAAAGAGGGGTCTATGATTTGTTCTACAAAAGGTCCACCATAGTTTTAGTCCTGTGTTATATTGTTTTATCGAAGAATTTCTTAAATCCGACATAAGTATATCAATCGATGCATCCGGTATATCCCGCAATTTTAGCGATTCCCTGATAAGTGCCCTGATACCAGGGTAAGTTTCCCATAAGGGATGCGGGCTCCTGTCAGCAGAGAAAAGAAGTTTATTGTTAGGATAAAAATAAATCGGTTCTTCAACTAAAAAGGAAGTAAATAGTGGGAACCAAGGCTGTGTTGGCCACTTGGGCACCACCACTATTCCTTCAGCCTTATCAGTTATTATTTTCTGTAAAACCCGGAGGATTATCGAAAAAGGTGGAAAAACATAGAAAAAAAAAAAAAATGTCCCTGCCAATTTAAGGTAAATGCATCAAATGCTACTGCATCCGTGTCCCGAAACCAAGGTACGAAATTTGTGCATTTGTTATTACTTCGACTTGCAAATAAATCAATAGTTGGGGAACCAAACAAAGAGGTTAGTTTTCGAAAAACGTAATTCTTTAACTGCCACTCAGTCTCAGCTGATAAGGCTCTGGATGCAGCATCCAATTCTTTGTTCTCTTTTGATTTTATATAAGAGGTAAATACAAATAATTTACGAGATTCGCACCATTGCCAGATGTCTCTCGTCAAGGTAGTAAGTTTAGGATACTGCACTTCCCCCATTCTATTAATGTAAGAAATCGCCGTAGTGTTATCGATTCTGCACAAAATATTACGATTTGGCAAGTTTTTGGCAAAACCTTTCAACCCAAAAAAAAAAAAAAGGGCGGCGAGCAATTCTAAATAAATAATATGATAACCTTTCTCCTTAAAACTCCACATTCCCCACGCCTCTTCACGGTTCCATATCCCCCCCCCCCGTCAAGCTGGAATCAGAGTAAATGACTAAATGAAAATTATCTCTTCTGATATTATTCTCCGCTTGCATTAGGAGACTATTCCACCACCTAAAATCATCTGATAAAGAGGAAGGGATGGAGACTGAGGCGTCATAATTCGAATTGTGTTTTGTTAGTGTCAAAAAATTTAAATCTCTCGAAACTCTTAGTATACAGCCAGCCGTATTTAATTGCTGGGCAAATAGAAATTAGCAGTCCAATTAATTTTGCAAACTCCCGAATCTTGCAAGCCTCTCTTAGACTAAATTGCTTAACCAAGGTTATAATTTTGGACTTTTTATCATTAGGTACACAGATCTTCATCTGCCGAGAGTCATAAATAAAACCTAGAAATTTTCAAATTCTAGATGGTCTAAGAACACTCTTTTCGAAATTAATTATAAATCCCAATTTTTGCAATAAGTGAGAAGTATCATTGACATTTTTTAAACACTCGTCATAAGTGTGGCCCATTAAAGGAAAAAAAAACGTCCAGATATTCAACCGATAGAAAAACGTTGTCTCTGAGATGACTGATAACAGGTTTCACTAATTTTGTGAATACAAATGGGGCCGTGCACAACCCAAAAGGTAAACAATTATATTCATATAATTTTCCCTGTAATTGGAATCTCAAGTATTTTTTACAAGAATTAAAAAACGGTACCAGGAAAAAAGCATCCTTCAAATCTAATTTACTTGAGAAATAGTCTCTTGTTATCAATCTTGACACAGTTTTCTGGTCCTCTGACTTAAAATGAGGACATTTTATGAATTTATTTAAGGATTTTAGATTTAAAATCATTCTAAAAACACCATCCGGCTTAGGAACTAAAAACGTTCTGGAAACGTATTGGTCTTTGCAAGGAAAACATTCACTAACAGCCCCAATTTTTAGTAGGTAATTTACGGTTTAGTAGGTAAATTAACGAAGTTTTTACATGCCGGAATTATATTACGGACCACACTGGTTCTTTTGGTGAGACATGCTGCCTGGGTTTCATACGAAACTTAGGATTGTACCCTTTCAACCAAGAAAAAGTGGTTGGATCTGACGTTCACAAAGTACTTAAGTCTACCCGCTTAAGGACTTACATTTAAAGACGAGATTTCCTCAACTCGTGATTGGAGGACGACCTCCTGTCTGTCTGTCTCATTGTTATTGTATTTTGTCGCCGGTGATGGAACTGCGACTGGTACTGTGATTGATACTGGAACTTCTGCCTGTCTTGATATTCCCTTGTGTAGTTGTCGAGGCAGGCCCTTTAAGTTTAAATGCCTTTTTTTTTTTTTTTGAGTCTCCTTTAATTTTTATCAAGAGTTTTGTCTAAATCTAAACAAAATAAATTACGCCTACTTAGCGACTGAGAATGGTGAACATCCGCCAAAAAACGAGCAGCATCACATAGTATTTTTATATAAGGACGCATAACCTCGTTTTCCCTTTCCTGGTGTATCAGCTTTGATAGCCCTTTTTCAAGAACCGACAGCGCCACCCCCATTTGGCTTTGCACTGTTGCCAACCGAACATCTCGGGATTTTTAAAACCGAGGCTATATCCTTAAAACAGACTGTTCGTCTAGGACTTCCTCTTCATCGTGCAGTTCTGTTAAAAACAAAAACAAAACTTGATAAAAACACGATCACAAGGGCCTCCACCCTGTATCTGTGTGTTAATTTACATTTTTTACACCATATTATGTTATCAGTACTGAATAACTTTCCATTAAAACGTACGTAAGAATGGAATTTAAATGCTTAGGTTGGGAATTATAGAACTACACAGTTCAGACCCACAGTATATCATATACATGATAATTTTTTGTAGATACACAACTACATCCGCCGTAAGGATTAAGAATGGCATTTAAATGCTTAGGTTGGGAATTATAGAACTACACAGTTCAAAACCACAAGATATCATATACATGATAATTTTTTGTAGATACACATCTACATCCGCCGTAAGGATTAAGAATGGAATTTAAATGCTTAGGTTGGGAATTATAGAACTACACAGTTCAGACCCACAGTATATCATATACATGATAATTTTTTGTAGATACACAACTACATCCGCCGTAAGGATTAAGAATGGCATTTAAATGCTTAGGTTGGGAATTATAGAACTACACAGTTCAAAACCACAAGATATCATATACATGATAATTTTTTGTAGATACACATCTACATCCGCCGTAAGGATTAAGAATGGAATTTAAATGCTTACGTTGGGAATTATAGAACTACACAGTTCAAACCCACAGTATATCATATACATGATAATTCTTGTAGATACACATCTGCATTCGCCGTAAGGAACAACCACCTGTTCCACACGTAATTCATCGAGCTGACGATTGTTAATTAATTAGATCTTGAAAACCTGGGACGCTATATTGCACATACGTGCGACTATGCAATCACGTGTTGTACTCTACGCCTCTAAAACAGAAAAAATTTCAACTAATCAGTACCTGAGATAGACGATTCAGAAAACATCTGTATGAGACCCCGAACTCGGGCTAGCACAGGTGTGCGATTCCCCCGGCACCCCTTGGGCTCCGGCCTTCTAAATTTTTCAGTCGATTGTCTAACCGTTTTAAAATTTTTGATAACCTGCCATGGTTCCGATGAAGTGCTTCGCTCTCTACTTCGTCTCTTATTGCCCCCCATCACTTAACACGTTACTTTGTTCTTTAACGATCACAACATTCACAAAAATTAAATAATTTTAAAAACACACGTGGTTCGCATCAGACGCCAAGAAAAAGAATGAGTTGTTCAGAGTGGGGTATTTTGTGGGGGCTTTGTGTTTTTGCTTTGTAATAGTGGCGGCATCTGGCGGAAAGAGGAGGAAACTACACTTATGATCTAGAGAGAGGCGCGAGTATAATAGCAGAAAGCGGATTATAATGTTAGCGATCGAGTTACAAATGAAACTCCAAAAGTGACAAATTCAGCCGTAAGGGAAAGCATATTTCTTGTTCCCAGTTTGATCCTCACTAATACGGATTCCTTGCGCATATATATTTCCGGTAAGCTTTTCCTAAACCGCATAATACTTAATGCGATTTTGTAAAAATGGGTCGTATTTAATATTTAAAAATATACATGTAAATTGAGAACGGACCGACAGTCGATAACTACAAGATATGTAAGAACCGTAAAACTAAATAACGATTAAATGTATTCGAAATTAGAGTAGGTGTTGCAAAGGTTGGAGTTGAGTGATTAATTTTCAAACTTTGCAACTTCGCAGAAATTACTACCTTTGTCCAAGCGTTAATACCTAAATTCAATTCAATTTTCATGCTTTGTCAAATCTTAAATAATAAATTTATGGGGGAAAAATGTATATTTATTTAAAAGCACTTAATCTTTTTTTCAGGCAATTTCTAAATAATGGAGATATCATTTCTACTTTATTACAACAAGGAAGGACTACAAAACATAATGCAGGATGATTTTACAACCTTGTAAGACATTTTGGCAGATAAAAACGATTCTTAAAGAATATACAAGTTGTTCCGTAATATGGAAACAATGCCGTAAGGGTATATTCATAGTAAAGGCATTTTAAGTAGAAAATAAACAATTTTAATGATTTTACAGTTATAGATCGTTAATTGCTTGGACATAATTAAAATTAAAGTAATGGTTGTACATTAGTATTGTTCAGAATTAACTGAGAAGCCTAATTATTACTTGTTCCATTGAGACTGTTATGGTCACCTTGTTATTTAACACGATATACCATTGGTTACAAACCTGGTTCGGTCTGCCACCTTGTTTGGTCACCTAACTTACGTGATCTTAATATTCTCTGAACCACTAACTACAGTCTCTGGTGACATATGATCAGGGCCGCCGAGAGCCATGGTGGGCCCCGGGGCAAAACACTGGCAAGGGCCCCCCCCCACATATTGTAATCTATTTTTTTTACCTACAAACTCATCATGTTCTACTAAAATGAGTGTACTTACTAATTAGGTACTAAAAATGTTTGTAAAGAACCGTAATTTCCTTGTGAATTGCTACAGTTTTGATCTTGACCAATTATTGGTGTAGCAGCTGAGAAAAATTCATCATTCTTAATACTAGAACACACCTACTGACCTACAACCTACAACCTTTAACATCTTTTTAAGGTTTATGAAAGTGTGAAACACAAAAATTTTTGCTAGAGGTAGAGTCAAAGAATAATAAAAACTCTTATATAAGCCTACATAAAAAAAACTGAAATTTTAATTCTTCGTTCTATTATTATACGACTAGCGGTGAGTACTCTCTAAAAAGCTGCCGGGCCCCCCCTGGGCTCGGGCCCCGGGGATTTTGCCCCCCCTGCCCCCCCCTCTCGTCGGGCCTGCATATGATGTATATCTCGTGTATGCAAAAGTCGTGGTCTGGAAACGAACTTAATCATGGATAATCGTTTTGGTGCATCCGTTTGTGCAGGTCATCTTATTTTCCGGAGAGCCATTCTCATAATTATGAGAGAAGCTATAATGTGTTTATAGGTGGAAGGAGGACATATTGAGCAATTGTAATAATGTTGAGTTAAATTCAGATTAATAAAAAAATTAATACTCTAGTAAATTGTGTCACGTGGTGCACAAAACTTCGTTGAGATTAAACCATAGGATATTTTAAACTTACAGTATTCACCAAACACTCTTAAGTTACGGTTATCCGGTACCAGAGCACCCTGTATATACACATAAATCTGAGTTGTTTTAATGATTAGATTACAAGTCTTTAAAGACCTTTATTGATGATACCTTAATACAGAATCTTTTCGGTTTAAATGACAAGAAATGTATGAAACTCCACCTTCGATTTTTAATGCAAGCCTCAAATCAACAAGCCAAAAATTGTATAACAAAACTTTAACACCTGGATCACTTTGTACGTGATGCTGCATCCCGAACGTAATTATTTTTATTTGTATAATTTTTGAAAATTGTAATTCCAAGTTATTTTCACACCACATCACTTTCTTTCTAAATCACATCGGCACTTATCAAGCAAAAATGTGTAGAGTTAATAGATTGCCATACCTTAATTAAGTTAAAATAAAATTTAGACGTTTATAAATAGAAATCTAATCCTTATTTTCTTGAATTTATTAATTGTTTAATTAGTGATTTGCACTTAATTTCCAATTGGTCTTGAAACACATTCTTTGACAAGATTTTCACACATATCACAGTAGTATTTTTCTTTTGAATGCTTCTGTATTTTTTTCACCTGATATTATCATTGCAACTTTTGTTAATTATTTACCTGGAATGCAATATATACCCTAACAATTACATATTCAGGTTTTGTCACGACGACCGTCGATTAGACGTTTATTGAGAAAACTTATAGTTCATAAAAGAAAATGTGCAGAATAGGGTTTTCAAGATATTAAAGATACTTAAGTTGTACTTGAAGCAGACACTAACTTGGTTATTTCAAATAATATTATAGAACAACTCAGGCCCGGATTAGTACTTCTTTACACCCTAGGCCAAAGTTCATGACTGCGCCCCCCTCCCAACATATATAAATATTAAAATTATATAAAATCTTCGAAAACTGTGGTAGCTCAACAGGTTTTATGTTAAATATTTATAGCTTTTCTTTAAGATTTAATTTTTAACACACAGTCAATAAGTACTTGTTTAGCATTAAAATTTGGAAAATAAACTAGCTCACGTTCTGTTAAACTATTTATTGTCTGATTTGTATATGAATAAATGAAATAAGGATATTAAGGTAAATTATAATAACGTGGAATACAGTTCTTATTTGAAAAGCCTATAATTTTAAAGAAACAATATTACACAGTAATTAAGTCTATACAGCAATAAAATTAAAAAAAAATATGGAAAACTAAAAATATTTTCAATACAAAGTCATTTTAACACCTTTTTCTAAAATTTCTTTCTTCGGGCCAAATGCTTCTATGGTGCCGTTGAAATCAACACTTTGTAGAGTGATACTAGCTTCTTATCTTCAACCTTGCTGGTCAGAAGATGAGATTTGAGGTGAAGTAAATCTTTCTGAGAAATCTTCATATGCAACTATTCTTTTTTTCATTCATCTTTTAATCTATCAACAATATGGATGAATGTGTTCTGAAATTGTCCCGCTCAGAAAAACGTACCTCGCCATCGCGGGTCTCGTCCGCTTGAAGTTTTCTGACAGTCCGCCGTCTCTCATCTTGCTCGTATGTTTTCTTTTCGCAGACTTCTAAAGCTTTCTCTTCATATAAATCAAACTGCTTCCGAAGCTCTTCGAAGAACTCAATGAGTGACTTGAGAACTTCGACTACTACCAAGACATCTGCACCAACGCTCTGCACATATTTGTTCACTTTGTGCAGTTTGAGAAGGACAGTCGCCCAAAACTGTGCCATGATTGCCATTTCTAGTCTGTTCAACTTGGAGATTAATCCTCTCGCCTCAGTTCGAGTTCCAGATTTTTGTGCTCGGTCTTTTTCCAATTCCTCAAGAGCACTGATGATTGCAGCCCATTCTTCTTTTAAGGGTTTAAGAGCATCATACCTGGCAGACCATCGAGTAGTGGATAGGATTTTGATCGTCAACGATGTATCCTTGAACTGATCAAGTACTGTCAATCTGTATGTTGAATAGTGAAAAAAATTGTAAACCTCTTGAAGCAGGCTGAAGAATGTGGTAGCTTCAAAGCAATAATTAGTTGCATGAGTTCCTACTAAATTTAGAGAGTGTCCTGCACATGGGGATAATAAGCAAGAGGACTAACTTCGAGGATTCTGGACTGGAGTCCAGAATAAACGCCAGACATTTTCGAAGCATTGTGGTATGATTGCCCACGACATTTCAAAATGTCTAGACCAAGATGCTGCAAAGTTTCGGTCACAGCCTTAAACATATCAAGGGTCTGATGTCCGGCGTTCGGTAAAAACTTGACAAACCTCTCAACAGACTCTCTATTCGGTTTTACATAGCGTAACACAATTGATAAAATTGATCGACATGTAAAAATTCATAAATTATTTGTGTACATAATATTTTGTGAGGTGCTATTGTCGTAGACGTTTTTGAAGGCGTTGAGTGATTCAGAGTCAAGAATATGTTGTGGGATGTGATTCCATGTCTACCACTCGGTTACCCAGAGAGTATTTCCACTGGACGAGATTTACCCTGCGTTTTTGCAGTTTTAGCTTCCCTAGCCATTTGGAAGATGTTCCTTGGATTCAGGACACTATAATATCCTTGAAGGATTTTAAAGGTCTCGATTACATCATCTCGTTCTCTTCGCTGTTCAGGTGAGCTTATAGATAATCTAGCTAGTCTGATTTCATAATCTACGTATTGATTTTCTCTGGGGATCCTGGATGCTTTTCTTTGGACCCTTTCTAGGACTATATGAATATCTTTTGCATAGTAACGAGACCAGACAAAAGTTGCATATTCGACAATGGGTTTAATGTACTTTGTATATATCTTTTTAAAAGTGTTTGTGTCCAAAGATTTAAAGACCTTTCGCACTTCCTGAGTTAGCCTTCTTCGCAGTTTTCCTCACTTGGCATTCCCATTTGTGATCCCAGGTTATGATGAGTCCTTCGAGATTATCGGATTAGTTTTCCCAATATACAGAACTACACATTTTGCAGCATTTAGAGGGATCAGCCAGTCTTCCGTCCACTGGTCAATTTCGCAGATATCTTTCTGCAGATAAAAATTTTTGTGTCATCCGCATACATTTCAAAGCCAAATGTCATTCTGGTTGGAAGGTTATTGTATTGGTATACAGGATAAACAGCAGTGGTCCCAGGACGGATCCTTGAGGGACGCCATTATCTACTGTCCGTGGTGTTGACATCTCATTTCCGACCTTGACTTGGAAAGTCCTCCCACTCAGAAAAGTTTTGATCAGTTCAGAAGATTACCTTTGATACAACTGTTCTCAAATTTGTACAACGATCTTCTAGTGGGAACTCGGTCAAAGACTTTCGAGAAATCGAGATAGACGACGTCGGTGTGTATGCCCTTTAAATAAATTAATTTTATTGTTTTTCAAAGTAATCCCCCTTAGCCATAATACATTTATTCATTTGTTGAAACCACTTCTCGAAACAGGCAGAAACTTGTTTTTTAGAAAGTCGTCAACAATTCCCTGAAATTCTGCAACCGCCGCATTGGCATTAGGAAAGCTCTTACCACGCATTATTATTTTAATCGTCGGAAACAAGAAAAAATCATTAGGGGCAAGATCTGGACCGTATGGTGGATGAGGGACCCGTTGGACTCCGGATTCGTGTAAAAAAGTTTTTGCAGCCGTATGCATTGTCGTGCTGTAACAAAATGCCACGCAAACCAGATCTTAGACGTTTACTACACAATGTTTCAAACACGGCAAACTTCTGTATACCAATCGGCAATCGGCATTTACAATCTTTCGATCTTCAAGAGGAATTACTGCAAATGGAAATGAACCACTTGTTTGCACTTTAACCGCGAACAACTTTTGTTGGCATTTCCTCATTTTCGAACACCCAAATAGTTGATTGTTGTTTTGTCTCGGGGTCATAATTGTATATCCAGAATTCATCACCTGTAGTGATATTAAATACCTGCTTTGAAGATCCCCCATCAAACTTTTGTAACATAAATCTAAACCAGTCTACTTGCGCTTGTGTTTGTTCTTCGGTTAAAAAATGCGAAACCCACCGACTTGTCAGCTTCGTTACACCCAGATGTTTGTGAAAATGCAATCTACTGCAGATGATGGATGATCCAATGCCTAATTCTTCTTGACTGTTTCTATTAGTGATATTCCAATTTTCCTTAATCGGCTTCTCACGTTTTCACCACAAACAGCTACTGCAAGTCGTCCAGGTCTTGGTTCACCAGTTCACCTTCTAACGTATATCTTACACGTTTAAATTCACGGAACCAGTAACTACCTAATAATAATAATGAAGGACTATGGTCGCCAAAAGCTGCCACTAAATTTTGGTGACTGTGGTCGTATTATGTTAAACCAAATAATATAGATAGGGGAAGAAGGGCACCCTATGGGCTATTAGCGTATTATTTAAAAGCTCCTCAGTTCTTACCTTATTTGAACAATAATTTCCTCTCGTATTAAAATGTTTCAATAAATTCCGTATATTGTTTATTAATGTTTTTTATCCAATTCAGTTACGAAATGTCAACATTTCGACATTGATTTTAGTTGTGAAAAGTGGTTCATTTTGTAACTAGTTACAAAATATGCTCCCATTTTGTAACTAGTTACAAAAAGATGATTTGAGTTGCGAAAAGTGGTTCATTTTGTAACTAGTTACAAAATATGCTCCCATTTTATCACTCCCATTTTATCACGATGACCCAACTCCTTTTTTAAGAAGATGTGGCATTTACATTTTGTTATCTGAATTGGATAAAATCTTGTATGAAACACGTTGCAAAACATGTCTTTTTATCACATGGCGTGTTGTTCATCTCGGCTTCGCCTCGACGAACAATTTCACGCTTGGTGATAAAAAGTCCATCATTTTGCAACTCGTTGCATAAATAGCTATTTTTGCATTATTTGTACATAGCTAATTCTATATTTATTCCAGAATTTTTTGAGAATAAAATGGGGACAATCCGTATTCCGTATAATCTTGTGCTCATCGGTGCACTTTTTGTTGAAATTATATTAGAAACTTCTTATGTAATTTTTATAGGTAGGTAGCTACCTATTAAATGTTTAAAAGTGTTGCATGTGAAACTTATAAAACCTTTATTTTGCTTGGTACGAGTTCATCCGATTGACAACAAATGTTTTAAATAATAACAAAACAAACCAAAGAATATACCTATATTTAATATTCTTTGTAACAAACAACTTAGATGTAAGCAGAATCAAACTAAATATTCTTTGGCAGAATACAAGTTCAGTTCGGGTAGGTACAACCATTGTAAAACTATTGGGATTAGAGAAAGTTCTTACAACACTGTTATAGCTCAAGAATGCTAATGACTCATTTACCTGCTGAATACCACTAATAAGTTAATCACTTTGCCGCTAGGAGCTTCCAGCGGCATTTTCGAACAAAAAATGATATATTTAGCGAAGTAAATAGTTATGCAACCCAAATCACAGCATATACGGTATAGCCCATAAGACTGTCCTTCTTCCTCTATCTATATTCTTTGGTTAAACCTCGTTTGTAATCATAAAAAATCATAGCCCGAAAACCATTCCTCGGTACTTCCATTAATGCTTAGTGAAAAGCCAACGACTTACAAAAATCAAAAATTTGTATCTCTAAACGTTTTTACTTCAAACTCGCAAAATTGAACTAGAAATTGTCAAAAGAATGAGTTTTCAACTGAAACAAACTTTTTTTATTTTTGAGTGCATCCATGGCCTGCTAACTACTATAAATTAACAGAACGGCCTTCGTATGTACGTATAATGTGCACGTTCATCAAATAATATCTCTTAAGCTTGCAGTGACAAACATGCTATCTTAAAATTTAATATAATTGAAATTTTAAACGAGTTTTGTAATATTAATTAAATAAGATTTTTAGTATATTATGTAGGGCTTTATACTTTTACTAGAAAAGCTTTTAAGACGCAGAAGTTACGCTACAAACTCTTTCATATTCATTCCCTTTGAACAAAATTAATAAACGGATCATTAATTCATTAAGTATGGAAGAATTATAACAGCAAATATTACATACAGTTCGTTTTGCTTTATTTATTTTTGTTAAGAAAGTGTCAATTACAGATTTTTTATTTTTCAGGTAATTCCTTAATATTTTTGTATATCGAATTTTTTCTTTTATGCTTTTGTCGTTCTAGTTTATTTCGCCTAAGCAAGATATTTTAAAATTCAACTTCGAATAACACATATTTTCTTAATCGACAACTACGACGAAACCAAAATTTATCACTTCACTTCTTTCGTTATATAGTTAGAATCGTGAATTTTGCAATAACTAGCAGTACTAACTTTTTTACTCAGTTAAACCTGCAAAGAAAAAAAATTTAAGGGCGTTAATAAGAATAATAATAAAAAAGTTCGTAATGCATTACCGTGTGTTTACGACTTACGTGATTCGTCCACTTTGTCGCTTAAATCTTCGCCTAATGAAGTTAATGAAACTTTAGATGAGGTCGTAGGTAATGACGTCATAGAAAATGGTGAAAATATTGTAGAAGTGCTGAGTTAGTGTTAGCTAAAGGACACAAAAACATAGTGTATTAGCGCGACTTATGTATAAACTTTTAATAGTAACAATAAGCATTGATTAATAATTTATTATTATACAGGGTTAAAGTTAGTAATGCGTTTGTGTACCTTTAGGAAGACACATTTTTGTATAATATTATAAAACTTTGTGCATCTAGCAAAAATTACTTGGTCATTGCTCGCTAACTCGTTTATTAAGGATGGAGATTATACTCCAAAAAATTTAGAGCTGATTGTTGTACAAAAATTTATTTCCGGTTCTCTGGAAAAACATTCTGTTTTACATGTACTTTCCAGCAATCAGATTAATATTTAAATGCGATGTATTATATCTGATTATTCAGCAAAATATTTTGCTTAACAAAAGTACATACCAACAAAAACAGAAAAAAATTATATTCATCTTAATATATCCTCACAATTTAACAGGCATGTACATATTTTTAAAGCGCATTGCAGATGACATACGAATATAACACAATTAAAAATATGTAGAGCAAAACTTGTTCCACCCACGAACCTTGTACATCTGTTTATAGCATAGCTTTGAAAGTATGAATTATTCATCCTCCTGAAAAAGTGAAATACATATTTAGCCAAGGGGCAAAGATAAATTCGCTTTTTTCACATGCGGTACAGAAATGTTATTTGAACATGAAAGAAGACATTTTTCTAACCCCAAATCTCGTTGGCTATCGACTTCTAAGCTCCTTTTATGCTTCTCAAGCTTGCCCTTTTAATTTGTTAAAGATACAGAAATTCAGGCTATAGTTTCCTACTTGCACTAAATATACGAGTACCTTCAACATTATTTAATTTTTTATGCTCACTGTTTAACTGTAGCGTGATTAGCATATACCTTTGACATTTAATCACAAAGCAAACTGATACTGCCTACAGAAGTGTGTGCGTTTAGTATGTTAAATTACATTATAAGTGTATATAACATTCTTGTATCAACTCACTGGTGTTCTTCCTCAGAATATTATAATTACGCTTTGAAGCAGTTTACGGAGATATCTTCTAGGCAACGATTTCGGCAACGGAGCGGCTGGAACCGCATTTGACAGTTGAGTGCCCACAAACCGCAAACTTACCTTGCATTATCACAACTTTGGGTCTATAAATTATAAAAAATGGTATTCCTCTTCGCTGGCAGGCAGTTAAATTTTTAAGAGGGTATAATTTAATTAACTTGCTGTTTCTTGCAGAGATTTGGCATACTGATTAGTTAGACACAGCGATTCTAGCAACCATTTTTTTGCAACGAATATTCCAGTTGGACATAATATAAGAAAGGTACAAATAATTAGTTAATTATAGTTCTGATCATAGTTTAGAACATAATTTCTGTATATTTCTTTTATTAAAATACAACAAAGTAAATATCCTTAATATGTAGCTGAGAATCGTAAGTAAACTCTTTTTTCGTATTACAGACATTTTAAAATTATATTTTAAATTATGCATTCGCTCATTATATAACCACCGTACGACCCTACTAGTAAAATTGAGAAACATTAATTTATATTTATTTAACCAAACTTGACGATCTGTGAAATCAATAAATTATTAAAAATATAGTTATGTACGCCAAAGAATATGCTTAGTCACTGATGTAGTTTTACTAAATTCAAGGTTATTTTTTACTTTCATTTTATGTACAAAGAAATTGTTAAGTGTTACGAATTTCAGGTATAAAATTTTTACTATTCTAATTTAATAACCTAAACGGTTGAGGTTAGCTTGCCTGTGAAAAGTTACAGCTATGTAATTTGAACTAGCAAAACCGAGCAAAACTGTCATTCTAAAATGGTTTAGATTATAGGTATATAGGTACGAGTATATTGGTATATAAATAGTAAATAGCAAAAAAAACTTCTTATCATACCTTCGAAATACCACATTTTTTAATGGATATAAGTAGTGTAAGTACAACAAAGCGTATAATTCGGAAATCAGTATCGGTCCGAGATCCTTATTTAAGATTATGTTGTTTCGTTTTTTTTAATAAAACTATTCCAAAAAGAACAAAACCTCTTTGGTGTAAACAATGCCTTTGCAATTTTGAAAACAATTTTTTTTAATACCTCGCCATGTTTCACAAATATGGGATGCCCGTTTTAAAATGCCTATACTGAAAATTTTTAAATAAGTATCATTTCACTGTACAGAAATGTTCCATATACTCACCTCATATTGAAATGTAATTAATTACCATGGTAAAATCGTGTACCTCTATTCTACAGGGCGATTCAAAAGTATTTTCATTAATTTTAAGGGTAGGTACTGTAGGTAGACCATATCAAATTCAATTTTCGCAATAAACCATGTGTCGCAAATAAATGGTAAGCTCAGAAAAAAATTAAAAATATCAATACTAAAATTGTTTTGGGCTCATTCTGTTTACAATCAAAATCTAAATTTATCAATCCCCTTCTTGTCTATACTGATAAGAGAGCCCAGATGTGATGTGTACCTACGTTAGTCAGTTTTTTGTTCGCTTTAAAAGTGCACTGTTCGAACGCTTTAACCTTTTAACAACCGAATTAATTGACGTTATTAATTTTCAGACAAGCTCTTCAAAACGCTGCAGCAACTCTGAAAGACAGTTTGTGTTGTGTGTTTGTGTTTGTGTAGAAGTTAATGAGGAACATTTGAACATCTTCTGTAAGTTCTGGTTCTCTTTATTAACAACATTTTTTTTCAATAGCACTTTTTAAACATGCCAGTGATTGTTTACTGCCAGTCTCAAGCCTGAAAAAATGGGAGGGAAAAGTGAAACCTGTAAATTACATAATTGTATAATGTTTCAAATTTCTATCGCAAAAGTGTGTATCAAAATTTAAAATAATCAAAAATCCTGATAAGCTTTATACTCGTATTTTTGCTGTAATGTACTTCTATTAACATCAGCATATACCCATTTAATTTAATAACATATCGCCCTGTACACTTATAAATTTATACGTGACCACTTCATTCTTTCGAAAAATATGGTCAAAGAGCATAAAATATGATGTGGTTTTTTTATTATAATTTTATCAGTCTTTGTTGTTTATTGTGCCTTCGTGTTGTCATTTTTCATACGATTATTAAAAAAATTGTTTTTTTATAGCCAAATTGACATCTGTAGGTTGTAGTAAAGATAAGTTTATAATAATTCATTAAGGCAATATAATAAGAATTAATTTTAAAGGTTAAGAGAGTTAGTATGCGGAAACATTTTTATTGTGAGAATAAGTTAAGAATTATAATACATATTTATTTAAGATTACTATTTATATACCATGAGGCATCCATTACAGCCCTGAGAGCTTTATTTTGAAAACGCTGAAGGATTTCGAGATTTGAGTTACAAGGTGAGCCCCAAAGAAGTATGCCATATGTCCAGATTGGTTTTAATTTTAATAGGGTCTTGTAAAGTAAGAGTTTGTTTTCTGTTGATAACGCAGATTTTCTGCCTAGGATCCAGTACATTTACTGTTAATCTTCTAAGTATTTAGTCACTTTTTCTTTTGGTATTATTTTTCCATTTGACCTAACTGGTGGGCAGTTGTCTTTCTTTAATGTGTAGGTAACGTACATTGATTTGCTCTCATTAGCTTTTATACGCCATTATTTTAACCATTTTTCTAGTTGATCCAGATGCCCTTATAAGTATTTGGAGGCGATTAGGGGGCTTAGATGTGAGGCTAGAATTGAAGTATCATCGGCGTAGGTAGCTGTCATTGTTTGTCTGGATTCTGGTAGCTCTACTACGTATATCGAATGTACTATGGGGCCGAGAATACTGTCCTGCGCTACCCCAGATTGAATAGGATGAAGTTGAGTATATTCTTCTCGATATTTGATTTGGAACGTCCTATCAGTAAGATATAATTTGAGTAGGGTATACTCTGGGTGTGGAAATGCACGTTTGAGTTTGTAAAACAGGCCTAAATTCCATAGCTTGTTAAAAAGTGCAGAGTAGTGACGTTTGCTTTCTAGATCATTGCTGATTTTTTTGACTAATCTGTGTGCTTGTTCTTTTATAGTTCTATGCCCCTTTCTGAAGCCAAATTATTTGGAAGGTATTAGCTAGGATAGAATTAAAAGGAGACTAATTGGACGATATGATATAACATCATTGGAGTTTTTGACTGATTTTGCAATCATTAGTATTTGCCCCTACGTTCCATTGACAAGGGAAGTAGTGGATTCTGAGAATAGCATTGTAAAATTGTGTTAATGCTTTAATACCTATTTGGGAAAGTTCTTTCGGTATTTTTCCGTTGAACAAATCATATCCTGGGGCCTTTTTTGGATTAATTTCTAAGTGTATAACAGTTTCTACATCGCTTGTTAAGATTTTTTAATTGATAGGTCCATCTAATGTGGAATTTACAGTTCGTCGTTGATATTTTCTTTTTCAGGGGGAGGGGAGGGTTGGACGACTGATGCGAAGTGTTCTATAATAGCTATCGTTTTTTGTCGTTCTTGCCCAGCTGTTATCGTTAACTCGTAATGGTGGAATTTGATGTTCAGATTGTTTTGTTCTTTCGTGCCTTTCCATAGTGAATACTCAGCGGCTGCAGTTGGTGTGAGTTCTGTAAGATATTCTTGGATGGCTTAATTTTTATGCAGGTCAGCTCTTCTTAGTTGCCACTTTATACAAACTTTTCTTTTTCTGCTAGTTTCTGCTTGACAATTATTGTATGTTCTTCTTTTGTATTGGATTCATTTTTTTCTGGCATTGCTTGCCATGCTGCGTTCTTAATAACTTTCGTTGGTTGGTTCTCATTTGGCGTGGGTATACTAATTCGTTCCTGAGCTGCTTAAGTGTTACATTACTCCTGGATGGATTAGTCTTGTTGATGTTATTCTTTCCCTCAATTTCAGGAACATATTTTGCTGAATCTGTTTGTGTACAACACATGCCCTATAGGAAATTTCTAACTTTCAACCAATACAATTATTAAAAATTGTTTCAAATATTTTTTTTTTAGTCCGGATAATGAAATCTCGTGTTACGCCAAGTGTAACGACATTTATAAACCTTTGTCATTTTAAAGTAATGCCAACTATTCGCCAGTAAAAAATTAGGTCACGTGGTTTGAATTTCCACTCACTGTATAAAGCGATATCGTTTATGTTTTATATTTACGTTAAACCCGGCTTTAGTTAAAGGCAACTTTACTGAAATAAAAGTACGAATGTATATTTTTAAATTCCAACTAATACCAACCACCAACCATAATTTAAAAATTAAGTCCTAAGAATTTAGTGTTGTATTTAAATAATGAACATTAATCTAAGTATTAGTTAAATACCGCCATACTTTTATAATATTACCTATAATTTAAAAACGTAGAATGTGCCATGTGTATTGCCTATGTTAAAACTTTCAGGCTCAATATTTAAAAATAAAGACTATGTATACTAAGCTATACTTGATTTTCTTTCCTCTTAAATCTGAAATTAGCCACGTGCGCTTTGAAACTAATATTAAAATTTTGTTTTAATTTTCCAATATATTTTAAACCAAGGTAGCAACATTTAATTTCAAAAAGAAATCTTAGGTGCGTCTTAGTAATTCCCAAAATGACTCTAAAGCTAGGTACATGCACTAGCGATTTGCGGAAAGCGATTTTTGTTCTGATTGGTTAAATTTGAACGCAGTTTAAGCGACAATTTACTACTTCAAGATTCTGCGATTTCCGCAGAACTTGGAACGATTTCAATATTTTGCGATTTCCGCTGCTTACATTCTGAACTGCGCATGCGTTCATCGGCGCGTTGTTGACTACAGAATACGTTGATTGTATTCACGAATTCGGTTAAAAACCAATACTCTTGTTTATGTTTGCTGAAGCATGAGCATACAACAAGAAACGAAATGTCAGAATTGTCAAAGTATCTCTACCAACCTACAAAACACCCTGTTCGTTCATGAAAAGTTACTACTTTCTGCGAGTGAAATCGCTACTGAATGAACTAGCTGGTAGCTGGTAAAAAATTTGCGGGAATAGCATTCCGCAAATCGCGAATCGCTAGTGCATGAACCTAGCTTAACACTATAGAAATTGTGAGCAATTTCCAAGTCCAAATTTTTGCAAATTTTCTCAAGACTCTTTGTGGACGGATGGAAAGGAATTTTGGTGTAATTTGGTTGGGATCCTAAACGTTTCAGGTTTTGGAGGGTTGAGGAATTTCAAACCCCAACTTTATATGTATACTGTCATCTACCTTCCGATGAAGTCGATATTTTAGCAAGGAAACTGTTAGAAACAGCAACTGAACGGAATGATAGCGCTTTTTCAAGTGCTAGAGTTAGCAACTTTTTAATTTATCAAAAGAAGTGCTATTTTAGAAGAAAATCTGCCAAAATAAATCTCTTAACATTGAAGTCCATCCTATAACTATCAAATTCTTCTTATTATTTTTTAGTACCCAAAAATGGTAAATTTTCTTTGTTTCCTAATTCATACATGGATTTAATGGTAGAAAATTTGGAACTTAATTTGTTATTTACAAACTCATTAATATTGTGTTTGAATTGGTTAAAAACTATAAAAATGTCAATCACTGTCTAACCTCTTTCTTAACGAAATACGAGAATTTGGTTTTAGTTTCAGTTTCAAATCTTCTCATAAACAATATTATTTCCCAGTAAAGTCCCTTCGTACTGCTCATAGAATTTTTCAACCTTTTTGAAGGCAATTCTGGGACATGCAACGGTTGGTTAACCCCACATACTCATCAGTTATTTTAGAATACAAATTGTTACCGGTTAGCACTTCCTCAGATATATCATAGTTTATGGAATCGTTACGCTATAAAGCAACGAACATATCTACGTCGAAAAGCACTGGTGGCAAAGAATTTGGGGGCCTAGTAATAATACGATTATTTATTATTTTTTAGGATGTATTGCTATGCCTACTTTTAAATTAACAACCATTCGTTTTTCGATCATTATTGATATGACTTATTTTTATTGAGATGTTCTTTAATCCCAGGGTCGTTCTGAGGGTTCGCCAATTTTTTTATTTAAAGACAAATAAAAATCACTCGCAAAATTTAAGAAATAGCACAATTGTATTACAAAAATATTGTTTCTATCATTCCCTGTCTTATTCTATCTTAAAATGATTTTAATTTTAAAACAACACTCACACTTTTTAAATTTCCAATTATGTACAATCCGGTTTTTCTTCCACTCTATGTCTATTTTAAATCCAATTCACTTCAAATTCAGTTCTCGTTATTATCAATCTTCAATTCTAAATCCAATTTTACTGCATTTCCAGTTTAATAATATTTTTGTTATTTATTCTTCTTCTGATTTATTGTTTTATTTAATAATATTATTTTAAATGGTTTTGATATTTTTAAACTAAATAGGTATCACTTTATTTCGAAAAGCAATTATTTTTACATCATTTCACTTTTTGAATTCAAAACCATCTGGTTATTTATCAATTTGCTTTTCCCTTTTCCGGTTTCCCTGGTGTCTTCTTATTCCATTTGTTTTTAAATAAACATTCATATATTCATCACATTCATACATTACCATAACAACAACATCACTAGCTAAATATAATCCAATTTTTCGTCAAACCTACTGCGAAAATATGTCATTGTGTCATTGTTTTGTTGACGGTAAGTGACAGTTTACATTCAACTACTGGTTACCATGGGTAGCGGGTTGTAATATTCTTCATTAAGTTCCTAGGGCAAAAAAGTAAATTGTCTACAAAACACCTTTATTTACAAACACTTTATCTACGTTACATTAATTACAACTTATTTATATTAAATGTAAATGAACAATTAGAACAGTTAGAAACTTGAACAAGAGAATTAAGTTCCTTTTTTGAATCTAAGTTTATGTTTTCGGTAATATCAACATTTTCAATTTGTATATGTTCTTGATTTTCTTTGGTGCTAGGAACAATTACGCGGATATCTTTCATTTCGTCTTCATTATTGAATTGCATGACTGAAGTTGAAGATGTGGATGCAGATTCTTCATACTTATTCTGATTATATAAAATTCTACTGGCAATTTCTAATTTATTTGTCATTGAATCTGCAACATAACTTTCTGCCACTGTTGTGGATTTCCAGCCACCGTGCCTCTTTAAGCCAAGAATGTCAATTCCCGTATCAGCCAAAAAAGTTGCTGACGTTCTTCTAAACGAGTGCCCAGTATAAGTTTCAGGATTTTTCAGTTTTAAAAATTCTGCTATTAGAGCAGGAATTTTTGCAAATGTGTTTTTACCTACTGGTTGATTCACACATTTTCCTGAACAATATTTCAGAAAAAATCGCCGATTTTCACTATTTCTTGGCCTGCAACTTATATATTTCCTAATTAAATCAACAAAATTTATGCGCTGTTCTTCTCGGTTAATGATCGTAAAAGTACGTTGCACTCCATTTTTAGTATCTGATATTGTTACTATTATTACAGAATTTTTATCTTCAACATTATCAGTTGTCATCTTACATAATTCGTCTTTTCTACAGGCCCCAGAAATTCCCATTATCATAACGACCTAGAACAGATAAATAACTTAATAACTGAGTTAAATGAAATAATCTGTTACTGTACCTTCATTAACAAATGTGTAATGTCAGGCGCTTCAATAAGGAATTTGTTCATATCGTCTCGACTAAATATACTACTCTTTTTGGGTTTATATCCATCATTTTTACGCTTTAAAAACGCTTTTAGTTTTGGATATTTGGAAATATCTTCATTGTCATTGATAAAAATGGTACTTTTTAACATTGAGTATTCGCTCCATAAACTGCTTGGAGATTTTAATTTTGTAGATCTATTTAAGAAATACGCCAGCAGCACTTTTTCTGTAATCACATCTGATTTCTTCTCATGGCACCAATTTTTGACAATGTTATATGTTTCTTTATACCGTTGTTGCGATTTAACCGGTAATAAATTGTGGGATGCTGCATTTGCAGCCTCTTCTATTTCTTGAGACATGTTTTTAGAATCACAAATTGTGCACAAATTCAACTGACACACGCGTTTGAAATTTTTTTGAAATAAATATGTTTTATTTTCTTTTGTTGTCAAGGATACCTAATTTAAATCACAGCAACCTTTATTAATTATTGGTATGACAGCTATGCATCATAAATGAAAAATACTTAATTTTATTTATTTTAAAATGATATATAAGGTTTGACGAAAAATCTCATATGCACCTCGAGTCGTACAGTGCAATTTTTGGTCTCGAATGCTTGCAACACCTCGGCCCTTCGGGCCTTGGCGTTGCAAATTGCATTCTCGCCCAAAAAACTGCACCTACGACTCTTGGTACATAAATAACTATTAGAAATTAAACTTTTAAGGATTCACTTTTTCGGGTAAACGTCTTTAATGGATTTTAATTAATTTAATTTTTCATTTTTCCGCCACTAAAATACATCTAATAAGATTAAGATTCCGCCCCCATTTTAAGTTCTACTAGGTTTTTAATTTTGTTGGCAAATTCCATTATATTTTCGACAAAATATTTTTAAACTTTGGATTTTCTTTATTTAAGCGTTATTTAAGAGATTTAGGTCTTAAGCTTGTATGACACGATACTAAATTTTTGCGAAAATTTACGAATAAATTTTCGCATAATTTTTTTTTTAATTTTTTAACGTTGCAGACACAATTTTGGGTAAGAAATTTACTCGTAAATTTACGCGTAAATTATTTAGAATCACTTTCTAAATAATATGGGCGTAAACATAAAAGTGCGCGTAAAACGGCGCAGTGGTAAGTTTACACTAGTTCTAAATTTAGGGACCCTAGTTTTAAGTGAATGTTTACCACAAACAAGGAAACAGGAAACATAACCTATTTGCGCAGTTTGTGAAAGCACATGTTTTACTGAAATTGATCTGCAAATTCAGCAAACTCAACTAAATCTTTAATTAACGCAAGGTGTAAACATTTCAAGGTTATATTTGTGTAAACTGTAAACTTAAATATCCCTAAAAGGTTTTAATACTGCGCAGGTTTACAAGTAAATTTACGAAAAAAATATTGAATACGTTGCATACATACAATGTGTCCACGGATAGGTGATACAAGAGGTATAAATGACAAAAAATTTTTAGATATCAATACGTTATTTGGCAGTCTATCCCTGCTTGTTCTTAAACTCATTTTAAGCAGACTTTCGATTTTTTTAAATCAAGGCATCTGTGTTAGCACTGTTAAAACGAAGGTGAGGTTTAGGTAAAGTCTTACTATTTCAACAAATATCGCAAAATTGTATTAGAGTAAAGTTGTTCAGAACACAAAATTACGCTTGTATGCAAAATTTGAAGTTGTTCAGACAGAATTGATTTTTGTTAGTTTAAGGCTTTTGTTGTGCTCGTAGACGCTTCAAAAACACAAAATTAGGATATGTTATTTCGAAAACTTTATTTTAAATTGAAAGTTTCAAGAATAAAGGAAACACAAATATCAAAATTACTCAAAAGTTGTCGTAGTGTCTGCTTGATTTGATTATAAAAATTTCAGAAATTTTTTCAAAGTCCAAAACTGAGGAAAATTGTGAATTTAAGTCTTAAATGATTACCTGCAGGAAAAGTAACATGAGAAATAAAACTATTAAACACAGCAAAAATTATTATCAAGAATAAAATTTTCTGAGAAATCAATAATAAAAAAGTTTTTCCTCTTGTATCACCTATAGCGAAATTGGAAAAGTACGGAGTTACGGGTTCTGCAAAAATGTGGTTTAAGGACTACTTGCATCAACGGCAACAAATTACCATCTATAATGGAGCAAAATCAAAAACGAAAGAGAATAATCTTGGAATACCCCAAGGATCAATTTTAGGACCATTTCTTTTTATTTTGTATATAAACGACATTAATAGTGCCCTGAAGAATTGCAAATTAAGCCTTTTTGCAGACGATACCTTAATTACAGTGAGTGATCATAACTTGAATGTAGCCGTTTCTAAAATAAATGAAGACTTAAAAACTATATCGGTCTGGTTAAAACTAAATAAACTAAAATTAAATACCAACAAAACGAAAACAATGATTATAAACAATAGATCTAATCAAGCAATAGACAGTGTTGTGATCGATGAAATTGCCATTGAATATGTGCCTGAAATAAAATACTTAGGTGTAATATTAGATGATAAACTAAAATTTAATAAGCATATAGATTGTGTAGTTAAGAAAACGGCAAAGAAAATAGGTTTTTTCGGAAGAATTAGTAATAAATTAAGTATGCGGTCTAGATTAACAGTGTATATGTCAATTATTGCACCACATTTCGAGTATTGTCCTACTATTTTGTTTTTGGCCACTGAAGGAGAAATGCAGCGAATGCAAAAGTTGCAAAATAAAGCAATGCGAATAATTTTACGATGTCACAAACGTACCAGAATTGCTGATATGCTAGAAATACTTCAGTGGTTAAACATTAAGCAACGTATTTATCTTCAGGTGTTAGTTTTTATACATAAGTTAATTAATAACAAATTGCCAAATTATCTATGTAAATATGTAACTTATAATAGAGACATACACGAATACGAAACCAGGACGGTAAATAATTTTAGACTACCGTTAACCTCCAAAAGTTTCACACAGAATAGTTTTTTCTATAAAGGTTTTAAAATTTATAATGATCTCCCACTTGAGACAAAGCAAGTAACTAATATCAATAATTTTAGGAAACTTTGCATGCCGTATATTAAAAATATGTAATTATAGGTACTGTAGTTTACGTATTAAGTCAATTAGTTTAACACTTGTATTTATAAGACTGTAAAAATATCTGTAAATCAAACACCTTATGGTGAATAAAGATCTACTACTACTACTACTATCCGTGGACACATTGTAGATACATACTCATTTTCGTGTTACAAATTTTCTGAAAAAATTTGCCAAAAATTTACTAGTAAATTTACGCGAAAATTTATTCATAAATTTTCGCATAAATTTAGTATCGTGTCATACTAGCTTAACTAAGGGGAGGCGGTACGGTAGCGAGTATTGGCCCATCCACCTGCAAAGTTAAGCATCGCCCGCATCGGTACCCATGGTCAAGCCTCGGACGGGTGACCCGAACCAGGCTCAGCTTATTACGGCTCGGTATGTCCTCCTCGACAAGCTATGAACCTTAATGGCCTGGCTGAATACATACAAATCCAGTTGAGCCAAAATTAATTTTTTCTTAACGTTTTTAGATCACAACATTATTACAAAATTTACAAAAAAACGCTTTTCGCTCAGTAAAAATTTTAATAAAAAGTTAATGAAGTTTACTTTAATATAAAAAATTCTATGCTAATAAATTTCTTTATAATTCACATACATTTTGCTATTTGCACGATCGTTCTATGCAAATTAATCTCTACTCAAACAAAACCGTTACACAATTCGGGTTATATTTATTAAAAAAAAACAATTAATTTTTATTTTAGTGGCAATTTTTCATTGTTTCGTTTCTATCGTCACAATTTATGTTTCGTTGTGCAGTTTACGACCATCTTTAGGTCGCACACTGTAATAATTATGTTCAAGTAATACAATCTACGTTAGGTATTCTTACACTTACACAACGCCCAAAACGTACTGTTGCTAAACCATTTAAGCATTATTTTCATATTAACTCCAACATACCCAATTTTAAAATGACTGTAATTGAAAATTAAGCTCGGTCGATTGAATGGTAGTTCAGTTTAAATCCCTTTAATTGTTACTTGAGTTTAATATCAAACAGTGTTGATGTTAACAGCAAACGTCCGCACAATAAAGGCGCAGCAGTACACCTACCCTTCGTTTTGGCAGCATCCTACATGAATAGAATGCAAAGCAGCATAAACACTAACATGGAAAGACCTATTTGAATAGCGTTTGATAAATACGTATAATATATTTATTATCATTTTATTCCATAGTAGGCCATGAATTTAATTTATTATGCTGAGATTATACCTATTTATTTTTAAATTATACGATTTTGTTGTGTTGACATGATAGTTATATTCGTTTGTAACATTCTAATTTGGGGTGTTTTACATGTCTAACATTGGTGCTATAGTGAATCATCATGTTAGTATATGACTGGCACTACAAATTTCTACCAGAACACGTCTGTAACACCAACGAAAATAGGTTTCTGACATGGCCTACTATAATGCAGTGTCCATACTCAATCTCGTGAAAAGAAATTTCACATAGCATCTTCGATAATTTATTGAATATTAACGTGAATCACAAAATCTGTTTTTAGTATTTTGAGTATTTAAATGATAATGGTGTTTACTAACTCTCTATGTTGAGTAGCAATATTTCTCATATTCCTCTTGCGGTTAGTCCAAGAAATTCATTACTAAAATTACTTCAACCTATTTAAAAAGACTTAGGATAGCGAATGCTTAAAATAAACTTCTTAATTTTATAATTGCCGAAAAAACTATTTTTACCAAACACTTTAGAACTTGCTAAGTTCTTCTGTAAATATTTTTAGCTCAGTTGCTGTTCTTTGTTCGATACTGTTACCAAAGAGCAGTATAATATCCTATTACTGGACGCAAAAATATAATACCAATTATCAACCCACGCATACAAAACACCAAAGCCGTAAATCTACACATTTACCATTTACCTACATAAATTTAGTATCTATTAGATTTTCGAATTAGTTCATTACTTGAACGTTTAGAATTCGCTTCGTCTCACGAGTTATCCACTAGAAATATCATTAAGGATCTTTTAATTAATTAATTTGACTTGTCAAGTGTAAAATCATTATTATTTCGCAGTATTAAGACATAAATGTGCTGATTGTAGCATTTAATCATTTAAACCTGTTCTTTTTGTGCCTTACAGTAATCAAACAGCTTATCTTCATCTTATTTTACGAAGTATTCCTTAATTTAATGTTCTTGTTTCTCTAATTAATTTGAAGTTTTCATAGTTACTTTATTGAAATTTCTGTATTTTACACGTCGTAAGTTAAATTTGCTAAGATATTTTAGAAGTATTATGGAAAATTGTTATATGTTAATTCATTGTAATATCGTACCTCATTCCACCAACCCTACAATTATTACAAAATCCTATCAGACCTATTGGCGTATAGTGGGCTTAGCATAATCCAGGATTGGCCAGCAGGGTCACCTGTATGTCAGTTGATGAGATCAGATAAGACGAAAGAACGGAAACCTTCATAAATATCGACAAACGTTTTAACTTGTTGGCTCAGCAACATGGAGTAAAAGTGTATCCGGATAAGTTAGACGAATGCACGTAAGTTGGCGAGCAGAATTCCACTCGGACACATTAAATTGTCCCTATTTTCTTGGTTCACTTTAACAAACAATTTTCTTCAAAGTCGTTTAGTCTAAATTTGCCCAATGGAAATAAAAACGCTGCAGGAAACGCTTACTTTTTTATCCGATATGTTTCAAAGAACTACGAAAAAATTTATTATCCTTGTTCGCCCTCTCTCGTAGCTTATACTACGTTCCCATCGATTAACAAACAAAAGGATCATGAACGGAAATTTCATACCCAGTCGATTACATCCCTAATCCTTTACCAAACTTTATACGAGGTTATCTGAAATTGTTTAATCTCGTGAATGGCTTCTGTTTAGGGTCATACGTGTTTTAACGCACACTCTACGAACTTTCCATCGATTGATGTTTTTCTATTGAAAATGTTTTATAATTAAACGGGTCAGTGTTTGATGTTACTTTTTTATTGGACACAAAAAAATGACACGTACGTTAATTCATTGCTACAGGCCCCCTATAATTACAATCTTTAACTTTCAAACTCAAACAGTCAAAAAATACAAATAGGAGTAATTAATGCTTAAGCTCAATCTAGTCATTTACTTTTACAATAGATAATCACGAAATATAAATATAAGCAAATTTCAGAAGAACAACTAAATATTATAATATAACTCTAAGCAAATAAATTAACAACTAAATCACAATAAAGTTTTCGTCACATAATTAACCAAGCGATGAATAACTACTTGTATTTTTCACACGATTAATTTTATTTTAGCACGCTTTTACTTTGGTAATTACGTTTTTAGCTACCAGCAGTTATACTCCATTATTCAGTAGAGCACAGCACTTTCACTGATTAATAGTTTTTATTTATTGCTCGAATGGAATTCGTTAAATAATTTGAATTTTTAATGGTTGTGTTCGTCCATACATCATAGATCATTGTCCCTTGTTTTTAAATTTTGCGTTTTATAATGAAATTTGGATAATTTTAACATAAATCTGCATGAATAGTGAATGACTTCATAGAATTTTCGCTCAAGCATTCCAATGGTGCTGGAAATAGCTCATGTGCATTATTACAGCTTTAGTTCACTCACACCGCGTACTTTGTGAAACAATGTAATTTTACTGTAGGTCATGACTGAATTATTGTCCTGCAGTCGTCACTTTCTTACAAAACAATTTATTTGACACATCTGGTGAGTTAAAACACCTTTAGAAACTTCGAAAACCAAATTTTCCGCTTCTTGCATTTGCGTTAGAAAAAAACCGTATTGGTTTAGATCCATTTGGCCTTTTCTTTTCGAAGCTTTTTTAGTATTTAATCAACTTCATTGTTGCTGTAAATTGTACCAAATCATTTCCTCCTTTTACTAGAACTTATGCATGTTAATCTACCGATATTTTTAATGAAATTTAATATTTTTTTCTGAACATTATTTTACAAAAGAATGAACGTACATGTTGAAATCAGCACTTTTTAAACATTTACAGGATTAAACAGCATATACAAATCTTTGTTAGTTAATAATATGTGGAACTTTTAACAGTAAATCTATCTTAAACTGAATCGTCTAAAATGATACAGTTACAGAATAACAAATCTATTCCATACAATTCAGTAAGTTTTATAACGTATTTTTCAGCATAGGTACTCAAGAAAAACTTCTGGGAAGATATTGTCACTTAGACATCCATCTAATATATTTCGAGCTGTTTAAAAAGTAAGTTCACTAGAACTTTTACAGAAAATTTTCTGTAACATTTGTCATATTGTACGGTATATTATGTTGGTTTGGTAAAATGCTTAAACTACTGTATTATACATATACGTATATAGATATAATCGTTATCTACATTTTAAGCTTTATATACGCATGTTACTCAAACGTTAATAAATTAAAAATAAAAGCCAAACTTTTTCAATTTGTAGTGATGAAATGATGGAATGAAATAGAATCGAAAATTGCTTAGGATATTATTATTTACTAAACTAATTAACCTGTGGTTTTGTATTTCATATATGCTTAGTTTTTTTCTTTTTGTCACTTCTTTTATTTCTTTCGTAGACCAAAGTTTGTTATTTTTCCTGGAAGGTATACTTATTGATCTCTTGTCGTTGTCTGTTACTTCTTCTGCAGCTTTAAGTATTTTATTCTTCAGCTTGTTCGTCTGCTTCGTCATTTTCAGGTAGAGGATTTTCTTTTATACGCCATTTTTAAATGTTTCATCTTCCATTGATTCGATATTAAACTTTTCTATTTTTGTAAGAGATTTTGTCTTTACTATATGGTGTTGTAATCTCAGTTTGCATAACCGTAAATCATGGTCGCTTCAGATGTTGGCTGAATTTAGAGTTCGGACATTGAGGATTTGCTCTGGTGTAAATGATTTGTTAGTTATAGCATAATCTATCACCGATTGTTGCCCTATCGTATTTGTTAGAATTCCTGTGACGACAGTCAACTAATAGTGAATTATAAATAAAAACGCAGTATAAAAATACACAGGAACACTTTTAGAATCTATTGACAAGTAAGGATATTTTTATACATATTTTTATAAACAACAACAACTTAAAAACAAACAAACATGGACTCTCATGATAATATATATCATATATCAAATCAAGCAAACTAGCTGAATGCGTATATATTTCAACAAAGGCAGCGGGAATTGGAAATGGTTGGTTGAAATGTAAACTTCCTGATGGTTGTATTCAACGTATAGAGCTGGAAGATGTGCTCTATGTTCCACAACTCGCTGACAGATTGCTATCCGTGCAGAGAATTACGGAAAAAGGTCATCGAATTATCTTCGAGGGAAATACTTGCAATATCTACCAAGGACAACAAGTTGTTGCGCAGGCAAATAAAAGAGGAAATTTATTTAGACTCAACGTGATAGGAAATGAAGAATCAGCTAGTATTGCAAGTGTAGCAGTAAGTCTTCACCAATGGCATCGTCGTTTAGGACACAAAAATTTAGCAGCAGTTAAGCGTTTGGTTAAGGACGAACAAGCCACCGGCATCAAAATTTCATCATGGTCAGATGATGTTATCTGCGAAGATTGTATTAAAGGGAAATCGATACAAAAGAAATTTCCAGAAAACGTTCGCAGAGAAACAGAACCGATGAGACTCATTCATTCCGACCTATGTGGCCCCATGCAGACTGAAACTCCAAGTGGGAACAGGTATTTTTTGACATTGATTGACGATTGTTCTCGTTTTACAGTTGTCAGATTGGTTAAGTCAAAAGCTGAAGTAACTGGTGTGGTGAAGGAGTATATAGCTGCAATGTCTACGAGATTTGGCAGAAAACCTGTTGCAATACGCACAGACAACGGGAAGGAATATGTTACTCGACAACTAGAAGATTATTTGCAGAGAGAAGGGATCCAGCACCAGCTTACGGTGCCGTATACTCCGCAACAAAACGGTGTGGCAGAGAGAAAGAATCGCACCTTAACAGAATCGGCAAAATGTATGTTGTTAGACGCTGGGCTACACAATCGATTCTGGGGCGAAGCTGTATTGACTGCAGCATATTTGCAGAATCGCACACCAAGCAGAGTAATCGAGAAAACCCCTTTGGAGCTATTTACTGGCTACAAGCCAGATTTGAGCCACATTCGTGTGTTTGGATCAAAAGTTTACTCCTTGATACCTAAACAAAAACGAAGAAAATGGGACGATCATGCTGAGGAAGGCGTTCTTATTGGTTATGATGGAAACACAAAAGGTTACAGAATTCTAAATCCGAAGACGAATCGTGTTTGGATTAGTCGATCAGTCCGGATTATAGAAAATAACGTCAAGCAGCAAGATCTTCGTCAAATTCCACAACAAGAAGGGGCTTCGGATGTAGAAGATTCAGTTGAAAACGTATCTACTTTTGAAATAGAATTTAATATTCCTGACAGCAGGAAACAAGAAAGAGATACAGTAAGAGAACAATATTCCGAAGATGAAGATGAAGATACTTCACAAGTTTCTCCTGTCAAGCTTGAAAGACGAATTTCAAGAAGAGAAAATAAAGGTATTCCACCAGAAAGACTTCTGTACAAGGTAGAAGTAGGTTTTGTCAATGAACCGAATTCTTGGAATGAGATGCTGAAATTACCACTTCGAGAACGGAACTTATGGATTGCTGCTGCAGAAGAAGAAATAAGGTCCCTGAAGAAATATAAAGTATGGGAATTATCCAATCTTCCGCAGGGAAGGAAAGCAGTTACATGTAAGTGGGTTTTCAAGGCTAAGTTGGACAGCAAAGGACAGGTGCATACATATAAAGCTCGTTTGGTTGCTCGAGGATTCTCTCAACGTTTCGGCAAAGACTATGACAATACGTTTGCACCGGTAGTACGACATGAAACCATCAGAGCATGGTTTGTCGTGGCAGCTCAGAAGAAGTTGCACGTGCGCCAGTTAGATGTGAAGAGTGCATATCTAAATGGCGAATTAGACGAGGAAATATATATGGAACAACCTCCAGGTTTTGTGCAGACTGGATGTGAGACGAAAGTATTAAGACTGTATAAGAGTCTTTATGGTTTGAAGCAGTCTGCACGGGTATGGAATAAAAAGGCTATCGAGGTACTCACTGGTTTAGGTTTTCAAATAGGAACCGCCGATCAATGTCTTTTTACCAGACAGGAGAAAGATGGTAACTTAAGTTATGTACTACTTTACGTTGATGACATATTGGTAGCTGGTGTGTCCGTAAAATTAACCGAAGAAATAAGTAAAGAAATTGCTGGTTATTTTGACATTAAAGATATGGGAAATGTCAGTCATTATCTTGGAATAGAAGTTGAACGTGCAGCAGACGGATCATTTCTTCTATGTCAGAGAGCAAAGATTGCAAGAGTTCTTGAGAATTGCGGCATGCTGGAGCCAAGACCAGTAGCAACTCCGATGGAAACTGGTTTTCTGGCTGACAAGATAGAAGACAGTCCAAAATTATCAAACAATTCACAGTACAGGCAAGTAATAGGCTCATTACTTTACATTGCTACTGTTTCTAGACCTGACATCTCTTCTGCTGTGGGAATTTTATGTAGAAGTGTAGAAAATCCAACTGAAAGAGACTGGCAGGCAGTGAAACGTGTTCTACGCTATCTAGCATCCACAGTCAACAAGAAGTTGAAATTATTTTCGGAAGGAAATCTGGAACTGAGATGTTATACCGATGCTGATTGGGCTGGGGACAGGAAAGATCGGAAGTCAACCAGTGGCTACATATTTCAATTAGGCAATGGAACAGTGGCGTGGTCCAGTCGCAAACAGACTTCTGTGGCAATGTCGTCTACAGAAGCGGAATATGTGGCAGCGTCATATGCGAGCAGAGAACTTCTTTGGTTGAGACGATTGCTACAAGACATGGGTGTGCTTGCCGTAGGTCCAACAACTGTCTACGAAGACAATCAAGGGTGTATCCATTTAATTGATATGGATAGAAGCGGAGCTCGAACCAAGCACATAGACGTCTGTCATCATCTGCTTCGAGATTTGAAAGAAAAAGCGGTGATCAAAGTTCAGTACTGCCCATCAACCGACATGATAGCAGATTTGTTTACCAAACCCTTGGCAAAGGAACGTTTTCTGGAATTAACCAGAAGAATGGGACTACAATAAGTAAAACTTGCTGAAGCGAGAAGGGGTGTTGAAATATATACGCATTCAGCTAGTTTGCTTGATTTGATATATGATATATATTATCATGAGAGTCCATGTTTGTTTGTTTTTAAGTTGTTGTTGTTTATAAAAATATGTATAAAAATATCCTTACTTGTCAATAGATTCTAAAAGTGTTCCTGTGTATTTTTATACTGCGTTTTTATTTATAATTCACTATTAGTTGACTGTCGTCACAGGAATTCTAACAGTATTGCTCCAGGTGTATTTGTGCTGCCATTTGTGATTGAAAAATGTATTATTTTCAGAGGCGGATGGGCTACTGCCCGGGAGTTACAAGAAACTAGAGGCCTTATATCATAATAATGTTGAATAGTGAAGTGCTTACAACTCTAATAAACATTTACGAAAGTTATGTAGTATTTTATTTGGATAAAAATTAATACGAACGTTTAACAAAACAACAATACATTGTTACGTACTTATAACTGTGTTCACCACGTGCTTAATTTTAGCAGCAAGAATTTTTTACGAATATCTATTTGATTATTAAATAACAATCTAAGTATCTACGGCTTTGTTTTATGTATAAAAAAAACGTTTATAAATTTACTTTTGTCCGAGGAAGAAGAAAATGCCAAACTAGTCTAACGGTAAAGTGCATTTTTTCGAACTCATTGCCTTAACGTTCCGTTTTCGAGTTTTAAAACTTTTAAAATTAGTAGCAATTTGGAACTTTCAGGAATACTATTGAAAAATAGTTATTTACGTAATCAGTTATGAAAAGAGCGATATTGTTTGACGAGCCATACGTTTGCAAAACTAGCGTTAGCGAGTTTTGCAAATTACGTGAGGGAAGGGTTTCCCCTGTGGTTTGGTTGACGAGTTACTGCCAGCTTTTTTCTTTTGCTAAAAGAATTTTGCCTCTGGCATGGTTGAAACATTAAGTTACAATGCTCATTTAGTGCCCTCTTTTTCTCCTGATGAAGCTGAAGAAAGTGGGCGTAATGTTGGGTTCTTCTTTCTCAACAATGACACGGTCCCAGCCCGGAAGACACTAACACTAACATTGGACCGTGGACGTCTTACAATTCAATTTTTATGTGCCCATAAAAATGTTTATGACGCCTAGAAAGAAACCCTCGACATTGTTTTCGTATTTAAAACTGTAGAAATGTTGAAGCCAACCTATAAAGAATGTTTAAATATATGCATGTAGTTAGATATTTAGATACACCACTAAAAGTATGTATAAATACAAATATATGTTTTTAAAAGTATCTAGATGTAATTTTAGATTCATAAATATAGCTATATATTGTGTCTACATAAAATTATTAAATGTTAAGTCATAACCATAGCACTATTTTGGTTGGTTCATAATATCCTTTGATATTGATTCCACAGCACTTATTTTTTTACTAGCTTTATAGAATATTATGTCAAAAGAAATTGAATGTTTGCACCTCCTAATATAGGTACGTTGGTTCTTTTTGGCTCATGCTTTTTCGGCACCACATTTTTGTCGTTTTTACAATACATTTATCTTTTTATTCCATTTCCAAACGTAATAAAAAAGTAATAAATTAGAAAAATTATAATCCATAAGATTTAAAGAATGTAAAAATTACAATCAATAGAAAACTTAAAAATAATGGACCACTGAAAGGAGCAGTTCGAATGAGTATTAAATATACCAGAAAAAGATACTGTAGAAAAAGAACTCGAAGCGTTATATTCAAATATAGAAAAATATTAGGAAGAGATCCATACAAATTGAAATATTAAAATACAGTAAAACAGCACTGCCGTGCTAAGCTAAAAAGCAGTATCTCCAATTTTGGTCATTTTGAGTTACGTTGCTTGTTGTATACTATGGACCATTTTTCATCATTGTACCAACCTAGAAAGCAGTATCTGTAGTCGTTTACGACATATTTTACTTAGAACAATGTAGGTATCTCCATAACGTCACTATTTCGGAAAGCTAAAGAGCAGTAAGCGACATGTACTACACTAAACAGCAGCATACATATGCCGTTACAATTGGATATACTGCTGTTTAGTATTGTACAGCTATACTGTTTGTGCAGTATGTGTTTGAGTTGACGGAAGTTACTGCTTTTTAATGTTGTGGATTTCTACAAATATAAATATTATATTCGCGGCAGACAGGATATGGTATCAATAATCAATAAAGCAAAGTGAAAAATATTGCCATTTGTTCTTTATTTAGAGAAATTTGAAAGTGTTGTAGTCATATGCAATAGTGTTATAAATATTATAGAACTAAAGATACAATACTAAAAAGCAGTTACCACCATTTTAATGTTATTTGATAAAAATTTTAAATATTTATTTAACTCATCATATTTATTACCTAAATGTACATAACATACTAAAATTTTAATCCCATATGTTAACGTTAAGATGGTGGCCAAAGAAGGAACAGGTTTTTTGGGTTTTTCTCAAAACTATCAAAATGGAGATACTGCTCTCTACCTTAGCACGGCAGAGCAGGTAATAGAAGAAACACACGCTTTGAGATGCCTATAATGAAAGACGCAGCAGAATTAAATTGTGCACGCTTTTCAGCCCAATGTTAATATCCTTCTAAGTTTTTTAATCCTATAAAATCCTTCGACAGTTTTCAATAAATAATTAATCTGAATTTGTTTTAAATACATTTAGAGTGAGGAATAAATTAGGTTACTTAAGATTTACAAATAACCTGGGGATGTTAAAAAAAGAAGCCTGTTTTGTTATAATTACGTTTTATATAATAAACAATCGATAACCTAACAAATAGCTTATCAATACATGAACATCTATGTCTAAAGTAATCTTATCGTTTGTTCTAATAGGCCTCTTCATGCAAAGCCTTTCCTTCCTAACAATGTAGGCTTAACAAGAGGAGAAGCCTCATTAGTTTGTAATTTAAGATTTTGACAGACACGACGTCGTCAGATATTGATTTGTAGTTATAGTACAGGATAAACATAACCGTTAAGCTAAATATAAACGCCTGTATTGATGACTATATTATACATGAAGTATTTTTATAAGTTAGTAACAAATATGATCGATTAGTGGCATTAATAATATGGATAAGGAAAAAAAATTTAAAAAGCTTTTTACGTTAATTAATATTTAAAAAAAAAGTAAATTTCGGCCAAATCTAAGGCATTATTCTAATTACCTACTTTTTAAAATGCAGTTTACTTATTTGTATTGATTTAAATAAAAATCATTAAACACGTTTCTAGGCTGCATTTTTTCTGACTTAATGCAAAATTTTTAACATTATAATTATTACTTCCCCTTTTGGTTTTGTATACATTCATGTTTTCATTCCTAGCTTTCTTTCAATCTCTGTATCTTAACAATCAAATTTCATCCATTTGTATTTAATTAGCATTACAAATTTTATGTTAGTTGTGTTTTTCCTACTTGTAAAGTTTTAATTTTTAACATTTTGCCAATTTTAACGAGTTAAAATGCTAAAAAGAACACATTCTGTTAGTGTGTGCTCAATTAGTTTAACCTTGAACTTTATTTCTGCTCTATTATGTTAATGAAATGTCCTTATTGCGTATATTCACTGCTTACTTTAACGTATTAATTAGGCTTGCCATCATTAAACCTTTTATTATGATACTTTTCTAAATTCGTTTTAATTTACTAACACTCTAAATTTCGTTGCTCCACTATTAAAAATATATATTTAACATTTCTCATTGGACAAGGATTTTTAAGTCCTAAGTGAATTGAAAACAATTACATGCTGAATAACAAGTTGTATTCCTTTTAATATTTTTAGTAAAATTAAATAAATTATATCGCTCTTCTAGAAACACTTAAAAACTCCTCCACCATCCAGCCATAAAACTAAAAGGAAGGAAGTGTATGTACTTCATTATAAAAAAAAGCGTATTAAAGAGTGTTTCGCACCTTTTTAAGAAACTCTATAAAATATTTGTGATCTTCTTACACAGCTACTGCCTGAAGGATTTGCAACAATGAAGAAACTCTTTTGTTATTCGTCTCACAAAAGATTGTATTCCTGATAAAGGTTTTTTATGACTTCCACAAAATTTATGCTTATAAAAATTTTCGCACAATGTTAAATTGTTACACTTTAATTTTTTTTTTGTTAAAGTATGTTTTTTTCTCTTCAATAATTTTTATACATATATAGCTCTAGTAATGTATAGTATAATTACGTAATAAAAAAAATGTATACAATACAAGGTGCATTTGAAGCGATCAACACACTTTGAAAACTAAGTACTTTTGTACATAAATACCAAGTTGTAAACGTATGATAATGACGCTGAAGTTGTCAAAAGATATCGTTTGAAAACTCCTTAAAATAGACCAAATGAACTATTCCACTGGACTAACCAAAAATTAGTTTTAAATTGTGCAATACAGTTATCCCACAAAACATATACGTATACTCTTTACTAATATTTAATCCTTTAATGACCTAGTTTTCTCTTCAGCAGTTTCAAGTAATTAGAAACCAAACCAATAGAGATATGTTGCATAATCGAAAGACTAAGATGACAAAGCATCTACATCTAACTGTATACTAAAAAGAAACTATGATTAGTTCAACAAGTTGCTAGTTTGCATGCAATTTTATTTTACAAACGTATATCAACAGCAAAGCTTTTTTGCAGGACTATTTAAATTGAAGAGTTTACCTTGCAAATCTTGTGTGTTGCCTATTCTAAATTCTAAAAAATTTAAGGAGATACGAACGAAAATGGGCTTTAACTTACATATATTTTGAATTCAAACAATTCAGACTGTCTTATTTTAAGATTAAAGACATCCACGAATTTTCTTCAAAGATATTCCGTAACTTACATTATTTCCTTGTTGCAAAAATTATTTTTAACCAACCACTTCGAGAGAACTGTTAATTCGTTATTAGAAAACCATTAAAAATTATTGAGAATACTATTCGCTTTCATTTAAAATGATTACAAGTAAATCGTTCTGCACGACTTCTGCTTAATGGTTAGAAAGTGATTCTTTATGATTTAAAATCACTTGAGCGCATTCAGTAGTATTGAAATATAAAACTCGTTATAAATTTCTACGATACTTTTATAAAAGATTTTAATTTCTTCGGTAAGAAAAGCAAGTTTTCATTTGAACATAGCAGACAGAAAAGCTGATCGCGTTCACCAGAAAAGTTAAAGGAGTAAAAATTTACTTTTGACTAATGACTAATTAATTGGAAGAATTAACGAAAATGAGATAAGAAAACACAACGAACAAATAACATTGTTATTATCTGATCAATATTTATCAGTTTTAAAAATAAACTATTTTAACATTTGGTGTTTCTTTGCCATAAATAACTTGATTGTTAAAATTTCATTATTTACTATATTCTAAGCAATATGTTACATTTTGACTTCAGCTTCTGAATTTACAAACAATAAATTTGTACCCATTGAGAAGATTACAAAATTAAAACTGCAATTAGTGTTTTGTTGTACTTGCTATAACTAGAGCTTTCTTACATCAACATGAAACTTAAATTCCACAAAATTGTTGCCCGTCATTCCCAGATGTAAAGTACCTAATCGAATGAAAGCATTAACAAATTACTTTTAGTTCTGTGATTTTCTTTTCCTCTCAGTCTTATTCACCGTCGAATCGTCTACTCATGTTTAAGTACCTACTCTCAGCGTCTAGTTTATAGCTTCCTTAGTTTGTTTGCTATCAACATTTACATCAAAGAATTTCGCATAAAATTAATGAGGCCAAACTTATTAATTTATAGAAGACGTAGTCGATTCAAAATCTTTTTATTTCTTTTTTGCTGAAAAAGTTACCAAAGAATCATTAAATAAAACTCCCCAGCCCAAGTACTATTGTTGGTTTCTTAATTAGGAAAGATTTTAATATTTCATACAGCGTAAAATTCGGGGATTCATTAAATTGTGTCTAAAGATTGCAGAGTAGACACAAATTTCTAGTTAAATTTGTCTAACTAAAAATTATTTCAAAATAAATAAATTTTTGCGTTTTAAAAAAGCCGCTTGTGAATGAGAATATTGAAATCATTTGTATTTACTAGTGTAGTGTTGTAAATTGTTTCATACACATTATTTTGATTTTTTAACTTGTGAAAATGGTGCTAAATTCTCAGGCTCATCAGTTTGTGCTAAATTTATCGAAATACTTTAAAGTGGAAAGGAAAGTGGTGGTCCGCTTGTGTCTATTGAAAAAGTATATGAGGTAATGCTAATACGCTGTAGATTTTACAGTGAATAATTTTTGTCTATTTATATAAACAGGGAGTAGCCAATCATCATCATCATCATCATCATCAATTGGCACGGAGCAGATCCTCGTGGATCAATCCTGGATTACGCCAGGCCCACCCCATGCCAACAGGGAACACTGTATGACGTTAATATGCCTGTGACGCTAGCCGCTAGGCACCGCTTCTACAGTGCAAGGTAGTTAGTAGATCACATATTCAATGGGAGTCGAATATATGACCGAGATGGTTAATCAAGTTTTTTTCATTTTATACTAACACTATTTCTAGTATTACCGCTAGTTTTCTAGGTCTATGGTATGAAACGCCTTAGCGCAGACATGCCTGCCCTGTTATATTTATATGTTACTTAACTCTAGCTAAGTCTAACCGTTATTTTTACAGGTACGTATTCCGTGCGTACTTCATGGTGCCATGATGCTTGTACATATGTGATAGAATTTGGTCTGCTTCCCTCTTTCCGTAGAAACTAATCCAATTGTGCTTGATGTTCTCCCTTTTCCCATGTTTTTCTAACGGAGTTCGACTTACTCCAGGTGTTTTGAATATGAAGTCGGAAGAGGTGTGCAAAGTCTTTCAATTCGATACCGTTTGCGATGCATTTCCTGTGCCTCAGTTTTGGTCCTATTAATTTTTGCCTCTTCTTCGATACCTAGGTGTGCATTGAACTCCCCTACTATTATCGTTGACGTTCTTCTGATCGCATTCCTTGTTTCCTGGTATACTTCTGACATTGAGTTGTACATCCATTTGTCCGATGGTATGTGCACCCCTATAAAACCTCTAATGTGGTTGTTTATTTCTACTGTCATTGAGCAGATATCCTCGGAGATTTCTTGATGAGCTGTAATCGTTACGCATTTTCCAACTAGAGCCGCGGCGCTTCTTCTTGTTTGTTCTTTTTTTTCCGCTGAGGTATCATCTGTTGTTCGTGGTGTCTGCCTTCCCTGTGGTCATATATGTTTCCTGCAATCATGCTACGGTGATTTCCTTTTGGTTTAGTAGTCTGTCTATTTCTTCACATTTTTCTTCGCGCTTCTCTTACATTCCACGAGGCTATCTTCATTTCTGTTGATATTGGCACTTCAATTTGCCTATAAGATGGTTGTGTTTGTAGGGACAAGCCGTACCGTTCTGGTTATATTCCTGTTAGTTGCTTTTCTATATTCGCGTTCCAGTTCCCGCTTTGCGTGTATATTCTTTCACTATTATTTTCTTCTACCCCTTGTACGCTGTCGTAGTGCTTTCTCGAGCCGTTTATTGAGGTCCTATATGCTATTCTTATTGTTGTCGCGTTTCTATTTTCGTTTGTAAGACTTCTGTCACTGCGAGAATGGATTCGTATCCACTCCAAAATCCTTCTGTTCCACAATCTTTTATGTAGGCGTTGATTTGCATGGCTAGGCCGAAGGAGTGATCAGATGATCGTATTTGTAGGCCAGATCTTTGATATTTTCTTCCAGCTGCAGTTGCATTTTTCTTGGTTTTCTCTCACATACCTTGCGATTTTTCTTCTTAAGTCCAGAGCTTCCTTCTTGAGTGAACCCTGGTTTGTGTACACATATGTACCATTCGCATGCCCCTATTGCCTATTAGTCTTTGTAATACTAGGTGTAAAAAAAACCTTCTGCGTCCCAAAACACAGTAGCCATTACCTTCTCGGTTGAAGGGGCAATCTTTGCTTTTTTAGGTTTCAGTGAAGTTTTGTGTCTCCATTCCATGTTTGATTTCTTGGATTCTGGGATAAAATGGTGTATTTAGGTTTCGTCACAGGTCAGCATTGAGTTTAAAAAAGCTTCTCCTTCTCGCCCGTATCGATGAAGGAGTTCGGTTGAGATTTCAATCCGTCTTTGTTTCTGTTCAACAGAAAACAGCTTTGGGACCCACCTTGCACAGATTTTTCAAAATTTCAAATGTTCATGGATTATTTCTTCAACACTATCTATACATACTTATCTAAAGTCTGTTTGATAAATCACGGAAGGAAATTCGTCGATCACTTCGGATCAGCTTATCAATTTCCTAAATGTTCAACTTAGTGAGTGACGCTCGTGGTCGCCTAGCGCGGGATAAATTTTCCACCTGAGTTCGGCCTTCTCTGAATTTCTGGCACCAGTGAAACACTGGAGTCTTTGACAGAGTGTTTACCCCGAATTGTCTTCGAAGTCGTTTAAGAACTTCAGCAGATTTTAAATATGTTTTCATTAATAAGATATTTAATGATAATTGGCTGCGCAACAGAATTATGAACTGATTGTTTCATCATGGCTTCTTCTTCTTCTTTCTTCTTGTGTGTGTTTTGTATGCGTGTATAGCCAATCTGCTCGGAACCCCCTTTAGGGATTACTTCAAGTCAGACGGCTGTGTCATGTGTGTGTTACTACATGTGTAGTTGTCTTGTTACTCTATCTCATAGACCAGTCTTCCGAGTAGAGCACAGTTAATACCTAACTGTGAATGGTCTCACCAGGCCTAGTACCGATCCCAGAGGCATGAGAAAAAATCTCCATCGTTCCATCATTGCTACAGATACTAAACAAAAACAATTGTAACCATAACAACAGCACACGCGGCTTCTCGATTGTCCAGTATTATCATTAAGAAAAGCTATTTCGCCACATACAAATTATTTTGTATATGGCGGCAAAATTCCGAGCTAAATTTGAAGCCACCTAGTAGAAACATTTCTTAATGAGGAAAGCTTTCAAAGCAGTTTTAATTTATTTTATGTAGTTGAAGGCAACAAATAATCTTTGCTTCTTGTAAAATAGTGGTGTTGATCAGAATACCTACTGTTCTTTACTTAAAAAGATGTAACGTAGAAGTTTATAAATATAAATTGATGGCAGTCCTTATTTTAAATGTGTTGCTACAAGATTCCATAAAACTTAAACCACACAATAAACGAATTATTCGTTGTTGAATTATAAATATTCTAGCGATTTGTGTTGCCTGTTCTCATACCAAAATATTATAAGAAATTATAGAATATACTTGTGCGATGTGATCGTTAAAAGTGCATCAGCACTGAGGCAATATTTTAAAACCAGCAAGGCAAAATGTGTTTTATCTAATTTGGTGCAAATATCGTCTACCTGCACGCTAAAGCTTAATTTATTATCAACAAAAATTCCAAGTAACTTTATGCATTGTTGGGTTTAGTAATTGTGTAGTTCAAGGTGAACTGAACAGATACACGACTTCCATAAGAAAAATTGAAACAAACGGTTCTATTCGGATTTATAACTAATCTGGCTGTATTCTTGAATAAATCTAAAACCCCACTGGTTTTACTAACTGTATCGTATCGTATCAGATGCCTATGACAATCGTGTCGTCTACGTAGATAAACAACTTTCCAGATTTTTACAATATACTCGGGTAAGTCATTAATAAATAGTAAAAACGTTAACCCAAGCGCTCCACCTTGTGGCATTCTAAAACTAGTATGAAAATATCCTGAAATTTCTTTTTTAACGCTCACTAGAAAGGACCGGTCAGTCAATGTAAGAAATAATCCACTCATTTACTAGTCCTCGAATGCCATAATTGAATAAATTATGAAACAAAAAGTTTAATTTGATATACTATAACATTTCGGCTGTAGCAGTTTCCGTTGATCGTCCTTGTCGAAAGCCGTGCTAACATGTCGTATCTTACATTGATTTACAAAATTTAAAATTTTTATTGTACATAGCTCTCTCAAAAATTAAAAAAAAAACGAGTACAAAATTATTTACGTCTGCAGCGTCTGCTTTGTGGTGGAGTGGTACAATTGACGCCGCTTTTAATTTTTCAGGGAATTCTCCGGGTATAACTTATTTATTAATTAGTACTGCTAAAAGTGGGACTCTAAATAAGCTGTACGGGTACATGATCTGTTCCGTTTAATTTTTTTCTTAGGCAATTCTAATCACCACTACATCTTCACTAGTTACAGACGTGGAAAACAGATATATCTGCAATAGAACTGGTCAATACACAGTTGTGTTGACGGTACAGGTAGTTCTTTTTTACAAGATCTGAAGCTGAATTTGCAAAACAAGAATTTGCAATTTCTTTTAAGTTGGTAATACGTTTTCTTTCGTGCAGTGTTTCAGTAGGGCCCATACACTTGTTGCCTCTGCCTGTTTGCTTCTTAACTAAATTCCATAAGGTTCTACTTTTATTATCAAAGTCATTAAGCATTCAAGGGTAGTGTAACTTTTGCGCTTGTGCAATATCGTTGCTTATCTTTCTTTCTAACCATTTATAACTTTCATTTAAGTAAAGTTACATCCTTAAAACCTTTCCTTAGCCAGTTGAATTTTTCATTATAGGAAAAAAGTTTTGAGTGCGGCTGCATATCATGAGATAATAAAGCTGCATTTCTTAGAAAATTCTTTAAATCGGCAGATTTGGACATATTACAAATCGTTGTCACTGACTAGTTAGAGGTACTTCAGCTGCAATATCGTAATTTAATGCACTTCCAACAATACGGTTCCCCTACACACTATTCTCACATTGTAAGATTTGGTAGATTGGCAGAGGTGGACCTAATTTATGGGCACCAAAAAGTCCCCATTTAACGATGTTATATTTTTATGTTTGGGCGAGCTTAAAACAAACCAGTCGAAAATACATATGTTAAAAATAACCGAAAAATTTGACGGTGAATTTGGTACAAGAATTGGGCCCTGTATTGAACACAGGGAAGGTTGCTTTTCTTGCATTTATTACTCCTTAATGCGATTCTTATTTGCTTTTTAAATAAAGATTAGCTAATATACAAAATAGTAAATACCCTAATAATGTATTAGACAAATTCTTTGGTGTAAGGACGACATTTTACAATTAAATGGCAAACATTGAAGGCAGACAACTAACTATTAAGTTTACTTACGCTGAGATAACCTTAGTACGTAGAAAATTTTCGATAAAAAGGCATGCCCGACATAAGTTTTTCTTGGGGGTTTTTCAAGAAGTCGCCTTTTAGTCCAGTCAATAAAGCGGAAAAATCGTCAAAACTTCTAAACCCGCAAAAACAGAACCGTTTTTGATGAATTTTTTTTTAAAACGTCTGTTATACTAAATTATTCAAAATCAGAAACATTTCAGCTGGCGCTATCAATTATTTATATTGTTTAAATAATTTTTTTTAAAATTTTGACAATTTTTTTTCGATGAAATTTTAACAAAGTATAAGTGACTAATTTTGAAAATTTAGTTTAAAAAATAATTTTTGAATTAAAAAGTTTCAAAATTTCCATTGAAAAATGTTAATTATTCAATCATTCGGATGCAAGAATTGAATTCCAAATTCGAAATTTTTGAAAAAACTTTGTGTAATTTGTGTATCTGCACTCTCTTGTTCTTTGCAAATGCAATAACAATTAACTGTAGAGTCTACAGTATCTTGTTGTTGTTCCTGTAACATATAAAAGAATTTTGAAAGATGTTTTTAACACGTATGATTTTAAATATGAGGATCAAATTCAAAGGGAAATAGCTGTAAGACAGGAAATATATTTCTAATAATTTAAAAAGATTTTATTACATCCAAAGAATAATTTAACACAAATTGTTTTTGCAAATAATCTTAACGACGAGCATGACGCGCGCAAAATTCAGTGAAAAAAGTACTGTAGAATTAAAAATATTACACTTATAGGGCTAAAATTTTTAGAATCGTTAGATCAATACGTCCCAAATAAGCAATCAAAATTTAGTTAAGATTGAGTAATTATTTATTAAACGGGAAACATTTTTTAACTTATATGCAACGCAAGCGATTTTGCTGTAATGATTAAAATTACAAAAAAATGTGATTTTACAGCATATAAATGTATCATAATAACTGTAATAATGTAACATAATAATAAGAATAATAACTCGATTCTTCAAAATGCATAAACAAACTTAAACGCAAATATAATCCAATTATTTTCAATACAAACCAAGCATAAATGACATATAATTACTTTCCATCGTATTTTTACTTGTCTCTTTGCACTTTTTTCTAAATTTTAATCAATAATTAAGTTCTCCTCAACAATTTTCACTAATATTTTCAATATTTAGTGTTCAAAAGTTATTTTAACAGATTAATAACCTCAAAACTCACGCGTTCACTCCGAAAATCATGGTGAAACATCAGGAGTTTGACTTTGAATTCCTCTACCTGTGATACAAAAGGTCGATTTCTTGTGCGTGTTTACATATTCTTATAAAAGTATTGATTTTTTTAGTTGACAATATACATATGTCTATATATTTGTATATTATCTTCTTGCATCCGACTGATTGAATATTAACATTTTTAAATGGAAATTTTGAAACTTTTTTATTCAAAAATTATTTATTATACTAAATTTTCAAAATTAGTCACTTCTAGTTAAAATTCCATCGAAGAAAAGAATTTTTTAATAATTTTTTTTTTAATTGTTTAAACAATATAAATACTTGATAGCGCCAGCTGAAATGTTTCTGATTTTGAATAATTTAATATAACAAACAATTTAAAAAAAAAATCATCAAAATCGGTTCTGTTTTAGTGGGTTTAGAAGTAAAAACCTTCATTGACTCGACTATTTTCAAATGCCACGTATACGAAAACAGATATTTAGCATAAGTCAAATCGATTCCCTTAAGTGGTTTTTTGATACACTTCTTCTTCTACTTAATCTTCTTACATAGGCTACTAGCATGTTCTTTAAACCGTGTGTTACGCCCCTTCTGATGTGGATACTCAACTATCTATCCATCGTTTGGAAGGCCGTCCTAAATTTCTGCTTCCATCTGTTGGTCTATCTTCTCTTGCTAATCTGTGAGTATACATCTTACCTATGTCTGTTCCAGTATTTTCTTCTGTCGTTGAATTTTGTTATGTCTTGTATATCACACATGTGCCTGATGTTTTTGTTAGATATTCTGTTTCGTTTTTCCCTGTATTATTCTTAGTATTTTCATTTCGTATGTGCTCAGTAGGTGCTTTATCTTTTTTGTGTCAGCCCTGGTCTCTCCGCCATATATGTTAATACAGGTCGCACAGCCGTTTTGTAGATTCTTACTTTCGTTTCTGTCGTCATATAGATACAGGTACAGGTACAAGGTTTTGTCACTAGTGATTTCTAATCCTAGATAGCTAAACGCCATTGTTTATTCTATTACTTTTCCCTCTACTTCAAGTTTACATCGAGTAGGGTGATTTGCCATAACCATACAGTTAGTTTTGTCTGCGTTTATGCTCATACCATATTGCTTAGCTATCACATTGAATCTATGCAAGAGCATCTGCAGTCCGTCTTCGTGTTCAGCAAGTAATACCGCATCGTCAGCAAAGGTTAGTATAGTATTACCCACTCTGTATCCCAAATTATGTGATAGGCTACCTATTATTTCATTCATAATTAAATTGAACAAGAAGGCGCTCAGAAAGTCCCCTTGTCGTATGCCTGTAGTCTATGTTATTACTCAGCTGATCATTTACTTTTATAGGGGTGGTGCATTTAGTGTTCATATCTTGTATTATTATGTTAATTTCTATAATAATTTGCCATACATATCGTAACCTTACTTTGTCAAAAGCCTTGCACAGATCAATAAAACGCATACATACATATATAACGGTTTATTGAATTCTAAAGCTTTTTCGGTAATCTGTCTTATTATGAAGATGGCGTCAGTGGTTGACCTGTGTACTTGGAATCCCTGCTGCTCTTTTCGTAGTGTTATAATCAGTTCCGGTTAATGATTTAATACTTTTGAAAAAAATGTCTTGAAAGTACTGTTTAACAGTGTTATTCTCCTGTAGTTTTCTGCCTTGTTTTCCTCTCATTTCTTAAAAATTGGAATAGTTATATGTACGTTAATACTTGATTTCCAACTTAATGGTATATACTCTTGCTCTATTATTGCTTGAAAAAGTTTTGTCGATTGCTTCACCCCAGTATTTTATCATTTCGTTGGTTATATGGTCTGGCCCTGGGAATTTCCTGTTTTTCAATTTCCTTACTACTGTCACAACGTGATCCTCTGTTATTTGTATTGTATCTTCTTGTTATTTATTTTCCAGTTTTCCTTCTAGTTCTTCATTTCCCATTTCCTATATACAGCTTCTTGAAATAAGTACTCTTCCCACTCGTTGATAACGATTTTATTTGTTTGGACTATGCCTTCAACTTTCATTTTGTTTTGTGTAAGTGTTTGCCATATTTTTTTGCCCTGCATAAAGATCATACTCCAATTTTCTGGAATATCTTTCCCAGTAGTTTTTTTAATACACATACTTTTAAATTCGCCCTTTTGGTAACTTGTATGTGTATATTACTTCAGAAGTCCTATTACGTTATCAATAGAAATAACTAAAAACCGGTCAGGAGGAATGGAATGCAAAACAAAGCAAGTACTGAAATCTAACTCTCCGTTTATATTTAAATATTGACTTCGATAACAAATTAAACAACTAAAAGTAGAGATGATTTGAAATCTAAAGATACTTAAATTTCATCAAAAAATAAAAGTGTGAGAATTCCACAAGCAGCTCATTGAAAGCTAGTTATTAGATAAACTATTTTTGGTTTTATTTTATACGGGGGTAATTTAAAAAAAATGATAGGAAAAGAGCAAAGCATGAGGACATCTAATTGCGATACAAGGATTAAAAATCAATAGGTAGTAATTTACAAATCTCTTAAAATTAAAACTTCGCTTCGTAATAACTCAGTTTAGTATATTTTATTAAATGCTATAAAAGTTCTAACTGTTGAGATATACTTTTCCCGAGAATAAATAGAAAACTTAGTAAGTTTTAAGTAACACAAAGCTAATAATTATGTTAAACGACAATCAGTAGAATTTATTAAATATTTAAAATATAAGTTAATTTTGAAGTTTAACACCGATTTTCATTTCATTCAATTACATTTTTTTCTGCGTCACCTAATTTACTTCAAACAGTAGAAAGCCTACAGAAGTGTTCTTACGAAAGAAGTCCTTCTTAAAAAAACTGCATTTGTTAAAAGCGAAGTCTTACAGTGATGCACAAAGGACTTCTTTGTGAAACGAATACAAAAGTGCTGACGGATAGGGGCGTGAACTGAAGCACGTCATTAATTCGTTCCTCTCTACATTTCTACCGTAGTTCCGTTTGTTTAACAATTTGGAATTTACCTATTTCATGTTGTTAACACTCCCTTTACAAACATACCTAAGGTTAACCACATTAATAAAATCAAGTCACAAGAAACGCGTATGCGTAAATTGATAGATCTATATCGGTATGGCGCCACTCCACCTACAGTTGTCCTAGTGCCTGAACAGACCTTACTGACTAATTCCAGACTTAAGTTTTAATAGGAATTCGGTTAACATACTTATTCACATAAGGTAAACATGGTAGTCTTAATAAACTAGATCGAGTATATTAACCACACCAGCCAGATGCTCCACGCCAGATACAAGCCATAAAACCCACAAATTACTCCAAGCCATCTCTATTTTTATCGTAAGCACACATTTAAATCTTAAAATTCTTTAAGTAGTCAATGAAAAATGAGTAGAAACATTCCTGTAAATTCTTTCGAACTTTCCATGTTCTCCAGTATTGCGCAGAATTACCTTAATATCACTTTATGTACGAGTACCTAATATTTTAAAGGAAGCTTATTTTTGTCTGTCCATGTTCTGATTAATGGATATAAAAGGAAACGAAAGACAACATCTTTTGTTTGATTACAAAGATGTCAGAATAATAAAAATTGGTTTCTTTGTGGAAGTTGTTTTGTTCTCTTTGTAAGTTTTAATCTCGAATGTTCTTGTTTCACATTAATCAATAAATGTAGAACTATTCGCTTTTATTTAGTTAACATTTGTTTCAAACTCTATTCATTTCTAACAAAGTTCTATCAGATACATTTGACGGCTAAAAGGACGTGTTTTAACTCGACTACACAAGTGCGGAAAACTTCTATATTCAAATTTCTCTTATTACCCTAGCAGCACAAGAATAGAGTACTGTAATGAATTCATTTGAATACATTTAAGTTTCAAAGTTTCATTGGACAGTAAATAATCTTAGCTAAAGCACAAACTAAGCCTGATTGTTTCAAATATGTGAAGGTGGATGACAACCAATCGACAAATTTTGAGAACTGTTGGAAGATGCCACGAGGACCACGTTTTGTAGATAAACTTTGAGTTGGAAATATGTGACAACGACGCTTAAGGCATCACAAGATTTGAAGAAAAAGTAGGGAATCAAATAAACTTTAAATAAGCTTAAAATATGTACTGAAAACTTCAATTATCCATTATCAGATTTTGGCATTCAAATAATTAAAACAGCCACTCTGAAGTACCAATAAATGACTATACTTTTCTTTTTTATATGCTCTATTATTTCTAAAAGATTGTCGGTCAAATTCGGATACACCCTATATAAAAATGTGTATAATCTTACGGAATTTTTTAACCAAACAAAGTATTTCGGATTAAACTAATTATGGAATTCAAACAGAAAAAGCACAAGAAGTTCCCAAAGTTAAACCTAAAGGAAAGTGCTCGACTTTTGTGAGAAAAGCTTTGAAACTTTTTATTTATTTTCTTCCTACTACATAGTTCGGAAAAACAAACTTACGGAAAAAATATTTGATATTTGCGCAATAAACTTTGCTATTTAGTGAAAGAAAACAGGCCAAAGACGTAGGTAAACAAAAATATCGTTTATAGTTTTATCCATAAAAGAGTTAATATCAAAACTAAACTAACTAATAAATGCCCGACGAAATTATTAGTTATAAGATTTTTTGATATTTATAAAACCCTAAATATTTGCCATTTTAAGTTTTAAATTAAAACGTTTTATTTTCTGACAAACCTCAAAAAGTTAAATAATTAATTTATTATTTTTAAATGTAAATTAAAGAAACATTTTATTACATTTTTCTTTTCATTATCTGAACTAACCTACAAGAAATAAAAGAGCTTTTAAACCACATGACATTTATCGAGTGTGCCGTACTGGTTAATGTGCTTATGGTCGTAAAGTATGCACCAAAGTTTATGTTCTATTTACAATATAATCAGCAACTCCTCCGTAAAACTAAATTATAATTATTAAATTAAAGGTCATTCGTTGAATAAAAATTACTTATTCTTGAAAGGTTATTAAAAATGAAACCGTTAATATATCTGATTTTGAAAGCAGTAATACTCAAGCCCATTAAGGTGATAATCAAGCCCATGCAGCCTATTTAAAAAATCTAACCTAGCCTTTAAAGGTTTGATGCCACTTTTTTTTGTGTCACTAATCACCCTTCAAAGTTGAGGCCACATCTTTTGCAGCTGCTGATTTTAATAACACGGAAATAAAACTTAACGAACCGTTTTAGCCAGATTAAAAATTTATTTTATAAGTTTCGGGATAAAAACAGTTTTTGTAAGCTCTTCGCTTCTTACTTATTACGCAGATCATACGAGCTACGGTAATAGAAATAAGCAAAACCCATTCGAAGAAACAAGTCCTTGCAAAACAATAAATGAAATTTATAGAATTTCTGCGAATTGAAATTGAAATCAAAAATTTATGGCCGGAAGTGAAAGTTAAGCTTATTTTCTTAAGGTTATTCTCTTTTGTAGTTCAGATATATAAAAGAAGTAAAGGTAAAGTATTTTTATTTATAAAAGATTCAGAAGTTGGAAACGACATACGAGTATACCTTTCGTTAGACTTTTTCAGTTACTAAAATATTAATATGATTTTACAAAGAAGCTTACTTATCGATGAAACCTAAATAAATTGTTAAATCGGATGTAAAGCATAGTTTATCTCATCTCTTAATATGGTTCAAAATATGTCAATGGCAAAATGATCTTACCAAAAATAAGATGCTTCAAGACTAGAACGTTAATATTATTTTTTTTAAACTATTCATTTCGTAGCCTTTAGTCAAATTTCAGTAAAAATCGACTAAAATAACTATTATTTCTAACTGTAATTTAATTGTTAACTGTATTAACAAAAATAAAGAAAATTAAAGACCCATAACAAAGCATGGTTTCCTAATGCTGGTTCTTCAGCAAGTAAACGTAACCAACAGAATTCGTTTAGCGTGTATCTTCAATGTTTATTAATCTAAACTAACGGGTGTCCATAAACCGTCAACATCCCAGTAGGTTGTGATTTCAGAAACATATTTCGTAATTTGATACAGAACACAAAACCAAATGTCAAGATTTCTAAAATGTCATTGTCTATGATTTAATCTAAGACTTGTAATTTGTTTTTAACGCAACCGAGATGACGACTGTTTACGAACACACGTTATATACAAGTCAAGTATGCAAAGCATAACCCAAGCTGTTCAGAGGAGAAAGTTCGTTTAGAGGAAAGCAAAAGTTTTAATAAGAATCTAATGAAACAGTTTAGCATTGAGAGGTGATCATTATCCCCATCTTAGTCTTGCCTCTTAACACTCCGTAAGCTCTGTAAATTACTGAAAATTACAAACTGAACGGTATACTCATATACTGGCTAGGCATATCTGATAAGCAGCAACCACTCGAAACCATGGTCGTAATTTGCAGACTGATACTTGACAACTCTCTGATTTTTATGGGTATCTTCTTGAAGTGGCTTGCCCTTTACAGGGCGTTGCCGGTCTTCTCTCCATATGTCTGTAGTGTGCGTTTATTTTATTAGTATAGAATAGAGACCCCAATTTATATGTTCATTCATGCCCTCTAAAATATTTAAATAAATATTTGCAATATTTTAGTTTGTAATTTTCTGTGCCTATTTACTACTTACTAAAAAAGTTTTCCTAAATTTATAAGAATATTGCTAAGCTAGATAAAATTAGAGTTTTGTATTTCTTGCATATCTGCAAGATGGCTATTCGAACTCGATGTTTTTAAATTTCCACATCCTGCATCTCTGCAGAATATGATAATAACTAACAACGTCACAGCATCTCCTTTTAAAGAAAGTCGCTTTAAAACCACCCTTCAGAAAAATTGCATGTAAACACAAAGTAATTCTTAAGAAAACTTAATTAATTTTTAATTATAAAGGTATTGTCTTGAAAGTTTTTTGCAGAAATATGTAAAAGGAATTGTTTTTTAGAAAGAAACCATTCCGGCGTTGTATAAACGACCTTTAATTTTTGTGAATACCTACTTCTCACTGTTAATTATTGAAATAGTTGCAAAGTGCGAAGTGTTCCAATTATTTTATGTTTTGGATTTAAATCAGAACTTTCACCTTGTTTAATTTAGAGTAAATATCTACATTTTGATAAAATTTGAAAAAGTTTATTACAAACTAAGTTTCATAATACGACATAATATTAAATTAAACTGTTTAACGTATGCATCAAGGTGATAACTACTTGCTCTACCGAAATCATTTATCTAAGCCATAATACCATCACAATTTGAACAAATATTTGTATGTACCAAATTCTTACTACAAACTCCACTTCATCTTTTAACATATCCATTAAAACACGTACACAGGTATATCTCCAAGTACTATAGCCTACGCAGTACTTGTATTTTGCCAGAGTGTCTGCTTCACGATCGAGAGGTCTCAAGTTCGGACCTAACCATGATCAGACCTCGGTCTGGAGCGCGGTTAGCATTCGAACCCGTGTAGCTGTAGGATTCAGTTTAGAAGGCCAATGCTCGTAGCATTCGATGCCGATAAGCTTAATTAAAAAAGTAATAATAAATAACAGAAATCACCTGTTAATTTATCTTCGTTGGCTTTACTTTTAGTGATTTTCGTATCAACCTTTTACCGCTACTGATTGAAACCGTTAGAAATATGGAAACATTATTAATAATATTCTAAACAATTACTTAATCGACAACAACCTTCAAAATAAGAATAATACACTTAAACCGCTTTTAAAGCCTGCAAATTAAATTTCTTTTAATTAAACATATAGCTAAATTTGTCTCTCATTGTGAACCTAAATCAAAAGCATAACTATGGGGGGGGGCAGTTATGTGCGGTGAACAATAACAAGAACCTTCAAGCTCAAGGGGCCTATTGACGGAAGATAGAAAAGAGTCGGTAGACAGTATCCGATGTGAAAATCTACGATACCGGCCCTCCCAGGTCTTCTTGGGACCCAACGCAATATAATATGTTGCTCGTTGCGACCCTTTGGAATCAAAATTTTTCTGGAAGCATCTGACAGTAAACTTTCGCAAAATTGCGACTATCCTCTTCAAAAATATATAGAAATTGTTTTAATTTCACCAGCCAAATAGCGTAAGGGTGGGAAGAGTGGCTCACTTTTCCTTTGATGACTATAGGACAACAAGTTATTGACCTATAAAACTGAAATTTATCATAAAATAAATCTGGTTACTTGTCTTTCAAATAGCATTACAAAATTTGCCAAATTATGCTTAAGAAAAAAGTTACAGACAATTTTTTTAAAACTGCGAAGTGATCCACTGTGTGCCACAAAGCAGGTATAGTCGTCACCCCCTCAGTGTATAGTGGCTTACCATGGTGAACAGTGAATCATTGTGGCCTAAATAAAACAAAAAAATACCATACAGCAATGATTTATTAATTAAAAATATTCAAAGAATATAAAACCGACAAAAGTTAAATAAGTAATATGATATTATTACTACTAGGTACATAAATTGCAATTTGAACTTTTAAAAACAAACTGATAATTTAAACTATTGAATTGGAAAACAAAACACTTAACCAAAACCAACATCTTCTTAAAGATATTAATAACTACTTAACAGAAAACTGTTCTAGCTAATAGTCCTGATCACATAACAATCAGATTCGCCAAGTTAATGTAAAATTTCGCAGGCAGTTTTATGATTAGTTTGCCTTCGGTTGTCAGATGGCGGCAGCACTACACGAGCAGAAGCGACCCTCAAGTGCTTGGAATCATACACATCAGCTGATTCTAAGCATTTTAGAGTCGCGTCTACTCGTACTATGGTGGCGTCGCCTTGCAACCGAAGGCAAACTAATCATAAAACTGCCTGCCAAATTTTACATTAACTTGGCGTATCTGATTGTTATGTGATCAGGGCTAATAGCTAGGGCCTAACTAAGTAATAGATGTTAAGCTAAGAAAAACATAAAAAGATCCAGAGCTACTACATACCAGTTATTGAAAGGTTTGGCAAATTAAACTTTATGTGATTGTCTTTAATGAGAGAGCAATCAGGTTTTGGCATATGAAATCTGTTGGTTTTTCATTTCCAAGAAGCTTAGGTAATATTCAAGCTCTTTATACCTGTTCTCTAACACTTTTCTGACATAATAGGTCTTGTCTTTTTGTGACAAATTCCACTAAAACATAGTCAGTTTCTTTAGCAGATTATTTTCGGTTAGTCCTGTATTGGTTTCCCTACCGCTTTCCATGTCATTTCTTCAATCCAATCAACATCAGTATCAGAATCTATCAATTCAATTTTCATCTTTTGTATCGCTGTGTAATACTTTTTCAACTGTTTTGCTCGCCTCTTTTCTATTCTTAGCTGCAATTTTTTTCCACTCTGTTTCTATTTTCTCAGGCATATTTGTTGCGATTAGGCTTCTACCAAGTTTTCTTTGTTTTCTATTAGTCCTCCTTAGCCCTGCCTTTATAGGATCTCTCAACAGATGAGGTAATATAAATTCAATACGGCCGGTATTTTGTTTTGTTCCTGATTGTTGTTGAGATTCATTGATGTTTAAATCCCGTGCTACAGAACCATGTAAACATTGATCTGAATTAATCTGAGTCAAGGCCGATGGTAATCTAGCTTCTTGAGTATTATGTTGTTCTTCGAGAGGTGTATTGCTAAGACTATTAGAAGAGTTTCTATGACCACCTTCTTGGATTGAGTTTCTTGAAGATTAACTGGCGATAATATTGCAGGTATGATGTTAGATGACATTTCTGGATTAAAGAGCCGTTGATACCCTGAATCTAGAAGATTGTATTGAATGAGACTGACTGTTATTGTTTGAGCCGTCAGTAGTAGCGTTAATCTGAGCTGTCATAAGGTGTCATAGCCTTTAACAAAGCTGGTGTATTTTTAATCAGGTGGTCTTTAATTTTTTTGCGTGACCACCATTACCATCACTGGAAGCAGGGCTATTCTACTAGCACCAATTATACAACAAGCCGTAACTAAAGTGCGCTTTTTGTCGCTAGCAATCTTCCCTACATTTTTTTCCTTTCGGTGCTATTACTCATTACGACTTTTGTATCGTCGTTGCAAATGTAGAGTTAAAAATACAAGTTCCGTCAGTTAGAGAAAAGTGTCTCGTCATCAAGTTCTTCAATAAAAATTTTATTAACTGTATGATTTGGAACTAGACGTTCATTCTTCTTCTTCTTTTTGAAGTGGCATGCCCTTTACAGAGCGTTGCAGGTCATATATGTCTGCAGTGTGCAGGTGTCAAGTAGCCTGCAGACAGTATCTATAGACTCTAAATTTGTCATCTTTAATCAATCTTCTGAATTTTGTATGTGTGATGCCATGTGTTTTTGACTCTGATCTGATGCTACTGCCACTTCTCAATAATTGAAAGGCCTATTTCTAATTTGATGTAGTATTTCCTATTTTTCTTTGGTCTGACTTGCAGGGTGGCATTCTGGAATTAAATAGGTAAATAAAAATATTAATAAGTGACATCCTTCCATAAATACACAGTGGCTCATAACCCACTGTGTCCTGAAGCACCTTGAGCCACTGTGCAGCAGGCCGCCATTTCGAGTTAAGAATGTAGTCGTGATCAAGCTACTTGCTAGTAGAGATTAGCGTTATGTGAAAACAATCTTGAATAAACCTTATTTCAATCGGAAATACGCCCTAGTACCTTACAAACATTGTAATATTAATAAATGAGAACAAAACATTTCTTACCTTGGAAATAATATTCTGTACTACAAAAAAACGAAAATACTACAAGTTCTAGTTCGGAGGTGTTCGGTTATTGGGTACTTCGAAATCGTGAGGAAGACAGATCGATGGTTTTTTCTCTTTTCGCAAATGATGCCCTTTTATACTGTGCCTAGCCACTGTACCCGCTCTCACCACTGTTCCCGCCATGACCCTAAAGCATGTAAAATTTGATTAAAGGGAAAGGTATGTGAATACGTCATTTCTCTACTTTGCCAATAACGCTGGCAAATATAAAGAGGTCATTCAGTAAGCAAAAACTATATAAATAGAACTGCTAGTCAAGAGAGACTTCGTAGTCTTGTATTGATAACTATCGAGCACCAATTTCCATCACCAATAGATTTAGTTGGTATTATAAATAATTTTGCATTGTCAATAGATTTAGGCGGTGTTATCGTGTTATTAATAATTTTACAAATGACAACTCCGCCTGTGGTAACAAGTGGATGGATTGAGTAGTTCACGAGTTACCACTGCCGGTCCCAAACCCGGAAAAAGGAGGAGGGTTCACGGGCGAAGCTAGCACCCTACCCGTGGTAAAAAATAAAACTTGCTGAAAGTACTAGAACTGAGCCTCGGATAAGGACGGATCTTACGATGACGACTAATGCGAGAAAAAGGAAATTGAAAACATGGAAGAAAAACAACACCGTCCGAGTTGGAACTTGGAACATAAAGTCATGGAACGGACGTGACCAAGAATTGCTATTAGAACTTGAAGACAAAAACATAGGTATTTGTATGCTATCAGAAACGAAAAAGAAGGGAAAAGGAACGGCATCCTACAATAACTACGATCTAATATACAGTGGAGTTGAGAAAAACACAAGAGCTAAAGAGGGGACTGGAATATTAATACATAGAACATATCGAGAAGCTATAGAAGATTGCAGCTATATATCTGAAGGATAATGAGTGTAAAACTGAAGACCGGACATCAGAAATTAAACATAGTATCTATATATGCACCAGAAAATACTAAACCAGCAGCCGAAAAAGAGTTGTTTTATATAGAATTGCAAAAGACTATAGATTCAATACCACAGAAAGAAGCAGTTTTAATTATGGGTGACTTTAACGCTCGACTAGAAAACGATATTATCCCTGGAGTGAAACAAAAGTTTAACGAAGTTGCCAAGAATGACAATGGCGAAAGAATGATACAGTGCTGTACCACGAACGAATTCTGAATAAACAATACGTTTTTCGACCACAAAGAACAACAGAAATATACTTTTGTAAATACAAGAGGGCAAAAATCAATGATAGACTACGTGGTCTCAAATCGAGAAATACGCCCGTCTCAAATATTAGATAGAAGAAGTTTGAACTCTGCAGATATTGGAAGTGATCACAGTCTAGTACCTACTAGGTAAATAAAGACTAGAAGTAAAAAAAGGTTAACAAATAAGAGCACAGCTTCTTATGAAACAAAAATAAATATCAATTCTATATACGACGAATCCACAAAGCAACTATACCGCGTGTTTGACTTAAGGGGCGAACATAGGAAAATAGCATGGGAAATCATATACCTATATATACAGATTCCTGCTCCCCGTTAGAGTTGATTAGATTGATAGTGGTGTCAATTGAAAGACAAAAAGAATGCGCTTAATTTGATACTACTTTACTTTACTTGAATTTCTTGCTTGTTTAAGAAAGAAATAGCTTGGCATAAAGAAACTTCAAATTTGATCATGGCTGGTCTACTTTTTGTGAATAAAATGCAAATTATTTATTGCAGTTTTTAAGCTATTTCTTTCTTAAACAAGCAACAAATTCAAGTAAGGTAGTATCAAATTACGTACATTTTTTTGTCTTTCGATTGATACCACTATCAATCATATCAACTCAAACGGGGAGCAGGAATCCGTATACAGTATGTCCAAGGATTGAGTTACAAAGAGGTATGATTGACGAAAAAATTTTTAAATTTAAATTGCATATTTGGGGATGAAACCCTGCTTGGCTTGAAACTAATTTTAAGTATATTTTTGATTTTTATTTATACGATTTCCCATGCTATTTCCCTATGTTCGCCCCTTAAGCCAAACATCCGGTATAAGAATAGATTGACTCAAAAAATTATTAAAAACGAAGTTGTAAACAACTAAAGCATAAGTACAAGCTGGGAAAAATTAAAGGCAAACATAACAGAAGCAGCTGCAGGTGCGTTAGGCACAATCAAAGTAAACCAAAACAGGAACAATATAAAATATAAAACACCTTAGTTTGGTAATGAAGTAAAAGAACTGGCACAAACAAAAGGGAAAGCATACATGAAGTATATAGATCGCAACAAACACCAGAATCATATGAAGAATATAAAACCATAAGAAATGAAACAAACGCCAAAATAAGAAGGATAAAAAGAGATTACTGGGCGGCTTTCTCCAAAGGTATGGAACATGATTTCTACGGACTTCAGAAACACATGGGGAGAGTAATAAGAAGTCACAGAACGGAAATGAGGGAATTAATACCAACAACAAAAATTAACAAAGAAGAATATGGGTACACTATTTTACGAACCTATTTAAAAAGGACAATGAACCGACCGCGGTGAACCAGCCAAACATTATAAATGACACAAAAATTGAAATAACAAAAGAGGAAGTAGAGGAAAATGTTAAGAAATTAAAAAACAGATGGAATACCAAATGAGTTAATAAAGTACGGAGGACAAACAATAATCGAACAACTAACTAAACTATTACAGAAAATATTTAGAGAAGAAAAAACACCATATGACTGGAAAACAAACATATTAATCACAATGTTTAAGAAGGGAGATAAAAGGAAACCGGAAAATTATAGGGGAATCAATCTGCTCAACACGGCGCTAAAATTAACAACAAAAATAATAACCAACCGACTAAATGATTATATTGCCCTATCTTGTACAGATGCATTATTTATAACAAAGCAAATTGTAGAGAAAGCTTTGAAATTCAATGCGCCAGCCTTTCTATGCTTTATAGATCTACAGAAGGCCTTCGATCGGATTCAACTAAAAGACATAATTAAAGTATTATACAAGAGACAAATACCCGTCAATCTAATCAAAGTTATGCAAGATATTCTCGTATATACGATGAAGCACGTAATAGTAAAAACTAATGGTGAACTAAGTGACCCAATCCCAGTTGAAAAAGGCGTCCGACAGGGTGACTCATTAAGCCCATTACTATTCAATGTTATAATGGATGAAATAAGGACTAAAAAATCAAAAAGAATACAGAATAGGAAATGCTCAGGTGAAAATAGTATGTTACTCAGATGATGCTGTATTAATAGCAGAAACTGAAAATGATCTACAAAAACTGTTAATGGAATTCAGTAGATCATGTGAGAAATACAATATGGCTATCTCCACAAAAAAAAACAAAAACAATGGTTATAGCGAAAGAAGCGATTAGATGTAAGCCAGTTAAATAATATCATAATAGAACAAGTGAAGTCAATAAAATACTTAGGGGTAGAAATTAATAACAAGTCATGGAAATGAAGTACAACAACAAATTACTAAAGCGAATAGAATAGGAGGCTGTCTAAACGGAACGATATGGTACAATCGATTTATACGCAAAAGAGACTAAAGTGAGAATATACAAAAGTGTAATAAGACCGATAATGACATATACAGCGAAAACAAGAAATCATTAACATCATTAACAAAACCACTTCCTCATTTTAGACATAAAACCAGTAACCGACTGGATCAATCATAGAAGAAAGGAATGGAATAACCATATCACACGAATGAAAGAGGATAGACTTGCAAGAGTGGTACGAGATAAATCTCCACAAGGCAAAAGAAGCCTTGGCAGACCCCAAAGAAGATTGAAAGATAGCGTCTAGGTCCAATATATGGTTAAAAACAGGCAAACCTGCATATTAAAGAGAAGAAGAAAAAGGAGAAGAAGAAGACAAAGGACAGAAAAGGAAATTATTAATTTAAGTAAACTAATTTTTATTTGAAATAAAATTACTCTTTTACCAAAACTTCCCAAATAGATAATAGGTGATCAAAAAAGCATCCTCAAAGTTGTCCAGATAAGATCTGCATATATTCATAGACAATTTATTTTTCGACCACACTCTGCAACTTAAGTTCCTGATTAATGCTATGTCTTTTTAATTGTTGTTAATATTTATGTTGTAGGAACATTAATAAAGACTGATTTCAGATATTTTGCTTCTACAAACGCGTTCAAAAAAATTAGGTACTAAAATTTCTTGGCAAAAAACTTACACAAAGGAAAAATTTGTAAGGGGTGGCCGATAAGGGGGCAGAGAAAAGACTCACGCGCTAGACTTAAATATGTTATTTTTATGGATTTAACTAAAGACCAGCATAATTTTTTCTACAAAAGTACTGACAAAAGCTGAATTATTGTGATAATCTGATAAGTTATTAACGCTTACCTAAAGATAAATTAACAATTTTCTACGTACTTAAACTCTAAATTTCCTCAGCGTTATAAAAGATTTTTACATCAAATTTTAATAATGAAAAATGAAAAATTCCATCTGAGCTGTAGTACTACAAAAATTCCATTACGTAAAAAAATAATATTATCTGTAAAAGCGAATTAAATCCACAGGAAATTTTCTTAACAAGCCGTTAGCTAAAACTTGATGAGATGTAATACTATGCAAAACTAGAAACTTACTGCAGCCTAACCAACTATTTATATTTATAATATTTAAAAAACAAATTAAAAAATAATTAAAAATGGAAATGTTTTGATAACTACAGAATATTAAAATTTCATCAAGAAGTAAAGATGCAAGACACGGGCAAGGCTAAACTAAATATTAGTTAAACGGGATTATTTTTGCTTTTATTTTATAAAAGCGTAATCTAAGGAACATCGTCGGGAAAGAGCGAAGCAAAGAGGACATCTAATTATGATACAAGAACGCGATCTATTTCTACAGCTCGTCACTTCCAATAAGACTTGTTCCGTATTGTAGAGCATCTCAGATACCTCTTTAAAAGTAGTTCTGGAAAAGCGGATTAACGTCCTACAGATTTCAGGATTAACTTCCGCTGGTCAATAATAAGAGTGGATTGTGAAAATCGAGTGGTAGACGTTTCGTCGGGAAAAATACCGCTTTGCAGAACTTTTATGTGGCATATCTGTAACATACATAGTTATGACCATAAAAAATCGATTAAGAAATTTATCCTGTTAGTTGAAGCCTTATTTATTGATTATATTCAATAAAATGTGCTTAGAAGCAGAATTTATAGGATTCATTCCTTTGAGTAAATACTTTAAGGTATTTTAATGAATTAATAACATTCTGTAATCTGCCTGTATAAAGGGAAAATACGAACTCTGCAAGGATTTGAACCGCTGCACTGGTAGTCCTACCTATATTAAAATGCGCGTATTCGGGTATTGAAACTAGATAACAAAATAATTTTTGAAAAGCTTTGCTGAATTATTTCGTGAAATAAAAACAAAAACTTCGGAAAGAATAAATAAAACTGAATAAAATTAATCACATCAAATATTAACCTCATGTATTCCACGCAGTAAAACAGTGTTCAATAATCGTCATGATTAGACAATAACCACATCAATCACCGCGTTGTCGTTTTCATTGAGGGAAAGCAGAAAGGAATTAATTACAAACGTAGAAACGTATTTCCACGTGCAAATGCAATTTAATTGTAACAGACTTAAATCAGATAGTCAGAAATCTAATTTAATACCCTGTTCAACGCCTAAATGAAATGCTCTGTAAAATGGCAGAAGCAAATAATTAATCAAGTGCGAAAGAAACAGTAAATACTACTGTGCGTGTCTCAGAATTGGTTTGAGCTTGATGGTTGTTGAAATGAGGACGAATTGATGATCCGTATTATTACAGGGTGTAGATTGTCTAGAAACATTAGCTATTTGAAGTAAGTATGCCTTTGTTATTAAAACCATAAATTGAAAAGACTTGACGTTAGCGTGAAATACTTAATCGAAGTTTTGAAAAATAATATAATAGTAAGAATATTAATTACTGTTTTAGCATACAGCCAAAAATGAACCGCAAAAAAAATGACATGAGTGGACGATAATCCATCATTTTAGAATTTCAGGTGTACGAGGAATTCGTACTTCAAAGTTCTTACAGCAAAGTGGGGACACTTAAAAATATCTGCGAGTTTGGAAAACAACTGATACTTACCAGACAGTAGTTTCCACATAAATAACGTTTTTTTATGTCCTCCATTAGTTCTAAAAGAAAGGCCTTTAATGCTTTATTACTGCTTTTGAGAGTTTCGTCAATTTTTCTACTTTTCAGTTGCTTCTTTTTAGAGATGGTGCTTAAATATTTTTTTGGATTCTATTGTTTCATAGATTTCTGAACCACGGATGCTACAATTTACGTTTGTTTCATTTTGTATTTTATAAATTACTAATGTAACAATCAACAATCAAATAAAATACAATATTATTTACAAATATAATTAAAGACTAAATCGAATTTGTTATATTTAAATACCCTTGGTTACTTAATACTTTGGGGGTAGTTCACTGATTCATTATACAATATACATATTACCTATTATTGGGGTGGGGTATTGCTGTTTACATATTAATCATATTTCCTCCTTTCGATTTCTAAAATGTTGTCCAACTGTCTGCCCATATTTAAGATAAAACTCTAAAGTCGGGTTTCGAAACCCAGTTGTCTTTATATAATTTCTTTTTCCAATAGCCAAAGTTGAAAAATTCATATATAAACCTATTGAAAACTTTTATTTTTGTTTTCCGCCGTTTACTTGATGGTGTTATAGTGTCGGTGATGATAGGTGATAGGTATTCAATATGATTGCTTGTAGCTGGCACAATTTTGTAAGTACTTATATTCTGTGCAATTTTTAGAGTAAAATATGTTTTATTGCTAAGATTACTAACAAAGTCTGACACCAAATTTAGTACATGTTTCTGTTCATACATGTAACATCATCTATTCTGACCCAAAACTGTATCTATTGCATTAAAATAAATGTTAATTTAAATAAACTACAGAGTTTATTATAAAAATTTCAGCTACTAAAAGGCTAACAAAACTTGTCATGAATAGATCGTTCTTTTATTTAAAAGATTTGTTATTAAATTTTAAATAAATTTAGTCAATACACATGAAGGTTAAAGCTTTTAACTTCCAACGCTGTTCTTCATTATTTATATATCCTGCAAAACTGCTTTTAAATCAACAAGTATACAAACTTAATGTTAATGGCAAGATTATCGGTTTGTGCTTTCGCCATAAATTATAAAATGTTTAGTTATAGCTTTAAGTAGATTTACAACTATGTTAAGCAGCACTGAATTTATCCTCATGCGTTGACAATTGATATAAGAAACTACCAACCTTTTGGATATACCATACAATCCTCGGACTCGTAATATGTCACTTAAATTTCTACAGTCTTCATAGTCAATAAATACTATTTGTAGTTCCATAGTGTAATCTAAACTATTTACTTTCTTAACACTTAACATACGATGTTTAAAAGCGTTGTGGCTAAGGGGTTCCCCTGTTTTAACCCTGTATGACTTGTAAACTGGTTGGATAATTGACCTTGGAATCTGATTTTATTTGTTGTACTGTCTAGTGTAGCTTGTACCAATTTCACTATGCTTCTGGAGAAATTAAGTTAAGTTCTTTTATGGCACGAATTGCTTCGGGTCTTTCTACCGTGTCGTGTAGTACTTTTCGGAAGTCTATGAAGAATGCTTGCATTTTCGTGTTTTTCTTGTTACACATTTCTTGTATTTGTTTTATAACCCAGATGTTGTCAACTACTGATTTGCCTTTTCTAAACCCGCTTTAATAATTACCGACAATCTTTTCTGCTTCTTCTTGTAGTTTTTTGTTCACTAGGCTTGCAAAAATCTTGTAAATAGCGATATTGGTCTGTAATTTTCTGTGCTTGCTGGGTTTCCTTTTTTGAGTATTGGGCATATTATCGCTGTTATCCATTCCTGTGGTATCTTCTTCCTTTCCCATACTATTGCGACTAGATTATAAATTCTTCTGGTAACTAGTTCATCTGCATATTTAATTAACTCGATGGGTATACCGTCGTCCCCTGGACATTTATTGTTTTTCATTTGTTGTATAACTTCCTGAAGATCTTCCCATGATGGCACGGTCCCTTCTTCTGTTACCGCTGCTCTTTGTGTGGCTGCTTCTTCTTCTTGTGCTGTCAGCAGATTTTTGCAGAATTGTTCCCAGATTCTTATTATTTTGCTTTCTTCCATGCACAGCTGATTTTGCTCATCTCTCAAGGCTACTATACCTCCTTTATATCGCCCTGTTTTTTCTTTTTTTAGGCTTCTGTAGAATTCTCTTTTGTTCTTGTAGTTGTATGTAGTTCTTCGATCCGTTGGTTCCACATTTCTCTCTTCTTTTTTCGGCATATTATATTGTTAACCCTGTTTCTAGCTTCTTTATATTATAGTGTCCTAGTCTCTTGACTGTCTTTCTGCAGCATTTTTTTTTTGTTTCTTTTTTCTTAGCTATTTCCCTCTCTTCGTCAAACCAATCTGTTTTGTTCTTGCCCTCTTCATGATTTTTGCACTTTCCGTCAGCACATTCTTGATTATATTCCATTCTTTATCCGTTCCCTCTACTTTTGTTGATTCTTCGATTAGTTCCCTTGATTTTAAAGTATATTGCTGTTTTTTTTTTGCTTCGTCGTTTAAGGAGCTCAGATTCCATCGTTTTCTTTCTGTTACTTTCTTTGAAAAAGAAAAGTATAGGGTTAATAAAAAAAAAAGAATGAAATGGATTGAAGAAATACCACAAATATAGCAAGAAACTTAATAACATATTAGTGATGTAAGATACAGAACTTGAAGAGCAGTAAGAAGAGTGGTAAAGTAACAGGAGCGTAGTATACGAACAAAACGCACCTACAGAAGAAGAATGTACATAGAAGAAGTAATACAGAACGTTATGTAGAATAATGTAGAAGAGCAAGATGGGACAGTAAACAAATTCTTAAAGCACGAGGGGAGGGGAATAAACTAAAACAAATGTTAAATACGTTAAAAACGCAAAAATTTTATGAAACAAAAGGGATGCCCTCCGAATTAATAGTAAAAATAAAGGTAAAGGTAACGGCACTTACACTTAAAACAAGCAGGTTCAAGAAAATGTGTTAATTACATAATTGCAGAGGAATTACTTTATTAAATATTTAAATACCGCAAACAAGATACTTATAAGAAATAATACTTGGCAAAAAGAATAAGGGTAACCAATATTAGCTCAGAACGGGAATACAAACAACAAACACCTTATGCTATAAATCAAATAGTCAAAAATTGCAACGAATATAGTGTAGGGAGCTCAGTCAGGTAAGTGCCTGCTAGCTAGCCGACTGACATGGGTTCGATTCCAGTGGTTTCCATAGTATTATAGAGCCGATTTGAGTTGAATTCGTTAGTTAAGGCTTAATTTTTAAGGTATAAGAATGTGTTGTAGATGAAAGCTGGTTGGAGCATGATGCAAGTCACCTCCACTGCACATCAGCAAGTGTAAATGAGCCTCGACGCTGCATTACGGTAGAAGCGAAATTGGATTATGTATGTATTTTGTATATAAGGTAGTATAGATATTTATATACTTTTTGTTGACCTTAAGCTAGCATTTGACAGGCTAAAGGGTGCTATGAAAATAATGAATAAGTAAGGGAAATGTAGAGAACGAAAATACCAGAAAAGCTAATAAGATTGGCCAATATGACGATAAAATAATCAGAAGCAGCAGTCATGAAAAAAAGAGGAACTTCTAAGAAGTTCAAGATCATGGAAGATGTACGACAGGGAGGGTGAACTATCAACCTCACTGTTCCACACAGTACTGGATAAAGTGATGAAAGGCTGCAAGAAAACACAGAATAATAGATCGATTCAAATAGCTGCGTTCGCTGTCATGGCAAGAGAAAGAAAAAAAAGAAATCATAATGAAAATGGGAAAAGGAGTCAAACAAAAAACCAGAAAAAAACAAAAAATATGTTAATAAGCAGAGAACCCAAGGATAAACAAGGATGATAGTATATCAGAAATAAAAATAGAAACCTTGAAGCTTGAAGCTTAAAGTGGACAATAGGTCTAAATATTTAGAGTCGATAATATAATTAATAATACTTAACATGAAAAAAAGTCTAAGATAAAACAAACAATGCAAGTAAGTCACAGGATGTATTACAAATACGAAAGCTTTATGCATTCCAAAATAAAGAAATACAAATATAATAATCTACAACAAATCTGTTAGGCAGCATAAGTGTGGAGGAGGAAAAGGGGAAAACATAGTAAGAAACAATCAAATCTCAAAGAGCCGGTATAGCCACATAAAAGGAATATAGGATAGTAAGAGTCTGAAACAAATTGCACAATAGAAACTACATAAAGGGAACCTAAGGACCAGACCAAAAAACAGATGGGAAGACCAACCCATAAAAAATTAGTATGGTAATACAAGAATGGAAGGAGCAAATAGAGGACAGGCGTAAATGGAGAAAAATAAGAGAAGAGACAAAACGCAAATTCGAGAACAGCAAGAAAGAAAAATTTAGTCGAAGAGCCCAAATAGAATGGCTACTATTTCAATTAGAATGTAAAACCCATATACAGTGAGTTCTTTTATTGTTGCGTGATAGGGATTTATGTGGTATAAACATTACCTCGTGTTAATAGTTTTTCTACTATAAATTTCAAAATAATTTTTAGTGCTGTTTCAGTTTACATGTTTTTAAATTAGTTCTGATAATTTTTAATGTGTAAAAAATAAAAAGGAAAATTAGTAAGTTGTGCCAATGGCTATAAAACAATTTTCTAAATTAAGAAATCTATTAAAATTATTATTCTAAAATTCGCACTAGCAAAACCATTAACACCAAGTAAAGTTTACACCATATAAATCCTTATAATACAAAAATAAAGAAACTCGCTGTATATAATACAAAACACAAACATTGAATTGTTTTGTTCTTAGTTGCTTTATGGTTTTTATTTTAATTATTCCTGTACATCCTCTCTTTTCTTAATTTATTTATCATATTTCCAGATAATATGTCCCACTCTCATCATCATTTATAGATCTGAATACATACTTGTCTTGTTCTACATCCACTATTACTAACACGAAATTTACGAGTTTTAACCATTTTCCTACTCGCTGCCACCAAAAGCAAAAATACCACGACACTATTCACAAATAAACAAATAAACAATAAACATGGAACAGTTTTGCATAATGTACTTCTAAATTAATTGAGAAAAGCACAAACAGAAATTGAACTGACTGTTCTTCATGATATACTTTCAAACTGAATTATTTTCATTATATTGCTTTAGGCAACGTAGATTTTATTTTTTTTTTAACAAATGAACTTTTAATGGAGAGACTTGTAGTTCGTCAAGTTTAATTGCAACAAATTTCTAATCCTTTGATTTTACTGCCAATTTTTCATAAGCTGAAGACGATGAGGGAATTACTAGGTCTGAAAATCTTTACCTTAAAGTAAGCTAAGGGCCGTACTTAATGTTGGAAATTTGGAAAATGAGGATGAGAGAAGAGCCTGTCCTGCCTGTAAACGTATCGGCACTTACACTCCGCAAAGGAGTATGGCCGGCAATATAGAGGGTTAAGCCCTCCTAAGTCGCTTTCATACCCGGTTGTGTCGCATAGTATGCACAAGTAATGTAGTAAGCACCACGCCTTCGACAACCGTCTAAATTCCCTACTCTACACCACTGTGTTTCGATTCCCAATTATTTTCAGTAATTCGACAGGCCACTCACCGGACATCCGACTTGGATTTGACCACTCAGCCACTCTGGAGATCTTGCCTACACTTCCCTTTAGTATATGCATAAGTAAAACAAATTTAGATTAACGGAACTAAAAACAAGTACCAACATTTAACACTTACAAATAATGATAAAATTTCCTAATACTACCACTACTCTAAGTAATCCCTTATAATTTTTCGCAACCGAAAAGTAATTCATTTCGTACAAACTTGATGGACTGTATATCTAGCTGCTGAATATCTGGAAAGATATAAATCATAACAGAGTGTGATACTTATTTTACAATAATTACCGTATTTATATCTCGAAGGAGCCTTCCCCATTTAAGTTAAATCGTCATGTAAGTTTAAACCGTGTAACTAATTAAATTCATTAGCGGTAATTACTCCGGCTACTTCCCTCAGTAATGACTTTTAAACGCATTTGCTCAAGCCATCAGAACATTTTCCAAACAGCGAAGCTGCCCAGGAATGTTCAACGTAAAAAGTAGGTTTCATCTTATTGCTATGGTTATGATTATTAAAAATGTAAAATCGAGGTGATTAGGTAGTTCTTACGCGAGTTTTTAATTGAACTATTTTAAATTAGTTCAAGGACGTAACTTGAAACTTTTTCCAAGGAAAAGTTCTATCTTTTGATAATGCTTAGAGTCGAAATGTTTTAATAAAGAATAAACAAGTGGCTCACTAAATATTTGGTTGCGGATTAGATGGATGGTTGGATGGATGCGGTATTTTTTTCTCTAGAAAAAACTTCATTGCACTTTTGGTGTAAAATAATTAGTGTAGCAAATATTCTCCCTATGGTGCGAAGGTGGCAGGAAACAATGAATGCAGAAGGTTATTATAGAAGAAGAAGAACAACCTTAAAATACTCTCGATTTTTAAAATGATATTCTGAGAAACGTTCATACTTTCGGATGCCTTTTGACCTGAAATCCGTATCGCATCTTTTTATAATATTTATGTCTAAAACTTTAAGCAAAGAATACCTAATAATAATAATTTATACTCTTTGCTTTAAGTCAAGTTAACTTAATCGTACATAATTGTTTTTTTGTTATTTCTGACGCACCAGAAAAAGATACCAAATTTCGTAAAATGGCAAAATATGCGGTGAAATCGTCACAACCCGCCACTGCATCGTTTATCACTAAATTAAAGTTGTGACTGGCACAGTGACATATTCCGCATTTCGTTATATTTGTTTGATTTTTGCTTGCACGCTATTGTAGGTATCACTCATCACGTTAGCATATCCGTAACAGTTACACACTCAGATCTTTTAGTATATTTAAAATTGAGCATGCATTGCGTAAATTAATCTTTTGATTCACGGCAGAGTGGGAGTGCACGTAATACTGAAATATAGATAGTTAAGCAAATGCCTGCTTGGTCAGAAATTGAACGGGTGACCACTCTGCGACTCGG